>CM051240.1:182144327-182734327 GCA_027917425.1 Gastrophryne carolinensis
CTTACAGCGCTCCCTTTTGTGGGATTGCGTCTCTTTGGAGAAAAATTGGATTCTGTCACTAAAGGAGGTAAATTACCTCAGCGTAAGAAACGTTGTTCCTTTCGTGGAATGGCCTCTTTTAACCCTTCCTTTCGGGGGTCTAGCCTTTTCAGCCCCTAGAGGGAATGCATGGAATAGAGGAAAGGGACGTGGCCGTCCAAGTCAGAATTGGGGGTCCAAAACCAAATCTGCCACTAAGCCTGCTCAACAATGAGGGGACGCCCTCACCCTTATGGGTGGGGGGACGGCTGCGGTTCTTCTTCCAGGTCTGGGTTCAGGAGGTATCAGACAATTGGGTTCTGGAAGTAGTCTCTTCCGGTTACAAACTGGAATTCGAGTCCCGGCCTCCTCCCAGATTTTTCATGTCCCGGATGCCGTCAGATCCGGCAATTGCGCAGGGACTGCGAGCAGCAGTAGCGTATCTGTTAAATATGGCTGTTATCAGCCTAGTGCCTCCAGCGGAAAGGGGTTTGGGGTTTTACTCCAACCTATTCACGGTACCCAAAAAGGACGGCTCTGTTCGGCCTATCCTAGACCTAAGAAGACTCAATCAATTTATCAGTTTCGGAAAATTCCGCATGGAGTCTCTGCGATCAACGATCGATGCTCTCCATCAGGGGGACTTCATGACATCCATAGACATCAAGGATGCTTATTTGCACATTCCAATTTTCCGGGTCACCAGATATTTCCCAGGTTCTCGATAGAAGACCAGCATTATCAATTCGTGGCCTTACCTCGGCCCCAAGAGTCTTTACCAAGATGCTGGCAGGAGTGATGGCTATATTCAGGGTCCAGGGCATCCGCATTGTTCCTTTTCTGGACGATCTTCTTATCGCGGCCTCCTCCCTCGAACAATCAGAGTTGGACACCAGGATGGTGGTCTCTACGCTAGAGAGGTTCGGAGGGGTAATAAGTTACCCCAAATCCTCTCTCTGTCCATCCAGGGAAATTCCCTTCCTGGGCCCGATTCTGGAATGGTTCTGATTCAGGACTTGATTCGTCTATTCTTGTCCAACCCTTGTCAGTCTATCTGTCTAGGGATGAGACTAGTGGGATTGATGGTAGCTGCATTTGAGGCAGTCCCGTTTGCCCAGTTTCACATAAGGACGCTTCAGCTCTTCCTCTTGGCAAAGTGGGACAGGTTCCCACTATCATTGAATCAGACTTGTCTGTTGTCTCCCCACGTTTTGCAGTCCCTTCAGTGGTGGTTAATATCGCACAACCGCCAGAAGGGCAAGTCATTTCTGACTCCGCGTTGGGAACTGGTTACCACTGATGCCAGCCTGGTGGGCTGGGGGGGGGGCTTCTGGAAGAAGCATCAGTTCCAAGGATTGTGGGGGCCTCAGGAGGCTCATTCTCCAATCAATGTATTAGAGCTTCGGGCCATACGTCTTGTTCTACTTCGACTGACCCATTTCTTACAGGGTCTGCCAGTTCAGATTCGGTCAGACAACCGAACAGCTGTTGCATACATCAATCATCAGGGAGGGACTCGGAGTTGGGGTGCCCTCTGGGAAGTGTCTCTGATCCTTCAGTGGGCAGAGATCAATGTTCCCTGCATATCAGCAGTTTACATTCCGGGGATAGAGAATGTGAAGGCAGACTCCCTGAGCAGGGGATGTTCTCGCCAGGGAGAATGGTCTCTCAATCCAAGCGTCTTTCAGTTCCTCTGTCACAAGTGGGGGACTCCACGGTTGGACCTGTTTGCTTCTCGTCACAATCACAAGCTGCCAGCTTTTGTGTCTCTATCCCAGGATCCTCTGGCAGTGGCAGCGGATGCCATGTCTCTAGCCTGGAAGGATCTGGGGTTCCTATATCTGTTTCCCCCATTCTCCATGATCAGCAAGGTGGTGCGCAAGCTAGCACTGGAGGAGGTGCCAGCAATTCTTGTGGCGCCAAGGTGGCCAAGACGTCTGTGGTACGCAGACGTCGTAAGGCTGGCAGTGGATCGTGTCCATCTGCCTCTTCTTCCAGATCTCATCACTCAGGGTCAACTTTGTTACCCCAATTTACAAACGCTAGCTTTGACGGCATGGCTGCTGAAGTCTCCATCTTGAAAGAAGAAGGTCTTTCTGATGTGGTTATTCAGACTCTTATTAGAGCTAGGAAGAAGTCTTCCTCTGTCATTTATTACAGGACTTGGAGGTCCTATATTGATTGGTGTGAATCCAGGGCTTTGCCCTGTAGAGTATTTTCTATTCCTAGAATTCTGGAATATCTGCAACGAGGTCTGGATATGGGATTACAGATTAGTACTTTGAAAGGGCAAGTCTCTGCCTTGGCAATTTTCTTTCAAAGATCGTTTGCTCTTCATCCTTTGGTTAAGACCTTTTTCCAAGGAGTTGCGCATGTGCGGCCTCCCAGAAAGCCTTTACCTCCTGTTTGGGATCTTAATTTGGTGCTTTCGGCTATGCAAGCTGCTCCCTTTGAGCCATTGCAGGATATTCCTCTTCCTATTCTTACTCAGAAGGTTGCCCTTTTGGTTGCTATTACTTCTGTCTGCCGAGTTTCTGGACGGGCGGCTTTGTCTATTTAAGCCCCTTATTTTGAGAGGCATCAAGATAAGGTTGTTTTCCATTTTAAACCGGATTTCCTTCCTAAGGTGGTGTCTGCTTTCCACCTAAATCAGGATATAGTTCTTCCTTCCTTGTGTCCTAAACCTAGTAATGACAAGGAAAGGGTCTTACATTCTTTGGATGTAGTTCGTTGTGTTAAGTATTATTTAGTTACTACTTCGGCCTTCCGCAAGACGGATGCCTTTTTTGTTGTGACTTCTGGGCCCAAGAAGGGTTTTGCTCCTGCCAAATCTTCCCTTAGTAAGTGGATATGTCAGGCTATCATTGGGGCCTATATGGCGAAGGGGAAAGTTCCCCCTTTTTGTGTCACCGCTCATTCTACTCGTGCTATTGGAGCCTCTTGGGCTTTTCAACACCAAGCTTCTGTTGAACAAGTCTGCAAGGCTGCGACTTGGTCTTCTGTGCATACTTTTTCTAAGTTTTACAAGGTTGATGTGCGGGCCTCAGCGGATGCTGTTTTTGGCCGCAAAGTTCTGCAAGCTGCAGTAATTTAAGTTATGCATTATTCCTTTGAGATCCCCACCCATTATAGACACTGCTATTGGATGTCCCAAGTGTCATGAATATCGGGCAGTGGGGGGTGTGACATACTTGGAATAATACCATTTTGTGAGATACTCACCTGTAAAATGGTTATTACGAGTATGTCACACCCCCCACTTCCCCCGCCCTTTTTTGTTCGAGGGATCCTTTATATGGTGATTATTATTATTTCAAATAATTTTACAATTATTGAATATAATTGGCTCTTTTTGCTCTAAGGGATCCTTTATTTGGTATTATTATTTCAAATAATTTTACAGTTATTGAATATAATTGGCTCTTTTTGTTCTAAGGGATCCTTTATTTGGTATTATTATTCTCATATAATTTTACAATTATTGAATATAATTGGCTCTTCCTGGTTCTTCACTGCTGTTTAAAAAGACTGAGGAATAGTGGGAGGAACCCAGTACTTATGGACCAGGAGGGGCTCCTTTTTTCCATGTCATCTCTGCAAGATCGCCGGGCCGGGCTCCCAAGTGTCATGAATATCGGGAAGTGGGGGGGGTGACATACTCGTAATAACCATTTTACAGGTGAGTATCTCACAAAATGGTATTTTCTGTGATTGAGTACTTTGCAAGGAAATTGGTGGTTGGGGCCCAGCCCCTCTCCTTCACAGTGACTGAAGAGCACTACACTTCATTTATTTTGACAAAGTGTTGGTGCCAGGCTGTCCCTTGGTGAATGCCCTCTGGAGGTGGATGCAGGTGTGTGCATGCACACCGCAGCTCCCACTCCCAGGGCGCGTTGTGTATAAGGTGGCTGGAGTAGAATGGATTATCTGCAGATGATAAAAGTAAGCACATTTGTCTTTCCTTGCAAAAGCGCTCCAAACCTTTTGGATTGCAGGGAACGTCTCCTATATACAGCCCTCTTTCGATTAATAATTAGTCGTATGGTCGCTCTGTGGGGAGGTGGTGGTAGTATTTGCAAGGAAGCAAATGTTCGTAACCATTTTGTCCTTTTACAGACTTCTAGTTTTATTATTACTCCCCAAGAGGTTGGAGATCCAAAGGAAAATTATTTTAGTAGCACCTTTGTGGATTCTGGATATCGCCATGCCTACCATGTCCCATTCATCTGGTATACCCAAGCTTTCCTTCAGTCTGGTACTCACGTCTGGCGATATTTTACCCCTTTGCTGGAGTGCACTAAAAAAATGTTTTTCTTCCAATCCATTCCAGACACGCCTTATATTTGGGATTACCTCCTTGCCGAATGGATGTTACTGCAAAACAAAAAAGGGCGCGGCCCCGCCTGGCCCCATAAGTAGCAGCTGCCTCCTAACCTAGATCAGTTTTCTTTCTTTCAGTTGCAAGTGACTGTGAAGGTTGTTCAGGAATTCGCTCTCAAGTATTGGCAGCAAGCGGGGGATTGCACCCTGTCGGCATCCTGCATAGCCTTATTCCCACGGATCCCCCAGACCCAATTGTGCCTCCCACAGCTTCTGGCTGTTCTGGGGTTCGTGAAGGTAAGGTGGAAGCGCCGGGGTCTTGGGGCGCTTGCAGAGTGTATATGCTCTGGGCTGCAGGCTTTTTGAAAAGTAAGACAGCTGCAGGTTTCTCTCTGGTGTACCTGCTGAGGAACATTTTTTATTTTCTTAGGCTCAACCTGTCCTCCTTCCAAGTTAGGTAGGTTTTTGTTTTTTAAAAAAAAAAAAATTATTATTTTTTTAAATGTTGGTATGCCTTTAAGGTGCTGACGTCATGCAGGGGGCGGAGCTTAACGCGGAACCACGAGGCCTAGTTACTTCAGTGTGTCTCTCTCCGGGCTGGAGGGAGGTTGTGTTCAGGCTCCTTTGCACCGTTCAAGGTTAGTGTACAGCAGCCTGGCTGACATGAGGCTGCTATTGTGTTTGCGTTGCGGCTGCGACGGCAGCTGCCACTGCTGGCCAGGCCGTTTGCTGGATTTTGATCATGTTGAGCTTAAGGGCTCTGGGTGTGGGGATAGCGGCTGCGGAGACATGCGTCAGCGGCGGCCATCTCGGGCCGGGCTGCTGGATCCCTTAATCCCATACTTCTTGGAGCCTAGGGGTTCTTTGTGTGCAGCCTTCGCAGAGTGCGGCTGCGGCGGCAGCCATTGTGGTTAGGTCACTGGCCTTCTAAGAGAATATTATTTGTTAGTCATACTTTTTTCTTGTATAGGCTGTAAAGTGAAGAGCTGCGGTGGTGAGTGGACGTCGGCATTATTATTATTATCGTTATTATCATTATTATCTTGTTATCAATATTAGTATAACGTGTATTTATGAATTGTGATTATTAATTATATTCCCAAGAGTTTTTTTAAGAAAAAAAAAAGGGGGAAGATATATATATATATATTAGAATTTTTTATATATTGATTTTTATGAGTTAGGAAAGGTTTTTTTTCATGTTTTATTTTTATAATTGGAAGAAGGATAAAGAAGGGTTGTGGTTCCTCCTAGTCTCTTTGGGATTGGTTTAGGCTTAGGACCTTGGGTCTGTTTGCCAAATTTAAAAAAAAGGAAAAAAAACACCATGAGGGAGGCATCAGGGGATAGTGATTCGGGCATCCCACTTGAGCAGGGCGGGCTCTGTCCCTTATGTAAGTTGGATCCCCTGTGTAGTTTCAGCACGGTTTGTTCCGCTTGCGCCATTATAATTGGTTTAGACTATAATAGAGCGGTGGCTCGGGTCTCTAGTCCAGCTATCGCTGGTGGGAGCGTGACGGCTCACCCATCCCTTACATCCCCTGGAGAGGGGGAAGGCAGTGAGGCACAGGCGGAGGTGGCGCACAGGTTGGATAACTTAGAGAAACAGTTATCCTTGGTCATTCCTAAGAAAGCCACCTATAAGAGGAGACATTTGGAGCCTGTTTCTGATTTATTTGCCTCCTTTAGGTCTGAGGAGGAGGAAGAGTATTTAGAGAAGCAGCTCTCAGAGGGCGAGTTACGCTCTGGTGAAGAAGATAGTAATTCTATTTTATTCTCTTCTGATGAGGATCCCCTTCTCTCAGACGAGACAGAGTGTTTACTTTCATCAGTTTTTGAAACCTTGAATATTTCCCCTCCTGAGGTGGCAAAAAGAGGGAAGGACGACCTGTTTAAGCCAGTAAGGCAAAGTACACAAGGTGCTCCCGGAACAGCCAAATTTTTCCAGGATGGTGTTAAAGGAGTGGGAAACGCCTAACAAGCTGCCGGCTGTTCCCAGGTTCCTAGACGCTAGGTATCCTTTTCCGGCGGATATGATTAAACTTTGGTCTTTTCCACCTGAGGTGGATTCTCCAGTATCAGGCTTGTCCAATACTTCTGTCATGCCATCAGCTACTATGGGATCCTTAAGAGATCCCACAGAGAGACAGATGGATCAATTGGCCCGCCATGCTTTTGCTATGGTAGGTTCCTTTCTACGCCCTGTTTGTGCCACGGCTATCGTATCTTTGGCTTCAAGGAAGAAGATGAAGTCGTCCCGCAGGCTTATTCAAGAGTCCAAAGATTTTAAGGTTTGTTTGGACTAACTCTTTCGCTATCACTGCCATGGATGATGCGGTCAGGCTAGCTGCTAGAACTTCTTGTTGCCTTGCGCCGTTCCTTATGGCTAAGACAATGGTCGGCGGATGCCACTGCTAAGAAAGCTCTGACGGATCTACCTTTTTTAGGGAGCAGACTCTTTGGAGAGCGGCTGGACGTATGGTCAAGGATGGCAAACTTCCTCAGAGGAAGAGGGCGACTCGGCCTTTTCAGAGGCCTTCATCATATCAGAGGTGCCTTCCGTCCTTGCTCCCGTAGAGATTTTTGGGGCAGAGGCAGAGCTCGTAATAAGGCAGGAGGGGCCTGGAGGAGTAGGCCCAAACCTCCAGCCAAGCCCACTCCAGCATGAGGGGACGCCCTCACCCAAGCCGGTGGGGGGACGGCTCTTGCATTTTGCTCCTATCTGGAGACGCCACGTGGCGGATCTTTGGATTCAAGAGGTGGTGTCATCAGGCTACAAGATCGAGTTTGCAGCCAGACCGCCCGCAAGGTTCCTTTGGTCACGGGCAGCCCAGAACCAGTCAAAGGCAGATGCCCTGAGAGCCTCTGTTCAGCATCTTCTTCAAAAAGGGGTAATTTGTCAGGTAACCTTTCAGGAGGAAGGTCAGGGGTTTTACTCCAGCCTGTTCACGATTCCCAAGAAGGCTGGGTCGATTCATCCCATTTTAGACTTAAAGGGTCTCAACAAGTATTTCCGGGTGAAACATTTCCGTATGGAGACTCAGGTCGGCGGTAACGTCGATTCAGCCCGGAGATCTTATGACTACAATAGACATAAGGGACGCGTATCTTCATGTTCCGATTTTTCCAGGGCATCAGAAAATCTTGAGGTTTGCCCTGGAAGGCCAGCAATTCCAGTTTGTGGCACTTCCATTCGGGATATCCTTGGGTCCAAGAGTATTCACCAAGGTCTTGGCAGGTCTCATGGCCTTTTTCAGAAGCCAGGGGATATGCATCATTCCATATTTGGACGATCTCTTAATTTCAGCCGGGTCTCCTCAGCAGATTATGAAGGATACGCAGTCGGTTCTATCAACTCTGGCAGAGTTCGGCTGGGTGATCAATTATCCGAAATCCCATATCACTCCGGCACCAGTAAGGAATTTCTTAGGAATGACTCCGGGCACAGTTCAGGTCAAGGTTTTCTGTCAGAGCAGAAGGCTCTGTTAATTCGGAATCAAATAGAGTCCTTACTGGCCTGCCGGCAGCTGTCCATTCGGCTCGGGATAAAACTAGTAGGCCTTATGGTGGCCTGCTTCGAGACCGTGCCTTTTGCCCAGTTTCACATGAGGCCTCTTCAGTTGAATCTGTTGGCAAGCTGGGATCGAGTCCCACAGTCGTTGGATCAAGTCTTTGTTCTAACGCCCTCGGCCAGGCAATCTCTCCTGTGGTGGTTGGACCCTCTACATTTGTCTGTAGGCAGGTCTTTTCGGACACCGCAGTGGCAGATCGTTGCCACGGATGCCAGTCTCACAGGCTGGGGGGGTATCTGGCAAACCCAAAAGATCCAGGGACAGTGGGGGCAGTCGGACACTCGGACAGCGGTAGCCTATATCAATCATCCGTGGGGTACTCGGAGCAAGAGTGCTCTAGAAGAGGTAAGCCAGATTCTGATTTGGGCAGAGGAGAATGTTCCTTGCATCTCGGCAGTTTACATCCCGGGGGTAGAAAACTAGGAGGCAGACGCTTTGAGCAGGAAGGCACTGCGTCGGGGAGAATGGTCCCTCAGTCAGAAGATCTTTCAAGCTCTTTGCCTTCGCTGGGGTTGTCCGGAGGTGGATCTCTTTGCATCCAGGCACAATCACAAGCGGACAAAATTCATGTCCCTGTCTAGGGACCCTCTGGCCATTGCAACGGACGCCCTGCCAGTCTCTTGGGTAAGGTTCAAGCTTCTGTACGTTTTTCCCCCACTCCCGAGCCGTGTGCTAAGAAAGATAGCTCAGGAGGGGTTACCAACCATTCTGGTGGCTCCCCGCTGGCCAAGGAGAAGTTGGTTTTCAGACGTAACAAAGATGTCGGTAGATCATTGGCGCCGACAAGACGATCCAGATCTTCTCACACAGGGGGCGCTTCGGCACCCGAATTTACAGATGCTGGTTTTGACGGCCTGGCTATTGAGACCTCGATCTTAGCAGAGAGAGGTTTATCGGCTAAGGTTATTCATACCATGATTCAGGCCCGGAAGACGTCGTCTTCCATGATATACTACAGGGTCTGGCAGGCGTTCATATCCTGGTGTGAGACTAGGAATTTTTCATGCGGAAAGTATTCAATTTCTAGAATTTTAGAATTTCTACAAGGTGGCTTAGAAATGGGCCTACAATTAGGCACCCTAAAAGGGCATGTGTCGGCCTTATCTATTTTTTTTCCAGAAGTCTATCGCTAGCAATAGGCTCATTAAGACTTTTTTTCAGGGAGTCACTCATGTACGACCACTGCGCAAGTCTATTTTACCGGTGTGGGACTTGAATCTGGTATTGTCGGCCCTTCAGGGTGCTCCTTTTGAACCTATGATTGACGCTCCATTGAGCATTTTGACGCTTAAGGTGATATTTTTGGTGGCAATCACCTCGGTGCGGCGTGTTCTGAGTTAGCCACCTTATTTATGAAGTCTCCTTATTTTGAGTTACACAGAGACAAGGTAGTATTTCGGTTTAACCCTTTAAGTGCCAGCCTACCTAGATTTTTTGTCACCCTCTGTTGCCAGACGTTTTACTTTTTTGCGCTACACATGTTCAACTTTGATTTTCGAAGGGATTCCCAGGGATTTTCCAGGAAAATTATATATTGTTTTTTTCAGTAGAGTCTGGGCTTTAACATGAAATGTCTTGTTTGGCCTTTTTAAAGTGTATTCTTAATACTTTTGGGTGAAATATGTGCAAAAAAAAAAAAATAAAACCTATTTTTACAATTTGTAGTGTTTTTTGTAATAAAAAATGTAAGTTTGTCAATAAAATCTTATTGCGTTTGAAAGCCACATTTTTCCCGGTTACAATGGTACCACATATGTATTGGTAGACACCCTTTGCTGCCCAGGAGACTCCCCCAAACTGAAACAGCACTACATAGCTACAACTATGCTGTTAATTTTAAAAAAAAGACATAGGGTCCCCCCTCCCAGGGGGGGGGGGGGGGCATTTTTGTTTGGAATTTTAAGGGTTAAAAACCCTTAAAATCCCCCCCCAAAAATGACCTAGGATCCCCCCTACCCAGCATAACCGACCCGGGACCAGCTATGCAGGGCTTTTAGAACAGGGCGCAGGGGCCAGCTCTGGTGGCCCCCCCGCCCTGCAGGCTAAAGCCAGCATGGTGCCTACGGAGCCCAGGCCCTTTTACCCCCCCCCTCGGCCGTTGGGGAGGCAGGTAATTGGTGAGCCGGGGGTTAATGGTAAGTCACCCGCTAGCAGCAGGTAACTTGCCAGCCCCCAGCCTTGTGAACTGGTACAGGGATCTCACAGATCCCTTACCAGTTCATAAGGGGTTAAATAGAAAAAAATGACACTGACAAAGAGAAAAAGTCATTTATTTATTTTTTTTTTACTTTACTTACCTCTGGTCATGCTGTGTTCTCTGTCCCTCGGTGATCCATGATGACAGCTGCGGGGTGCTCGGTGGAGAAGGGCTGGAGGGGGAGAGAGCGATCACAACCCTCTCCCCCCTCCAACCTTCCTCTGCCAAGGGGCGGGGCTAGCAGCCGACATGAGGAAGGGAAGGAGAGGGCCATCTTAGCCCTCTTGTTCAATACAGAAGAGCCTGGGGGGGGGCGATCGGAGGCCCCCCCTGTGAAAAACAGAGGCAGCAGGAGGGATCGTGAGCGCAGGTGAGTAAATGTCATTTTTTTTTTTTTTTTTTTCTTTACAGGAAAGAAAATCGCCAAATCGCGGGGGGGGGGGGGGCTATTACGGGCGCTCTCCTGGAGAGAGGGATGCCCTGAGGGGTCAGGTAAGTCTGTATCTTTTATAGTTTTTTTTTATGGGAGTTAAAGTCGGCTACATGAGTCTCACGTAGCTGGCACTTAACGGTTGGAGAGGCAGCTACGTGAGACTCGCGTAGCTGGCACTAGAAGGGTTAAACCTGATTTTTTACCTAAGGTCGTTTCTCCCTTTCACCTTAATCAAGAGGTAATTCTACCTTCTTTATGCCCTGTTCCGGCTAATGCTAAGGAAAGGGCGCTTCATTCTTTAGATGTAGTCCGAGCCGTAAGATATTACATGGCAGCCACAGATTCCTTCCGCAAGACGGATTTTCTTTTTGTTATATCGGAAGGGCCGAGAAAGGGGCTTCTGCCAGCTAAAGCCACTGTCAGTAAGTGGATTAGGCAGGCAGTAGAAAAAGCCTACTCGGCCAAGGGGAAGGAACCCCCTTTTCGGGTCACGGCCCATTCTACTAGGGCTATTGGTGCTTCCTGGGCCTTTCAGCATCAGGCTTCAGTGGAACAGGTTTGCAAAGCTGCCACCTGGTCTTCGGTTCATACATTCACCAAGTTTTACAAGGTGAATGTTAGAGCCTCAGCTGACGCTGTTGTTGGTTGAAAGATTCTTCAGGCAGTTGTGAAATGAACTTCCTGCTGTTCTGCGCTAGGGATCCCGACCATAGATGGCACTGCTTTTGGATATCCCAAGTGTAAGGAGTGTCTGGAATGGATTGGAAGAAAAAAATGCAATTATGTGAGTACTCACCTGTAGAATTGTTTTTTCTGGGAATCCATTCCAGACACTCCGGCCCACCCGTTTTTGGGTCATGATCTATTTTTTGATGTTTCTTTGATGGTGTTAAGTCCATTTATTTCATTGGCATGAAAAAAAAAAGAAATGAAAAAAGAAGAGAGAGCTTTATTTACTCGTTTATTATTTATTGTTTTGAGAATATTCTGGCGGAGTTCGGTGTGAAGTAACATGGACTCCTATATAGGGCCTCCCGGCCTGCCTCTATTTTTTGTTTTACTGCTTTTTAAGTAACTGATCTAGGTTTGGACGCAGCTGTTACTTATGGGGCCGGGAGGGGCCGTGCCCTTTTTTGTCTTGCAGTCACATCCAATCGGCAAGGAGGTAATCCCAAGTATAAGAAGTGTCTGGAATGGATTCCCAGAAAAAACAATTCTACAGGTGAGTACTCACAGAATTGCATTTTTGTGCTACCCATCCTTCCACTTCTATTTCAGAAGGTAGCTTTTCTAAGGAGAATTACCTCCCCAGGAAAAGTGGGGGGGGGGGGGGGGGGGCTGCACAGTCATTTTTGACTAGAGGTCTGCTTTAAAAAGACATTTGACATATTTTAAACATTTTTACTTGAAGCACTTTTTATGTTTTATTTATGTATGTGAACCCATTTTTGCTTAACACATGTATGAAGTGAAATTGTACAAAGCACTAGGAGTCATTTTACCTTGTTTTCTAGTCTGGTTAATACACTAAGAATAGCTTGAAAGGGTTATTAAAGTGCCACTGGGTGAGCAGTGGAATTTGATCAACTCTAATCAGACTAGGCAGCTAGCTTGAGCTTAATTTAATGATTTAATTTGGAAAAATGTTCCTTTTCATTTAACTGGCCCCTCATTCTGCTTAGCCTATCAATTAAAATACAAAAGGGAAACCTTTTTAGTAAGTACTTTTTTAGTAAATAAAACCTTAGAAACAGAACATCAGAGGTCCAGTGTCATTGTAACTACTGTACCTACCCTCCTTCCCTGGCACTAAGGTAGGACCAGGGGGTGGGTGTAACAAAAAAAAAAAGCTTGCTTTGAACAGAATCCAGCACCATTCCCCCAGGTCCTGGACACGCCAATTTAGAGAGGCTACACAGAGTGAACCCCTCCTTCTATGTTGCCGTGTTGACAAAGTTTTATCATTTTTACATTTTAACACTTTGGAACTTTTGATTTTCATGTATTTATGTATGTGTACCCATTTTTGCCTTCACACATGTACCATGGGAGCCATTTTGCCTTGGTTTCCTGTATGGTTAGGTCGATATGCTAAGATTAACTTGACAGTGTTATTAAAGTGCCACTGGATAAACAGAGGAATGTAAACCTAAGCAAGCTGCCCACATGTACAGCAGCTAACCCTCCTTCAACAGGAGGCATGCGGCACCGTACAGTGGCTTCCTGGCACCCTTCATACAAAGCTGCATAAGGAAAGGGTTAGTCTCTTAAATTTGAGGCGTATTGGCAGCAGAGTAGTAATGGTTTAGGGTCCCTGTGGATTTGGGCTCTACCTGGCAGTTACCTTCAATTAAAGCTTCTAGTGTGTTTTCGGTATTAATAGATTTATCTCTTCCTCCCATTGACAGGGGCACAAACTTTCAGATATGCATGGGTTAAGGGTGAGTTGCTTAGGAGACAAGCTATAGACAAGGCTCCTCCTTCTCCTCTGGCAGACCTGGCAGAGGAATTTAGATTTAACAGTGCCCACCAGTAGCCAGTTTTGCTAGCTTTATTTTCAGCTTTGCAAAACATTGCCTGTCTGTGGCTGCTGATTTATTCTGCGAGAATTCTTCATTTGAGTGGTTCTGCAGCTGCTAGAAAATATTCCCTGGGTTGCTCCTGCAGTCATGCTTGTCCCCTTTCCTAAGTTCCCTCTCTGTCTTGCCTAGCTAGTGTGTGTACACTTGGGGGGGGGGGGGGCAGGAGGGGGGCATGAACTGTTCCAGTAGTTAGTTGAGAGTACCAAAGCCCATATGAGTCACCATGCTCAGCTTTAACCTTGGATTCCAGGACCTAGATACAGTCTAGTAACCTGCTGAAACATTTGTTTTAGTAATTTTTAGCTGCCAAATTATTATCTGCCTAAAGGGTTGCCCTCACTAATCAGGGTACAGCATTTGCTGGCCTTCATTCTAGTCTAGAGGGCGCCGGTAAGAGGGTAACATAGAGCCTTTCTTGTCAACCTGGACATTGTTGTTTTGGGTTCTCCCCTATCACCCCCCAGAGAAGTGTTTGTTTAGGGCCCCCTTATACTCTACTTGGTCAGAACATAGGAAGTCTGAGGCCCACTTTATTCTCACTGAATGGTCTCAGGTGAATTGGATAATTAGTTGAGAGCAAAGAGACTCCCTTCTTTAAGGTAACTACAAAGCTGGGAGGCACCAACAGGCTACAGAAGACTATTTAGGGAGACAGTATGAAAAACAATTATAAAATTCAGTTTTAGCACCTACGATAAAATCTTTTTATCTCAGTTCCCCCCAGAGACACCCCCAACTCATGTTGATTTGGCTACTGCTGTTGGTCCTCTATGATAGATCTAATGTTACTTTTGGATATTTTTTTTTTTGCTACTTTAGTTAGGGGTCATCCACACTGTTATCTCCTCAGCCCTGCTTGCCATGAGCTAAAATAGACAGGCAGAATAAAGGGGTTAGTCCTGAGTTGTTGTAATTTGTTTTCTAGTTTTCTTGGCTGTTAGACCGTTTTTTTGTGTAGTCTAAAAATAAAGAAATTTAATTTAAAGCAGGGCAAAGTTTGGAGCCCTGGCAGAGTCTCTGCAGCATGCTGTAGGTTGTAGAGGAGAGGCACATTGGTCAGGCATGAGGTGATCTGCATGCTGCCTTAATATTGCTATCGGGTTTACAGTTAGTTTTGTTACCTTTAACTAAAAAAAAAAATTACGGAGTCTATTGTTGAGGGCAACATCTATCCTCATCACTGACACTGATAAATAATTTGGGGTGTCCAAACACATTTGCTACACTACTTTTTTCTATACATCATTTTTTTTTTTTGTTCCAATACGTCTAACCTTACAAATATTTTAGTTCTTGCAATAGTTAAAAAGGGTGTCGTACTGCTTTTGTTTGGCATCAAAAACACCACTTGAGTGCATACATCCGCTCATGATTATTGCCCTTTGACTGGGAATGAAAAGAAGCAGTAAATAATCTGTCTGTAGAACTTCTGAACTTTTTGTTCCTTTAATTTATCAAGAACATTGTGTCACCTGAAAGAAAATTCTTAGTGCAAGTTCAGGGGAGCTCTGGAGACATGCACCATACAAAGCCAAATAAATGTCTATTAAGTGTTTCTGGACAGTTCCCATTTGCGGTCAGGAATAAGACTGGCACAAGTTAGTGTCTCCTTCAAGCGCATATCCAATAGTAACTGTTTTTGGCAGCATTCAAATTGAGATTCTGCAACCTATTTATAAGAGTTCCATTTTAATGTTTAAGGCATGGGAAAGTTCATCAAAAGTCAAACCTAAAGAATGTTTTACCCTTGACTGGATATCGGTGAATAAAGTCATAATAGTCTTTTCTTTACAGGGACAAACATTTTCCCAGGCTTGTCAGTTATGTGGATTTCTAATACTGTAGCTTGTAAACACTATGTAGCACATAAATCATGTTTTCTTTCAAACATTTTTAAGGTTCAAAACCTTCCATGTATATTAGTTCACACAACTGTCATTCAGGGTTTATAGCTACATGGCATTCTCCTTTGAAGTTTATACTAGAACTATGCACAACCAGTGCCTAACTTAATTTTTTGTCCCTTATGAAGTGGGGGAGGGAGCATTGCAGAATCTCCAGAATCTTTTGGGTCTATTGGCAGCCATGCCTAGGAAACGAGCACTGGCAGAAATAGACCCATCCACGGCCTATAATGCAGGCTGAGCATGAGCTTATGTCAGTTTTGAATATGACATTGTTTCTGACATTTATTTGTGCCCTTAATAATTTCTTCTGTGTTTTTTGATGTGCCCCCCCCCTTCCCCATGCTAAATGAAAAGAAGGTCAATTGGGTGTGACATGCTCTTCAAATTCCTCCTACTTATATAGTCTTTCTTTGGCTACTGCTTGCTAAAAAAAACTGAAGGATACAAATCCTGGTGTATAGGTTAGGGATTGTTCTCTTTATTTTGAAGGTGCTGTACAATGCTCCGAGTACTAATATTCCATTTTCTGTGAGAAAGCATTCATAATAAGACATCAACAGTAAAGTAATGCAAACACCAGACGGTGTGATAAGGAGACAAGTGCACAGGGTTTAGGTACTGCTATATTTTATGGGAATATGGTAAGTATGCTGACTGCACCCCACTCCGATAGACAGCCCACAAGTCCTACACTCACCCACTGGATTTATTGGGCATAGGAAGTACATAATAGAAATTCCAATAGAAATCAATGGCAGACTACTGTTATGTGTATAGGTCTAATAATAATATGGAAAAATATTGTGATAAAGATTTATTTTCTAAAGCTATGTAGTACATTTACATTTAGAATTGTTTGTTATGCTGTGTGTGTGCAGCTTACAGTTGGGTTTGTGAAAGTTCTCTTTCCTTTAGGTCATTGTATGTCTGTAACAATAAATAAATACAACTAATTTTCTCATTTCAGAATGGTTAGTACAGAAATCTGCATAAATAAATACTTCTGAGTATAGCTCCGACCTGCATCTTCTGTGTAACAAAATTGCATGAGGAACTCTGAAATATTTATTGCAGATTATTCAAGCAAAACTCGTTCCAAATTGAAAAAAGCCATTCAAAATAATTCAAGTTTAACTGCCTTGACAACAGTTTCTATTACATATATGTGTTTGTTTGCACTGTAAATTCCTCAGATTAATTTTATTCACTTTATTTTATTTATATAGAACCAGTATCTCACTGTTATAGTATTTGATTTTTGTGTAGTTCTCTTACTTAGGCTTTTTGATTGTGTTTTTCATTTACTTATATACTGTATATATCTGTATCCCCAGTAACTCCCATGGAGATAATTGAATCCTTGTTAACACAAAGAAAAAATGTTTTGATATGGCTCTTGCTGCATGTGCAAATTTAGGGAAGGGACAATTAAGCCTGCCAGCCTGACTCCAGTGACCCACATGTCAGCAAATATTGTATATAGATCAATGAAATATAATACTTCAAATGCAGCAGGGAGAATGTAAACTCTTCCCTCTAGGATTTTTGTCCTTGGAAAGCTAAATAGGTCACATAGCAGTGTTAATTATTATTTTATATTTATGTTTACTATGCTCAGATTTATAAAAAAATAAACTGCTGCTGGTTGTATTACACCTCTAAAATACACTCAAGACATTGGGACGCCAATTAGGAATATATAATAGCATAGAAATTCTGCATGTAATTATTCTGCAAAACCCTTTAAGAACCAGGTATTGACAAAACCAACCATATCGTGTTCTCAGGGAGGTTTTTTAACTAGATTCTCTTTGAAACTGGTAACTCTTTACACTTCCAGTTTATCAAGTCCTGTAGTGTTGGCTGAGATGAGCAGCAAAGTTAACAATAGATTGAAGAGAGCTGCTATTCTGTTTATTGGTAAGCCACAGAGAGAATTGTAGCAGTAGTAAAGTCTTGGAAAGATGGCATGCATCATTGTTTTAGTAATGTATTATGATGTGGAAGACACATGTCTGGAAAACTTTTTTGAGGAGTGAAACGGATATTCCATTACTGTGACTCACAAGGAGATACCAGGCCATATTTTTGGGCCATGTAAACCACGAGATGTAAACCAGTATTTCATGCTTTCTTTTTTTAACAACCTACTTGTAATAATATCTCCATGTAATATAGATGCAGGATTCAGTATGCTTCTGTTACTGTACAGCCTGTACATTTTAGTATCAGGAAAATTTTCAGCTTAGCTCGATTAAATATAGGGTTTTCGGCAGAGGCAAAATGTTGCTATAATGATTTAATTCTCAGTGTGGACAGATGTCCCTATTTTGGAGCTCCAAGTGGAGTTTACCCTTAATGACCATGTGCCTCCGTTAGATGTAGAGTTTTTAAGAAACAAGCGTGCGACAAATTCATCACACACTGCACAGTATTTTAGAAGCTAGCAGGTCAAAAGAAGCAAATTTAATCTAACTGGGGTTGCTATGACATTAACACTTATTACTACTTTTTTGCACATACCTTTTTACTGTATAGTTCCAGTATTCACTGACTGTTAGTCTTCCCATAAAGAATTTACTGTGTTAATGAGGAAATCATTTAGGTTACCAGCCACATTTCGTTGTCATGACACCAAAACTGATGTACAGTTATCTGTGTCCTTGATCTCAAAGAGAACAAAGCAATAAAACTCTGCTTCCTCAGTCATAAAAATGAATCCTTTTAGCAAGTTCCCCTGTATGCATAAGTGGTATTGCTGGAAGTAAGACATATATATATATATATATATATATATATATATATATATATATATATATATATGGAGATGTGGAGATATAGCTGCTGACCCCTATTACTTGTTAACTGTTTTTCTCCAGACACTACTGGCTGGAAGCAATGCAGTAAGGGAGGTATTTGTAACATTGTTAAAAGGTGTCTAAAGCATTCTGGTCAAAGAGAACAGTTTGCCGAATTACATAGTCATGGCTGACGAAAGGACTGATCTGCAATGCTTAGATAAATTAAAGGAGTTGATGCACCCCTTGAATGTTCCCTTACTCAATTTTTAAGGAGCCTAGAAGTGCATATTGGGTTCTGCTAAGGGCACAAGATGCCAAGTATACTACCCATTTCAAATTACAATTTAAAAGGTGCCTAACGGTATATTTCTTGTTGGTAGTGAACGATTCAAAATCTCTACCTGTTTTAAATACATGGAAGCATTTACATTTACTGATTCCACATTTGAAGCATCCCTGGGTGGATAGCAAGGTATGTGTGCCTCCACAGGAACTGGAAAAAAGGCTTGGAGACAAAATGTTCCCCAAGCTTGGGCTTTCCTAGATGCCTTGGCACGCCTCCTTCATTGCAATAAATCTCTAAAAAAATCTCACTTTTTTCTGTCTGCCTGGCTTTACCCATGATTCAAATATTAAATTCCAAACATTTAATTATATATTGTGTGTATATGGTATATGTATTTATTAAACCATGCACAGATTTTCTGTACTCAAAGTCGACCTCCAGTAAAAAAAAAAAAAAAAAATCATAGTAACTTGCTCCCCTAAACTCCTACCCCGACAATCCGTGACATAAGCAGTTTCAGAGAGCTAAACCCCATGCAGATGTTGTGGAATGTTATGTAAATGTTACTCTCCTGAACTGCATGGGAGCTTGCTACATAATTGAGAGCCCTGTTTCTCAAAGAACTAGTCCCACAGTCAAAATCTCAAAATAGCCATCCACTGTAGTGACTCATCATTGGCATCTGCAGCCCACAGACGCATGGGACAGGCTTCATGTGAGCTCCAACACAAGGTTTTCCCTGTTCATATGTGATGCAGCTCCAGCGGTTGGGTGGCCGCTTTCCATTTGGCTGTAGCGGTACTATAAATTAGGGGGGAGAATTTCACATATGACTAAGGGCTTTCTGATGTGCAAAACATGCCATTAGCTGTTTACTGCAATTCACTGAATTTTAGGATATATTGGATTTGCGAATGCTGGATTCTGTAACTTTTAACAGTATAATAAATGCTAAGTCTCAATTATTTCACTGGAGATGGTCTACTTTTGGAGAGAGAAAGGCATATCTTTTTTTTAGAAGAACTCTGGGGGACAGTAGATGGCATCACACACATGTGGCAGGCACACACGCTCCCTGCAATAGGAGGCATGTTTCACTTCAGTGCACAGTTACTTCCTGTCCCCCATATAATCCCTTCCATGCCCTATTATGGCTTCCTAAGGATATGCAACTGTAGGAAAATGTCAAATCAAGGTCCCCAGGAGTGATTAACAGACACCTAATGTCATTTTTGACTGGTGGTCTGCTTTAATGTATGTTGTTAAGTTGGGTCTCGTTCTATAGAAAAGTAAAGCATGCATGTGTTGCTGATGATGCCACATCTGACTATGAAATTAATGTTGTGAATAATCGTAATTTGCTTACCAATTTTGAATGAACCCATTAGAATAGGCATCACTTTTATGTATAGTTTTTATCTGCATTCTATATTAATCAATCGTCAATATTATCTGTAATCTCTTATAGGATGAATATCGGAATAAAGTTGAAGAGTACATCAAGCGTTATGCCAGATGATGACAACTTTGCATCTCTAATGCAGGAGCAATAGTCACCCTCTGTGGGTTCCTCAGAACCATAAGGGGGAGAACTCTGAAAACCCTGGAACAGGCTTCATGCTCCCACCTGCCAAATGGATATAACCTGTACCTCCAGCCCCTGCACTCTCATTTGCCATCCTCTGTGCCCAGCCAAAGGAGCCTCTGGACTTTACTTCTCCCTTTTCTTTGGCTTTTAGTGTGTTCGCTTTTTTTTCTCCCCCCATTGAGTAGGGTGAAAAATGCTTGCTTGTTTAAATCTCCAAAAATATAAGGAGTGTTGTATGGCGTCTAACAAGAGTTGTTTTGATCTTTACAAGTCACACTAAAATATGTATGAATATGTACACCTCATGTTGGCCTAAACCACCAAAACTGCGTGATGCCTTTTCATTTGGAGACAAATAGTTATTGCCCTTTCAACTGCCTCACTACAAAATTGAATAAAAGTGGAAATGCAAATCTTCTAATGTCAAATAACTAAGTTGATACAAATAAAATGTTTACAAAGTGAAGAATACTGAAGCCCAATTACAAGGCTGGAGCTAGACACCACATTGACGTGGCAGACCTCATTGTAGACTTGTTCAGCATCAACCTGTAACGCATTATTTTTAATTCAGATTTTTATCTGTGGTCTTACAGATTTGGGTGTGACAATACAAATATTCTCTGTTAGCAGATGAATTGCCAGTGCACAGGGTAGGTTTTTCAGATAGCAGGCTATGTCAGAAGAATAGGTGTTACTGTGATAATGCAACTTTAAATTATTATTCATGTTTAAAGGAGCTTGATGGAAACTCTGTAACCATACCCTAATATATGTGGGATGTATACAATACACAGATATGCACTTTCACTGTTTTGTGTGTTTTCTGTCTGTTAACTATCAGAAGTGGGTGTGCAAACGATGGTGAAAAATGTCAACCTATTTCCAGGGTGTCTTTCTGGAAGGACACGGCTCAATTGTCTTCTGTATTACACATGTGTATGTTACATACAATTGGTATCTATTAAAATAATTATTCATGCATCATTTGTCTCTTTCTTATATTTCCTTAAAGGCAGCATTCTTATTCAGATAATAATTTATCCCAGATTAGCTCTTACTGGTATGACGATCAGTATAAGGGCAAACATGTTTCGCCAGAAAGTCTTCTTTAGTGCCCTAATGTAAACATAAAATGTGTTTTTAGTGATACATCAAAAAGCATGCATATAGATATAATGGTATGGTATATAATGGTAATAATATAATAATAATCCGATAATAGTGTTCGTACACAATATTTTCAAGAGTCTACATCTTTAAATGGCCCACCTGATAAGTGACAGCACGGGTCCAATAAAATGGTCCTCCTGTGGAATTTTCCTTGCTGGCCCTTTAAGACAGAGTTTTAATTATTAGCCCCAGTCAATGTTAAGGAAATTATATTCGTGGACAAGGTTACATCCATGTTTCCATATTGCAGGTTACAGTACTATTTTAATGAAGTTTACCTTCTAGTTGTGTTTTCTTATAATGTAGCCGCTGTGTAATTTATAGACGCCCAAACAACCTAAGGGATAGGCTAGTGCATAGCCACTTCATAGAACATCAGAAGGAGAAATGCTGCAAAGTCTGGGGTACTTTTAGCTGCGGGTGCTGCAGCATGTGCAAATATATTCATTCAGGTCCAGAAATCAGATTGAACCAAAAAGACAAATACAAAATTTGACATTTCATTACCTGTATGACATGCCACGTCATATATCTTTTGACCTGTGGGTGCGGCAGGTTCTATGTAGGAAAGACCAATCGTCCGCTGAAAAAGCGGATTTATGAGCACCACTATAGTATCAAGGTGGGAAACACCAAGACACCCATAGGACGTCACTTTCTAAAGTATCATAATAGTAACCCAGATACTCTAAAGAGCCAAGGTTTACATAGGGTACATCCATCAGCACGGGGAGGAAATTTGGAAAAAATCACATTAAGATTGGAAACGCGCTGGATTTTTTTGCCTACAGGTACACAAGTTCCCGGGTCTGAATGAAACTATGAGCTTCGCCCCTTACCTGTAACCTATGCTATCAAAGCATAGCATCAAATATAGCATAAAATGTACCAAGTCTGGAATCACACATAAGAGGCACCATGATATCATTGGGCCCACATGATTTTCATTAGATATACGTAGGACATCCGGGCCATTAATAAGAGTATAACGACATATAAACATTTCTGGTCAATATATGGTCATTAAGCTTGAATTCTTATAATTAGTATCAAAAATTAAAATTTAAAATGCATTAATGTACATCTGGTATAAGGTCTCACATAGTTTCTGTGTTTATCCCATGACATGCGTATAGAATATAATTTTTGTCCAAGTGTATAGAATATTCTATTTCTGTTTATTCTATGACAAAATGTATTGCATGTAATTCTATGAAACAATTACTGATTACTGTAATCTTTGAATTCTGTATTAAATCACTGATCAATATTCTTCACAAACTCAGGGAGAGATGGGTTTAGTTCAAGGGCTATATGTAACATGAATCTATCTAATGACTCTTCAGTATCTCTTCCCGCAGCTTTAAAGTAGTTCCTTGCATAGCGAACTCCGCAATGTCTTTCACACATAGATTACAGTTTTGCTTGAAGCAATACAACACAATATTTTATCATTTCCAATGGTGAACGCAATACACTGACAGTTCAAACATATCATGAACACACATAGTCAATCAACAATGCAGAAGCTATGCGGACAAAAAACTGTGAAAGGCCAGCGCGTGTCACGTAATTTCCGGCCCAGCACCCGGAATGATGAAACCTGCGCTCCATTACTTGGAGTGCAGACAGACGCGCGCCGGATGTCAGTGCGCAATTATGTGTGTCTAGAGCGGGACGCTCTCACATACATATATAAAGCCTCTGATTGAATAGGGCAGTTCTTTGAAAGGCCAGTAATTGGCCAGAGATCTCGGACCACTACATGTCGGGCAACTTTTTGACAACTTAACGGCACATTGCGCTCTGCCAGCACTGTGGAAAAAGCATCGCCATAGCAACAAACTCAGCCTTAAAGGTATAGCACATCTTTAATGTGGCTTTTACTCACTATAATACAACAAAGGGCGAAAATACTAATGCACAATTTCGTATCACTTTAGAAGTCAGCATTGACCCTAAAAGGGAATTGCTCTGCTACCGCATTTTACAAGCCCAATCCCACAAAGGAGTAATGGGACACAGCAGCTGCATTATAAGAAAACCCAACTAGAAGGTAAACTTCATTAAAATAGTACTGTAACCTGCAATCTGGAAACATGGATGTAGCCTTGTCCACGAATATTATTTCCTTAACATTGACTAGGGCTAATAATTAAAATTCTGTCTTAAAGGGCCAGCAAGGAAAATTCCACAGAAGGACTAAACCCTTATACAATAGGGGGAAACGCTCCATCTCTCCCAGGGTTACATTTTATTGGACCCGCGCTGTCACTTATCAGGTGGGTCATTTAAAGATGTAGACTCTTGAAAATATTGTGTACGAACACCATATAGATGTGGATATATATGTAACACTATTATCGGGTGATCATTATTATATTATTACCATTATATACCATACCATTATATCTGTATGCATGCTTTTTGATGTATCACTAAAAACACGTATTTTATGTTTACATTAGGGCACTGAAGAAGCCTTTCTGGCGAAACATGTTTGCCCTTATACTGATCGTCATACCAGTAAGAGCTAATCTGGGATAAATAATTATCTGAATTAGAATGCTGCCTTTAAGGAAATATAAGAAAGAGACAAGTGATGCATGAATAATTGTTTTAATAGATACCAATTGTATGTAACTTACACATGTGTAATAGAAAATACATTACATATCTCATAGATCCAAATGGATCAGTTTTATTTGTATGAAGATTTCTAATAAAAACAAGAGTGTTTTAAACAAATTCAAGAGGTGTGGTGGGCTTGCTGGGTCCTAACTATGTATCAGGGCTTGGCCTAATCCTGAAAACTCTTTGTGCTAGTCTAGCTGGACCAGCCTTTTCCATACCCCCTCTTATTGCTTAGAGTAATTCCAAGGAGGGTCTCTCAAAAAATAGGGCAGATTACCACCTCTTGGGAACCTGCCCACTATACAATTTTCTGCTCAATTATGTTGTGCCTAACATCCAAGATGCCTCTGTCAAGGACCATCACATTTTTGAGTTTATCATCCCATGATTGATGCTATAGCCAAGAACTTGGATGGTGATCCACCAGCCAAGAAAGAGTTGTAGGTAATAGGTCTGCTTTAACATGTTACACTGATTTTGTACATATAAAGATGAATGAAATGATGAGTGTTGCAGTAAGACATTTTAAAGGGGTAGTCAAGGCAAGAAGCAGCGCACTGCTGGCACCAGGGCCAACAGAGCAAAGACCAAAGAACATAGGGCTGCCTGGAGGAAAGTGTGGGATCTAGTCTTCTAGGGCAAGGACGTTTTTTTTTTAAAACAGGGATTAGATTAATTACAAAAATACATTTTCACATTAGGAAAAATTATTGACTTTTCCTTGAAGCGTGTATGTTCTGTTAGTAAATGTTCTCACAGCATGTCCTATTGCACAGTGGCATTTTAAAGTTTGGGAACTCCTCAGAATGTATTTATTTGGGATTGAGTTCGCCAGGACCAGGTATTTAAAGTCCCTGTCAAGCTACACACTTTCTCCCATATTATGCCCCTTGGGAACAGTGTAAAATCAGCCATTTCAAAGCACCTGAAAATCTATTTGTATGTAAATAACTTATGTATTCTAGGGGAAACTGATTTCTTTGCTTCAATTTCTAGGCCATAGCTGTGCTGTGAAGAGCATGTCATGGAGCAGATTTATGATTTCAGAGTAAACTCTGCTATGGTCCATGACAGCGGTGGGACCACTGATGCTTGCGTGTGAAATTGAAAAAAAATGCAAACTTTGGAGTTCTGTTATGGCTTCTAACCTACATTGCGGGAAATGAAAGAGTGGCACATAAGGTCATTTGCTTGCTGGCTGATTATTGCTGTTATGTTTAGAGTCATTTTTTTTTTAGGGATTACATTACAAAAATACGTTTTCATCGTAGGGAAAATGGCTCATGTGACAGACGCTCTGTCTTTTGGACTTTACACAGGTTCATTACTTTCCTTTTCTTAAGCATGTACAGACTGCCATTGTGTTGATTGATTACGTAATTCATTGTTCTGACTGCCATTGTATTGATTGATTACGTCACAGACAATGGCATTGTTCTGATTGAGTGTATTACAGACGTCTATTGTGTTGCTGATTGCGTCACCGGCAGAGTTGAGGGATTGTGTGCCCTGCTCCCATTGGTCTGTGTATTTGTCATGAGGTCCACGGGGGAGGTCCCCTTGCATGGAGCCTTGCATATAAGGCACAGTGTGGCACTAATTAAGTTGTCTTCACCTTCACCCTCAATACTGAAGTTCTGTCTCTTATTGGGGGAAACGCTATATTACAATTCACTAGCCCTTGTAAGGGCTGTTCCTGGTTCCTCACGGACGACTCTGGAATTCCAGCAGCACCTCTTACGATTGGGAAAAGGACGTCTCGGGCGGTGAAGCCCTCCGGCGATAAGGGTTATCGCTACAATTGGTGGCAAGCGGTCGGATGGTCCTTTCTACCCAGAGAGAGTGCTACCCTGATGGAGAGTCAGTAGGACAAGTTGAAAAGGCTGACCCTGAAGGATCTACTCGAGAGCCGGGGAAGGTCAGCTAGCAACCGCCCACGTCAGGAACTGATAGCCGAGCTGATCGAAATGGATCGTGCAGCAGTGAGGACCGAAACCAATATAGAGATCGATGAAGACGCTGCTCTTGTTGAAGCGGTTCGGAACAGATTGTCGGTCTATGGCCCGAATCCATCACAGGAACTGATCGACCGAGTCTTTGCCGCAGCGGAGGCAGAGGCCAGTAAGCGAAGGGAAGATCGGCGACTTTCAACCCAGCAGCCTCTCAGCCTCAATTACACTGGGGGGAGAAAGATTCCATTTGCAGCATTTAAGTCCTTCCAGGAAAGTGGCGGCGAGATTGACGGATTTTTGGCCGATTTTGAACGGAAGTGCGCTTTACACCGGGTACCCACGGAGGAATGGGTCACCATATTATCAGGGAAACTATCTGGGAAAGCTTCCGATGCTTTCCGGGCCATCTCTGATGCGGACTTACCACACTACCATCTGGTAAAGGAGGCTTTGTTAGCCCGGTACGCTGTCACCCCGGAGGCCTACAGGCGACGATTTTGGGAATCCCAAAAGAAGGGAGGGGATTCTTACACGGAGTGGGCATGTCGCCTCCATCGTACAGCATCACACTGGGTCATTGGATGCAAAGCCACGACCGCTGAGGATGTACTACAGTTGTTTTTATTAGAGCATTTTCTCAATGCCCTGCAACCAGAGCTAAGAGAGTGGGTATGTGACCGGAGGCCTCTAACGCTACCTGAGGCTGCTCGTCTAGCCGACGAGTACACCGATGCTCGCCGGACAGAACAGTCCGCTCCAAAACCACCACCTCCCATCAAGTTTCAAGCACCTGTGGCTTCAGCGCCAACTCGTGACTCTGGGCCACATAGGCCAGCGCAGCAACCGAACCTCTCCACAGTTCAGTGCCATCGTTGCAAGCAATGGGGACATTATCGCAGTGATTGCGCCCTAGAGCCTCCCCGGAACACGTGGGGGCAAAAGCAACCTTCCACCTCCCGTACTCCTGTGGCACACTGTTTGGAAGCTGAGAGCAGTTCGGAAGAGTATCTGGGGGTACTGTATGAAGCTGATCCCGTACAAGCGGCCATCCAAGACAACCGACAGCACCATTGCCAGGAGGTACGAGTCAATGGGCGCACCGCGCAAGGATTACGCGACACCGGAGCCACACTTACCTTGCTCCAACCTCATTTGGTCAAGAACAAAGACCGCACTGGACACACCGTTGCAGTAAGGGTGGCGGGGGGAGCTGTGTTTCGACTCCCCACCGAGTACATCTTGACTGGGGCACTGGATCCGGCAGGGTACAGGTGGGACTTATGGACAACTTACCAGCAGAAGTACTATTGGGAAATGATCTAGGACCAATGACTTCTGCCTACGCTACCTCTGGGCCAGCCAGCGTCAACCCTGTTACAACCCGGTCTCCAGCCCGAGCTGCCGACTCCAGCCCACTGGTCGGGGAGACCCAGGGGTTTCGTCTGCATCACGTCATGTCTGTTACACGAAGTCAAGAAGAGGATCAGCCATCAGGTTACGTCCTTCCAGAAGGGAAACTTATGCCAAACACTATTTTTGTTGGGGGCATTGACCGTCGGATGAATCAGCCTGAAATTAAGGATGTTTTTTCAAAGTATGGTGCTGTAAAGAATGTCAAAATTATTAGGGATGCCTCTGGCGTTTCTAAGGGTTATGGTTTTGTCTACTTTTACGATGATATAGATGTGCAGAAGATTGTGGATTCTCCGATCAGCTTCCATGGAAAGAGATTGAAACTTGGACCAGCTATAAGAAAGCAAAGCACCTGTGCACACATCCAACCAAGGACTTTGGTGCTGAACTCACCAACGCCACAATATCCCAATGTTTGGACCCCACCCATGACCGATTCCTATGTACAGCCCACGTCAATGTTTAGTCCGGTTACTCACTATGTGCAGACTTGTCCTTACACAGAACTCTGCCCATAACAAGAGTCCTGACAGCCCCACGTTAACCCGAACAGGGTCTATCCGGGTCTGCCGGGTGTTCCACAAAAAGGGGGCATTGTGACAGACGCTCTGTCTTTTGGACTTTACACAGGTTCATTACTTTCCTTTTCTTAAGCATGTACAGACTGCCATTGTGTTGATTGATTACGTTATTCATTGTTCTGACTGCCATTGTATTGATTGATTACGTCACAGACAATGGCATTGTTCTGATTGAGTGTATTACAGACGTCTATTGTGTTGCTGATTGCGTCACCGGCAGAGTTAAGGGATTGTGTGCCCTGCTCCCATTGGTCTGTGTATTTGTCATGAGGTCCACGGGGGAGGTCCCCTTGCATGGAGCCTTGCATATAAGGCACAGTGTGGCACTAATAAAGTTGTCTTCACCTTCACCCTCAATACTGAAGTTCTGTCTCTTATTGGGGGAAACGCTATATTACAATTCACTAGCCCTTGTAAGGGCTGTTCCTGGTTCCTCACGGACGACTCTGGAATTCCAGCAGCACCTCTTACGATTGGGAAAAGGACGTCTCGGGCGGTGAAGCCCTCCGGCGATAAGGGTTATCGCTACAGCTCACTTCTCCTTAAAGTCTGTATGTTTTGTATGTAAATGTACCCCTCCCCCCAAGCATTTCCTATTGTACAGTGGCACTTGAAAGTTTGGGAACCCTTCAAAAGTTTTTATATTTCTGTCTGACCCAAATTTGACCTAAAACTACATACAATTTTCACACCTCACTAAAGTTGTAAAAGTGGATAATGCAAACCAAACATATGAGTCAAAATATTAGTTTTGGACAAGTATTTATTAAGAAAAAGGATTTAATATCACCTGAGTGGCAAAAAATGTGACCTTTTTGCTTTCAGTAACTTGTATGCGCAGATGCATCAATAACTGCATCTAAACATTTCTGGTAATTGTTGATTAGTTCTGCAGTTCGGCTTATTTTTCTCTGCACAAAACTGTTGGTCTGTTTCTTCATGAACTGCTTGCTTCAAGTATTTATACATCAAGTTTGGGGGTTTAAAGTGGACCAAAACCCACGCCCCAATGGCGCTGGAATCTATAAGATTCCATGGCTGCTAGATTCCCTTCCCCGGAGGAAGCAGAATCTGTATGCCCCTTTGTGTGAAACCCCCCAGGTCGTCCAGAAATCACATTCTTTACGTGGGGGTTCCTTTTGTGACCTTGTGGATTATTATACACACTGCTTTTAGCATGATCTCTATTAGTTCACTATTCCTTGTAGGCATAATAATAGCCTTGGAATTTCCACCATTTGTACACAATTCTGTTTCTGTCAGATTGTGTGGCCCGATATTTTCAGATATGATATAATTTTGTATCCTTTTCCAGCCTGCTAGGTATGAACAATTTTTTTATCTGAGATCCTCCAAAATCTCTTCTGTTTTTGCCATATATACTTCCACATTTGTAAAGATAGGTCTTTGATGAGAGCCCTTTCCTTTAACAGAAACAGGCCCGCCACTTACTCCTAACCTATTATTATTGCCAATACTAAGATTTTTCATAATTTTGAACACATATGTGTTCTTGGATCATTTTCCTTAATTGCAAAAGGACCATGTATACTATGTTAGACTTATTTGTTTGATTTGGTTCTTTTTATTGTGTGTAAATTTGATTGTTTTAGGTCTAATGTATACAGAAATGTAACAAAAACAAAAATATGCGATTGTGATCCTGACAGGTTTCTTTCCCCTGGCCCGATCCAGTAAGTAAGGTACAGAAAGAAACATGAACATACTGGATGCAATCCATGGAAATGGATAGCAGAAGAAACAGTCAGCAGTCCAAATCAAGGGATCTGTTCTTGATGGGGGATATTGTAAGAGTTGTTTCCGTGGAGATCCCAAGTCTCTCCACAGAGGACAACAGAGAGCTAAGATAATAGCAGGAGTGCAAAGAACAGACCCAAACAGGTAGCAGAAGCATGAAACGCAGATCAGAAAATCTTAGTGGCAGTAGGAGCACAAGAACGGGTATCAAAATGGCTAGCCCACAAATACTAATGAAAGGCAAAATAACTGACCATAATCTCAAAAAGCAAAGCACAGACATAAACACCCAGGAGGAGAGATAATCATTCAAGGAGATAGGACAGGCATGACTGTCAAGGTACTGAAAATAGACTGGTAAATAGCATTGCCTAGTTATAGATCAAATCAACAAAACAATGTTATTCAACATGCACTCGCTTTATTTCTGCCTTATCATATGACACTAATGCTGTAAAATGTGTTTACTGTGTCAAAGCTAAATTAAAACATTAAAGAACTTTACCACTCTGAAGTAACACAACCATACTATTGTGTAGACATTTTAGTACAATAGTTAAGGTGGACCTGCAGTCAAAAATCCAAAGGTAAATAAATTGCTCCCCCCGGCAATTGGGGGCCTAAGCTATTTGAGAGCAGATGTTGTGGAAAAGGAAGAGCAAGCAGGTGTTGCGCTTTTGAATTGCACACCTCTGAAAGACCCGTTTCTAAAAAAAAAAAAAAAAACAACCCAGTCCAACACTAGTCAGAAGTAGAAAGTAAAAGGCCATCTGTTATAAAGTTATCAGGTGTAAAATTCCCTGGTTTCCTGCAACATCTCTCACTGGATCCCAAACATACAACGCAAGTATATCTCATTAGTTTGGCCTGGGTACAGCTGAATAATATCGTAAGGCTTTATCAACCTTTTACAGAATGCCCTGAGCAACAAATCATTAGTCAAAGAATAATGACAGTAGATCAAATGCGCCCCTTGTCTCAGATTTAGGCAGCAATCCTATTGGATGTCTGTATCAGCACAGATTTGTCCGCACTCAGGAGTATATTGTAGAGAATCCCTTGCTGTTTTAATTCTTGTGTGAGCTGTTGAGAAGGAGACAAGGCATTGCATCAGACAATTACATTACAGGAAGGACAATATATGACTAATCCCACCCCCAAAACCCCTACTTTCTATGCTCTACCCAAAATTCACCTGAAAACCTGCTTTGTACACCAATCAATTCAGGTTGTGGTTCTCTTACTGACAATAGGTTCATAGACTCTATTATGCATCTTTCAGAAATGACAGATGACCTTACTGTAGAACAGAATACCTCCTTAGCAAGCATCAATGTCGAGGTACTTTACTCTTCCATTCCTCACATGCTAGGCCTCAACGCAGTTCGCAACTTTCCTGATGGAATGGGCCCAAAGCACAACACTCGCAATACATTCATACCACTACTCTTGAAATTCATATTGATACACCACTGGGTTATTTTTAATGTGTCCCACTACCTCCAGATACAGGGGACTGCTATGGGGAGCACACAAGCCAACATCAGGAAATACAAACTTGCATGCCACCAGGTCACACCCAGACCCCCTCATTTGGAGCACACCTGCCCAGTACCTATGAGTCAGAAGAAACTGCTCCAATGTTGATGGGCACGCTTACGAGCCAGGGGCTACAGGGACAAATATCTATGCGAGGCATATCACAGAGCAACAGATCGACCATGTCAAACCTTCCTTCATCTGCCTGATCCTCACACAACACAATATTGCACCTAAAATACTGAGGAAACGTTGGCATCTACTCCTACAAGATGACATTCTGAAACACCATCTAGCACCTTTCCCTATGGTAGTCTTCAGGAGGGCACTATCCCTGAGAGACAAACTAGTTCTCAATCACTTTGACCCCCGATCTAAGCAACACTCCCGTCTCTTGGGAACATACCTACATACCCATATGGGGCTGCACTGCTTGCACTCTACAGTTCCTCCCTAACGCGAAACCCTTCAACAAAAAACATTTCTCCAGTTGTAATACTCCCAATATCGTATACTTGGCTATAAGTCCATGCTCTGCACACCAGGGAGGTAAAACCCTACAACCCTTCAAGCAACAGATTCTCAAACAATAATGATTCACCAGCAGAAACCTAAGCAGCCCCCTAGTCAGACATGTCTAGCTAACCCACAATACTTGCATCAGTCCTTTCAAATTCTACTCTCATCCATAACCACTTATGGGGAGGAGACATGGACCCTACTCCAAACAGAAATGCATTACTACTTTGATGGCCACACAATACTCTTTGCCTGTTTCCTGTAGGCTTTCAAAAAACCCTCCCCGGGTGGAGAAAGATCTAAGACCACCAGAGACTGATTTCTCTATGTGGGTCTCTATAGTGGCTGGCTTTGGATGCCTGATTATTAATTCATTCATGCCCCTTTCCTTTCACCCATGTATATTATGCTGTACCCAACTCACCTGACTTTGACAGGCCAGACTTCTGACCTTATAATCCCACCCCACCTACACCAATCTATGCACCTCAATTTTTGGGTCATAGCTCAGGTCCCATATAGCAGTGGGATCCCAGCATTGCAGCTCACTAAATTATCATGGTGTACCACACCTCACCAGTTTACAGGTGGACTGAGATGCCACTATATTTGCCTGGGGCCTCCAGAGGGTTTCCCTACCATTTCATAAGGAACCTCCTCACCTAAATGGTTATAAGTATTGCTCCCGTCATCTAAACATACTTCCAGCCTCTATTCCCATGGGAGCAATAACTAATTAATAAATCGACAGTGGAAGCGCATATACTTTGTTATACTTGTGCATGTACCCCATATCTATCATAGCAGCACCAGCCACTTTTGGCCATAGCTGGGGTCCTGTCAAAGCTCCACACTTTTTCATACATTTTTCTTACTTATTTCATTTATTTTATATTTTGCTCATATTTATTTTCTAGTTACACATTTACATTCATTTCCATTATTCCGAATCCCTCAGGCCCTTCCTTTTCCAGGCTTAGCACTGTGCACCCTGCGCCCTATCACCGATAGGAGCCAACATGCACACCACAGCATCTCCTCCTCCCCGTGCGCGCCGCCCAGGAAACACTGGTTGTTACTCACACATTGATGTACGCGCACAATGACATCACAAGGCCTCCCAGGATTTGTTGCTGTGGCGACGTCTACCACCTCACCTGCCCAGATTGTGACTGGAGGGATTTGATCACGGTTACGTCATGACGCACCTGGCTCGCCCCCCCCCCCATTAAGCGCAATGTAAACAGAGCACTCCCTTCAGAAGGCGCTCATTACAGATGCCACTGTAGGGGAGATACTATGCCCCACTGACCCTCCAGGCCTTTGCAAGACTGCCTCAACTCCACTAAGGACTCGACCCCACCTGGGGACACCACTTCACTCTTCTTAAAGGTACATTACACCTTGTATTCACACCTGCTTCCTTTGCCCCACATGTGCCATGGATCTAAATACATCTCTTATCCCCAAATACACCTAAAGCTGCCTTTTCACTCACCGTAGCCTACCTGAAATCATCCACTAATCTTCTTGAGACTTCCCAAATTAGATCATCCTCCATTCCTCTTCACTGGAGAAAAACTATTGAACAGGACCACCCCCATATAACTTCACCTATATATTTATGATAATAGATCCCTACAATATGTACAGTACAATAAAACACAAAAGCCCCCTCCCTATGTTCTGCCCACTTTACTAGAGGTCCACTAGGGCATTACTACTCCTTCCACAGGGACAGCACTACCAAGTCCACTTCCAGATTTGGTCAACAGGTACCGTAAATGGTGCAACATGATTTTTCTGTAATTTTAATTCTGTTACCCTTTAAAGAGGACCAACACCCAGGGGTGATCGGCCCGGAAATCTATAAGATTCCCGGGCCGATCACCTCCCACACCGCGGGACATCCGAGATCGGGATGTCCCGCGGGGTGAAACCCCCCCAAACATCCCAAATCCACTTACCTTGTCGTCGGCGACGGCCGGCCGCCGCCTCCCTCGCGCCCCTCTAGACGTGCCCGCGCTGGCCGTCTGTGAATGGCCGGCGCGGGTGCGTGCGCGTCAAGAGTGACGCGCGGGAGGCGGCCGCGGAGGAGACGCTTGTCCGCGGCTGTCAGACCGCTTGTCCGTCGGCGCGGGGAGAGGTGAGTTTTTTGGGTGATTGGGGGGTTTTCACACAGCGGGGCACCCCGATCGGGGGTGCCCCACCGAAGTGGACCAAGACCCAGGATAGTCAAAATCCTGGGTGTTGGTCCACTTTAAGGAACCTCATTATTACTATGTTTTCTTTATTAAATCATAGACTGCAGACTCTCTTAGGAATGCAAAAGGGAAATCTTGAATGCATTCTTACCGATTTACTGCACAACCTTGATGAATACTACTTGCTTTGTATGCTACATATATTACAAGCTTTATGTAACACTGCATTTAGGCTTATGTTGTGTTCTATGTTTGACCAAATTATCTACTATGACCAGATAGCTTCAGGCCCTCGCTAATGCTTAAACTAGTTTTTTCTATTTGTAGAGGTTTGGAAAGCTACATTTGCTACCAGGTAAGTGTTCTCAAAGGGATACAACATTGCATTTTGGTTAAGTCAATCAAACAGTGTTTTGCCCTTGTATGTAGACAATCTGTTGGTGATGGCTTCAAACAGAAGCAGCAGCCAGCAACATTCAGAAAGTGGCCAGCTTTAGGGAATTCAGTTAGATGCGAAGTCAAATATATCATTGTTTTGCTGACGGTGAGCACTTCACTTGACTATAGACATTGAGACAACAGTGGTTCAGTTACCATTCCATTCCAGGAGTAGAGAATGGGATACAGAACTTTCTTTGAACCAGGGGTCTTCATTTGTCTCTATGACAGGTGACATTTATACGTAAATACCTTTGTGTCACAACAGAAATTTGGGGATTTGTATAAAAAAACATGGTCGAACCTATTATTGCACCCCCCCCAATCTCATAAGGTATATAAAAGCAGAAGAGGTTCCAACCATTCTAGCTGTACCAAATAGGCCAAGGAGACCTTGTTTAGAGTAGATGATGGTGCAGATCCGTTGTGGCATCTAACATATTGGGGCACTCTTTGGTTTGGCACTGCCAATCACAACTTGGCCTTTGAAAGCATAAAGATCTAGATATTGGTGTTGATCACTCCTGGTGAGAATTATTTGGGCTTTCTTTAAGGACACTGCTGAAATAAACCTACCAACTTTATCAGCATAGAATAGGTAAGGAAACAGACTGACATACTACAAGAACCTTACAGCAGAACAATGGGCCTTGTACACAGGTTTGTCAAGTGGCATAATAGTTAGAGTCCGTAACGGTGAACACAGAATTATCTCCTTTCTTGGATTAAGTGGTAATCTGAAGCGCTGCTCCGACTTACTGTTCATACTGTATGTGGCAGCATTGGCTGACATTTATATTCCTATTAGCACTGCTTTGGTATACCTGGATTAATAAGCATGCCTACTTAGTGCAAAATCTCTTCCTTTAGATTCAGAACAGCAATGTACAAACTTCAGTAGGGAAATGATTGCAATAGGTAATGCTAGAATAAATACAGTACATCCATCACTATGACTACCCCCCCAGACCTGAAATGTAAACCTTTTTTAAAAAAAACTGATAGTCTACTTTCTCATTTGTTCTCTGACAATGTGCAGGTTGTAATTCATCACGCAAGGAGAATGTGGGAACATATTCCAGACAGTAATTGCTTAACCCAGAGAAATGACAATAGGGTTAAGCCACAGCCACAATTATCCTCAGACCAACAACAATGTTGTAGATCAGCCTTGAACCTTGTTCTTTCATATTGATGATTCACAGCACCTGCATATAGGCTATTCAACCATCTTCCTCATTGGTTGTGAGCCTCTACTGTGTTAGAAAACAAAAGCCAACTTCAATCTCATGTAAGAATGTCTTTACTTTTGTGGAGATTTAGAAAGTGACAGCCAGTGCAGAAAAGTATACAAGGGCTCGCCAATAAGTTATTTACTTAAGTATAAAAATAATTTTCAGTGGAAATTGAACTTTCTACCATTCAATGTAATCCTTCTAGACTTCAACATACTTCTTGCTGCTACGGGAACCCTGTTACTGCCTTTACTGACTTTGACTGCATTAGCACCAGGAATACATTGTTCATGCTGAAATATGTTCAGGTTACACAAGAGAAATGAATTACTGGAAGCCAGGTCTGGACGTAGGGTGAATGGTTAAGTTCCATGAAGCCATATTCCCTGAGCAGCTTGTGATTTGCAAGAAATGTGAGCTGGTGCAACTAACCTGCCAACAACTTCTGAAGTTTCTCTCTGATTGCCTCACATAATGAATATTATAATATGAATATTGCCTTCACTTTTAAAGAATACCTGTCTCCAATAATTTGTTGTCTTGGTGGCATGAATTCTAGTAATAAAATACTTTCTATAGACTCGCATATAGGCTTCCGCGTGACGTCACTTGATGAGTTCCCTCCGACGAGTCTCGTCCTTCTCGGAAAGGTGTAGTGCATCACAGAAAGTATCTAAAAATAGCAGTGGCTGCATGGCAGCACACTAACATGAGAGGGAATTAACCCTTACCCACCCCTATACTAGCAACTGGCTGTAAAGAGTCCATTGTAATTCAAAACCCATACAACAACCTTATAGTAATTCAAATTGCGTATTTATTATATTTCAGTGAAAAAAAAAAAAATTAAATATGACATTCACTTACCTGCGGTCGCACTGTCTCCTGCCGGGTCTCCTCTTCATCGGGGGTCCCCCAGACTCTTCCGTGGTGAGGAGAGGGCAGAAATCGCCCCCCCCCCACTTCCTGGATCGCGATTGCTCGCCCCCCCCAGGCTCTCTCCTCCAAACACCCAAGCAGACTGTCAGCTGTCATCGCAGATCGCCAGGGGACAGAGGATCGGAGGTGAGTAAAGTAAAAAAAAAAGAAAAAGGTCATTTTATTTCTGATGTGTCAGTGTGTTTATTTTTACATTTAACCCCTTGTGAACTGGTAAGGGGTTCATGAGACCCCTATACCAGTTCACAAGGCTGGGGGCTGAAGAGCCCGGGCCTACATAGGCTATGTGGGTTGTAGGCTGCAGGGTGGGGGCCACAAAAGCTGGCCCCTCCACTCTGTTCCTACAAGCCACCATAGCTGGTAATGCTGGGTAAGGGGGACCCCATTTCATTTTTTTGGGGATTTTTAAAGGTTTTAACCCTTAAAATTCCCCCCCCCCCCCCCCCCCCCGGGAGGGTGGACCCTATGTCATTTTTTTTTAATTAACCCCTTATGTTTTGTCGCCCAGCAGCTATAAAAGGCTTCCAGCTGCAGCAGGAGAGCAGAAGCCAGATTGATCAGCGTGGTACGCAGGGATGGATGGGAGATAAGTATTAAAAAGTATTAAAAAAAGAAATAAAATATTTTTTTTTATATTTTTTTCTGCTTGTTTCTGTGTTTTTTTTACACTTAACCCCTTGTGAACTGGTAAGGGATCCATGAGATCCCTATACCAGTTCACAAGGCTTGGGGCTGGCAAGTCACCTGCAGCTAGCGGGTGACTTGCCGTTAACCCCCGGCACCCCAATTACCTGCCTCCCCAAAGCCCAGGGGGGGGGCAGAAGAGCCCGGGCTATGGCTATGTGGGCTTGTAGCCTGCAGGGTGGGGGGGCCACCAAAGCTGGCCCCCTTGCACCCTGTTCTACAAACCCCCATAGCTGGTCCAGTGCTGGTTATGATGGGTAAGGGGGGACCCCATATCATTTTTGGGGGAGTTTTAAGGGTTTTTAACCCTTAAAATACCCCCAAAAATGGGCCCCCCTTTGTCATTTTTTTTAAATTAACCCCTTATGTTTATAGTGTGGATAGTAGTAGTATTTTATTTGTAAATGTTATAAAGTGCTATTGTCAGTTTAGGGGGTCTCCTGGGCAAGAATGGGGGGGCTACCAATACATATGTGGTACCGTTGTAATCGGGAGAAATTGGGCTTTCACATGCAATATGGTTTTCTGTAATAAAGTAAATGTTTTATTAAAAATAAAGGAGACAATTGTCTAAAAAAATACTTATTTATTTATTTTTTTGTTTTTTTACACAAAAATATTTTAAAAAACTGTAGAAAAATTACAAACGACATTTCATGTTAAAGCCTAAACTCTGCTGCAAAATATATATCTATAATTTTCCTGGAAATTTCGGCTAAAATCACGGTTAAGCATGGCGCAGAATGGGGAAAAATGACCTGTCAACAGAGGGTGACAAAACTTCAAGTAGGCTGGCAATTAAAAGGGTTAATAGCACCTATGCATGTTGGCTATTGTTCTGCTCAGGGAACCTTGCTCTTTCAGATTTAGCTTGTTTTTTCTTGTTTGCTTATTTATATTTTAGGAAAACATGTTATTTATTCATTTTTTTAATTCATTTTTTTAGGGAAACCCTGTGCAACCTAAGAATTCTTCGAGGGATTACTTCCATAAATGTGAGCCTACTATGACAAGCTGGGTACTCTTAGAAAGCTGAACATGTGTACTTTCAGGGAATATATGGTTTATTGGGGATATTCCAAATGTAAAGGGTTGTTTTGGTTGAAGAATTGCAAGGCGAGCACTTTGTCTGCAGAGCTGAAATTTTCAAGTAAAATTACTGTTACCCTCACGCTTTACTTTGTGGTGTTTGCCAACTCTTCCCTTGACAGTACCTATGCATGTTGGGTATCGTTCTGTTCGGGGCATGTTGCTTTTTGAGATTTTACTTGTTTTTTCTTGTTTGCATATAGGTTTTTTTTAGGAAAATGTTGCTTGATTCTTCCTTTTTATTCTTTTTTAGGGAAACTTTGTGCAACCAAGGAATACATTGAGGGATTACTTCCAGAAAACTAAGCCCACATAAACAAGCTTGGTACGCCTAGAAAGCTTGAGGCATGTACTTCCAGAGAATATATAGTTTGTGGGGGGTATTTCAAATGTAAAGGGTTGCTTTTCTGGAAAAACTGCAAGGTGTGCATAGCGCAGTTGTATTTTATCTGAAAATCTCCTAAAGCTCTGTTTCAGTTTGGGGGAGTCTCCTGGGCAGGAAAGGGTACCTATACATATGTGGTACCGCTGTGACCGGGAGAAATTGGGGTTACGCACGCAAAAACATTTTTTTGAAAAACTTACATTTTTTATTACAAAAAAACACTACAAATTGCAAAAATAAATATTTTTTTTTTGCACATATTTCACCAAAAAGTATTGAGAATACACTAAAAAAAGGCCAAACAAAACATTTCATGTTGAAGCCCAATCCTTTTAAAAATCACAGTTGAACATGTGTAGTGCAAAATAGTGAAACATGGTCTTGCAACAGAGGGTGACAAAAGCTGCAGGTAGGCTGGCAGCGAAAGGGTTAAATGGGTTTCAGCTAAAGGGTTGTAAAAAAGATAGTAGTACTGCTGGTGTTCTTGCGAACAGCTGTCAGCACTGGATTGCAGAAGTAGCAAGTATCTGATGCCTAGACTCTAGGACTCCAGGCAGCAATGCACAGTGGAGCAAACCCATTTTTGACAGGACATCCTTTTTAATTGCCACATCAACTTGCCAATACCACATAAAAGCTGACATTTATCACAGGACAATAATTTAATTATTGATTTATACAAGCAAAATTACCAGTTTTGTCTTACTAAATTATAGTCATCAAGTCATTATGTAGACAAGACTTAAAGGCCAACTGTAGGCAAAATTACTGTTCATTTTAAACCTTCTCAAACTTTATCTGTGCTAGTAGAACAATGTTCAGAACCATATATTCCTGCCCCACACAACACAGCAACTTGAAAGCAATTTATTATAATTAGTCTATTACTATTGGGGGTTTATTATTAATAATTATCATTAGAGATGAGCAAACTTTTTAAATATTTGATTCCGAGGATTTGCCGAAGATAAAAAAAAAAGCTCACCTCGTTCCAGCCCGGGCTATATACTCATTGTCCAATGGTCCTCGGGTCTCGTCACCTTGTTCCCCACAGAAGAAAGGGGCTATTTATAGGTAAGGAGCAAGGTGGCTGACTTCACTGTGAGTCACGGGGCAAGAAGGGCACCCACACTTTGCCTATATAAAGCAATTCCCTGCATCGGGGAGCGAGGTGTGGGATGGGGGGTTGAATCCTCCATCCGGCTGAAGAGCAGCATGGGATACCCGCAGTGAGGATCGCGAAGGTCGAGGCGAGTATCAGTCATTCACCTGCATGCCGGCTGCGTGCCAACATGCAGGTATGTGACAGAGTTTCAGGAAAAATTCAGTCGAAACAGTTTGCTCATCTCTAAAGGACTTTAATAACAGCATTCATTTTACTCCTAAGAACTAATGAGTTGTTTTGTTGTTTTTTAAGCTGGGTTTTAAATTTTGTCTAAATCCTAGTATAGACCTATATTCTAAAGGGAAGTCTGATCCTGGGACACAGATTTCTCTTCTCACCTGCTTTCACACTAGTTTCCATTGCCACAAAATTGCATAGTAATATAGTATGTGTGGTTGAATAAAGAATTTAGAAGTTTCTTTGACGGAATAAAAATTATCCTTGTGGTAGTGTACGTGTACATTGATGAAAATGTATTGTATATGTACAAGCTGTTAACACATGTATGAATATGATTTACCCTAAATTATAAGGGAAATTTGGAAACACGCTAGAGGTCATAAGAGTCGCTTTATGTATTATCCTATTTATGATCCACAATGAATAATGTAAGCCTGCATCAATATTGTGAAGCAAGAAACAGTATTTTATTTTACAGTTGAACAGTTGAGGAAGGAGGTGATATGTCCTCATTGGAACATATAACAAATGCTCTGGCCGGTTTCCCAAGCTCAATTTGATTCTTGTACACCCCACCGGTGGACTGTCAATTTGGTGGATACAACCCTGAGATATACATTACAGGGCTGGAGGGGCAGTCATTGACTCCTTTTTGGTCGTCTAGCGTTCCTTTTTGAATCGCGCAACCAGAGCGGTGGTGACCTGTGCACGCTGAAGCACACTGATGTCACACGTGTCCTGGCCTTCAGAGGCATTCATGTTTGAAGTGTATTATATGCGCCCATCTTCTGGGCGTGTGGGGAGTTTGGCGCGAGGTTCCTGCGTTGAGTCTGGACTGGTATTCCACACTGCGCTGGCGTTACTGGGGTCTGGTCTGGAGCAGTGACTCCCTTCACCCGGTTTGTCCACCACAGTGGTTGGCTCCCAAGAGTCAACAGCACATAGGTAAGAACTTAAGCCAGCAGGCATCTCACATATCTCCCCTTTATGACATATTATACAGCCTCATCTTACAGTGGACCAAAACCCAGGATTTTGACTATCCTGGGTTTTGGTCCTTTCCTGATCGGGGGTATCCCAATGTGGGAAACCCCCCAGATTGCCGATGACAACTCCCCTCTTCCCAGTCCTATGGCGCATGTGCGGCCGCTCATCCAATCAGCGTGCTCGGAGCCACTGACGTCACTTCGTCTAAGGCCAGCGGCTTCGAGCGTTCTGGCGGCTGCATCCCCTGCTTCCCTATAACAGGGAACGTGCCCGTGCTGGCCATTCACAAATGCCTGTCACTGGCAGGCTCCCTGCTACAGGGATAGCGGGGATGCGGCCACAGCTCGCGCATGTGCTGTTGGACTGGGAAGCAAGGTAAGTGTATGGGGCGACCTGGGGGGGGGTTTCACAGCAGGACATCATGATTTTGGATGCCTGGGGGAGTGAATCGATCGGTCCAGATTCTCGGGCCGATCGACATGGGTTTTGGTCCACTTTATACGCACATACAATTTTTTTTTATTGCAGATGGGATTATTCCTAGTTACCAATGAATATCTGTAAGGGACTTACCTCTGCCATGGGGCCGGCGGCGAGCGTCCGCGGGGCGACATGGCATTCCTGCTGCTGGGAGTGCGGCGCGTCACTCTGGCAGCCTCCCTCGCCCCTCTCTAGCTGTGCAGTCTGTAAATTACGCCACTAGGACTCTGTACTCGGACACACCCTCCGGATTGACTACCTGTGAATGACCTCGGCTTCGGGATACCCTCCTGGTTCTTCGGCCTTCACCGTAAGCAGCCATCCTTTGCGCCTATTAAGACCTGGGGGCAACCGTGTCCGGTGAGGCGTACCTAGCGTCCCGGAAAATGGGGGCTTGACTATAGGCAGAAGCGGCGGTGGAGATTGGGGGTTGCCTGCTTACAGAAGGCTGGTGTCCCGCTGGGCATCACATTATCACGGGCCACACAAATGGACCAAATTTTGGAACAGGTGCTGTCCCTGACCGCGGCCGTGGAGCACCTGGCACTTCCAGTGGCGACTCAGGAGAACTGTCCAGCTCCTGCACCCTCTGTGCCCCAGGGGGCAATAGCCGCCTTTCCGGTTGAACCCAAGATTCCCCTTCCAGAGAAGTTTTCGGGGGACCGGAGTAAATTTGCTAATTTCCGGGATGCCTGTATGCTCTATTTTCAGCTTCGCCCTCATGCTTCCGGCTCCCAGGAGCAACGGGTGGGACTTATCATCTCCCTTCTGCATGGGGGTCCCCAATCCTGGGCTTTTAGACTCTCCCCTCAGGATTACGCCCGCCAATCTGTCGAGGAATTCTTCAAGGCCATGGAAATCCTGTATGATGACCCAGACCGAGGGGCAACTGCTGATGCCAAGCTACGATCTCTTAGACAGGGGCGAAGACCGGCAGAAGAATATTGCTCGGAATTCCGACGCTGGGCAGTGGATTCTCGCTGGAATGACCCAGCATTGTGTGGGCAGTTCAGGCAAGGTTTGTCAGAGGTCATAAAAGATGTCATGGTAAATCACCCAGTACCTAACACCTTGGATAAAACCATGCAAATGGCTATCCCCATCGACCGACGCATACGAGAAAGACGCCTGGAAAAAGGGGCCCAGTCTGAAGTCAGTATGAAGCCTGAGACCTTAGTCCCCTCTTCTTCTGAAGAACCCATGCAGCTTGGGCCCCCCAAGCTTTCTGAAGCTGAGAGGCGGAGGCGTCTGTCGCAAGGTCTATGCCTTTATTGCGGAGAAGTCGGTCACCTGGTCCGCTCCTGCCCTCGGAAACAGGCATCGGGAAACTTCAGAGCCTAGGTGGGGTCAAGGAAACCCACCTAGGCTGCAAGGTATTTCCTCAGTGTTGCACACAAATGACGTTGCCTGTCGAGATTACTCATGATTTTGAGTCCAGATCTGTAGAGGCTCTTTTGGATTGTGGGGCTGCCGGGGATTTTATTGATTGGGGCCTGGCTCAAGCGTTAAAGATTCCGCTGCAATCTTTAGTCAATCCAATTAGAGTCAAAGCCATTGATAATACCCCCCTTGTCGGGGGCCTGATTCAGTACCGTACTCCACCAGTGTTTGTTAGAGTGGTGGCGGGACATACCGAGCTAATGAGCTTCCTTCTCCTTAAGATGCCTCTTACCCCTTTGGTTTTGAGACTCCCCTGGCTGTCTAAACACAATCCCCAAATTGACTGGATCTCTGGGCAGGTTATCAAGTGGTGGCCACAATGTTTCCAGTCTTGTCTTGAGCTCCCTGTACGTGCCACTCGCTTGACTGCTGAGGGCATCCATACCCCCTATGCAGATTTCGCAGACGTGTTTTCTGAAAAAGTCGCTGATGAACTCTCTCCTCATAGGCCTTTTGACTGCCCGATTGATCTTCTCCCCGGAACTATGCCGCCTTGGGGAAAGATTTATAATTTAACCCGAGCTGAGAATAATGCCATGAAAGAATACATTGCTGAGAATCTACAGAAGGGTTTTATTCGTCTACCTCACCAGCGGGTGCCGGATTTTTCTTTGTGGAAAAGAAAGATGGTGACTTGCGCCCCTGTATTGATTATAGGGGCCTGAATAAAATTACAGTTAAAAATAAATACCCCCTTCCCTTAATAGAGGGACTCTTTAACCAGGTCATTGGGGCCCAGGTTTTTTCTAAGCTTGACCTGAGGGGGTGTCAGGCCCAAGGCCTGATTATAGAATAAGCATATGTATTGTGATTGTATAATGTAGAGTCCAAAGACCTGGGTGAGGGGTCACTCAGACTGTTTGGGTATTCCAGTTTTATAGGGGGTTCTGTTTGTGGCACGTCCTTCTTTGAAGTCAAAGGTCTTTGAAGCAGTAGGATGTGCTGTCTCTGCACCAACCATAAACCAGAACTCAGATAAGAGACCTGGGAGAGAGATGCCCTCATCAGGTGGGGTCAGGGGGAGGGGGGATTAAGCTTTCCCCTCCTAAATCTAGCTAATAAAACCTAATGCTAAGGACATTCTAAGTCAGACACCTAAGGACAAACCTAAATCAGAAAGCTGGGTCATGCTGGACATAAGACTTTAAGCAACAACTGGATACTCACTCACAAGGACTGCTCCGCCATTATACTGTAAGGACTTTCTTTTTATTTGCTGAACTGATCTTTGCTGTACTCTTTTATGTATTTTTTGTACTTGCATGTCATTTGTTTCTGTATATTACATCTAGCACTGTGATACAGTTTTATCAGATTAAATGTTTAATTAATCAGCTCTGGCCTTTGATCTCTAAATATATGAGCTCACCTTTCTGAAGAAAGCTCTGGTGAAACACGTTTATCAAAGGGTTAGTTTGGTGACTTGCTGGGACTAGTAGTGCATACCCAGGGGTCTGGTGGCTTTAACCCTTGCACCATCACACTCTCTCTAGTGTCTTGGCTGGGCTGATAGAGTGCGATCGTGACAGGGGGGCTTACAACTTAATCAGGATCCGTTAGGGAGATGAGTGGAAGACTGCCTTCAACACCCAGGATGGGCACTATGAATATCTTGTTATGCCATTCGGCCTATGTAACGCCCCAGCAGTCTTCCAGGACTTTGTTAATGAAGTTTTAGAGAATACTTGGGCCGTTTTGTGGTCATCTACTTAGATGACATCCTAATATTCTCCTCGACCTTAACCGAGCATAGAGAGCATGTACGGATGGTTCTACAGAAATTGAGAGAGAATCACCTCTACGCCAAGATAAAAAAGTGCGTTTTTGAGGTTTCTGAGGTTCCGTTCCTGGGATACATTGTTGCCGATACTGGGTTAACAATGGATCAGGCCAAAGTATCTGCAGTCCTCCAGTGGGGACAACCTAAAGATTTGAAGGGTTTACAGAGGTTTCTGGGATTTGCTAATTTTTATAGGCGCTTTATAAAAAACTTTTCCACCTTGGTAGCCCCACTCACCGACTTCACTAAGAAGGGGGCGTTTACCCCTACTTGGTCGCGCCGATCTTTTGGGAACCTTAAGTCTGCCTTTAGTTCGGCACCTGTGTTGACCCACCCTGATATCCACTGAGCCTTCGTAGTTGAAGTAGATGCATCCGAGCTCGGGCTTGGGGCAGTTCTCTCACAGTACAGTGGGTCTCCTGAACGGCTACATCCCTGTGCCTTTTTCTCTAGAAAATGTAATTCCGCTGAGCGGAACTATATTGGCAATCGAGAACTTCTAGCTGTTAAATTTGCCTTTCAGGAATGGAGACATTGGTTAGAGGGGGCCCAGTTCCCAATTACGGTATTCACAGATCACAAGTATTTAGAATACATCGAATCAGCTAAAAGGTTAACCCCCCCGTCAGGCCCGATGTTCTCTTTTTTTCTCCCGATTTAATTTCACTATAACATACAAACCAGGAACAAAGAATATTAAAGCTGACGCTCTCTCCAGAAGTTTCACAATTGATAAAAGTCCCTGTAGAGGACATCCTTCCCATAATCCCACGACAAAAGGTCATAGCTGTCATCCAACCTTACCTGTCAATTGAGCTAAGCCGGTTTCAATCGGATTCTCCTCCGGGCAAACCTGATCATCTCCTCTTTGTACCCCTGTCCCACCGTCCGGCAGTACTTCAGCAGTTTCATGACTCCAAGATGGTGGGTCATCCAGGGGTTAAAAAGACTTTGGCCCGTCTAGCCTGTCATGTCTGGTGGCCATCTTACAGGAGAGATACCCAGGCCTTTATTCAGGCCTGTAAGATCTGTGCCCATAGCAAAACCCCCAGGTCAGCTCCTGCCGACCTCTGTCCACTCCTTCAAAGCCTTGGACGTACTTGGCAATGGATTTTATTATTGATTTACCACAGTCCCAGGGATATACCGTTATCTGGGTTGTGGTAGATCGATTTAGCGCATTTTGTCCCCCTAAGAAAACTGCCCACAGCCCAAGAATTGGCTCAATATTTCTTAGATCATATTTTTAGACTTCACGGAATTCCAGAAGATGTGGTCTCAGATAGGGGGTCCCATTTGTGTCACGCTTCTGGAGGGCATTCTGCACCCAGCTAGGCTTCACTGTTTCTCTGCCTTCAGCTTTTCACCCTCAGTCCAATGGGCAGACGGAAAGGACCAACCAGTCATTAGAACAATATCTCCATTGCTTCACCTCCGATATTCAGTCAGAGTGGTCCCAATTTCTTCCCTTTGCCGAATTTGCCTTCAATAATGCAGTTAACTCCTCCACGGGGGTATCACCCTTCCGGTGTGTATATGGGAGGGATCTTAAGTTCTCAGCACTTTCAGGCTCGTCCTCTGGTTTTCCTCCTTTAGACGATTGGTTGTCCCAGTGGCCAGATTTATGGTTCAAGATTCAGCGGCATTTGGTCCAGGCATCGAGTCAGCAGAAGGTCTTTGCGGATCGTCGCCGATCCAATAATCTAGACTATTAAGTGGGGGATTTGGTCTGGCTCTCTACCAAAAATTTTGTGCTACGCCAACTCTCTGTAAAATTGGGACCACGATATATTGGCCCTTATCCCATTTTACAGAAAATTAACCAAGTCACATACAGACTCAAATTTCAACCATCTCTGAGGATTTGTAATTCCTTTCACGTTTCCCTCCTTAAGCCTGCCAGGGGAGTGGAGAAGGATTCATCTCCTTCTCCTATTCTAGTTGATGGTGAGCAGGAGTTTGAAGTCGCACGAATTCTGGACTCCCGTTTCCTCCGGAATTCCTTGCAATATTTAGTCGACTGGAAGGGATATGGGCCAGAGGAGAGGAGTTGGGTTCCAGCTAGAGATGTGCATGTGGACCGTTTAATTAAAAGATTTCATAAAGAAAATCCTTCTGTAAATTTTGCCACTAGGAGGCGCTGTGCTGCAAGTGGCAGGCAGCACAGAATGCTCCACACCTAATGGGATTCAGGGGCTGATCAGCCTTGCAGCCAAGACTGACCAGCCCCTGGATAGTGCCTCCAATCACTCACAGTGTTGTAAGTTACACCAATCAGCACATACACTCCCCCCCCCAGGGTGGCCATTGGTCGATTCCCAAATAAATATGGAGTCAGCCCAGCACTCGACCATTCCTGTCTGCTGCCTGTACCGACCTCTGCTTTGTCTGACCACGAACCTGACTACGCACCTGTCTCATGCCTGTACTCTGACGCACCCTCCGGATTGACTATCTGTGAATGATCTCGGCTTCGGGATACCCTCGTGGTTCTTCGGCCTTCACCGTAAGCAGCCATCCTTTGCACCTATTAAGACCTAGGGGCAACCGTGTCCGGTGAGGCGTACCTAGCGTCCCGGCAAACGGGGGCTTGACTATAGGCAGAAGCGGCGGTGGAGATTGGGGGTTGCCTGCTTACAGAAGGCCGGTGTCTCGCTGGGCATCACAATATCATTAAGGGGCAGAGATAGGAAACCATACAGAAGTATGTGCTCTAAGTGGTGAGTTTGATAATGGCACTAACTATTTTGCTGTATAATATCAATATTACAGATTTTTAGAATTTAATTACATTTAAACATATGTTTAGAACCTGCACCACCAAGAAAAATTGTCTACTGGGATGGATCGCTATCAGTTTTATATAGCATGTTATGAGATTGCTGCTCTAGTGAGTGTTTGACATCATTGGGACATTTTACCTGTTATACTTCTAAGAAATGGAGAGGACTCATGAGTTGCTCATTGTATATGCATATGCACTTCTTTATTTACAGGCTAACAGTGTATTGAGAAAGCAAATTATTTTAAAGCAAAACATATTCACACATATAATCAAGTAATACGGATAATGAGCAATGATTGATTTACATTATTGGAGCAATTCTATTTTTTAACAGTAATTTGTAGTAGGAAAGCACTTAAGCACTTAGACAAGCACTTAGCACAAGCAACTAGTATTCCCAGAATTAGTACTATTACTATACAATATATATAAGAGCATCTTCTACAACAGGGGTACTCAAGAACTTTTTGTAGAGGTCCACTTGTAGCAGTATGCCACAAGCTGAAGGTCCGGAACCGGGGGGTAGGTTAAAATCAGCGCACCAGGGAGCTATATATTCCAGAAGCATAATTAAATAAAGGCTGCTTGTCCCCCCTCTGGCATTATATCTATTGGACATTGGGGAGGAAACAAACAGCAACTTTTTTTTTGTTTGACCATGTCGAGCCTACAGCTCTTACCCTTGGTGCACTGATTTTAAATAAACAGAGAGAGATGGAATGGGATGGGACAGAGCTGGGAATAGAGAGATGGGATGGGACAGAGCTGGGAATAGAGAGACGGGATGGGACAGAGCTGGGAAAAGAGAAAGATGGGATGAGGCAGTGCTGGGAGAAGAGAGATGGGATGGGACAGAGCTGGGAATAGAGAGACGGGATGGGACAGAGCTGGGAAAAGAGAGAGATGGGATGGGACAGAGCTGGGAAAAGAGAGATGGGATGGGACAGAGCTGGGAATAAAGAGATGGGATGGGGCAGAGCTGGGAATAGAGAGATGGGATGGGGCAGAGCTGGGAATAGAGAGATGGGATGGGACAGAGCTGGGAATAGAGAGATGGGATGGGACAGAGCTGGGAATAGAGAGATGGGATGGGGCAGAGCTGGGAATGGAGAGATGGGATGGGACAGAGCTGGGAGAAGAGAGATGGGATGGGACAGAGCTGGGAATAGAGAGATGGGATGGGACAGAGCTGGGAATAGAGAGATGGGATGAGAGAGAGCTGGGAATAGAGAGATGGGATGGGACAGAGCTGGAAGAAGAGAGATGGGATGGGACAGAGCTGGGAATAGAGAGATGGGATGGGACAGAGCTGGGAACAGAGAGATGGGATGGGACAGAGCTGGGAGAAGAGAGATGGGATGAGACAGAGCTGGGAATAGAGAGATGGGATGGGACAAAGCTGGGAATAGAGAGATGGGATGGGACAGACCTGGGAATAGAGAGGTGGGATGGGACAGAGCTGGGAAAAGAGAGATGGGATGGGGCAGAGCTGGGAAAAGAGAGATGGGATGGGACAGAGCTGGGAACAGGGAGAGCTGGGAATAGAGAGATGGGATGGGACAGAGCTGGGAATAGAGAGATGGGATGGGGCAGAGCTGGGAAAAGAGAGATGGGATGAGGCAGAGCTGGGAATAGAGAGATGGGATGGGGCAGAGCTGGGAACAGGGAGAGCTGGGATGAGGCAGAGCTGGGAACAGGGAGAGCTGGGATGAGGCAGAGCTGGGAACAGGGAGAGCTGGGATGAGGCAGAGCTGGGAACAGGGAGAGCTGGGATGAGGCAGAGCTGGGAACAGAGAGAGATGGGATGGGATAACTCACCCTGCTGTCTTTCCTCCTGCCTTCCCACACGCTGTTTTTCCTCCTATTCGCCGGCTCTGCTCCCTGTCTCCTCTCGTCAGCCGGCCCCTGTGTTTCCTCCCGCCGGCCCCGCCCCCGTCTCTGCACCAGTTCGCCGTCCCCTGGGTTTCCGCCCTCCGGCCCCACCCCCTGTCTTTGCTCCCGCCCACCGGCCCCGCTCGCTGTCTCTCCTCCCGGCTTGACGCCTGCCCGCCCGCTGTCTCTCCTCCGGCCCGCCTACCCCGCCCACTGTCTCTTCTCACTCCCCCGCTGTCTCTCCTCCCGGCCGCCTGCCCCGCCCACTGTGCCTCGGCCGGCCATGGGGTCCGGAGAGCAAGCGGCCGCGGTTGAATACCCCTGTTCTACAAGATTCATGTTAGACATTAAGCATTAAATGCATCTGTCCTAGCATTTAGAGAGGATCCATAGTGTGGGCTAGATTGTTAGCTTCGTCATAGAAAAAAACAGACAATATCGGGGAGGCGGGTCACTGACAGAAACCACTAGCCTGTTCATTGATCACCGCTTACAGCCATTTGTGAAAATCCTACCATGCTATATACGCAGTACTGTGCACTTAGAGATTCTGGAACACCTTGAAACTGAACCTCATATAATAGTACCCCTCGATGTAGAGTCATTGTACTCTTCAATTCCACATTAGTCAGGACTAGCAGCTAACCGTTACTACCTACACACTAAGGGGACACACGAAGACATTCACAAACCCTTACTGCTCGAACTACTAGAATTCATCCAACCCACAATCGCTTCATCTTTATGTGTGCCCACTACCTCCAAGTAGAGGGTATAGCTATGGGGACGACATTTGTGCCCTCATATGTCAACCTGTACCTGGGGGAGGTGGGAACACAATATATTAGACAAAACCAACACACAACATTTCATATTGGGGTCGTTATATTGAGGACATACTACTACTTTGGACCGGCAATACCACTACACTACAAGAATTCATTAACTCTTTCAACAATACTCTCAGCTTGAAATTTATGCTGGTCTTCGGCCCTCATAAAATCACCTTTCTTGACATAACCATCTACAAAGCCCCTATCAATACCCTTTCTACAACATTGTACCACAAGCCCACAGCTAGCAATACATTTTTTTACACTTCCAGCTTCCACCCAAACTCCCTTATCAGAAGCATACCCGTGGGACAATACCTATTGTAAGCAGGCAAACAATCAGCAGTGACGACAACGGATTTGAACGGCAAAACGGCTTTTATTCAGCAAAGTTCAGTAGATAGTCCAAAGATTGCAGCATAAATGCAGTAAGCAAAAAGGGTTAATTCACCAACCAAAATAGTCCTGGGCTGGGTACTTCAGCAAGCTGATCAATTCCAGTCCACTTTACAGGGCGTATCATCCCTCTGTTCAATGTCCAGTGCTATCCTTCACCACGGTGCAGCTCAGCCTGGGCTCACTCCAACAGGCTGGTCATCAACCAGGGAAAGGCCGTGTGCTCTCTTCTTATACAGGCTTCCCCTGTAATCAGCGTGCACACTTGTGGAGGCCTTAGAACATGTAACAACCCATTATGGAATTGGGGAAGTGACCCGGGTCCTGAAAACCCGGGCCGGATTGTGCTTTATACAACCAAGCAGGGAAGAAACCGACATTTTGACACAATTTACCACACTATCCCCTCGATTCAAAGAGCAAAAGTTAATTGATTTCGGATCGAGAATCGTAAGTTTGGGTGGGTGTTAGTCATTTTTTTCTGTTTTTTTGGCCATTTACGACTCGCACGAGCCTACGTTCGAATGCGTATATGCTCTTACGATCATCGCAAGTTCGTTCCTAAATTTTAGGATCAAAACGTAAAACTTAGGATCAAATCCTAAAACTTAGGATCAAATCCTAAAACTTAGGATCAAAACGTAAAACTTAGGATAATCGAATGGGTTTAGGTGTGATTCAGAGAACAGTTTTCAAACCTCTAAAGACGTTTTAAAAGAAAGCCACTGCCGACACCATTTAGCAGTCGTATTGCTGTTCTTGAACAGGTTTTTTGGCTATGTGGAGGAGTCTGCGCGTCTTGAGCTACAATGAACTGCATGTATCAGCATGGCCGAGGCCATAAATTGTATGGCAATGCATACCTGATTCATGTATGCCTTATAAAAGCATTTTAATGTGGACCTTAATTAGTCCTTTGCATGTTAACCTTTATTTTGCAATCTATTTGCGTTAATTAAAGAAACTTATGTCCTTTGGTATTTAGTTTTAAATTGATGTACTAGAATAATATTTTTAGATTGCATTTATTGGTGTAGTTGTTTACCTTTGCTTTGTTTAATTATTTAAGCACATCTTTGGTCAGATGCATCACACTTACTGAGGAGAGGAGAGCGGGATAAAGTGCAGGATGTGGGTTACTGCTGTATTTGGCACAGACACAGCAGAGCTGGGGGCACGGAAAGGTCAGAAATCAAAGAATGCAGAGCAACACAGTCACAAGGCCCTTTCTGTTTGCAGGCTGCCCGATAATACCTGACCCGCCATCTTGGCTGTTTCTAGGCTCATAACATGCAGAAGTTGCTGGGTGTTTTTTTATATTTGAGAGCAATCTGTATGTAGAGGGTGTGGGTAACCACACACAAAATTTTAATTTGTACCATTTGAAGCCTAAATATTAAAATTAAATCCACAAGTAAAAAATGCAAGTTAACTAAAAATTAAACAAAGTAAGATTTACTTATGCAAATGCATTCATTAATGGTTGGTTACTACAAAATGAATGAAATAAAGAAAAATAAAAGACCAAATATTTAGAATGCACTTTAATGAGGTAAGTTTGTAGTGCGCAGCCGCAAGATCAGAAGGATTTACGTCCAGACAAAAAAGGAAAAAGGGCAAAACCAATGTGGCAACCTGAGAAATGAAACGGAAAATTCAGGATGGAAACTGACATAGGTCTGATTCCCGAACTGCCATACGAACGGACGTACATTTTAGGATAGAAACGTATTTGCTTATAGAATCACTCGCAAGTTCATACGAACGCACGAGCGGACGTGAAAAATAGGATGATCGGCACCCAAATCCAAGCTGTTACATGTTTCTTTGAATCGACCCTTATGTATACAAAGTAACTGGGAGTTTGACACCGAATTTGACCAGCAAGCACAAGCACTCAGAAAATACCTAAAAAGCACAAGGATACAAGGACAAGTACCTCAGATAGACATACCATATAGCAACAGACCATCCCTGCCTTAACTTACACAAGAAGACACACAGACATAACAACCCAACTAACCTTTTCATCACTAAATTTCTCACATGGACCCTCCTGCAAAAACATTGGCATCTTCTATTACAAGTCCCAAAACTCAAGAACACCCTAAAATTCACACCAGTAATTACCTAGAGACACCCACCATTGCTTAGGGACCAATTAGTCCCTAGCCAACTACATCATTTATCTAATTGTAACACAACTGGAGTGATCTACTTGGCAGTCTGTACATGTAAAGCCTTTTAAATAAGTAAAACCATCAGACCCCCTAAAGACTAGGGTACATAATGTGGACATCAGAAATAGAAATCTTATTAGTACCCTAGCCAGACACGCTTGGCTTGTAAATTTTATGTATTACTTATTATCCCTTATTTAATTTTTGTTTACACCTGAATCCAACCCAAAAAGAGGCTCCCCTTTTTTCTTCCTATAATTTAGGTGATGTACAAGATATTATTCCAACATGTACAGCAGGCTGGCAAGAAGGCCCTAAAGGTGGGAACAGGCCACCTATTATCCATTGGGGTGAATAAGGGGTGAATATGAACACTGTGTAAGCACAGTAGCTTCCCCCATTGCCCTAGAGCCAGCATCTGCGATTGGATATAATTACCCAGCGCAGGTGTAACGTTTCTAGCAGTGCAATCCAACCAGCTCATGTGCGTCTCAGCACATGTGCAAGTGACCCCCACACACACCATGCCCTGACTTCCAATAGGAACGCGTAGTACGAGTGTACAGCGTTCCACCCCACTATGCATGCACTACCCACTGGCTTGTGTTTGTCCCAAGACTTTAGCCACTAGCCACCCAGCACTAACTTTCCCCTCCTACTTGCCTTACCATGCGGCAGATGCCGGCAATCATGGGGTATCCTCCCCACAGGCATCCCAATGCAAAAACAAGTGCCAAATTGGTGTTCAGCAGCCGTCCATAGCATCGCTGGGATCCTTGCTCCAGCGAACTCCATACCTCTGACTATGAAGGTAAGCTATGCTACCACATTACAATCTTTCCTGCTCCAGCCATCCTTCCCTTTGAATAACCCTATACTTAACCTTTAACCCTTTAAGTGCCAGCCTACCAAGAGTTCCTGTCACCCTCTGTTGCTGGACTATTTTTCATTATTTTGTGCTACACGTGATTTTTGAAGATATTTCCCAGGAAAATTATATATTGTTCTTTTTCAGCAGAGTTTTGACTTTAACATGAAATGTCTTGTTTGTCATTTTTTTAAGAGTATTCTCAATACTTTTGGGTGTAATATGTGCAAAAAAATAAAAAAACATTACAATTTTCAGTGTTTTTTCGTAATACAAAATGTACGGTTGTCAATAAACTCACATTGCGTGTGAAATCCCTATCTCTCCTGGTTACCACATATGTATTGGTAAACACCATTTCCTGCCCAGGAGAAACAGCGCTTTAGCAGATTTTTAGACAAAATACAATTACTATGTGCAACATGCAGTTTTTTTAAAAAAAAACTACCCTTTACATTGGAAAATCCCCTCACAAACTATATATTCTCTGGAAGTACACGTCTCAAGCTTTCTAGGTGTACCAGGCTTGTTGAAGTGGGTGCAGTTTTCTGGAAGTAATCGCTTAATGAATTCTTTGGTTGCACAACGTTTCCCTATAAAAGAATAAAGCCACATTTTCCAAAAAAATGCCCCCCAAACAGAACAATACCCAACATGTATAGGTACTGTCAAAGGAAGAGTTGCCAAACACCCCAAAGTAAAGCATATGCGTAATGGTAATTTTACTTGAAAATTCAGCTCTGCAGACAAAGTGTGCACATAGCACTTCAACCAACAACCCTTTACATTTGGAATACTTTCCACAAACCAAATGTGAAAGTACAAGCTTTTTAAGTGTACAGCTGGTTGTAGTAGGCTCATCTTCCTGGAAGTAATCCCTTGAAGAATTCTTTGATTGCACAGGGTTTCCCTAAAAAAATTGATAAAAAAGCAGAATTAAAAAACACTTTTAACCCTTTCGCTGCCAGCCTATCTGGAGATTTTGTCACACTTTGTTGCCAGACCATATCACACTATTTTGCGTTCCACATGTCCAACTGTGATTTTTAAAGGGATTTCCAGGGATTTCCCAGGGAAATTGTATACTGTTTTTTTTTAGCAGAGTCTGGGCTTAAACATGAACATGTCTTGTTTGTAATTTTTTAGGTGTATTCTCAATATTTTTGTGTGAAATATGTGTAGTGTAGTGTTTTTTTGTGATAAAAATTGTAAGTTTGTCAATAAAATCTTATTGCGTGTGAAATCCCAATTTCTCCAGATTACAGTGGTACCACATATGTATTGTTAGACACCCTTTCCTGCCCAGGAGACTCCCCCAAACTAAAAGAGCGCTTTAGGAGATTTTCAGATAAAATACAATTATTCTAGGCGCTATGCGCCGGTGACTTGCCAGACCCAGAGCCTTGTGAACTGGTATAGGGGTCTCATGGACCCCTTACTAGTTCACAAAGGGTTAACAGTAAAAAAAAAACACCGCACAAAAATGTCATTTATTAAAAAAAAAAAATGTTTTTTTTTTTACTCACCTCCGATTGCCAGCTCCTGTGTCGATGACAGATGCCCTGGTGACCGCTGGCCAGAGGAGGGGGGGCAGGGGATCAGATCATCCACTACCCCTCTACTGCTCTGCCCAGTGATCACCAGGGCATCTGACAGATGAGCCGTGGGGAGCCAGGATGACACCCGGCGATTGACATCATAAGCCCCACCCCCAAGGGCACCCATAGGGAAGCAAGGTGAGAGGGCATGTTGAGCCCTCTCCTGAAGACTAAGCCTGGGGGGGTGATCGAAGGCCCCCCAAAGAAGAGAAGAGCCTATGGGAGCGATCGCAGCTGCAGGTGAGTAAATGTAATTTTTTATAATTTTTTTTTTTTTTTTTACAGTTAGCAGTTGCCGCTGCCGAAGCAGGGGGGGTCACTATTCCGGGGGTTCTTCTGGAGCCATCCCAGCCCCCAGAGGGGATCGGATGGCACCAAATTAAAGAGGAGACCCGGATGGATCGATAGAGGGGTCAGGCGAGTATTTTATTTTTTAGCTAGCAGGGAGGGAAAGTCAAGCACGTAACACCTACGTGCTTGGCACTTAACGCTTGGACATGCCAGCACGTAGGTGTTATGTGCTTGGCAACAAAAGGGTTAAATATCAATATGCCAACAAGAAAAGACAAGCTAAATCTGAAAGCTCTAGCCCTCAAAAGCCCTCAAACAGAACAATACCCAAAATGCATAGCTACTTTTAACCCTTTTAACTGCCAGTCTAATTTTGTCACCCTCTGTTGACAGGTCATTTTTCACCATTTTGCACTATGTTTAATTGTGAATTTTGCAGGAACGTTTCAGGAATTATATATATTTATATATTTTGCATCAGAGTTCATGCTTTAACAAGAAAATGTCTTGTAATTTTTCTAGTTTATTTTTTTTAATATTTTTAAGTAAAACATAAAATAAATTCTTTTTTAGAAAATTTTTCTTTTTTAAAAAAAAGTCTCCTTTATTTTAAATAAAACATTTATTTTATTAAAGAAAACCATATTGCATGTGAAAGTCCCATTTCTCCCAATTACAACAGTACCACAAATGTATCGACAGCCCTTCACCCCTGCCCAGAAGACCCCCCCAAACTGAAAAGAGCACTTAATATTTACAAATGAAATACAACTACTATCCACTCTATAAAGGGTTAAACAAAAAAATGTGGGGGAACCCATCTTTTGGGGAAATTGTAAGGGTTGAAAATCCCCAAAAATTATGTGGGGTCCCCACTACCCAGCATAACCAGCCTGGGGACAAGCTATGCAGGGCTTGTAGAACAGGGCGCAAGGGCCAGCCTTGGTTGCCCCGACCCTGTCTGCTACAAGCCCACAAAACCTAAATGGCCCCGGGCTCTTCTGCACTTCCCCAGGCTTTGGGGAGGCAGGTAATAGGGGGGCTGGTGATTTGCCAGCCCCTAAGCCTTGTGAATTGGTATAGGGGTCTCATGGACCCCTTAACAGTTCACAAAGAGTTAAATGTAAAAAAAAAAGGAGGAAGCGGGGGATCACAGCCCCCTACCCCTCCAACCTCCCTCCAGTGATCACCCTCAGCATCTGACAGCTCAGCACCGGGAGCCCTCATTCAGACCCTCTCCTTGCCACGGAAGAGCCCAGCGGGACAATCAGAGAAGAGGAGACCCAACGGAAGGGATCGCAGCCACAGGTGAGTAAATGTAATTTTTTCTTTAATGCATGGCACGCCCACTTCGGTATTCATAACTGATGGGTTATTCCGCCACAAGGTGGCGCAGCAGCACTGCAGAAAGCTGTGGCAGCTCCCGTCTCCCTATAAAAATGGGATTAACCAACAAGTTCCCAGTGTTGTCTCTGCAGTGACACTGCGAAGTTTGCGCAGGTGAGCGGGGGCAACCAAGCCTGCGTCCTGCATGTCTATTACCATCCGTTTCTGGACCCTAACTGCCTCCCAGCCTTGGCTTACAGATCGGGTGAGGGTAGAAGAGCACTAGGGTCAAGTGCTCCTGGAGCGCAGCTCCAAGCCACAGACCCTGTGCCACAAAGGGTAGCCGGCCATAGGCTTTATGGTGAGCCTTCTTGGGATGCGGAGTTCCTGCCCTAGCCTTTGAGGGGGTGAGTTGTTGGGGACTGTGTCCCCTTATTTTCCTTGATTTCTCCCTTCCTGGCTGCTTCTGGCTGCTCCTCCGGTGTGTCGCTTCTCCTGTGGCAGTGCCTGAGTGAAGCTGTGGTGTCGTGAGTCCCCCTTGGGGGGTTTTTTATTGCAGGGTGTATGTGCTGCGGGATGTTTTCAGGAGGGATACCATTGGGTTGTGGCATATCCCGGCTCCATTCCTTCCCTCCCTTCATTCCCCCCTTTTCTGGGGGCATCCTGTGGGAGGGCATCCCGGGTGGCCTTTGTATAGCCTTTACCCACCGCTGGCCTATTACGCCTGTGTTAATCACCATATGGAGGCTGCTGTGGATAGTGTGCTTGGGGGCCTTTCGGGGCAATCCCGGCTGTGTTCAGTGTGTGGGGTGTCCCCTGTGAATAACGGTGTCACGGTGTGCGTTCCGTGCGCTGAGAGGGTCAGTGCACTACAAGCTGGTTTGCCTGCTTCGCTTTCCAGCTCAGCACATCCCTCTGCTTCACCTACCCCCCTGCGCCTGCGACTGGGCCCCAGTGAGGGGGACATCAGCAGGGAGTCACACTCTTATTTGGTTCTGCAGGTGCCCAGTATTGAGAGACAGCTTGCCAAGTCTGTTCCCAAGAAGGCCTCTGGCAAGAAGCAGCACCTGACTTCCACTCCCTCACGCTCTACTGAGGAGTATGGGGAATTGGATGTCCGTGCTGGACGTTATTCCCTGGAGGAAGGAGAATTGCCTCCGGATTCTGACTCCTCGGGAGACCAGCAGGAGAGTTGTGACAGTGACGCTGCGTCTGGGGATTCATGGTATCCTGAGGACACTGGTAATTTACTGTCTCATATTTTTGAAATCCTACACATTGCCCCTCCTGCGGAGGCTAAAAGGAAACAGGGTGAGCTGTTTCGTCCTGTTAAACAGCGTCTGCAGTTTCCTGAGCAAGGTCTTTTCAACTCTATGATACTTAAAGCATGGGAACATCCTAACAAGCTACCTGCTGTGTCCAAAAGTTTGAATAAGAGGTATCCCTTTTATGCTGATCTTGTTAGGAGGTGGTCAGTTCCCCCTGAAGTGGATGCTCCTGTGCTGGGCGTGTCCAACACTTCGGTCATGCCTTCCCCTGACACTACCACTCTGAGGGACGGTGAGGACAGGCGCATGGACCAGTTGGCCTGTCATGTTTTTACCTGTGTGGGGGCTGGATTGCGCCCGACCTGTGCCGTTGCTATTACGGCTATTGCTCTTAAGTCTCTGCTCAAGCTCCTCATGGATGGCACTTCAGCTCGTGGAGAGGGGGAAAAGTTTGGGACTCTCTTGGTTTGCTCTGATTTTGTGGCCTTTATTCTTGCAGCTATGGATGATGCTGTGCGGCTAAGTGCCAGGGCCTCTGCGCTCTTGGTGGCTATGCGACGATCTGTCTAGTTGCGCCAATGGGCTGCTGATGCTGCTGCTAAGATAGCTCTCACTGGTCTCCCCTTCGCGGGGTTGCGGCTTTTTGGAGAGCGTCTTGATGTTCTTGCTAAGGTGGGCAAGCTGCTTCAGCGTAGGAGGCAGTCTCGGCCATTTCGTGGGTCCTCTGCCCCCCTCCCTTCCTTTTGTGTTCCCAGAGGAGGCCGTGACTCTCTCCTCCACCGTGGCCTTAGAGACGCTTGGGGCCGTGGTAGACCCCGTGGTCGTCCCGGTCTCTCCTGGAACTCCAAACTCAATCCCTCCCCTAAGCCCCCTCAGGCATGAAGGGGCGCCCTCTGCTGTCAGTACCCTTTGCCAGGGCGACTTCATGACCACTGTGGACATGTGCCTATCTTCCTAGGTCATCAGAGATTTCTTCGCGCTAGAGGATCAGCATTATCAATTTGTGGCTCTACCCTTCTGGATCACCTCGGCACCTCGGGTGTTCACCAAGGTACTGGTGGGAGTGATGGCTCTGCTCAGGAACAAAGGCATCCACATCATTCCTTACCTGGATGACATCCTGATTGTGGCCCAATCCCTTCCTCAGGCCGAGCAGGACACTCAGATGGTGATCTCCACTCTACAGTCCTTCGGCTGGGTGATCAACTATCCCAAGTCTTCCCGTCCTTGGTGAGGTCCTTTCTGGGCTTGACTGGGCTTGGATACCTCTCAGGTCAGGGTATTCCTTCCTCAGCAGAAGGTGGAGGGTCTTCAGAAGCAGGCTCAGGCTCTGCTATCATGTCCTCATCCCTCCATCCGGCAGGGGATGCAGTTAGTGGGCCTGATGATGTCCTGCTTTGAGGCAGTCCCCTTTGCCCAGTTTCACATGAGAAATCTCCAGTTGCACCTCTTTTCAGTTTGGGATCGGGACCCTGTGTCATTGAATCAGGAATTTCTCTGTCTCCTCTGGCCAGGCAGTCCTTCTCGTGGTGGCTGGACTCAAGGAACCTTCTGGGGGGCAGGACCTTCCTGCCCCCGTGCTGCGAGACTGTCACCACAGATGCCAGTCTGACAGGTTGGGGAGGTTTCTGGCAGTCCCTGAGGTTGCAGGGTCGGTGGGGCCCTCAGGAGACCCATGCTTCCATCAATGTACTGGAACTAAGGGGCGATCAGGTTGGTTCTTTCTCACCTGACCACCCACCTTCAGGGTCAGGCTGTTCAGATCCGCTCAGAGAACCAGACAGCGGTTGCCTACATCAATCATCAGGGAGGTATTGGAGCAAGCGAGCCTTCATAGTGTCCCAGATTCTGTTTTGAGCGGAGCGGCATGTTCCCTGCATCTCAGCGGTATACATTCCGGGGGTGGAGAACCAGGAGGCGGACTCCCTGAGCAGGGGGACGTCTCGTCTGGGGGAATGGTCCCTCAACAACCGGGTGTTTCTCTCCCTGTGTCACCGCTGGGGTCAGCCGGATGTGGACCTGTTTGCGTCCCGTCACAATCACAAACTTCCCAGATTTGTCTCTCTGTCTCAGGAGCCTCTGGCCTTTGCCACAGATGCCCTGTCAATTCCTTCGACGGAGTTTCGGCTTCTATATGTGTTCCCTCCGTTTCCTCTCCTGGGCAGGGTCATACGCAAGATAGTCCAGGAGTGAGTACCGGCCATCCTGGTGGCCCCTTGTTGGCCAAGAAGGGTTTGGTTCGCAGACGTCGTGCAGTTGGCAGTAGACAGGTACGTCTTACCGAAGGATCCAGATCCCCTCACTCAGGGGCGGCTATGCCACCCCAATTTACAAACGCTGGCTTTAACGGCTTGGGTGCTGAAACCTCCATCTTGAGGGAAAAAGGATTACCGGCTTCTGTGGTCGATACCATGATTAGGGCTAGAAAGAAGTCCTCGTCTTTCATTTATTACAGGGTCTGTCATGCTTACATTGCCTGGTGCGAGTCCAAATCTCTTCCCTGTCTGGTGTTTTCTATTCCCAGGATTCTGGAATTCTTGCAACATGGGTTGGACTTGGGCCTTCAATTTTGTACTCTCAAGGGCCATGTTTCAGCTCTGGCAATTTTTTTCCAAAGATCCTTTGCCAATCACCGGCTGGTTAAAACTTTTTTCCAGGTTGTTTCTCATGTGCGTCCGCCAAGTAAGCCTTTGCTACCAGTCTGGGATCTGAATCTGGTGTTGTCTGCTATGCAGGGGCCTCCCTTGGAACCTATTCGTGAGGCCGCCTTGCCCATTTTGACTCTTAAGGTAGCCTTTTTAGTGGCTATCACTTCTGTAAGGCGAGTTTCTGAGCTAGCAGCGCTTTCCATCAAGCCTCCTTATTTTGAGCGGCATCAAGATAAGGTGGTGTTCTGACTTAAGCCAGATTTCTTGCCCAAGGTTGTGTCTGCTTTTCACCTTAATCAGGACATTGTCTTGACTTCGTTGTGTCCTAATCCCGCCAATTCCAAGGAGCGGAATCTGCATTCTTTGGACGTGGTCAGGGCTCTGAAATTCTATTTGGTTGCTACTGAGACCTTCAGGAAGTCTGATGCTCTGTTCGTTCTCACTTAGAAAGGGTTTAGAAAGGGTTTGCCTCTGGCTAAATCCACTATCAGCAAGTGGATCCGTCAGGCGGTGGTTCAAGCCTATTCTGCTAAGGGGAAGGAACCTCCCTTTAGAATTACTGCTCATTCCACTCGTGCTTTTGGTGCCTCTTGGGCATTTCAGCACCAACAAGCTTCTGTTAAACAAGTTTGCAAGGCCGCTGCTTGGTTTTCTGTTCATACTTTTTCCAAGTTTTACAAAGTTGATGTTAAGGCCTGAGTGGATGCTGCTTTTGGCCGCAAGGGGCTTCAGGCGGTAGTGGTTTGATCTACTGGCCTTTACTCATTTGGGATCCCATCCTACTTTTGGACACTGCGTTTGGATGTCCCATCAGTTATGAATACCGAAGCGGCCGTGCCATGCATTAAAGAAAAAAGCAATTCTGTGAGTACTCACCTGTAGAATTGTTTTTGTTCTTGCATGGCACGGCCTGCTTCGCCCCACCCTGTTATAGTTGTTCTTGGTTGCCTCTTTATGGTGATTGTTCCAAGTTAAGTTGGGTTTTTTTACCTTTTTTACATTCTTACATTTATTGGCTCCCGGCTTCTTGTCTCACTGCTCATCTACGCTGGGAACTTGTTGGTTAATCCCGTTTTTATAGGGATCCGGGAGCTGCCACAGCTTTCTGCAGTGCTGCTGCGCCACCTTGTGGCGGAATAACCCATCAGTTATGAATACCGAAGTGGGCCGTGCCATGCAAGAACAAAAACAATTCTACAGGTGAGTACTCACAGAATTGCTTTTTTTTTCTGGCCCCTGACCCGTACCTTTGTTACCTTGTCTAGTTTATTGGTTAGTATCCATGATGGCCCTCCCCCTTGTTGAGGTTTGCACTTGTTGGGAAAGATATCCATCAGTTTTTGTCAAAGATCTTTTACCTATATGAGATCCACAGGTTTCAGCTTCCCAATCTATATCTGTGTAGTTAAGATCCCCCATAATAACTACTTCATTAAAATTAGGGGTGTTATCTATTTGCCTTACCGCAAGTGTTCTGTGGATTCTGATGTATTTGGAGGCTTGTAGCAATCAGTATTTATTTCCACCCATACAGACTTGACATGTTAATTTCCCTTGCATATATCCTCCCACGGTGTGGGCTGTAGACAGGATTTTACAAATAAGCTCCACCCCCTTGGCTTTTTGTACAGTCCCTCCTTAATACACACCAGTCCTGTAGGGTTGCTGCTCAGTCATAGCTTGCATTGAACCATGTCTCCATTACCCCCACTATTGTCATATTGTTATTATCAGTTCTAGTTTGTCCATTTTATTTTTCAAACTTCTGGCATTGGTAAGCATGGATTTCAAATGCTAATGTTTTTTGCACTTATGCCTGCAACATATACCCCCCCTCTCTACCCCAGTTTTACTTCTACACCCACTGTCTCTTTCTTTCCTAACTTCCCCTCTAAAACTGCATAACTCCCCCCAGTACTCACTTTAAACACTCCTCCAATCTTTTAGCCATCCTCTCCCCCAGAACAGATGCACCCTCCCTGTGAAGGAACGATCCAGCTTAAGTGCAGAAAACTCATATATACAAGTCTGGAGTTCCCCTTTATTTCCATCCCCGTTTAAGGTTCTCTTAGCAAATGTCTGCCATAACAAGACCAGCAGGAAAAGGAAGTCCGTATATGGGCTTGGGGTCCTGACACTCAGGAAAGGCAGTTTGAGCTTCAAAGCCCCCCCTGCTGCTCTCCTGCTGACTCTCACACCTCTAGTCTGAGAAGACTCCACTGGGTCTGCAGCTAGCTGGACCCCTGGCTGTGAATTTGTCACATGAGTCCCAGCACCAAACCAGGTACAGAATCAGAACCGGCTCACAAAACCGCACATGGAGATAGTTTTCCTTTGTCGCCAAGCCCGGTGAAACCTAGGAAAATGAAGTTCTAAGGTTCTGACCCACTTAGGGACCCCATTTCTGGACTTATCGGATGCCTGGCATCCAGCCCAATCGTTTGGTGCCGCTTCCAAAGCCATACGACACCCCTGCTCAAAGTTATAACCCCTAAAGTGTTTTAGGGGCTGAAGTGAGCCCCAGAACAGTGGGAGGTGACAATGCGTTCCACAGAGGGGAGGGGGTGAAAGGGTCTCGCCGCATAAATAGGGTAACCCTGAGCCAGGCATTTGTCACTTATCTGGAGGGGTCTCGCGGCAGCGTGCTGGAGGTGTCCAAAATCATCTGTAAGCTCTTCACTTACCTCTTGTGGGAGCTCTCCATCACCACTACTCTGCAACTGCATATTAAGGTAACTGACTATTGTTTCTCTGTGTAACTCACTCTATCCTGTAACCGTCTCAAAACAGCATTTTGTATCATCTGTATCATTTCATATTCCATCATAGCCAAATGTGCTTATAGCATTAAAACTTAAATTTTAACTTGAGCCTTAAACCAAGAATCTGTGTGTCCGCAGGCTTTGGGCCTGGTATTCTTGATAGAAGGACTCGGACTAGGGTTTTGGGGAACGCGATCTGTGTGTCCGGAGGTCCCTGGTTTATAGTTGGATCACGTGACCCGTGTTCCCCGACACTCCCCATTAAGGTGCAGTCCAGCCCTGACAAAGAACCTGTAGCCCACTAAGAAGTCAGCCCAGCTCTCTAGGATCCCAAACCCCTCCTTTTTACTCCAAAATCTGAGCCACCAGTTTACTCCCCTAATCTCCCGCTGCCTCTCTGGTGGGCTCCTGGTACTGGTAGTATTTCTAAGATACTACAGAAGTTTGCTATTGCTCAGTTTTCCAAACTGCTTGAGGAGAATGTCTTTGGGAGTATTGGGAGCTTCAGTAATGTCCTGGAGGATGTCAGGAACTGGACACCCAGGGGGTTGAGATTTGAAGGGACTGGGCAAACAGAGAAGTATGCGGAGTGCATGGTAAAGGTAAAAACATACTTACTGAATGTGACAGTATTACAAAATGGGATCCTCACTTTGAATTTTGCCTATGGACACATTTGGTCTAAAACAGGCCCTGAAAACACCCCAGGCAGCTGGCACTAGCTCACAACATGGGAGTGGACTTTTTAGGCTTAGTAGGTAAGCCTGTGTCATGTGGCCAGGCTTACCTTCATGGTATAGGTTTTTTTTACTATGAGGCCGATTCATTAATAGCGCCAGGTAGCGACAGATGAGCGCCAGTAGCGTGATTTTCACAACGCCAGCTAGTATTCGCTGTGCTTGGCCGGGGTTTGGTTGTTGACAGCGACTCAGTCGGTGTGCGGTAATGTTGAATACGGGCTTAGGGGTCGCTGTTTCACAGGTTCAGCGTTGTATGGGTGCGCCTGACAACAAATGGCCAGAGCGAACGGCTTGCTGCAGATTCATTAACAAATCACGCTCCGAATTTTTTCGCGCTGAGAGTTCCTTGTTTAAACCCCAGATCGCTGGCGGCGATGGATGTAAAATAGTTTTTAACCCCCAAACAACCATATTTTTTGATAGTAAAATTATACAAGTTTTTATAAACATTTTGTAATATGAATACATTAATATCAGACCTGTAATATCAATTCTGCACAAATTTTTTTTTTTTTTTTTTTACCTTAAAAAAAAATCCTAACATTGCAGGAAGTGGTCACAGAATTTTTGACATTAAAAAAAAAAAAAAAAACATTAATAGCAATTAATTATGATTAATTAAAGATTGCTCCATTGAAATGCATTGGACATCGCCAGGGAGCGACAGGTCATACCTGGCGCTGTGATGGGATTAGCAGCGGCGCTGTTCGTTGCAGTCGGCTACATGATGAATCCCGCGCTAGCTGTCGCTCTCGCCGGCGCTAGCCTCATTTAGCGTGATAAATGCGTCATTGTGACCGCCGCCGGCCGTACTTGAGTCGGTAGCCGCCGTTAGCTGGCGGTACCTGGCGCTCGTCAGACACTACCTGGCGCTAGCCCTTGATAAATAAGGCCCTAAGTCATTTTTTTAAACAGAACAAATCCCAAGTTCTGTTCTGTGCATGGTGGCATTCCAAAACCCTCCAGAACACCCAGAAGCCCACCTTTCTCTGGTCCTATGGTGCATGCACGGCTCTCATTGAATCAGAGCCATTTGTCACGCATATGCAAGGCTCAGCAAAAATCTCTGATTACATGTAGAGCTTTGGTAGTGTCAGCATCCCCAGCAGCATGCGCGCTCCCCTCCCCAGACATAATGGCTCGGGCGGGAACTCAGATGAGTTATGCACCACCGTGGGAGGGGGATATCAGCCAGTGGGGCATCCACTGGAATCTTTCAAGCTCCATGGCCGGCCACAGTGCGTTTTGTTAGGCTTCAAGTTTTTGATAAGGACAGTCAATTTAGACACACCTAGCTGGGCTGAAACTGGAATTAAATGACATCATTTTATTTCTGACTATAATAGTAAAACCTCACCCACAAAATTCACTGTTGCCGTTCATATAAATTGAATATTCATATGAATATGAATTTTTTCGCAAACTTTTGTAGAGAAGAACAGTTCATAAAAAGAAGTGGTAGGGAGGACCACTTCACCAGGACCAGGTTTACTTTACACTGCTACATCACAGTGCTGTATCGCGCATAGGATGCGTGCTGGGTTAGTGAAATAATACTGTAAAGACATGCAGATCAGAGGCATCGCTATTAGAATCGCTGACGCAGAGCGGCACAATGACAGAGCCTTGAGGTGGCATCAGCATGAGGAGACCAAATATTGCCTGAAAGACACCCTGGAGTTTGCAGCACCATGAGGACCCCATACATCACCTGAATGACACCCTCGAGTTGGCAGCAGCATGAGGAGCCCATATATTGCCTTAAAGACACACCCTGGAGTTCGCAGCAGCATGAGGAGCCCATATATTGCCTGAAAGACACACTGGAGTTGACAACAGCATGAGGAGACCATATATTGAATGAATGACACACCCTGGGGTTGGCAGCAGCACGTGGAGCCCATATTTCATCTTAAAGACACACTCTGGATTTGGCAGCAACATGAGGAGCCCATATATTGCCTGAAAGACACACTGGATTTGGCAGCAGCATGAGGACCCCATATAGTGCCTAAAAGACACACCCTGGAGTTGGCAAAAACTCTCAGATGCGCTTCAAGGGGATGCCCTAGGGAGGGCCAGTTACATAGAGTAAAACAGGCTTAAAAACAGGGATTTGTTGCAAGAGGTGAATTTATTTGGGCAGGTGTGTGGCCTTTCACACCAACTGGCCCACGGACACTTGAACATAGAACAAAATGCAAAAACTCTCAGATGCGCTTAAATGGAATGCCCTGGTGATGGCCAGTTAAGTAACAACAACATATTGGTACACAATTTACATGTACGCACAGGTTACACTTCATAAAGCACTATACACTTTTAGTGCTCTGCTCACTGGCTGGCTATTAGCTTTTGTGAAGAAAAAAAAATTAAACCATTAGAATTGTAGACAGACACACCACTGCTACACCACACTGTTTCCCAAGCCCTTTCCCTTCCCTGTTACTGCTTCTATGCTTGAATTCTGACACATGAATTGCTACTGCTACATACACTGTACACTGTCACTCTGTCCCTCCCTGTCTTTTTCTCTCATTGCCTTTTTCTCTCATTGTCTTTTTCTCTCCCTCTCTCTTTCTCCCGTTCTTGCCACTAAAGTGAGTGCCTGCAAGGTGGCTGCTGCTTATATAGGGCTGTGACATCAAGGGGGTGCCTGACTTCTGATAGGCTGCATGTGATGCCTTCCCGAGATTCTTTGCCCCATGGGACATGTCCTGACATGTGGAGCCACCATTTTAGATGTCCTGTACCATACTAAATGGAGTTTAAAGAAGCGGTTTGCGTGATCGAATCACTGCGATATTCGGATTCATTATGAATCAATTTTTTTATGAAATTGGTATCAAATTTGGATTCGTCAGATTCGATTCGCTCATCGCTAGTATGCAATCAAATAATTATTTTAGAATTTCAGAAACAGTTATGTGTTTGCCACATTAAAGGAGCACTATTGGGAAAAATAGCCCAATTATAAAAATCCATATAAATATGCTGGATGGCGGGGGGAGAGGTTGTGTACACACCCGGCAACAAGAAATATCCAGCCAGGAATGTTTTCTTATTTTAATGGAAGGAAGAAGAAATCAGGTTCTGTCTCCCCTGATACTCTAAACCTGTCACCCCTGGATTATATTCCTACCAGGAGCGAATAAACCACAAACTTGGAGGGAGTTTTATTCCGTTCTGGTGTATAAGTGACCCCTCCTTCCCCTCCAATGTGTTTATATGGATTTTTAATATTACACAATTTTGCAATAGTGCTCTTTTAATTTAGAATTAAGCAAGCAAAGCAAGATATCTATTCTGTGTCTGCATCTGTAGAAGTCTCTTTAACAGCTTTAGCTACATTAGAAGTGGCCTTTCTCCAAATATGCTCTTCAAACCATTCCTTGGGGCATACTTTTCCAGGAGTAAACATAGCAGCACTTTGCTTGACAAGTGGTAATAGAGCTAAGTGAAAGCTTTTCAGCAAGGCACAAGCCATTTGTTTACAAACCAGCTTCTTGATTTCAGTCCCTCTGACATTCAGTCTCAATGGCAAGAACAGTTTCTTGCTTTACCTGTTTAGTAACATACAGTATAGGAAAATTCTAAATCTGTATTTTCAATTTTCATTACCTGTGCATAATCTGTGCTTGCTGATGCAAAATTGTATAGGAATGGTCGTGCATTATAGCTTTTACTTTGCCACTATTCTCACTGTATAATCTGGAGATGGCAAAACTACAGCTGCTCAACATTTGTCACTTAAGGTTCCAGCTTCCAGCTAAGGTACAGAGCACCACTCCCCTGTCACAATCAGGTGGTTGGTGGCAATACGTTGAGCAATTTATCAATTTATTGCCAAAATCAGGCTTAGCACAGAGGGTGTTGCAAAAATCTAGACCTTAGACCTTATTTTTGGAATTAGAAAGCTGAAAATTTGCATTTGCATATCTATTCACCCCTTTTGCTATGTTGCTCCTAAAAAGTTCTGGTGCATCCAATTACCTTCAGAAGTCACATGCTTCAATGAAATGAAGTCCCCCTGTGTGCGATTTAAGAGTCACATGATCTGTCAGTATAAACACACCTTTTCTGAAAGCCCCACGGAGGCAAGGGGCGCCACTAACCAAAGCAACACCATGAAAACCAAAAAGCTCTCCAAACAAGTCAGGAACAAAGTTATTGAGTAGTACAAGTCCAAATCTGTGATGATTCCCGAAACACCATTATCAAGTAGAAATAACATGATATCATAACAAACCTTCCAGGAGAGGACCATCCACCAAAACTGCAGAGCTGCAGAGTTCCCAAGCAGAGACTGGAGTATCTGTCCATACGTCTGTCAGTGATTTGAGACTGGGACAGAGGTTCACCTTCCAACAGGACAATAACCCAAAGCATACTGCTAAAGCAACACTTGAGAGGTTTAAGGGACAACATCTAAATGTATTAGAATCCCACTCCAGACCTTAATTCAATTGAGAATTTGTGGTCTGACTTGCTGATCACTTGCTGTGGTCTGAGATTGCTGATCACCAGCGGAAACCATCTTGAAGAAGCTGGAGTTTTTTTGACTTGAGGAATGGGCAAGATGTGGCAAGTTCAGGGAGATCCAAAGCGAATTGCAGCTGTAAATGCCACAAATGGTGTCTCTACAAAGTACTGACTTTAGGAGGGTGAATAGGTATAAACAGGGGCGTAGCTAGGGAGGAGCAGGGGGGACAATTGCCCTGGGTGCAGCAGGTCCGGGGGGCACCAAAGGGGGGACTGAAAACAGGTGGGGGGCACCATCTTGAATCTTTGCCCTGGGTGCCAGAAAGCCTAGCTACTCCTCTGGTTTTAAATACTGAAGTTTTCTGACATGTTGCCCTATTTGTGGTTTGCTTTACAATATAATTAATAAGAATTGTTGTAGAAAAGTTCTAGGCATGTTCTTTAAATGAAATGATGGAAACCATCAAAAAAACATCTGTAGGTTGGGGGTAGCAAAGCATGAATACTTTCTCAAACCACTGTTTCAATAATTAAAGAGTTACTTAACTCCCCCCCCCAAAAAAACAGACACTCACCTTCTCTCCTGTGCAGCAGCACCAGCCCTGCCCTCGGTGACTTGCGTGCCATTCCATCCCTCATCAGTCACACAGTGCTGTCCATTCATTGCAATGAAGAGGTGAGCCAGGCCAGACACGCCCGCCATTGCAATAAATGGACGGCGTTTGTGTGAAGGCCAATATGGTGGAACCTGGAGGGCTAAGTCATTGCACAGGGAGCACTGCGCCCCCCAAATGTTCTCTGAAACTGTGAGGTTTTCAAGCAGTGGACAGGGCTGCAGCTGCTGCACGGGAGCTCCTTGCACTCTTAAAACCTAAATGTATTATCTTGGCTGCTATGAGTTTGCCTGAACTATGGGCCTTGGCTAGTTTTTGAATTGAGAGAAATTATTTAGGTTTGATGTACAAGCCCACTCAATAAACTTGATTGGTCACCGGCAATCAAATGATTGGCAGCCATACCATGAATGAGAAAGTAGACTGACTTGACTATAGTGCCATTTTACGTGGCAATGTCCTGGCGTCAGCATAGGCCCTCACCCAATCCTGGAATGGAGAAACCCTGTGAGGGCCTTCCACTCCCCTTTTTCCAAATAATAAAAATGTATTGCAATGTCCTGGTGGCGGTATTTGTATGGGGCCTATATAATTTTTAGGAGAGTAAAATAAAAGCCTTAACTTCTCACACCCTTAAATCCTTAATGTTAAAAATAGGAGAGGGATGTAGAGGCCTTCTCTTTGCACCCATAAAGCCTACACTAATTTATTTTTGAATTGCTATGTCCTGGCTCTAATTGTGCTTTGCCTCCAGTATGGTATCTGGCTAATTTAAAGGCATCCTAATAACACAATGTTATTGGTTTACAAAGTTAATCCTTTATGATCTGCTGCATAATTACATAATCTCAAGAAAAAAAGATTCCAATGTGAGCTTCCTGGATGCCGTCTCTGAATCACCAAGGTCATGTATCTATACATAGGAATGCTGATTTGTTGACAAGCACCAAACGGAATGAAGCTTTCCCACCATGAGACACGTGCTATTCGGTGGCTATGACCACAACGAAATGGGAGCAGATATTTCTTGAGAGAAGTTTTCCCAGTACGTCTGTGAAATGAGGAGAACACAGTTCTCTTGATGTGGGCAGCTGCTGGGACAGGAATAACTCAAAGCCAGTAGGCAATAAGGGGGAATCTGTGACCGCAAACTTACTAAGAGCCCCAGAGGCAATGACAGCATGGGACAATGCTTGGAATATTTCCAACTTTAAATGCTTCCTTATTTGCACAGTGAGATTACGACACATGGTTCTTACAGTTAATATTTATTTTCCTAATAACAGATAAATGTTGCTATCATTAGGGACAACCTTGTTCATTGACTGCAAGAAGAGGCAATAACCTTGCACTACCTTTAGACATTAATATTTTTGGAAACATTAATCGGGCTACACCTATATAGGGAGCGGCAAGTTTCAATATATGATTGTTACTGTTTATTGTACATACATTGTACATAACTATACATTCCCCAGGACTAGATGTGGATGCACTGACCTCTAATCAATTAGTGGGAATAAAAATGGAAAGCCTGGAGTTTTATGGATGACCCCTAAAAATGACCCCTAAAGGGGTAAAAGGTTTTAGTGAATGCTGACCCTTGGGCATGACCCCCCATTGATGAAAGGTTTGCCACATAGGCTGAACTGTGAACAGTCAGGAAGTCCTGAGCATTTGGTAACACCCCCCCCACCCGTTCCTCCCACAATGCTAAGCCCAAAAGGAAGCTGAAGCATTTTGTAGCACCCTACTCACCCCTTCATCCCACTGTTATCCCTTTCAGTGCCAAGCACGTAGATTCTACGTGCTTGACTTCTCCCCCTGCTACAGTAAAAGTAAAATAACAAAAACACTCACCTGACCCCTTGTTCGATCCGGCCGGGTCTCCTCTTCATCTGGGGGCGGGGCTTCGATCCCCCACCCAGGCCCCCCCGGGTGCAGGGGAGGGCCCGGAATAGCCACCCCCCCTTCAGCGGCCGCCGAAATACATGTAAAAAAAAATAAATAAATAAAAATGACATTTACTTACCTCAATGCTCGATCGCTCCCGCAGGGTCTCCTCTTCACCAGGGGGGCCTCCGATTGCCCCCCCCGGCTCTCCAGCTTCAGGAGAGGGCCTGAAAGCCCTCTCCCTGTCCTCCTCGACGGGCGCCTTTGGGGACGGGGCTTATGATGTCACTCCCGGGTGTCGTCCTGGCTCCGGGCTGTCATTTCTGACACTTGTCATCGCTGGCCACAGGAGGAGGAAGGCAGGTGATGATCTGATCGCCTGCCTCCCTCCTCCACTGGCCAGCGATGACAACAACTGTCATCAGAGCTGCGAGGGACACAGGAGCTGAGGATCAGAGGTGAGTAAAGTAAAAAAAAAGTTTTTATTTTTTAATAAAGTCATTCTTTATTCTGTGTGTGTGTTTTTTTTTTACTGTTAACTCCTTGTGAACTGGTAAGGGGTCCATGAGACCCCTTATACCAGTTCACAAGGCTCAGAGGTCTGGCAAGTCACCTGCGGCTAGCGGGTGACTTGCCATTAACCCCCGGCACCCCCATTACCTGCCTCCCCAAATCCCAGGGGGGGGGCAGAAGAGCCCGTGGCCACGGGCTATGCGGGCTTGTAGCCTGCAGGGCCAGGGGCCACAAAAGCTGGCCCCTGTGCCCTGTTCCTACAAGCCCTGCATAGCTGGTCCCGGGCTGGTTACTTCGGGTAAGGGGGACCCCATTTTATTTTTTTTTTCATTTTTAAGGGTTTTTAACCCTTAAAAATAAAAAAAAATGGGGTCCCCCCTGGGAGGGGGGACACTATGTCATTTTTTTTTCATTAACCCCTTATGTTCTGTCACCCAGCAGCTATAAAAGGCTTCCAGCAGGTGAGCAGAAGCCAGTGACTGCTGAGGGACACATAGCAAGATGGATGGGAGGTAAGTATTAAAAAAAAAATAATAACATATTTTTTCTCTGTGTGTGTGGTGTTTTTTTTTTACACTTAATCCCTTGTGAACTGGTAAGGGGTCCAAGAGATCCCTATACCAGTTAACAAGGCTGCGGGCTGGCAAGTCACCTGCGGCTAGCGGGTGACTTGCCATTAACCCCCGGCACCCCCATTACCTGCCTCCCCAAAGCCCAGGGGGGGCAGAAGAGCCCGTGGCCATGGGCTATGCGGGCTTGTAGCCTGCAGGGCCAGGGGCCACAAAAGCTGGCCCCTGCGCCCTGTTTCTACAAGCACTGCATAGCTGGCCCCGGGCTGGTTATTTTGGGTAAGGGGGACCCCATGTCATTTTTTTTTTAGATTTTTAAGGGTTTTTAAGCCTTAAAAATCCCCCCCCCCAAAAAAAAAATGGGGCCCCCACCCTGGGAGGGGGGAATCTATGTCATTTTTTTTCTCGATTTAACCCTTTGCAGTGTGGATGGTAGTTGTATTTTATTTGTAAATGTTATAAAGTACTTGTTTCAGTTTGGGGGGTCTCCTGGGCAGGAACAGGGGGCTACCGATAAATATGTGGTACCGTTCTAATCGGCAGAAATGGGGCTTTCTCATGCAATATGATTTTCTTTAATAAAATACATTTTTTATTTAAAATAAAGGAGGCGATTTTTCTAAAGAAAATGTATTTTTTTTTTTTACTTAATAATAACATTGTAAAAAACATAATAAAATTTACAAACAAGACATTTCATGTTAAAGCCTAAACTCTGCTGCAAAAAAAAAATATATATATATAACTTTTCAGAAAATTCCAGCAAAAATGGCGCAAAACATTGCGCAAAATGGGGAAAAATGACACAATCTCAAGTAGGCTGTCAATTAAAAGGGTTAAAAGTAGCTATGCATGTTGGGTATTGTTATGTTCGGGGGACCTTGCGCTTTCAGACTTAGCTGGGTTTTTTTTTTTGTATATTTATATTTTAGGAAAAGGTGTTTTTTATTCAGCTTTTTTATACATTTTTTAGGGAAACCCTGCGCAACCAAAGAATTCTTTGAGGGATTAATTCCAGAAAGGTCCACTACAACAAGCTGGGTACGCTTAGAAAGCTTAACGTGTGTGCTTTCAGGGAATATATGGTTTATGGGGGATATTCCAAATGTAAAGGGTTGTTTTGGTTGAAAAATCGCAAGGTGCGCACTTTGTCTGCAGAGCTGAAATTTTCAAGTAAAATTACAGTTACGCACATGCTTTACATTAGGGTGTTTGGCAACTCTTCCCTTGACAGTAGCTATGCATGTTGGGTATCATTCTGTTCGGGTGATGTTGCTTTTTCAGATTTTACTTGTTTTTTCTTGTTTGTGTATAGTTTTTTTAGGAAAACGTGGCTTTGATTTAGCTTTTTTATCCTTTTTTTAGGGAAACTCTTTGCAACCAAAGATTACATTGAGGGATTACTTCCAGAAAACTGTGGCCACATCAACAAGCCTGGTACACCTAGAAAGCTTGAGGTGTGTACTTCCAGAGAATATATAGTTTGTTGGGGGTATTTCAAATGTAATGGGTTGTTTTTCTGGAAAAACTTCAAGGTGCGCATAGCGCATAGCATAGTTGTATTTTATCTGAAAATCCTCTAAAGCGTTGTTTCAGTTTGGGGGAGTCTCCTGGGCAGGAAAGGGTGTCTACCTATACATATGTGGTACCGCTGTAACTGGGAGAAATCGGGATTTCACACGCAATAAGATTTTTTTGACAAACTTACATTTTTATTACAAAAAAACACTACAAATAGTAAAAAAATCGTTTTTTAAATTTTTTTTTCACATATTTCACCCAAAAATATTGAGAATACACCTAAAAAATGACAAACAAGACATTTCATGTTAAAGCCCAGACTATGCTGAAAAAAACAATATATCATTTTCATGGGAAATCCCTGGAAATCCTTTCAAAAATCACATTTGAACATGGGGAGCGCAAAATAGTGCAAATTGGTCTGGAAACAGAGTGTGACAAAAACTCCAGGTAGGCTGGCAGCGAAAGGGTTAAGCCCAATTTGGGCAATAACATATTAAAACAATGCATGGGGGGCGAGCAATCTGCTTGGAAACTGACTCTGGGTCCTTGTTTGACAGGTCTGTGCAACAGTGCACCTACACTACTGTGTCCCTCAAGTTCAACTGTCATTCGAGTCCATGGCTGCCATGCCAAGCCCTGCCATCCGCCAACATCAGGGTGAATTGCGATGACCAGGTGAGTTATTTAATTATTTTGAAGTGGCACAAAACCTTTTTTTCTCTCCCCTGCTGAGGCCATGTCTGCATGCCATCTTTTATATCACCAATTGACTGATCTCAAAAATGCCAGCTGACGTGACCTACCCATTGGTCACATCACTGGTTTCCCTGTACATGGCGAAAGCTCCCGGCTGCCAATGAACACAGCATTGTGGGAGCCTCCGGGAAAGTTAAGATTGGCGACCCTGGGGATTTCACACAACAGCGTTCCAATTTTGGATGGCAGATGGCCCTTGTCTGAGATTAATAACAAAGTCTCTTGTCAACCAGCTATGCATGACGCCACTCAGATTGTAAGGGGTTATTCAGTTGAGCTGGTGACCACGCATGTCACTTTATAAACTGCCTGGAGCAAGGCCAGGTAGGAATTCCGGACAATCAATTTGATTTCTTAGCTATAATTCCTTAAACAATAAAAGAACAATACCATTCTATTATGTCTCTTCTGATATGTATCTGATTCATGTGATACATGCAAGGAAACAATGCTCAAGAGAAAAGGTGCAATTGTATTGTTATCTCCGTCCTAAGCTGTAACCAACGGAGTAAGGCCTAGTGATCCATAATGCAGGATTTTCTGGCATACTGGTGAGTTATACACAAAACTTTATATCATAGTACAACAAATTAGTCATTCAGCAGACACAAAAAGCGAAAGGGTTCTTACCTTTTATCCCCCACTGCTGATCGGTGCTAGTCTGGCAATCAGCAACTCACCTGATAGCTGGATCTGCATGCTGCAGTCTGTGGCCCCATCCGTAAGGGTCTCAAACACCATTCACTATGCCTGACTATGCCCCTGCCATCAGTCACAGAGGCATGGTCAGGCCCTCTCCATTTACTACAATTATAGTGGGCCTTCTGGGTCTGGGCCCACTATCTTTCTCGCAGTGAAGAAAGAGCATGGCACAGCATCCATGACTGATGTCGAGTTGTGATTCTGCTATCAAACATAATTTCTGTTTTAAGAAATTGTCTTTTACCTTATACCTAAAAAAGAAAGTTAACCCTCTGCACACTCATACTAAAAACTGAAAAACCTAGCTAACACTTGTTAAGAACATGGACTGTTAGTTAACATAGATTGCAATGAATGTAAAAGCGAGGTAGCCACGTCAAGGCCGTCCAATTGTTACCCCGTCCCTAACATTACTAAGTTTAAAAGTTTGTGCTAACATTGCTACTTCTTTACTTGTGTGTGCACTGGCAATGCAAAACATGAATCAGCCTGTCTAAAGACAGTGCAATAACTTAACTTGCTTGCTCACACACACACAATGAAAAAATACTTTACTTGCCTGCACAGTGCTACAGTTCAAAAAGAGAGTTTAGGTAGAGGCCAATTGGACTCCCTGTTACATTGGGAGAGCTACAATCCAGCAGATCTGGCCACTGACCTGCAAATGCAACAGCAAAAAGGAAGGTAGGATGTGCTCATCCAGTCAATATATAGCAGTCAAGAGGTGCTAGAGGGGTGTGACCACACACACTAAACAAAAAAGAAAGTTAACCCTCTGCACACTCATACTAAAAACTGAAAAACCTAGCTAACACTTGTTAAGAACATGGACTGTTAGTTAACATAGATTGCAATGAATGTAAAAGCGAGGTAGCCACGTCAAGGCCGTCCAATTGTTACCCCGTCCCTAACATTACTAAGTTTAAAAGTTTGTGCTAACATTGCTACTTCTTTACTTGTGTGTGCACTGGCAATGCAAAACATGAATCAGCCTGTCTAAAGACAGTGCAATAACTTAACTTGCTTGCTCACACACACACAATGAAAAAATACTTTACTTGCCTGCACAGTGCTACAGTTCAAAAAGAGAGTTTAGGTAGAGGCCAATTGGACTCCCTGTTACATTGGGAGAGCTACAATCCAGCAGATCTGGCCACTGACCTGCAAATGCAACAGCAAAAAGGAAGGTAGGATGTGCTCATCCAGTCAATATATAGCAGTCAAGAGGTGCTAGAGGGGTGTGACCACACACACTAAACAAAAAAGAAAGTTAACCCTCTGCACACTCATACTAAAAACTGAAAAACCTAGCTAACACTTGTTAAGAACATGGACTGTTAGTTAACATAGATTGCAATGAATGTAAAAGCGAGGTAGCCACGTCAAGGCCGTCCAATTGTTACCCCGTCCCTAACATTACTAAGTTTAAAAGTTTGTGCTAACATTGCTACTTCTTTACTTGTGTGTGCACTGGCAATGCAAAACATGAATCAGCCTGTCTAAAGACAGTGCAATAACTTAACTTGCTTGCTCACACACACACAATGTGTGGATTGTAGCTCTCCCAATGTAACAGGGAGTCCAATTGGCCTCTACCTAAACTCTCTTTTTGAACTGTAGCACTGTGCAGGCAAGTAAAGTATTTTTTCATTGTGTGTGTGTGAGCAAGCAAGTTAAGTTATTGCACTGTCTTTAGACAGGCTGATTCATGTTTTGCATTGCCAGTGCACACACAAGTAAAGAAGTAGCAATGTTAGCACAAACTTTTAAACTTAGTAATGTTAGGGACGGGGTAACAATTGGACGGCCTTGACGTGGCTACCTCGCTTTTACATTCATTGCAATCTATGTTAACTAACAGTCCATGTTCTTAACAAGTGTTAGCTAGGTTTTTCAGTTTTTAGTATGAGTGTGCAGAGGGTTAACTTTCTTTTTTGTTTAGTGTGTGTGGTCACACCCCTCTAGCACCTCTTGACTGCTATATATTGACTGGATGAGCACATCCTACCTTCCTTTTTGCTGTTGCATTTGCAGGTCAGTGGCCAGATCTGCTGGATTGTAGCTCTCCCAATGTAACAGGGAGTCCAATTGGCCTCTACCTAAACTCTCTTTTTGAACTGTAGCACTGTGCAGGCAAGTAAAGTATTTTTTCATTGTGTGTGTGTGAGCAAGCAAGTTAAGTTATTGCACTGTCTTTAGACAGGCTGATTCATGTTTTGCATTGCCTGTGCACACACAAGTAAAGAAGTAGCAATGTTAGCACAAACTTTTAAACTTAGTAATGTTAGGGACGGGGTAACAATTGGACGGCCTTGACGTGGCTACCTCGCTTTTACATTCATTGCAATCTATGTTAACTAACAGTCCATGTTCTTAACAAGTGTTAGCTAGGTTTTTCAGTTTTTAGTATGAGTGTGCAGAGGGTTAACTTTCTTTTTTGTTTAGTGTGTGTGGTCACACCCCTCTAGCACCTCTTGACTGCTATATATTGACTGGATGAGCACATCCTACCTTCCTTTTTGCTGTTACCTTATACCTAGAGATGAGCGAACTTTTGAAAAGTTCGATTCGGCCGATTCGCCGAATTTCACAAAGAAATTCGGGTTCGGCCGAATCGAACTTTTACGAAGTTCCCCATCAAAAATGCCGGCATGGTGGGAGCGTCGGCAAAAATGCTTTTTTTTTTTTTGTTTTTTTTGTTTTTTAAATGCCCCACGGGCCGGCTTTTTTTTTTTTTTAATTTCAGGAAAAATTCGATCGGCACGAACCACAAAATATTCGGGTTCGTGCCGAATCGAAAATTTCCTGAAATTCGGAGCGAATTCCGGTTCATCCGAACCGGTTCGCTCATCTCTACTTATACCCTTAATATAATAATAATAAATAGGTGGCTTTTTGGTCTTTTTTAGTCCATCAAATTAAGCCCAACATTGCTCTTTCACTAAAGTGGCTGCATCCTGTGGGCCTTCCTCCATACAGCCAATAATTCCAGCCTTGTGCTGATCAGGGTCACTAGCTTGAAACACATGTACAAACTAGGGAACAATGACTCTGTAATTATTCAAAAATATATCAAAGCATTGCACATCCAAATAATTTCTTCTGGGCATTTGTAGATATCATTCGGCTCTTCTTACATATTTTGGCTTGTTTATTAATCTATGACCTGTGCTGCTAGCCCAAATACTCCCTACTCTTTGACCACGCTTGCTCTGCTTACCATCATTGTTAACATGATCTATTGGCTAACAGACCATCATTGGGACTACTAAGATTTGCTCAGCATCTGTACAACCCCACCATCAAGTGCTTAGGTTATGAAGACCTGGGTTATTTGTAGAACCCTGGGGACCTTGGTTGTTCAATACTGGTGTACAATACTGTCAGGATCTCCATCAGAACTCCACCTATCAGAGAGGTAAAGCCTTTGAAATATGTTTTGTTTCTTGCTTAATACTTAAAAAAATAAAAAGAAACGATTTAATAAGATCACATGTTTTTCTTTTATTTATGATTTACACAGGAGAGCCAATATCATTGAAAAACTATTTTAATTATTTTATTAACATTTTCCAACAGTAAATTAATGCTTAAATCGATTCAGCACTATATACGCATGAAAAAATCACAATACAACATCAATAGCAATAAAAATAGTAAAAAAAAAACATCAATACTAGGTTTCCAAGGTAATAAACAAATGAAAATTGAATGGAATTAGCCAGAAAATTTGCAAATGTAGGACTCTGGGAAGGAGAGAACAAGGGTGAGAAGCAAGTAACCATGGGAATTCAGAAAGAGAGAGCAGGGGAAAAAAGAAATGAGAAATTCATGTAGAGTGATTGTGACGGGGATTAAAATACAGTGAAAGCCTTTAGTATGGGTATAACTGTCAGAAAAGTAAAATATTTTAGCCAGCAATTTATTTTTGAGACAAATGTTATTTGACTTGTAACCTGTTTGTGGTCACCAACTGGTAAAGGAAGAAGGTCCAATCTAAATATAATATGGGTTGGGTACAGTGTAAATATCATAAAGATAAGAAAGATGGCATGACAGAGCAAGAAAATAGTCAGCAACACTCTATCTATGGAAAGGTTATACAATGATTATTGATGTGCTTTATAAAAGGAGGCCTATCTGAAGAGCTACATGTGTTATCCTAGGAGACATGCATCATGGGTATTTCCACTGAAATTCATCTGATCAACCTACTGGCCTTCCTTTAAGGAATTTCTTGTCTTTCTTTTCTTTTCATTAAAATCATCTATTTCTCATCTTTAAAGTGGACCAAACCCACCCTGGAGTCTATGAGGCTCCAAGGCAGGCATACTTACTCCCCCCAGGGCATCCAGATTCAGGATGCCCCACTGTGGGACCCCCCCCCCCAGGTTGCCCAAAAACTCATCTTCTTTCCCGGTCCAACGGCGCATGCGTGAACAGCGGCCGCATCCCGGCTATCCCTTTGGCAGGGCATTTCTGAATGGCCGACGTGGGCACGCTCACTGTTAAAGGGTGGGAGTGGATCTGAGCACGATGACTGGACAAGAGGCTGCACATGTGCCATAGGAACGAGTAAGGGAAAGTGAGATTGGGCGATCTGGGGGGTTTCACACAGCAGGGCATCCCCGATCAGTGTGCCCGGGGGGCAAAGACCAAAACCCAGGATAGTTTTGCCCCACTTTAAGTTGAAGAATGTTTTCTTGCCTAGGTCATGCTATCTGCTTGCTTTAATGAAACTTCACCTGATCATACTCTGTGAGTAACATCTATAGGAATTTGGAGCAATATGGCAAGGAGCAGATACAGTGTCTAAACAGTAATAATAGTTACATACACATATAGCTAGAGATCTGTCGAGCACTAATTACTAAACCAGTGTCGGACTGGGGGTACTGAATTCTAAACTTTTCCAAACTTTAAAAGGCACAAATGATTCTAGAACATAAATACAACTAATTTGGTTAGGATCAAAACCTTAAAGGGTAACTCCACTTTTGATGGTTTCCATTATTGTGTGGCAAAATGTCTTTTAAGTTTATCTGTTATTTTTTTCATTTTCTACTTGTTTGCAGCGCTGGGTTATGAAAGAAAACAGTTTTTCATAGCAACAATGCGTTTAGCTATAAACACCAAAGTGGTGATTTTGAGTACTTATCATAGACTTCCTCACTCTAGCTGATTCATTGGCTAAGGCATGGATGACAGGATTAACCCATTCTGCTGAAATTCAGGTTCTTTATTTTGGAAGGATCACAGTCTAGTAGCAAAAGGGTTAATGACAGCTCATCCAACTGAGAAAACTATGTAGCTACTGTATATGTGTTCATTGGCTGAGAATCAAAGCCCAGGAACAAATTAAAAAAAAAAATATTGACAAATGGTATAATGCTTCAGGGTCAAATAAAACAGATGTGGGCAATGCACAAGGGAGCCTGAAACTATTGCCACAAACTGACAAATTTTCCTTACAGTTCTAGTCCAGAAGTTTACCTCTCACAGGAGTGCCATCACTTCAGCCAATCACATCTTATTCACCAGTTCATCGCCAACTTACAGGCAACAAGCTTCTTTGCTCCTGCAACACAGCAAAATGCTAACTACAATACTTGCTACACTTACCACATGCTACAATTGTCTAGATGCATCAGCAACAGTTTGGAATAGCTGACTCTTGCTACAATTTAATACTTGCTACAACTATATACCTACCCAGGATCTAAAACACCACCTTACACCAAACCTACTGTAAAGCATTCTGAGGAAGCTCAAGTGAGCGAAACATGTCAAGGCTGTAAGTGGGTTATGCTTTACCCAAAATGCTACACCTTTCTAATACTTCTACCAGGATCAAATTTAAGGACTAATTATTATTGATTGGATTGACAACTCGGTTACTTGACCGCCCTCATACCATAGAGAAAATATTACCCGTGACTTAAAAATAATTTTCAATGATGCATATGTGTATGTTTGACTATCCTTTTTTTATTATTTATTTATTTATTTTGCACATATATGGCTTGTGCACACATAGTAATTAATATGCAACATAGGTATACCCAGCCCTCAAAAATAGTGTGTGGGGGTGGGGAAGTGCAAAGCATTACATTCAGACAGGGGTGCAAGGAGCTAATTGCAGACAGTGTGTATAGAGGGGAGATCTACAATTAGTTGAATTCAGAGTCACAGATGATTATATAATGATTATATACTTATCAGAACTCTCCCATACCTTCAGAGTTCTGGTAAGGTGGGATAAGAGGGTGAAACACGCAATAAATATCAGTTGACACTAGGAACTTTGTAGGGCCTGATGTACAGTATATTGTATAAAAATGCACACAGTTGACATGCATTTAAGCTCTGTAAGCCCAAATAAAAAACAAAATGGCACTTACCTTCCCTCCCCCACAGCAGCTATCAGCCCCAGGATATCAGGATTCTTTGGGCCACAACTTACTCTTACTGTTGGTCGTGGCCCTGCTCCTCCATGCTAGTCACTGTGCCAGTGCACACCCCCTCTATACATTGCAATGGAGAGGGCATGTCAGACAATGGCGTGGCACCCCCCCCCCCCCCCCCAATTCACTGAGTTACTGTAACTGATGTGAGGAACGGGGCCTCACACAAGGATGCCGGGAGCTCTGTTCTCGAAAATCGAGAGGATTCTGAGCAGTGGACCAGCTGGGAGCTGTGGTGAAAGAGAGACATAAAGTGCCTTTTTTTTGTGTTTACAGTCCTTCTAATTTAGGATGTTACCACTGTTGACCAGCCCATGATCTGCATGTGACAACCCCACTGAGCAACCCTAATGTGCTGGCCAGTCAACTATTGCACACCAAGGCTGAGGCAGGGGCAAATCATGGCCAGGGGTGGTAAGAAAAGCTTTAGTATTATAGGGGCAGATAATGTGGCAGAGGTGGTTATGATTGGAGGCAGCCAGTTAGCTGGGGGGGTAAAGAATGGATGGTTAGGGGGGAAATGGAGTGAGGGATTGATTAGGGGTTTTAGAAGCAGTGTGGCCCATTGGAAATTCCCTGTCCCTGGTCTGTCCACCCTGGTTCCTTGTACCTGTTCCTCTCTTCAGACCCAGTCATCTTAGGGACCGGGTAACAATGACCCAAGGTTACCTTTATATTTCACACTGTCACAAGTTTTTTTCACAGATTGTAATTCTAAAAATCTTTAATTGCCAAAAATAAAATGACAATTCTACTGTACTGAACTGTCGGAGTTTAAACACACCACTTTATGTCTTAGTAATCGTTTAATGCAATTAACCTTTCCTTATAATTGCCATTTATTTCATCTGTAATTATTTATGCAATTATTCCCATTATAACAATATTTAGTATGACCCTTAACTGAAGTCCTGGACCGGCAGTGGGCTGTATGTGCAGTAAGGTCCTGGTAAATGCCATTTAGTTTTGCTAATTAAAATGACATGTAATGAATTTAAATCCAACAAATATGGTTATATTTTATTTTCATAAAAAAACAACCAGCTTAATCATTAGAGGATGCAAGTATGGCTGCTGCTGTTGCTGCTAGAGCATACAGATGCGTACAAATAAACCTCTTCACTATCGGAATGAGCCATGAATTCCATTTTTCCTCTTGAGTGCTTTCCGGTAGGAGGATCATGTACAGCGTATATTGTAGCTTTAGCCTTGACATGCCCTTCAAATAGGAAAAGACAAATGTCCATCAAGTTCAAGCTCCCTATATTTAGCTATATGAAAAGGCAAAGAAAGAACTTTCCAGACTATAGTGGCCAATTATGTCTGATAGAAAACAAAATCCTTCTCAACTCCCAAGAGCAGTCGTTTCGTTAGGAAGCTTGACAAGTGCATGCGAAAGGCACAGTCAATAACTTCTACCAGTGCAGATGAAACAGTGACCCTGCAAAGGTTGCCACAAAAACAAAGCCCATTGGGAAGCTGTCATTCATTAAGGTTTCTACTTTTTACTTTTAAGTAAAAGTAAAGTTTTTACATTCAATACAAACACAATGTAACAGTCTAAAATCAAATAAAAAAATGCTGTCTATTTTATAAACAGTCATGTCTGTATATGTTGGATACTATAGTAGGAAAGGTGTGAAAGGCCATCTAAAAGTGAAGTATCCATAAACATTCCACAAAAATCCACACAAACATTCTACAATATTTCACTTGCCTACCCTCTGGTACTGTTACTGTAAATTATTTCTGGTGGAGACGAATGGCACTTCCCTCTGCAGTAGAAACGGGGGGCTGTGAATGCACCGTGGGCCTGCTGGAAAGGTGAGTTTTCCAGGGGTTTCAAGTTGGATGCCCCAGGGAGAGGCGATTTACTCTAGGGCCGCCCCAGAGTTCTTTAGTCTGCTTTTACAGAATGAGTATGAAGTGGGTTGCACTGTTTCTTTCTATAGATAGTGGTCACTCCCCCAGCTCCTCCTTTGATTACTATGCATTGAGTGGATGGGTACTACTATCACTAAGTATAAAGATGCTGGCACTGCACGGAGGAGCTTCATAGGAACACTGGACCTGCAATGAGGAGCTGTGGGGGGACAGATGGGGAGTATAGGCTTTTTTTTGTTTCTGCTTGGACAATCTATTTAAATTCATGTAAGTATTAGCCATTGTACCTTTTTTATGGATAGGGGAGATTGAGAACTGATGATCTATCACCGCTAGAACACTCTTCCTCTGCTTTTAACACATTTTTATAACCAGGGATTTAGACTGAGAGAACATAAAATACATGTATGATTAACATTTCTAAAATATCTAAATCTAATCTATCTAATATCTAAATGAAAGCAAAATTCATTATACAATATTAGAACTTTATATATTATGCTGGTGTCTGAATCAGAACTAGAGATGAGCGAACTTTCACGAATCGCTCATCTGAAAAAAAAAATGCCGGCATGGTGGGAGCCAGGCCTGCCCGCTCCCACCATGCCGGCAAAAATGCCGGCATGGTGGCAGCGGGCAGGCTGGCCACAAGATCTTGTTAGGGAATTATCCCAACGAGAAAGTAAATGGATCTATGATTTAGATACTTTGGTCCCTGGAGGTCTAAATGTGGAATTTGACCTCAATTGCTTTATTGATGATTCTTGAGGTCTGGATATTAACCTTTTTATGAAGATGTGGGTGTTTATCTCTTTTATATGTTAATCTTTTAGATTTAATTCTATATATGTCTTTTTAGCCTGTTTTTATTCTGCATTGTAAAGCTTTTTTCACCAGCCGGGTTCCCCTTTAATAATTTTTAAATTGATTGAGTTCTGTGACCGTTTTGGTCTTTTGCTGAGTATTTTAGGCTTTTAGGCTTTATGCTCGTCTTGGTTAGGGGACGCATGAATAATAGCTGTGTTAGATGCGCTATTTACGTGTGTTAGATGTGTCATTTGCGCGCGCCCCTTATAAGTTCCTACTTTGGATGTATGAACCTTTCAGGCCACCGTGGATAGGTGAGGGCGGAAACGCCCTGGATCTTTAAGGTATGTAGGGGCGGAAATGTTGGAGATGCGCGCGCACTTTTAGTTTTAGTTTAAGCAGGGTTACATGTAAGAACGTTATCCCTTTAGAGTAAATTGCGCAAGCGCTGTTTAGTAGGCGTGAGCGTCTACGGGGTTCCATGTATTACGACTGCTGCTGAGTTTTGCGCATGCGCTGCTTTAAATGACATATTGAGGAGTTGCGCAAGCGCTGTGTAATATGAGAGAGCCCCGTCTGAGCTCCATGTATTAGTACAATGTGAGGCTTTGCGCATGCGCCGTCTTCTTTGACGAGTGAGGGCGGAAGTTATATGACGTCCGTGCGGACCTTTGTTAGAGATCCGCCTGCGGTTGGAGATGGCGCATGCGCCTGCTTTACTTTAGTGAGTCATGTGATTATATCACGTGCCTCTGACGTCACCTTATTTTCGGTTTAAAAGACCGATGTGTACTACTACCATGCATTCCAGCAGAAGTCGCCAAGGCGACGAAACGCGTAGGATCGCTTGGTTTCTTATCACTTTACCTGTGGATTGGATGTTTATTCCTGTTACCATCATTTGGACCTATGGTTATGGAAGATTAGACCGGGGAAACGATGGTGAGAATTGCTGGTTATCCTCTGTATTAACAACGCTGTTTTATACTTTTTATCTTGTGAGTGCATTTGATTAAATACATTGTTTGGTATTTTGGGACGTATTGCACTATCCTTTCTATTGGCTTTCATGTACCGTGTGGAGAGATTGCTGCATGATCGATTGAAACAAGCTGCCACTACGGATTTTGTCCTTTTTGACAGTGTGAGGACCTAAGAACGGTTCCAAAAGGTTATATTAAGACACTAGACCATCAGGGTAAGAGTGTGATTTTCACACCTGGTGGCGGGTTCTTATGCTTTGGACTTTTAAGATCCCTGCAAACTTTACAGTTTGTTTAGCCTGCAGTTTAGTTGCTAGTGTCGGAGATGGAGCGCAAACTATTCCGCATGCACCTAGATGCATAATACATGGCTGCATGCACACGTGTGAAGGACACCAAATCACAAGTGCATAGGAGAAACACAGATGGAGTCTTCTTGGAAAATCTACTGTTTTGAAGAGCAAATGGCCCTGCCCTATGTGCATTTGGCCGGCTAAGCGCTTAACTGCTCCCGATGGTCCCTCATATTTCTTCCCTTTTTTTAACTATTTCCCCATAGCGATTTGATTTCTCCAGCTTCTGTGTTTTCTGCGAAGCACTATTCGCTACTTCAAAGTGTATTCTCTGGAGAACCTGAGTTCTCTTTAACCCTCTCTCCCCTGTTTGGATTGCATATTAATGCTTAATAATTTAACTATATTTTTTTATTGTTTGTGTTTTTCTAAACTTTGGGGCACAATATCCACATTTTGTTGTTTCAGCCTTAATGTTTATGAATTTTGACAACTTTTTATACATTTTTTTTCCAACAAAAACAAAGATTCAAGCCTTAAAAAGAACTTGCATCTGACATTTTCATTCTTCAAAAACATGCCATACGCCACCAGCATGTGTTTTCAGAATGAAAAAAAGCTGTTACTCATTGGAATCGGTAGTTTCTTTCACTTATTTGCTGGAGGAAATGCAGTCTTCAAATTGACACATTTGCACATGGTTTTTCTGCCCTCTAAGCATATCATAAATCAGGCGCTGGAGACAGTAGTTTAGTGTGCAAAAATGGCACTAGCGGAACATTTCAGCTGCAAATCAGCACATTGGCGAATGCTAGTGCACAGAGTCACCACCATGAATCGCCCCACTGTTAAGCAAAAGAAGCCCTTTAAATCAATTTTTAAAAAAACTATTTGGGCCATCTGGGTCCTGCTTTTCAATTATTGACAAGTCCCAATGCAAGTTCTGAACAAATAAAAGAACTTCAGTCCAGTTCTGCCTATATTGTACTATGGAACCTTTAGCTACAGCAGGTTACAAGGAAAATAAAAAGACAACAAAAAATGTGTAATGTTCTAATGGAATCTATAAAACATTTAGAATTAGTACATAAAAAACTAGATCAAAAAGAAAATTCAGGAATTGTTTAGGAAGTACTATCCAAGACAAAGTCAAAAGGAATAGAGCAAAGGAAAAAGAGAGAATAATACAAAATTTGTAAGAACCAATATCAACAGCAGAACTGAAACAGGCAATTAAGGGATTGCCAACCAGAAAGGCATTAGGCCTAGATGGGTTTAGTTTGGAATATTAAAAAATATCTAGATATACTTGTAAGAAACAATTTTATAGAAATGATCAATTCCCTACGAAATTAGGGGGAATGGATAACATTCCAGCTGAAGGATCCCACATTCCAGTTATACACAAAGCTTGTAACAGCTACTGATATAAAGATATTTGGCAAATAGGCTGGCTCATTTAATGCCCAAATTAATAGATAGCAATCAAACAGCCTTTATAATAAAAAGAGAAGTTAGAGATAATGCTTTAGGAACTGTGAACTTGATTTCTTATGCTACACAACATCGCTGCCCCTTTGTTTATCCTGTCAACGGACGCCAAGAAAGCTTTTGACAGCACAAACTGGGTATTTATGGAAATGACACTAGGACAAATTGAATCATGAGAGGCTTTCCTAAACCTTATAATGTCCTTATATATAAAGCTAGAATGGGACCCGGCAAGGTTGTCCCTGTTCATTTTCGCCCTGATTATAAAACCTTTCCTTAGATTTATAAGGGGAAATGCTGATGTGAAAGGATTGCTTATTGAAAATGAAACTCACAAACTGCCCGTATATGCAGACGACTTATTGTTCTATGTAACAAATCCTGAAATAGGAACTCCAGTTCTGCCGAAAGAGGCTGAGACGTTTGGAAACATGAACGTGAATTTAATTAAATCTGAGGCACTACCAATAGGATATCAGGAATGAGATGCGGAAAAATTAAATATTTTTTTCCCAATTTATATGGCCGAATCCTAGCATAACTAGCCTGAGAATAAAAAACTCGTAAAATAGAATTAGAGAAGGATTATAATCTGAATCTTCTCCCAATTGTTTCAATGCTTTTTATTTTCACTTTTATAAACATTTATTCCAACTCCAACTGCAAAAAATATGGTGTTTCAATCAAGTTTGTTACTACATTACTTTTTGTACACCAGCAACAGAATTCACTATCCCATAAATCAAAATATAAATTATTCATATTTAAAAGTTTTAAGCCTACATTTACACAACTAACCTCTGCCTCTTTAATCATTGTTCACGATGGAGGAGAAAAAGAAGAAGGAAAAAAAAAAACAAAAGAAAGATCCCACCTTCCTCTTTAAAACTATTGTCTACTATTGTAGTAATCTTGCCACATTCCCTACAAATAGTAAAATTGATGCTGTTGGTTTCTCACCATGCTCATCAGCCTTTCATCAATCAGCAACCATCTCATTTTCTGTAAAAAAAAAAAAAAAAAAGACCCAGCAATGGTAATCTTGGTTCTCATTGAATTAACAATCCAGTGGCCTTCCTGACTACCTTAAAGACCTTACACCAAAACCTTCTAGCCCTAGGACACAGTCATCAGATATGTAATATATGGGAATCCAAGCATAGGCTGTGCAGGCCTGTAGCCTTGCAGGGCGGGGGGGGGGGGGGGGGGCATCGAAGCCTGCCTTGTTCTGCAAGCCCTGAATAGCTGGTCCCTGGGCTGATTATGCTGGGACCCCACACCATTTTTAAACATTTTTATGGGTTTTAACCCTTACTAATTAAAAGAAAGGTGTGGGGTCCCCCCTTTATAGTGTGGATAGGGGTTGTAGTTTACTTTGTAAATGTTATGAAGAGCTCTTTTTAGTTTGGGTGGGGTCTCCTGGGCAGGAACTGGGGGCTACCGATACATATGTGGTACCGTTGTAATAGGGAGAAATGGGTCTTTCACATTATATATACAATATGGTTTTCTTGTATAAAATAAATTTTTGATTTTAAATAAATTAGACAAATTTTAAAAAACATAATTTTTATTTATTTTTAGAAAAAATGTGAAAAACCTGTCAACAGCTGACAGTTCAAAGGGTTAAATGTACCTATGCCTGTTGGGTATTGTTCTGTTTGGGGGATCTTGCTCTTTCAGATTTAGCTTGTTTTTTCTTGTTTGCATATTGATATTTTAGGAAAATGTGTTTTTATTCAGCTTTTTTATAAGCATTTTAGGGAAACCCATGCAACCAAACAGTTATTTGAGGGATTACTTCCAGAAATATGAGCTCACTACAACAAGCTGGATGTGCATAGAAAGCTTAATGTGTGTACTTTCAGAGAATATATGGTTTGTGGGTGTATTTAAAATGTAAATGGTTGCTTTGGTTGAAAAAGCGCAAGGTGTGCACTTTGTCTGCAGAGCTATAATTTTCAAGTAAAATTACTGTTACGTGCATGTTTTGGGATGTTTGACAACTCTACCCTTGACAGTACTTACTCATGTTGGTTATTGTTCTGTTTGGAGGACTTTGCTTTTTCTGATTAAATTTGTTTTTCTTGTTTGCATATTGTTTTTTAGGAAAATGTGGCTTTGATTCTGTTTTTTATTCTTTTTTTAGGGAAACCCTGTGCAACCAAAGAATTCTTCGAGGAATTACTTCTATAAAATTGTGCCACCATCAACAAGCCTGGTACGCCTCGAAAGCTTAATTTGTGTACTTTCAAAGAATATAGTTTGTGGGGGGTATTTCAAATATAAAGGGTTGTTTTTATTTTTATTTTATCACACTGATTTTTATTGAGGATTTTTCGGAGTCATAGACATGGCATACATACAATTGGTAATGCAAATAAAACAACATACCATTGGGTCCAGGATGCAACCTGACCATCAAAGCTTCCAAGCAATGCCTCTATGATCATTACAATATCCTACAGCTGCCTGTCCGGGGCTCCTGCCATGGGATCCCGGGATTAAATCAGCCAAAGTAGCTATAACCCCAGACCTCTGCGACTCCAATGTTCTGCTGCCCTGCCCATCCTCCGGTGTAATATAGAACCTGGACTCTGCGGAAGCGTCCAAAGAGAGAACAGAGCCCCTAGAGGGCAAAAAAAAAAAAAGGGAAGGAGCGGAACCAACAACAGAGGGGCCAAAGGAGAGAAAAATCAAAAGAAAGAAAGGGAACATATAAAGGAAAGACAGAGAGGCCCCCGGGGGAGGGGGGGGAAGCGGGGGGGACCAAACAGGGGGCCCGCGAAACCCCAGCGCCCCCCACTGCCGTACAGACTTTCCTCCTGACTCCACTAACAACCTGTATTCTTCAGTCCCGTTCCATTGCAGCCTTGTATTCAGGTGAGGACCTAAAATCAGCCCAGATAGACCAGACCTTCCTGTAGGCTTCAGCCCTATCCTGTCTCAGATGTAGAATTTCTTCCATTTCCTCTACATGGTTCAGTTGCTGCAGCCATTCTTTGACCGTTGGGGCTGACGGCGATTTCCATTTCCGAGGTATCACCCTCCGTGCCGCATTAGTGAGGTGAATCCCTAGTGGTCCTAGATCACACTCGCCCGCTTTTTTCCTCTGCCAATTCAGTAAATAGAAGGCGGGGTCCCATTCAGGAGAGAGGCCCACTACCCTCTCAATCATATCATGAATGTTCTTCCAGAACGGGACAATATTAGGGCACGACCACCAAATATGCAACACATCTGCACCTTTCTGGTTGCATCTCCAGCAGGTGTCTGGGATAGCCGGGAACATTTTATGTAGCATCTTTGGGGTCCTGTACCATCTAGTGATTAATTTGTAATTAGTCTCCTGCGTAGAGGAGTTTGCCAAGCCCCTGTATGCCCTTTGATATATGCATTTCCAGTCTTCTTCTGTCAAGTCTAGGTTCAAATCTCTCTCCCACTTTCCTTCCCAGGGTCTCCTCGGGGTAGGGCCCCCTTCCAGCAGCAGACCATATGTACGTGACAGGAGGTGGTTCCTAGGACCCTCTCCCAGGCAAGCTCTTTCAAATACTGTGGGCTCCCTATCCACTTTCCCCTTCAGGTTCTCCGACTGAACAAAATGCCTTATCTGTAGATATTCCAAGTGAGAGAGTTCCCCTCCAATAACGTCCTGAAGGTCCTGCTTCTGTCTAAATACCCCTCCTGAGAATAAGTGAGCCGCCCTTAGTGGGTGCAGATATTTGCCTTTCCTCAGAAAGGATCTCTCTCGCCCAGGAGGGAAATCCGGGTGATCATGAATCGATAACAGAGGCCCCGGGACTGACGACACCCCTTTATATCTTCTACAGGTCTGACGAAAAATTTCCAATGTGGTGCCAATAAAAGGGTGGGATCTAATCTTCTCCGGGATGTCACTCCTGTTGAAAGACCAAAGCTGTCTCAAAGTACCCTGACTAGTTTCATCTTCTATGGAGACCCACTCTTTGTGGGAGCCATTCACATTCCAGTCAATAATTCTTGCTAAATGCGAGGCTTTCACATATGTGTCAATGCAGGGCAGACCCAATCCACCCTTAGATCTCTGCAGAACAAGGGTGGATCTTTTTGCCCTGGGGGGCTTACCTGCCCATAAAAATCTTGTGAACGTTTGTCTGATATCTAAAGCAAAAGAGCCAGGGAGTTTTATTGGAATGCATTGAATCAAATATAGCAGCCTCGGGAGCACATTCATTTTCAGAACCGCCAGCTTCCCGAACCACGACAGTTTCAGGCATCTCCATCTATTTAGGTCCGCTTTTACTTTGCTGATCAATGGAGCAAAGTTCAATTGAAATAGCTGTGACAGGTCCGCGGGCAGTTGGATCCCCAGATAAGTGAGACTACGTGTCTCCCATCTAAACTGAAAGGATTTCTCTAGATTCTCTTTCTCCTGAGTAGGGAGTGAGACATTCAATGCTACTGACTTAGAGTAGTTTATTTTCAGATTGGACATTTTACCAAAAATCTCGAGCTCTTTCAGCAAGCACGGTATCGAAACCCAAGGAGAGGAAAGAAAAAACAACATGTCGTCCGCGTAAGCGGCCACTTTTTGTTCCTTAACCCCTATCTGAACCCCTCTAATGTCAGGGTTCATTTTCACCATCCTCAGGAAAGGTTCCAGCGTGAGCGCAAAAATCAGTGGGGACATAGGGCAGCCCTGCCTAGTACCATTGCGAATCAGAAATCCGTTTGAGGTCACATTGTTAACTCTAACCCTTGCACGTGGGTCCGAGTACAGGGCCAGAATTCTGTTCCGAGCCACCTCCCCCAGGCCGATGTGCTCCAGAACCACTGTAATCCATTCCCAATCAACCCTATCAAATGCCTTTTCGGCGTCAGTAGATAGCATCATAATCTTCAGCCTGTGGGAGGTGGCCCACCAGTGTACATTCATGGCCTTCACTGTATTGTCGCGTGCTTCCCTTCCTCCAATAAAGCCCACCTGATCTTGTTGGACCAGCTCTGGCAAAAGACCTGCTAGCCTCTTGGCTAAGACCTTCGCATATAATTTGATATCAACATTCAATAATGATATAGGTCTGTAATTCTGGCACTGGGTGTCATCCTTCCCCTCCTTCGGGATTACCACTATGCGAGCCTCAAGAGACTCCGGGGGGAGTGCCCCTGTCTCGCCCGCACTACTAAAAGCCCGTACCATATGTGGAAGCAGATGGGGGGCAAACGCCCTATAATACTGGCTGGGGAATCCATCAGGTCCTGGGGCCCTTCCAGGTCTAGTTTCTTTGATCGCCACCATACATTCCTCAATGGAAATCGGGCTCTCCAAAAATTCAATTGCTTCCTTAGAAAGTCGGGGCATCTTAGCTCTTTCACAGTAATCTACCATCTGGGATTTGTGTCCCCCTTCTGAGGGGCGCCCCGGGAGATTATACAATGTGGAATAATACCTCTTAAACTGTTCAGCGATATCTGACTCCTTCTGGTACCAGGTCCCCGCTGAGTCTCTAATTCCCTGCACATGGGCCCTAGAGCCCTTTGGGTTAAGGCCACTCGCTAGAAGCCTACCAGGCTTATTACCTTGCTCATAGTAAAGCCCATTGCGGAACGTAAACGCTCTCTTGGCAGCCCCCCACAGGGCAACTCTCAGCTCCTTCCTTTTTTCCAAGAGCTCCTGTAGGTGTTTCTCCAGAAGCGTTTTCTTGTGTTGAGATTCCAGGACCGAGACCTTGTGGGCAAGTTCCTCTATTTTAGCTAACCTTTCCTTCTTCATTCGTGCACCCTCTTGTATGAGAAAACCCCGTATAGTGCACTTGTGCGCCTCCCAAATTGTGATTGGGTTCAGGTCTTCGGTTGCATTTTCACGGAAGTACTGAATGATCTGCTGTTTAACCCTCTCTGCTCTAACTACGTCCTTTAGAATACTAGTGTTCATTCTCCAGTTCCATTCCTTGTGTACCTGTCCCGGTAGCAAGAGCCTCAGAATTACTGGGGCGTGATCTGCAAATGTAATCGTCCCTATCTCCACTCCCGCTATCCAGCCAAGGTCTCTCTGGGACAAGAACAGATAGTCTATCCTCGAGTACTTTGAGTGAATGGGGGAAAAGTAGGTATAATCCCTACCGTCTGGGTGTGCGAATCTCCATGTATCAATTACCTGCACATTCTGAAGAGCTGTTTTAATTCGCTTAAGATACCTGTATGCAATGGAGGAGCTAGCGTTAGAGGTGTCTACCAAGGGATTTAATGCGCAGTTCAGGTCTCCCCCTATAATCAAGGAACCCTCCTGAAAGGATTGTAATTCCTTAAGAACCGAGGTCATGAATTGATGTTGTAGTCTATTGGGGGCGTAAATGTTTGCCAGTGTGAGGATCTTTCCAGACGGAAGCTTACCCTTGAGGAAGATATAGCGCCCCTCCTTGTCAATGACCTCTGAGGTCACAGAAAAAGCCAGAGCCCTATCCACCAGGATAGAAACCCCTTTAGTCTTAGAAGATGGAGATGGCGCTGTCCAATGAAAGGGAAACGATCTATTACCTAGGTAGGGGACTTTACCTCTCTGAAAATGTGTTTCCTGAATCAAGGCAATATGTGCCTTATACTTCTTCAATTCCCTCATAAGAGAGTGTCGCTTAGCTGGTGAATTAAGACCCTTCACGTTTATAGTCATTATCCTCACCTCCATATCTCCCACTGAAGTCATTGCTAGCAGGGAGGGGTCACACAGGTCCACCCGGGCCCCCCAACCACACCCCCCACACCCCCCGGCCCCCGGAGCCAGAGAGAGGAGTACTTATAGATATCCCACCAGAGACTGATGGGGAAGAGGAAAAGACAGGGATAGAGAGAAGGGGAACAGAAATGAGGGTCCTGACCTTAATAGAGACCAGAAACAGAACCCCAAAGCGCACCCTTATGGGGTATAAGAAAGAACACGGAAGGGAAATTAAGAGAGCGTAACGCCGGGTATAAGACCTCCTGCGACCGCCCAACCCCACCTGAAGCTACACCAGGGGGGGAAAAAAACCCTGGATTCTTCAGGAAGTAGAGACCCACAAGGAGTCCCTAAATAACCCCACTTACCGTGAAAGTCACAAAAAACTTGGGGACCATGGAAGGCCAGACAGGCAGAAGTACTACGTTTTCAAACTTGTGATAACACGAAAATTATCTATACTGTGAGCAAATCAAGTATACCTTTATATAGTAACCTGGTGTAGGACCCATTTAACACATATTGAACGTCCCCTTATTCCATGCCATCCAGTTGCAGGGCAAAATTTGTATTGCATCCCTGATTGCCCATCTTGGCCCCGCAATTTACTCCTGGGTTGTAGCCACCTTCACCTAATTGGGGAGTCCCCAAGCAGTCCCCTGCAGAGTTACTAAGGGGGAGGGGGGAAGGCCCCTCCATCTAGCAGCCAACCACACAAGGCCCACTATGTGCTCACATATTGACACTTCGCAAAGCAAGCTACGCTTGTGCTTCCCAAGGATCCATAACGTGCCCATTCAAGGGCATCAATCCCCTGCAGTTTAGTTACATCCCCAACAGCCCCCCCCCCCCACCGACCCCCGTCCCCCAGTCCCCTCTGGAGAGGGCCACGCCGACATCCAGGCCCCCCCCCAGAGGGGAGGGAGGACAGCCAGCCCCATTCCCCCGCAGACCAAAAACCCGAGAGGTCAGAGTAAGGTAATCTGAAATAGAGCAAATTAGCCATCATGTTTCCCGTGGTCTCAGATCTCGCAGTCAGTTAATCTGCCACCTATATTACATGAGAAGTATTGGGAAGTTAAGCTCAGGGGGGGAAGGGAGCAAGGGACACGACCCCATGCGCTGCCAGAAGATAGTGCCCCAAACCTTAATGCCGAGAGCTGCTACGGTTCCAGGACCTCCCAACCGCACCGCCCGGGATTTCGTTCATTTTCTTGCAGCTTTTACCCCCAAGGCGGGGGGGAGAGGCCTTTCTATCCTCTAATCCCCCAGGCGCTCGGCCCCCGGAGTCATTCAGAGGCGGTTCACCGATTAATCTAGGCTTTTAACCCCCTGATCGCCCTTGAGCAGCTAATGCAAACATGGACCCCCCGTCCCACCCCCCCATCGCGTCCCGTCCACCCGTCTCCCCCGGGACGGGCCCCCCCATCCGGCGGGGCCCCCCCCGAGGGGAAGGGAGGACAGCAGGCCCAAAATCCCCCCCCACCTCAGACCATACAAGCCATGTTGGAGCGGTGGCACCCCTCAAGTCTACTCATTATAACACACTAAGATTCATATGTGAGGTCTCCAATTGGTCCATCCCCATCCCCCCAGCCCCCCGGCAGAGGGACCCGCGGGACCCGCGGGGTCCCCCCCACCGGAGGAGGGGGGGGAGGGGGAAGACATGCCCCCTCCGATCCATGCTCCCCACATCCCATAGACGAACAAAATAGAACATGATAAAACACGAGAGGTTGACCGTGAACTCTGCAGCAGGTTTTAACCCAACAAGAAGTAACTGTGGCATGCAAGAAAAACATGAAAAGCAGTAAGTATTGCAACACAGGGGAGGGGGAGGTAACGCCCACCGCCAGATATGACCTACGCAACCATCATGCTAGGCCCAAAGCCAGGGATCTGCTACAGCATGGCCCCACCACCCCCATCGCATCCCGCCTCCCCGTCGCCCCCGGGACGGGCCCCCCCATCCGGTGGGGTCCCCCCCGAGGGGAAGGGAGGACAGCAGGCCCAACACCCAACACCCCCCCCACCTCAGGCCATATAAACCATAATGGGACAGTGGCACCTCTCAAGTCTACTCATTATAACACACAGAGAATCATATGTGAGGTCTCCAGTTGGTCTATCCCCACCCCCCAGCCCCCCGACAGAGGGACCCGCGGGGCCCGCGGGGTCCCCTCCACCGGAGGAGGGGGGGGGAGGGGGAGACAAGCCCCCTCTGACTCATGCACCCCACAACCCATAGGCAAACAAAATAAAACATGATAAAACACGAGAAGTTGACCGTGAACTCTGCAGCATGGTTTAACCCAACAAGAAATAGCTGTGACATGCAGAAAGCACAAAATATGAAAAGCAGTGAGTATTGCAACACAAGGGAGGGGGAGACAAGGCCCACTGCCAGATACGGCTCACCCAACCAACATGCTAGGCCTAAGGCCAGGGATCCGCTACAGCAGGGTCACTGGAGTCTGCAAAAAGCTGAGATTGTCATAATCGGGGGGGAATGAGAAGGGAGAATGCATAAAAATGAAGAAAAATACCGTCACCGTCCCTCCACGTCTCTGCACATCAGGCCAGAAAAAAGCATCGAAGGGTTAGTCCATTAATTCCGCGGGAAACTAGAACTCCTCTCTTCTTGGGGCCTCGTCCGGGGACCGTCGCCCGGGGGGCACCGCTGGTGTATCCAGATGCGGGGCCCCGGCAGACAGGTCCGGGATCCGGAAATCACTGAACCAGTCGGGAACCCCTACCGCTGGGATCCTCAGGAATTCAAAGAACGCTGGGAGGTCTTCTGGAGTGCGCAACACCCCGGTCTTCCCATTCCTGGCTACCACCAGCGCAAATGGGAATCTCCATCTGTAGGGAATGCCCCTCTCTCTGAGAAGCGATGTCAGTGGCCTGAGAGCTCTACGGTGCTGTAAGGTAATCCCAGACAGGTCTTGGAAAAGCTGCACTTCGGCGTTGTTGAATAAAATGGAATCTCTTCCTCTCGCTCTCGCCATGATGTCTTCCTTCAAGGGGAAACTCTATAGGCAGCAGACTATGTCTCTGGGGGCCATTTCATTCATATTTCTGGGTCGCAGCGCGCGATGAGCCCTCACGAATTCTATTGGCGTGTCCGGGGGTCTGTCCAGTAGTGAATTAAATATGGAGGTCAAGGCTCCGGGGATCTGATCCTGCGCGACTGCCTCCGGCACCCCACGCACCCTGACATTGCATCTCCTGGCCCTATTGTCAAGGTCTTCAAGATGTCGGTGCACATTCATGAGGTGACCGTTGTGCCAAGCCACCACGTCGCTCACCTCTCGTAGCTTGCGCCCCGAGCTCGTTGCTTCGCGCTCCACCCTTTCAATTCTGCGGCCTAGCTCCCTCACGTCCGCTTTGAGTTCAGCCACTGCTTCTGTAATGGAGGATTTGATTTCTCCAGCAAATCTCGCTAGTTCAGACCTCGTAGGTAATTGGCTGAGCTGCGCCGTCAGGCCCTGTGGCTCATTGCTGAGCGAGCCCTCCGTGCTCCTCTCCGGTGAGCTTTCTTGCGACGTAGGTGACGCCATCTTGGAGGTCCGGCCTGGGACTTCCTCCGCGCGCTGGGAACGGAACATCTCCGGGAGGCTTCTGCCGCTCAAAGTCGGTGTTAGACACTTACCTTATCGCCGTTCCTGGTCCCGCGGCGCGTTGCCGGGTGGCTCCCACCGGGCTGCGGCCCGACGGTCCCCGGGTCTGCCAGCTCCTCGGCACCGTCGCAGGGATCAGGGGCTGGCGGTGCAGGACGCCGTGGGTGGCCGCGTCGCAGGCCGCTCCGCGCGGCTGCGCGGCCCTGCGGCTCTCCCCTCTGACTCGGCGCTTCCCCCTCCTGGCGGGGGCGCGCCCGATCCTCAACGTGCTCGCGCGCGCGCGCGAGCACGTCTGCTTTATGCCTCCCGGCGGCGCTTCCCCCAGCGCGCCCGCCGGGGGCGAGTTTGAATTGTCCAATCTGTGGCTGGTTCCTGGGATCGGACCCAGGGACTGGTCGGCCTGTCTGGCCTGGGCCGTCCAGCTCCTGGGACCGATCCCATTTCCTTGTATGCACCAATCAGTTTGTTTCCCTCCATTTTCCCCTTTTCCCAATGGCCAGTGTTCCCTATAAAGTGGTACTGCTCCAGTGTCCCAGTGCCCGTTATAGCTTCTGGGTTCTGGATGTGTGTGCTGTACCTTAGTGAAGAATTTGGATTTGGATTTGGACCTTGACTATTCTTGCTAGCTGCCTGCCCTGACCTCCTGCTTTGCCTGACCACTCTCTTGCCTGACCCTCCTGTACCTCGCCTGTGACCTCCTGGACTTGACCTCGGCTACCCTCGACCATTCTTGTCATCTCCCTTGGATACCTCGCCTGTGACCTCCTGGTTTGACCTCGGCCTGATTTACGGACTTTCGCACCCGGCATCCTCATTCGGGATTCCCTGCCAAACACCAAGCTGCACCTTAAGCTAATATCCTTTGCGCCTGTTAAGTCCTGGGGGCAACCGACTGGGAGAGGCATTACCCGTGTCTCCTACAAGCGGGGGCTTGTCTATAGGCGGAAGTGGCGGTGGAGATTGGGGGATACTGGCTTAAGACAGACGGGTGTTTGGTACAATCCTGACATTATAACGGGCCAGAAAGAAGAATGGACCAAATTCTGGAGCAGGTGCAGGCCCTGACAGCGGCAGTGGAGCACCTGGCTCATCGAGTTGCGGCCCAGGAGAACCGTCCTACTCCGATTGTCCCCATTTCTCAGGGGACTCCGGCCGCAATGACTGTGGAACCCAAGATCCCGCTCCCTGAAAAGTTTTTTGGCGATAGGGCAAAATTTGCCAATTTCCGGGACTCTTGTAAACTATACTTCCAGCTTCGCCCGGTTTCCTCAGGCTCACAGGAACAAAAGGTGGGCTTGATTATTTCCCTGTTGCATGGGGACCCTCAGTCCTGGGCCTTCAGCCTATCAGCTCAGGACCCCATCCGCCAGTCGGTGGATAGTTTCTTCGCTGCAATGGAGGTCCTTTATGATGATCCTGATAAAGGGGCCTCAGCTGACGCTAAGTTACGTACCCTCCGCCAGGGACGCCGTCCAGCCGAAGACTACTGTTCCGAATTCCGGCGTTGGGCAGTTGACTCACGTTGGAACAATCCTGCCCTCTGCGGCCAATTCCGACTAGGTCTGGCTGACTCTATCAAGGACACCCTGGTGAACTACCCGGAACCCCAGACTCTGGATGAATTGATGCATTTGGCCATCCGCATCGATCGCCGACTCCGGGAAAGGCGCCTAGAGAAAGGATCACATCCTGAACCAGCTGCAAAATCTGAGGTTCTAGTCGCTCAATCTGCAGAAGAGCCTATGCAGCTAGGTGCCACCAGGCTCACCGAAGGCGAGAGACGACGACGACTATCCGAGGGGCTCTGTCTTTACTGTGGTGGGACCGGCCACAAGGTTAGACTTTGCCCAAAGAAACCGTCGGGAAACTTCAGAGCCTAGGGGGTTTCGAGGGGGCCCTCCTAGGCTGTAAGGTATCTCCTCAAGTATCGTCTCCAGTTTTCGTCCCAGTTCAGGTTATGATTGGTGCTAAATGTGTTAATCTAAAGGCTCTTCTAGATTCTGGAGCAGCTGGGAATTTCCTAGACTCTGATCTAGCTCAGACTCTAGGAATTATGGTACAGACCTTGCCAACTCCTATCCGGGTTTCAGCCATTGATGGCACTCCAGTGGCCGGGGGGTTAGTTCGATTCCAATCACCTCCTTTGCAAATTAGAGTAGGAGCCAGTCATTCTGAGGGTATCAGGTTCCTGATTTTGAGCATGCCTGGTACTCCTTTGATTCTGGGGTTGCCATGGCTGCAGGAGCATAATCCTCAAATTGATTGGGTTTCGGGGCAAATTACCAAGTGGGGACACCAGTGTTTCCGGAACTGCCTAGAATTTCCCCTCAGGGTCACGCGCCTACTCCCTACTGGGATTCCAACTCCATATCTGGAGTTTGCTGATGTTTTTTCAGAAAAGGCAGCAGACAAACTTCCTCCCCATAGACCTTGGGACTGCCCAATAGAACTGCTCCCTGGTACGATGCCTCCCAGAGGGAGAATATTTAATTTGACCCGAGCGGAAACCCTTGCCATGCGGGAATATATCGCCGAGAACTTAGAAAAAGGGTTTATTCGGCCTTCATCTTCCCCAGCAGGGGCAGGGTTTTTTTTTGTGGAGAAAAAGGATGGGGGACTTCGCCCCTGTATCGATTACCGGGGCTTAAATAACATCACGGTAAAAAATAAGTATCCCCTACCGCTTATTGAGGGACTCTTTACTCAGGTGGTTGGGGCGCAGGTCTTCTCTAAACTAGATCTCCGAGGGGCCTATAACCTCATAAGAATTAGGCAGGGGGACGAGTGGAAAACGGCCTTTAATACCCTTGAAGGGCATTATGAATATTTGGTTATGCCTTTCGGCCTGTGTAATGCCCCTGCGGTTTTTCAAAGTTTTGTCAATGAAATTTTCAGGGATTATCTTGGCCGGTTTATGGTTGTCTATCTAGATGACATTCTAATTTTTTCTTCATCCCTTGACGAGCATCGTAAACATGTGTGCCTAGTTTTACAGAAACTTAGGGAGAATTGTTTATATGCCAAGTTAAAGAAATGTCAATTTGAGGTATCTGAGGTTCCGTTCCTCGGTTACATTATCTCCAAATCTGGTCTGTCTATGGACCAATCCAAGGTGAGGGCTGTTTTAGAATGGGAGCAGCCCAGAGATCTGAAGGGCCTGCAGAGGTTTTTGGGTTTTGCCAATTTTTATAGAAGGTTCATTAAGAATTTCTCTGCCCTGGTTACACCACTAACTAACCTTACTAAGAAAAGCGGGTACCCCCCGGTTTGGCCGGCTCAAGCTGTCCAGGCCTTCGGGAATCTTAAGAGGGTATTTAGCGCTGCTCCCGTCCTAGTCCATCCCGATGAACAACGACCTTTCCTTGTGGAGGTGGATGCTTCAGAAATAGCGGTCGGAGCGGTCCTGTCTCAATACCACGGCTCACCTGCACGCCTCCATCCATGTGCCTTCTTTTCCAAGAAATTCTCAGCGGCCGAAAGGAATTATGATATCGGCAACAGAGAATTACTGGCCATCAAGCTTGCCTTCCAGGAATGGAGACACTGGCTGGAGGGGGCTCAGTATCCAGTTACGGTCTTTACGGACCATAAAAATCTAGAATACATCCAGTCCGCCAAGAGGTTAACTCCCAGACAGGCTCGTTGGTCCTTATTCTTTTCTCGGTTTAATTTTTCTATAACGTATAAACCCGGGTCTAAGAATACTAAGGCGGATGCCCTGTCTCGGAGTTTCTCTCCCCCTGACTTACCGGAAAGGGTGGTTTCTTCCATCGTACCTCGCTCCCTAGTGGTGGCCGCCATCCAACCCCAACTTCCTGATCTTACTCAGTTCCAGGCCCACGCTCCTCCTGGGAAACCCGCGTCAGCCCTGTTTGTGCCCTCTATTTACCGGTCTGAGTTTTTGTCCCATTTTCATGATACCAAAACAACTGGTCATCCAGGGATTAAGAAAACCATAGCTTTATTGTTACGCCAAGTTTGGTGGCCTTCTCTTAGGAAGGACGTTCAAAGGTTTGTCTCCGCTTGCAAAGTCTGTGCCCAAAATAAGTCCTTGAGGAGCCCACCGGAAGGCCCACTCCTTCCATTATCCATTCCTGCCTCCCCGTGGACACATCTGGCCATGGATTTTGTTACTGACCTTCCTCCGTCTCAGGGTCATACGGTTATTTGGGTAATTGTGGACCGCTTTAGCAAGATGGCCCATTTCGTCCCTTTAAAGAAACTCCCCTCAGCTCAAACTCTTGCTCAACTTTTCATTACTCACGTCTTTAGGATTCATGGGATTCCCATGGATGTTGTTTCGGATAGGGGGGTCCAGTTTGTCTCCCGGTTCTGGAGGGCTTTCTGTGCCAAGTTGGGGTTCACCGTTTCCCTTTCCTCGGCCTTTCATCCGCAGTCGAATGGTCAAACCGAGAGAACGAACCAGTCCCTGGAACAATATTTGCGCTGTTTTACGGCGGGTTCTCAGACTGATTGGGCCTTCTTCCTACCTTTTGCGGAATTTGCTTTTAACAACGCCACGCATTCATCCACAGGGGTTTCTCCTTTCCACTGTGTTTATGGCAAGGATCTGAAGTTTTCTGCTCTTTCGGACCAACCCTCTAGAGTTCCCTCCGTGGATGAATGGGTTTCCAAATGGCCAGGGGAGTGGAATAAAATCCAACAACACCTAACTAGGGCTGCTTGTCAACAGAAAAAATTTTCTGATCGTAAGCGATCATCTAATTCTAACTTTAAAGTGGGTGACTGGGTTTGGCTTTCAACCAAGAACTTGGCGCTACGCCAACCCTCCGCTAAGTTAGGACCTAAGTTTATTGGCCCATTCCCCATAACACACAAAGTTAATCAGGTTACATACCGGTTGGCCCTCCCCTCATCCATGAAAATCTGTAAATCCTTTCATGTTTCACTTCTTAAGTCCGCAAGGAACCATGAACCTAATAGTCCTCCTAGTCCTGTGGTAGTTGATGGGCATCAGGAGTTCGAGGTTGCCCGGGTCCTTGATTCTCGTTTCTTTCGGAACTCTCTTCAATATCTTATTGACTGGAAGGGGTACGGTCCGGAAGAAAGATCTTGGGTTCCTGCCAGAGAAGTTCATGCACAGAATTTGGTAAAGAAGTTTCATAGGGAAAATCCTTTAAAACCCAGCTTGGAGGGTCCAGTGGCCCCTCCTCAGGGGGGGGGTAATGTTAGACACTTACCTTATCGCCGTTCCTGGTCCCGCGGCGCGTTGCCGGGTGGCTCCCACCGGGCTGCGGCCCGACGGTCCCCGGGTCTGCCAGCTCCTCGGCACCGTCGCAGGGATCAGGGGCTGGCGGTGCAGGACGCCGTGGGTGGCCGCGTCGCAGGCCGCTCCGCGCGGCTGCGCGGCCCTGCGGCTCTCCCCTCTGACTCGGCGCTTCCCCCTCCTGGCGGGGGCGCGCCCGATCCTCAACGTGCTCGCGCGCGCGCGCGAGCACGTCTGCTTTATGCCTCCCGGCGGCGCTTCCCCCAGCGCGCCCGCCGGGGGCGAGTTTGAATTGTCCAATCTGTGGCTGGTTCCTGGGATCGGACCCAGGGACTGGTCGGCCTGTCTGGCCTGGGCCGTCCAGCTCCTGGGACCGATCCCATTTCCTTGTATGCACCAATCAGTTTGTTTCCCTCCATTTTCCCCTTTTCCCAATGGCCAGTGTTCCCTATAAAGTGGTACTGCTCCAGTGTCCCAGTGCCCGTTATAGCTTCTGGGTTCTGGATGTGTGTGCTGTACCTTAGTGAAGAATTTGGATTTGGATTTGGACCTTGACTATTCTTGCTAGCTGCCTGCCCTGACCTCCTGCTTTGCCTGACCACTCTCTTGCCTGACCCTCCTGTACCTCGCCTGTGACCTCCTGGACTTGACCTTGGCTACCCTCGACCATTCTTGTCATCTCCCTTGGATACCTCGCCTGTGACCTCCTGGTTTGACCTCGGCCTGATTTACGGACTTTCGCACCCGGCATCCTCATTCGGGATTCCCTGCCAAACACCAAGCTGCACCTTAAGCTAATATCCTTTGCGCCTGTTAAGTCCTGGGGGCAACCGACTGGGAGAGGCATTACCCGTGTCTCCTACAAGCGGGGGCTTGTCTATAGGCGGAAGTGGCGGTGGAGATTGGGGGATACTGGCTTAAGACAGACGGGTGTTTGGTACAATCCTGACAGTCGGGTCTCGGGGTGCCCTGGGTGTTCTAGAGGTCACCCCCGATCTACTGCTTTTGCCCATGATGCGTTAGGGAGACTGCAGCTGTCGCACTCGGGTCTATACACCAGGAGCTCCGGTATCAGGCAGCCATCTCCTTCGCTGGCCAAGCCACGCCCCCCTGTTTTTATTTTTAAATACATAGCAATTGTATTTTATCTGAAAATCTCCTAAAGCCCTGTTTCAGTTTGGGGGAGTCTCCTGGGCAGGAAAGGGTTTCTACCAATACATATGTGGTACCGTTGTAACCGGAAGAAATGGGGCTTTTACACACAATATGATTTTATTGAAAAACTGCAAATTGTAATAAATATATTTTATATTATATATTGAGAATACACTAAAACAAGGCCACCAGATGTTTTTCAACCCTGTTGAAAAAAACAATATAATTTTCCTTGGAAATCCCTTCAAAAATCATAGTTAAACATGGACAGCGCAAAATATTGAAAAATGGTCTGGCAACAGAGGGTGACAAAATCTCAAGGTAGACTGGCACTTAAAGGGTTATTATGTTGGGAAATATGAAGAAAATTGATATCCTATAAAAATCTGGCAAACAGATTTTTGAAGAAGACATATAAGAATAATAGAAATAACTAGTTGAGGAGACGCTCTATATAAATAGAACTAGATAGTAGAAATATATTATTGGCTATAACAATTTTAGGAAATAATCCCCTGCTGGTCTGAATCCCCTCTTAACTTGGTCTTCTATTTGTTATGATTTAAAGAAATGGATATTTTAGTATATGACACCCTTGTATATGCATAAAATGTATGTTTTATGCAACATGATATTGAAATAAAAAAACTTTAAATAAGGAATAAGAAAAAAAACTTGTAAGTAGCATTGTAGATAGCAGATAATGATAAAACAATTCCCAAAACAACCAAAATGTAGCTAATTCAAAATGTAACAGCAGGAAATCATCTATCCCAGTGGAACGAATGTACTTGTTTCAAAGAGCCCAGATGCCCTCATGCATGTCCTAATAGTTCCTCAGGGGGACATCCGGGTAGGCAGTAAGCTCCTCTCTCTAGTGTGCCCTCAGAACCAGTTTTAAATATAATTAAGCCATGTCATATCTTTGCGTAGCTTGCACGGATAGAATTTAATTAAACATAACTTCTTCCTCATTATAAAGGATGATTTGTTGGCGGACAATGCTAAGGATCAAAATTCAGTGTACTCAAGAGATGGAGTTTTCATTTTCACACTTCTGCGAACAATAAGCAAGGCTGCACTGCAACAATGCACATAAAATACGGCTAATATAGTTAACTGTTAATTCCTAGCAAAGCAAAAAAGCAGCATGATGTTTTTTTCGTGATAGTCTTCAAAGAAAACAATTTCCTGAATTAATGCTGTTTACTTTGATTTAAATGGACAGTAGTTAGGTTTGTATTAAGCATGGAGTGCATGATTCCACATTTGCATGTTTAAATATGCACAATACCAAGAAACTGTGTTATTGCCTGTTACTTACCAGCTATAAATAACAAATCACCAACTTTATGCAGAAAAGGCACAGAAAAATCTGTATATTCCTTTAAAGCCAACGCACACCCATTTTCTACATAGTGGGTGTATGGCCTCATTGTGACAGGCTCAAGCGGGCCTCCAAATTGCTGTAGCCCCTCTGTACATAGACTCCCACAACCCCCACAATCTTTATCTGAACCTCAATCAGCCAGTGAAATGGGACCCCATGATCAGCCATCGGTGTCACGTGGAACAGGGTGAGACGGTCGGGAAAAGCAACCCCATCTACTCCTGCAATCTGGATGCCCCACCGAGCCAGTCACACCCATTATATAGAAAATGTAAATTGGACTCAAACCCTCCTTGACAACCCTCCTTGTATGTGTCTGTATGGCCCAGGGCCACAGTAGCCCTAATCCACCGAATCCTACTAACTATGTGTAGGAGATACTCACCTTTAGTGATGAGCGGGTCTGTTGAAATTCGGGTTCACCAAGTTCAGCCAAACTTGCAGCCAAAGTTCTGTCCAGGGCCCTGAATCCGAACCTGAACCAGAATCCCATTGAAGTCAATGGGGACACGAAAGCACAAAATTGGCTGTAATATGGGGTCAGCATGGCCCAGATGGCCGGAGATCGAGGGGAACACTCAGAACACTATGGAAAGTACTCAGAATCATCACAGAAAATGAAAGAATTAAAGAAATACACCAATAAAGAAAAACATTGACATATATTTTTTACGGGTGTTGGAGATAGAATTGGGGGGGTAACACTTGGGTGATTGCCCTGCACAAAATGGGCTAGGGAAAAGTACTCCAAATCATCTAGAAAAGTAAAAAAATAAAGAAAGACACCAGTAGGCTCCAATACTGCTAGAATAGTGAGGCCTAGGTAGTTGAGGTAGTCGCAAATTATATGCAGAGTCCTCCACCTCATCTCCCTTATAATCAGCAAGACTGTCCCAGCCACAGATCCTTAATTCTGATGACACCCCTGGCTGGGATCTTGTTGCCCATCCACCTGCCCCAGCCCCAGTTGCAGACATGGGGTTCCCAGATGCACAACTTCTAATGGAGGATGAGGATGTGGCCAGCAGACCATCGCCGGACATCTATCATGAGGATGAAAGCTAACTGCCGACTGCAGTGGCTTTCAAAAATGTGGAGGCTGAAAAGTAGGGAAGTGGGGAGGAGTGGGTGGAAGACAATCGAGTGGTGATGACGAAGTCCTAGACCCAACGTGGACTGAAGTCAATCAGATTTTTGCAGAAGAGGTGGTGGCCACGCAGCCCAGGCAGCCAGCACAAGAGGGGGAAGTGTGCCAGCCATCAGCAGTCAGCCCATTGCTACTACTGCCCACCATGCCCAGGCACTGAGCACTTAAAAATCTGACTCAAAGGATCTCTCCAGAGTGGCATTAATTTCAAGCAGTGCTCTGACGATGAGACACGGTCATTTGCACGCTGTGCCACCAGTCCCTGAAGCAAGGGAAAATTATTAATAATCTCTGCTCCACATCCATGGCCAGGCACCTGTGAAGCAAAAAAAATTAGTATTATTAAAAATGAAAAAATAATAATTAATTAATTAAGAATGCCCATTTTCTCGGGTTTCTGGCCACTCCACGTGTGGCTCCCAGGGTATGTTGCTGGTCCGACAGCAGCCAGCCAAGGGAAACTTCTGGAGGCTTCTGAGGATAGACTTGTCCTCGTAGCAGGGTGGAGAATGCATCATTTTCACAACAGCATGGCAGGAGAAGAGTGCAGATCCCAACAGCTGGCATAACAAGAGAAATAACAATTCTCCAGGAATCTGCAAGGCAAAGAAAAGTGCTTGTATTATTACTATTATATTGTTTTCTTCTTTCATCCCTCCATTGTTTTATTTTTTCTCAGGCCCTGTGCAATTATTTTTATTTTTTTATTTTATTTTCATCCCCCCACCTTTTTCTTCTCTGGGTCAAGTGGCCACCAGGGTTCTTGTAGGTGCAAATCATATACATAAATATGAAAATCATCATCAAACTCGATGAAGTACAATAAAGCTTTGGCTTTCACTTGATGAATTACCATAACGGTCCTTTTTGAGCCATTTTCTTTGACATTTTCCACTTGCTTCCCTGTCTCTCTTTCCGCTGGGGGGGGGGGGGGGGGGAGGGGGCAGGCATGATAGGAAGATCTGCTTTATAGTCATTTAAAAGCTGATACATGTATAGAACAGGGTCGTTTTCCATTGCCAGACACCTGCAAAGCCAACAAAATACACTATTAGTGTTATTAAAAATTATTTAAATATATATATATTTGAAAATGTATATAAATATAGATATATTTAAAAATTAAAATTAAAAAATGCCCATTTTCCCAGGTGCCAGGCCACTTCACACGTGGCTCGCAGGGTGGAATGCTGGACCGACAGCAGCCAGCCAAGGGACAGTTTTGGATGCTTCAGAGGAGGACTTTTCCTCACAGCAGGATGGCACCCAATGCAGCTCACAGGTGTCACTGGAGCATGGGTGGGGGGATGCAGAGGGAGAGACACTTCCCACTGAGGACAGTTTCTCTTTGACTCAAGGCCTGGTTTACCTGAGCCACTACATGCTCCAGTGCCTGCGGCCTGACAGAGTTATCCACCTAGTCAACAGTGCTAATTACTGGGTGGGCACCCTGCTGGATTCCTGACATAAGGATAACATCACCTCTTTGATTCCATCATTGGCCTAGGATAGAAAGATGAGAGTACAAACGCACTCTGGTGGATGCACTATTAGGGAGTTCCCAGCTGAATTTGAAGGCTCAACAAGAGAGGATTTGAGACCACCACCACCAAGCCTGCCCACACCATCCCAGGGCACCGTTCAGCTTTCTATTCCCCAAACAATGGACAGAAAGTGGAAGTTTAGCCCATCTCACCCATGACCCCTGGTCTTAAATGCGAGAAAATGAGTATTGCCTTTGCCTTGCCCTTGCGTTTGAAATGTTCCCATTCAGGCCGCTGGAGATGGAGAGCTTTCAAAATCTTATGGTGAGGTGGGGACAGTTATCTCAGTTAGAGCATGGTGCTAATAAAAATCTTATGTTTGCTGCTACCCCACAATACATCATTCTCAGCCACCACAACTTTTCTCGGCAGGCCACCCCTGCCATGTTCCAACAGGTTGTAGTGAAAATGAGGTGCAATGCTATATGTTTCAAGGTCCACATCACAACTGGCATGCGGAAGGGATGTTGTATATCTTCATCTGCCCACTGGGCCTGAGCCGTGGATTGCTTTGCCACATATGCTTCCACCAGCCAGGACAGCCGGACATCACTTGTTGCCTCTTGTTGCCTCCTACTCCACTTCCTCCTCTGTTGACTCCTCATCCACTGCTAAAAATCATCTGTCTGGCCGAAATACCACACACCGCCCAGGAGCTGTGGACTGCCATCCAGAAGCAGCTAAGTGGTTGCTGCTGCTACACCTAAAGCTGGGCAACTTGGTGTGTGATGAGCAGAACCTAGTAGCAGCAGTGGGCTTAGCTGGGTTGAGACACATCCGTTGGCTTGGTGGTGCAAAGCTCCTCGGACCATTATCCAGACATGCCGGAGCTGCTGCATAAAGTGTGTGCCATGTGCATTCACACCCTACTGCTGCTCAGCTATGTGCACTGCAGTGGAATTTTAACCTTCCCACCGCCTCATAGGTGATTTATCAACCAGGTGGCATTCCACTTTACATATTGTATGCTGAAAAGGTGTGTGAGCAGGCAATAATGGAGTTCCAGCAGGCAAATCAGTAAATTGGACACATAGCAAGAGCTTGCCCTCTATGCCTCGGAGGTGGTGGCTTGTCTTATCAGAATGTGTGTTCAGCACCACAGGGGGGTGTCATCACTAACAAGAGAAGCCACCTATCCACAGCCACATGGACATTCTTACATTCAGGAAGATAAACCAGAAGTGGATCTCACAAGACTTGGCTGTGCCAGCATATGTGTGAGCTGTTGAAGTATTGGCTACCTCCATTTCTTCCACTTACACCGCCACATCCACCTCCCCAACAAGTAAGTCGTTTTTTCTAATCCCCAGTAAGAAGAATGCAGGTGGGGCCCACAGATGAGCTGATGTAAATGCCCAGATGTGCCCCATAAGCTGCCCATCCTCAGGGTGCAATGGGAACAGGCAAATGTCGTTCCCTAGCTCTCCCTCACTGATGCCGTCTGCTCTCCCTAGCTAGGTGCTTGAACCAGTGAAGTATTTGTTATTGAACCAAAAATTACCCGATGTGGCTTGAACTAGTGGGCCCTCAATTACTAATTGTTAGCAGTGGTGCCGGCGCTAGCACCTGGAGGGTCGGGCATCTGCCGAGGGCTCAAGGCAGGAGGGGGGCCTACTGGTGCTGGTGAGAGGTGAGGCACAATGTCCCTGAGCTCAGGGGCGTAGTCCGGAGGCACAAATTACATGGCAGGGCAGTAGGAAGAAAAAGCCAGGCTGTTTGTGCGGTCACTGGAGCCGCACAGGCAGAGAGCAGTGGCTTCCTAATTGAGCAGGCTCCGCCCTCCAGATGCATCATCATTCTGCAGCCTGTGTCCTTGGAGCTGTGAGGAGGAAGTGTGCAGTACTGCTAAGGTAGGGATGTTTGTATGTGTGTCTATGTGTGTGTGTGTCTCTGTGTCTGTGCCTATGTGTGTGTCTGTGTGTCTGTGTGAGTCTCCTGTGTCCTTGGAGCTGTGAGGAGGAAGTGTGCAGTACTACTAAGGTAGGGATGTCTGTATGTGTGTGTGTGTGTGTGTGTGTGTCTATGTGTATGTGTGTGTCTGTCTCTGTGTATGTGTGTGTCTGTCTCTGTGTGTGTATGTGTCTGTCTGTGTGTGTGTGTGTGTGTGTGTGTGTGTGTGTGTGTGTGTCTCTGTGTCTGTGCCTATGTGTGTGTCTGTGTGAGTCTCTCTCTCTGTATCTCTCTCTGTGTCTGTTGGACTTTATATGTTTTTACCATTTACTAAAGCACTAAGCACTCTGGCTATGGTTTAGATGATGGAACCCTGATTAATGTGGAACAAAACCCAGCAGCGGGCAGTATGGAATCTAAAAGATTTCAAGGCCAGCCGCTGGCTTTTCCCTGAATCGGGTTACCCTACTGTGTGACACCTCTCCAGGTGCCCATAAAAACTCACCTCTCCCTGGTAGACAGCTCTCATTAGATGAAAGCCCACACATGCACTGTTGAAACATGGAAGAGGTGAATGAATAGCGTTGTTCTGGGGGTTTCACATAGCGAGGCATCCCAAACTGGGATGCTGCACTGTGTGAAAACGGAACAAAACCCATGTGGTCTGGCCATGGAATGGATGCTAGCTTTTCCCCAGGGGCATCCCGAATTATGTGACTATGTCATTCAGCAGGAGGCTCTCATTGCTCATGGCAGTGCGGGGGATGCTGCAGTGCGTTCTCCCAATTCTAGCCCATGAGAGCCATTTGACGAATAACACAGTCATGGGTGCAGCCATCTTGGTTCTGATGCACAGAGCAGCTTCCCCCCCCCCCCCCACTCTGTGCACGCCCCACCCACCTATACACTTGAAAAATGGACTAGCAAGCACACACATCAGGACGCTCTGTGCACAGTCTGTGTGGCAGTCACAGGAGAACGGTGGACAGTGCAGGGTATACCCTGTCACGGGACTGGAGAAGGGGGCCCACTGAGACACTGTCGCCCAAGGGCCCACAAAATCCTGGACCCGGCCCTGGTTAGCAGCAATGACATACACGTTCACTAAACAGTTGGTATTAATCAGTAGTGACACACAACTGCCCTGAACAATTGTTATTATACAGTAATCACTCACAATTGCCTTGAACAATTTATATTAAACAGTAGTGACATGCAAGTGCCCTGAACAATTGGTATTAAAGAGGAGTTAAACCCCAGTGCTTTGAACAAGTAGGAATTGAGCCCTACGTGCTTTAAATGGTAATTCAACTTTAAACGGCATTCTTTAAATTATTGTGTGGCAAAATGATTTCTTCAATGTGTTAAGCTAATCTGTTATTTTTTTCTATTTGATTGCAACCCTGTGTTGTAAAACAAAATATTTTTCCTTAGCAACAAGTTGTTTACCTTAGCAATGTACATTACCTGGTGCATTAGCTGTACAGATTCTTCCTCACTCTAGCTTGCTAATCGTCTGATTAACTTATCTTCAACTTATTCAAATAGGGAACTTCACAATCTTGTATTCTGGTAGCCAAAGGGTTACTGGCAGCGTTCTCAGCTGGGAATGTTCATTACTGCTGCTTGACTTAGCTAAAGCTGCTAACGTGCTCACCTGTTACAGTGGAATGAGTCTGGGATATGTAGTACTTTTTCTCGAGGTCAGAAAAACAGTCCCATCTGAGCACCACAGACACACAGGAATATGGAAACTTGAAAACAGCATGCTGATAAGTAAATCACAGGTCTGGGGGCACAATCCTAACACAAATATTTGATTTACATTCCAAAGAGGAAAACAATAAGGCAGAACACCAAAAACCTGACAAAAAGTGTGTTTTACTTTCATGAAGTAGTATTAAACAGCAGTACTGACACACACCCCAGTGCTTAGAGCAAGTTGTATAACAGCATACAGTCACCCCAGTGCTTAGAGCAAATTGTGGTATAACAGCATACACCCCAGTATAACAGTGTACAGTCACCACAATGCTTAGAGCAAGTTGTGGGATAAGGACACTCCCACCCCAGTCTGTACAACTAGCTGTAGTATAAGGGGACACTCTTACCGCAGTCCTTACAGCTTGTTGTGGTATAACCGGACACTCACCCCAGTCTTTACAGCAAGCTGTGGTATAAGAGGGCACACTCACCCCAGTCTTTACAGCTAGTTGTGGCATAAGTGGACACTCTCCCCCCAGTGCTTAGAGCAAGTTGTGGTATAAGGGGGCACACTCACCCCAGTGCTTAGAACAAGTTGCGGTATAGGGGGCACACTCACCCAGTCTTTACAGCTAGTTGTGGTATACGGGGACACTCACCCCAGTGCTTAGACTGAGTTGTGGTATAGGGGGCACACTCACTCCAGTCTTTACAACTAGTTGTGGTAAAGGGGACGTGCTCACCGCAGTCTTTACAGCTAGTTGTGGTATAAGGGGACACTCTCACCCCAGTCTTTACAGCTAGTTGTGGTATAAGGAGATACTCTCACCTCAGTGCTTAGAGCAAGTTGTGGTATAAGGAGGCACACTCCCCCCAGTGCAGCAATAGTGAGTCCAGCCCTACTCTATACCTCACTCCAGCCACTGTCCCTTACTATAGTTTGCCCTGAAAAGGGCAGTTTTTTAACCTATCTGTCCCTAAATCACTTCAGCAGGAACCTCTCCCTATCTAACTTGCAGAGCGCACAGCGCTGCGTGCCCAGAATGCTGACCACATGAACAGATTTCAAGTTGAAATCCAAACCCACAAAGTTTGCTACAGATCTGAACTTTGCGAGTTGGGTCCGCTCATCCCTGCTCACATTTTAATCCTTGTGCTCTTTATATGTTAATTTTGTTATTTAATTAATAAACAGTGTATTTTATATTTTGCAACAATCCAATGTTTCGCTCCGTTTCTGTGACTGGAACATGCTGTGCTCCATTTACCGCAAAGAAAGCTTGCTCGAGTCTCACAGAATCTAAGAATTGGCTATTAGACAGTTGATGGATGTTGTTGGGGATCGTAGCTCTATATTCAACAACATCAACCCAGTCATCTTGAGTGAAAAAATGTTGTCCTATAACCTGCAATGTAATAAAGTACAGGTGTTCCTCAAGGCTGTGTACTTGCCCCTATTCTTGAGAGACTCAGGAATTTGTGTTCGTCAAATTGTCTGGTCCTAAACACAGACTGGAATTGATTTCAGGAAGCATAGCCTAAGCCCAACAGAGTTAATAGAGTTGAAGAAACCAACCTTCTTAGGAGAAATTATTAACAGCAATCTAAAATTGACTAGGAACATAGCTAAATTATAGAAAAAAGTTGTTTGCCAAATGAAGAAGTTTGGCCTGCCACAAAACACCCTGCATCTGTTTTATATCATTGAGTTTATGTTATGTACCTCCATAATCATGGCGGGGAAGCACCCCCAAGCTTGACAAACTTAGACATCAGAGGATCATCAAATATGCTAAGTGTCATTGATGCTTCTTAAACAAGGCTCCCCATAAATATAAATATTGACAATAGGTTTAGAGATGTGAGAACCGAAATTTGACCCTCCCATTTCTCTTGCAACTCTTGTCTTTCCAAAAGCCTACCTTTATCATACAGATGTGTAACTCTCGGGAACTGCACTCCCTTACATGGCATTAAGAAGTTCTTGTCCAAACCTGGGGAGAAAACTGGATTATTCCTAATTGGAGTGAGCAGGCCTGGTATCGAGATCAGGTCTTTATGTTTCCTACCCATTACTCTGACACTATTTAGTGTAACCCCAATCAGGGGGTGAGTTTCCATCATCACGGGGGTGTCCTTTTTTTCTAAAAAAACAAATGCTTTTTAGTTTTCTATTCCCCACTTCCTCCTCTATCCGAACCCAGTCTTTCTGAGATTTATTGATCTGCCAATCTATGAATCTCCCCTAATTAGCCACCCTAGGTATGTTTAAATACAGGGGAGGCCAGTACCCCCTCTCTCTTTCCTGCATACTAGGATCTCTCTACTTGTTCTGGGGGGTTTCTTGTTCCCCACAAAGTCTCTAAAAGCCTAATTCAGGTCTTTGAGAAATGGGACCGGAATCTTGATTGGGATGCACTGCAAGATATATAGAATCCTAGGTAAAATATTCATTTTCAAAACCGCTATTCTGCCAAACCAGGACAATTTCAGCTTACTCCAGGCTGCTAGGTCTTTCTATAACTTGGCCCCTAAGGGGGAAAAGTTATGTTGGAACAACTGGCTCAATACCCTGGGAAGTTGTATCCCTAAGCTTGTGATGCTAACCTTTTCACAAGGAAAAGGAAAATCTTCTTTCAAAGCCTCTGCCTCCTGTGTTGGTAGTGATATATTTAGGGCGCTTGATTTGTTACAATTGATTTTCAAATTTGAGATTTTTCCAAATGTTTCAAATTCCTTTAGAAGTGATGGGATTGATATCCTAGGGGAGTCTATAAAGAAAAGCATGTCATCAACATATGCTGCCACTTTTCTTTCCCTGTCCCCTATTGTGAGACCCCTAACACTCTCATTTAGATTAACCCTTCTAAGAAAGGGCTCCAATGATAGAGCAAAGACCAAGGGGGACAAGGGACACCCCTGGCGTGTACCATTTCGAATCTCAAATCTGGGAGATGAAATGTTATTAACCCTTACCCTAGCTACTGGATCAGAGTAAAGGGCTAGGATCCTGTTCTGGGCTGCTTCCCCCAGGCCAATATGTCTCAGGACCGCTTTTATCCAGTCCCATCTGACCCGATCGAACGCCTTTTCGGCATCTGTTGAAAGCATGATCGATTGGGATTTATGGTTGGTAGCCCACCAGTGGACATCAATGGCCTTAATGACATTATTCCTTGCCTCTCTGGACGGAATAAAGCCTACCTCATCCTGTTATATCAATTCAGGCAAGAGCTTTGAAAGCCTCCTTGCCAGGGCTTTGGCAAAAATTTTTAGGTCAACATTCAGTAGAGCAATTGGCCTGTAATTTTTGCAGTCAGTCGCATCCTTTCCAGACTTATGAATGACTACAATCTGAGCTTCTAGAGAAGAGGAGTCCCGGTTTTAGCAGTTGTCTCAAATGTCTTAGCCATGAACGGGAGCAACTGAGGGGCAAATGCCTTATAGTACTGGCTAGGGAGCCATCGGGACCCGGGACTTTACTGGGCCTAGAGTCCTTGATAGCCTCCTGAAGCTCAGTAACAGTTACTGGAGACGCTAACTGCTCTATAACCTCCTATGAAAGCCTGGGCATCTGAGAGTCTTTTAGGTACCTCTCCATCATGATCCTACAAGCTTCCTTTTGTCCCTGGTTTGGCAGATTATAGAGTGCGGTGTAGTAGGCTCTGAATTGCTCCGCTAACTCTCTGTCCTTCTGGTGCAAGACCCCTTTAGCATCCCTGATCCCCTCGGCTCTTGACCTCGCACCTCTAGGTTTAAGGCTCTAGCTAGTAAATATCCTGGCTTGTTCCCCAACTCGTAAAACAGCCCACTTCTATATGTAAAAGCTCTCCTTGTTGCTCTCTCCAATAGGTCTTTCAGCTCCCTTCTCCTCTTATCCAGCTCCTCTCTAGCAGAGATTGTTTGTGTTTTGTGTTACCTGCTAAATTGTTTCCTCCATTTTGGTGTTTCTTTCTTTTTTCAGTCTAGCTCCTTCCTGGATTAGGAGGCCCCTAATCGTACACTTGTGAGCTTCCCAAATGGTTAAAGGGTTCAATTCTTCAGATATATTTTCTCTGAAAAACTGTATTATATTCTCTTTTACCCTGTCAGCTATTCTATTGTCTTTCAGTAATCATGTATTCATTCTCCAATTCCACTCCTTCTGCTCCCGGGTGGGAAACTCCAGGCTAAGAATTACAGGGGCGTGGTCCGAGAATGAGATACAGCCTATCTTCGGACATGATTTTATCCAAATCTCTTTGTGATAAGAAAAGATAATCTATTCTTGAATATTTAATATGAATAGGTGAATAAAAGGGTTAATCCTTCTAGGTAGGGTGTAATAATCTCCAGGTATCTATGGGCTGGATTTTTGCCAGAGACTTCTTAATCTGCCTCAATGCTCTATATGTAATAATAGATTTGGCATCTGACTTATCTACAAGTGGATTAAGGGCACAGTTCATATCTCCCCCCAAAATCAAAATACCTTCCTGAAATGACCCAAGCTGCCTCATGGTTGAGGTAAGGAAACCCTGCTGACCCCTATTTGGGGCATACACATTCGCAATAGTGAGAGCAATCCCAGAGGGTAGCTTCCCTTTCAGAAAAATGAATCTCCCTTCACTATCCGTGATTTTCGCTGTTATGTTAAATGATAACGCTTTATCTATTAAAATAGAGACCCCTTTCGTCTTGGAGAGAGGAGAAAGAGCATACTGGTGTATATTATAAATCCTATTACCCAGGTATGGGGTCTTATCTTTCTGACAATGCGTCTCTTGGATCAGGGCTATATGGGCTTTTTGCCTTTTAAGTTCCCTTATCAGAGAGTGACGTTTGTGTGGGGAATTAAGACCCCTAGAGTTCACTGACGGACCATTGATTTCAAGGCTGTCCATCATCAGTGCCGTCCAAATATCCCCCAAAGGGTCCCGCAAATGAACCCGGCGAGACCACACACGTGAGCCCGATCCTCCCCCTCTACAGTGAGGGTAGGGAGGGTTCTGGGTGGGGAGGTGGGTAAGGAGGGGCGGGACATTTAGAGGAAAGAGGGGGAAAGGTAAGAATGCTAGAAAGATAGAAAAAAGAACTACAACCTACCTGTGTTCTGGAGAAACACAGAAATTTACAATGGAACCATCCAGGAGTGGACTTCTTAGATGATCAGCGTCCCACTCCAAATACCTTCCACGTTTGGCGAGACCTCAATTCGCCCTCCCGCGAAAGTCAGGACCCCACTTTATATGGTCCCGATCATTCCAAAAATGAAGACGAAATTAGGGAGACCATGGAAGGCCGGTTTGAGCAGCAGCACACCTTCAACCGCAGCTAAAAGTTAAAGGAATAGACTGATTAATAACAATATTTCACAGCGATCGGCCCCGAGCTGTCGCAACTAGACCCTTCCCGTGGGCATGCCGTTGCTTTAAATTCAACCTCCTCCATCACTACCATATCGAGCATTACATCTCTCAGTTCAGACTTGCAGAGACATGAGAGTTATCAGTCCTCCTTTTCATTTCAACTGTAAGAGCAGGAACAAAGGGGGGGTGGCTTGCACTTGAGAGGTTTAGGGCAACCTCAGGTAAGCCTGCTCCCAATTTATCCATTGCACTGTATGTCCCAAATGGGCTCTCAGAGATTAGAGTTAGGACTGCACCCCACAGAGGCACTTTGGCGTAGTGGTGCAGCATACTTCTGCAGATGTGTGTGACCGAGTCCTCTGTTTTTAACTAAGTTTAGAGACAGATTATAGGCTGGCCTGCAAGCTAACAGGGTTGAGTGCTGTGGCTCCTTTAAAACTGTAAGAGCAGGGGAACAGAAAAGCCCCAGCAAACACCTCATGTAGCGGAGCCTAAGAAGGCACACACTTTCCCGCATTCTTAACACTATATGAAATAGAATAGCTACTCTCAAGGGCAGACCCCCCCCCCCCCCCCACCCAGCACCACCTTTATAACTGTAATCCTGTAATATTAACAATGGAGGAGATGGCACCACAGTGCAAAGGGAAGTGGGTCGGAACCCCTTACCTATGCCTTATGCGTCTCTCCCTGACCCCACGGAGATTCCCCAGTACAAACACCCCATGCAAGCGTCATGATATATCAATCCGCTACCTGCGCGATCTGATAGCCTGAGGGAGCCCTTGGTCCTATTCCTTCAGAAAATCAGACAACAAAATCTAAGCATTCAAAACCTCTTCATGAACCCACGCCCTCACCGTGATGAACGGAATGGGATGCGCAAGTCAGGGGAAGACAGTCCAAACAAGTACTCTTGAAGAAGGAAGCCTATCTTCTCCATTATAACGGCTTCATGAAATAAACAACCAGCCCTCAGTAATGAGAGCTACAGCAGAGATGTTATATCACACATATGAGCCTAGCAGGAGGTTTGGTCTGTATGTAAATCCATAGGGTTCCCCACGAAAAGACGTCCCCCTGAGGTCCTAGCGAAATGAACAGACAGGCTCCGTGCCCCCTCCCCCCCCATGCCAAACCACAGAAGTCTTCCACTCCACCTCCAAACATGCATTAAAAGGAGGGGGAGGAGCTTCGGAACTTTCATGGGATGGCTATGCTATATAATGTAACTTAAGAAATAGACAAGGCCTAAGGCCAACAAGTGTGCGGCATTTTCCCATTAAAAAATTAACAATGCATTCCTTATGGCCTAAGAAAACAACTGCATTATCTCGAGGGAGGCACCCTTCTTTGACTAACTAGTAAATGCAGAACATGGCAGTTTCCCAACTGGAAAAACATAATCAAGTGGGTAGCATATTACTACTAGCAACTTTATTCCACATATACGAGGTAGATTTATGCTAACCACCCACGTCTAACGGCGCCCTCGCCGCAGCCTGCGGAATGGGATGCGCACATCAGATGAGGGCGTTAGGCACTTTTCATGTAAACATTAATACTGCTAGGTAGACATTGATTAGACTGTAAAAGGAACTATGAAAGGCTCATTAAGTGCAAGTTGAAAGGGCTCTTCACTCATGTCCCTCTCGCCATATCCCGAGATTGCGCCGAGCTGAGGGACCTCTTGGAGATGACTCAGGGGAGACTCTTCTTGGTGAGGGGTTAGGGGAACCAACTCTCGAAGGGAACGCCAGCAGATCCGGAATTGCAAAATCCACGAACCAGTCGGGAACTGACACCTGAGGTAAGTGAAGCGTATTGCAAAAGTCCACCAGGTCACCCGGGGTCCGTAAGGTGCCTGTCTTCCCATTCTTTGTAGCTGACAGCGCGAATGGAAATCTCCAGCGATAGGGGATGCCTCTTTCCCTTAACAGCATCATGATAGGTCTAAATGCCATTCGGTGTTGTAGAGTGATGCCTGATAGATCTTGGAATAGTTGAATCTCATTGTTATTAAATAAGATTGAGTCCCAACCCCTGGCCTTTGAGACAATCTCCTCTTTTAGAGCAACATTTTGTAAACAGCATATAATGTCTCTAGGGCTCGAGTCCCCCATGTTTCTCGGGCGTAGCGCTCTGTGAGCCCGGACCAGGTCAAGTTCTGTACCAAAAATCTGTTTCATAAATAAATTAAACACTACAATCCAGTTCTGCTCATTGTGCTCTATGGGATCTTGTGCTACAGCAACAGGTTTCAGCTGGCGCTGCTTCAACCAGAGCGCTCGGCACTGCATCATTTACGGCGTCAGTGTTAAAGTGTTACTGCAGGTAAAGGTGGTTACACCATTGCGTCGGGCAACATTTGGCACTGTCCTAAACTATTTTCCATTTTTAAATTGAAGCAGAAATAGCCGAGATATTGGATTAACAGGTTCAGCCAATGACTTTCTCTTTTTCATCCTGCCCCCTAATCAGTTCAGCAGAGCGAGACAGGATTACTTCCAAAGAGAGTACTCTTGCTTTTACAGAGGGGGTTATTTAAGAATGGATAGCACCAGGTAGTGCCTCGTAGCGGCAGGCAGCGTCTGGTGAACGCTGGGGTGCTGTACGCAAAACACCATTTATGAAAGCAAATCTGGTAAGCACCTCTAACAGCACCATGTAGCATCACAAGTATTAATCCAGGCAGCGCAGTGTATAGCACCTGCGCTCTAGGCTCCGGAGCACCATGTAATACCTGTTGCGGTCGCTCTAAGCGCCGCTATACAGACGCTCATCTGGCAATATCTGGCCTTAGTAGTGAATCAGCCTCTAAATACAAAATAAATTTAGGATTAAAAATTATTACTTACACAATGAATATAATAAATAATGAATAGGTATTTATGAAACATACAGACTGTGTGACTATCACTTTTTCCTTCTCTTCTCTGTGCTCTATCAATCTCCCCTTCTCCTTTTTTCCTATTCCCACATCTCTCTATTTTGCCCGATATTCTCACTCCCTCTCATTTCTGTTGTCATCCATCTCCCCCTCTTTTCAATGTTTCGGCCATCTTTGTCTTTCACCCTGTTTCCTCTATCACTCAGTTGTGATTCTTATGTTTTTGATATGGAATGGTAATAAAAACAAAATTGCATGCTGTCACAATGTCAGCAAAAATGGTTAAAATGTCTTTTTGATGTGTATTTATGCAATTTAAGGCAATCATTTCTTGCAGAATTATTCTGATCAACAAAACTGCTATCCTCTGGAAAAGTACTGACCAGGGCCATATAAAATATGTCTAGTGTCTGGACAGACCATAAAACAGATGAGAACAATAAACAAAAGGTTTGATAGTTGGGTCTGGGAGGTAAAGCAATGTTCACAAGCTCAAGTCTTACATCAGAAAATGAAACAGTTATATCATTCATATAAATTCACATCTCACAAATATGGCAAATTGAGGAACTAGCTAGAATGGCATATCAATAATTCATCTGAATAACAAAATTATTGGCGTGGGAATGTCACACAATGCCCAGGGTACAATAAATTTTACTTAAAATAACTTCTGAATATAAGGAATGTATTCTGGCTTTTGCTCAGTGTGCTGCGTGTGCTGTGAGTGGAGAATACTGCATTTATTGTAGTGGTGAACGCAGGAGACAACTGGCTATTTTTGCTGCAATTCCTCAGGCAAAATCTGTGGTATTTACGTGCAAAAATGGTTTGGCAAAATTCAGTGATAGTGGATTTACGTTTAGGAAGATGAAGATTTCTTGCTGAAAACACACTTTTAGAGCATATGTCAGCTTGGGATGGGTCTGATATGTGATTCGCTATACTACGATGTATGTGGGCGAACCGTACCGACAGCTCAGTGCGACTGACTCACACCACATTCATCACAAAAACAGGCACAAACATCGCTGGCGCTCAAAATCATGTAATTGTAGCCCATAGCGCCAGAGGCTGTTTTTGAACATGTATTCACTAGTAACAAAGTGAAAACATATGGAATTACATTGTTAGAACATTGTAATATGAACACTTTAATACCAGACCTGTAAGGACAATTCTGCATAAAAATATTATTATTCCAAAAAGTTTTTAAAAATGTCATTTTCTTGGCCAGAATACATGTCAGAAGGTTTGTGTTTATTTTTAGGGAAAAAAAAATTGGGATCGTCCATTGAAATGTATGGGAGAGCGCCAGGTAACGACAGGTAAGACGTGGCGCTCTGCATGGATGAACGCCGGCGCTGTACGCTGAGGTTGGGATAATGAGGAATTGGACACTACATGGCGTTGTTCAAGTAGCTCACCAGATTCGGCTTCATAAATGTGTTATTGCGTGCTGTCTCCGGCGTTCACCTGCCGCTACCTGCCGCTTTACAGGCACTACCTGGCGCTATCCTTTCATGAATAAGACCCATAGATTCCTCTGGGGTTTACTGCTAAAACTGGAGAACTGAAAAGGTGTTCTCTAGCATTCACCAAACAGCAATGAACCAGATGTAAATGCAGCATAAATGGACATCTCCTGGCAAACATAACACAGTTTGTATGGAAAATGTGGCAAACTAAAAAAAACAAGAATGGCCAGCAAAGAGAGGTGAATTGGTTTGTAAATAACCCCCTTATTATTTAAATTATGGTATGAATCAATATGGAGAGGAATTTAGAAAAATGATCCATGCATAAAACTTTCGCTAAAGCGCTATAATAAATTATGTTATTCACTTCCAATAAATCTTAAAGTGGACCAAAACCTGGGATTTTCTCTAGCCCGGGTTTTGGTCCTTCCCCCGGGGCACCTCAGTTTGGGGTGGCCCGCTGTGTGAAACCCTGCCATTTCAGATAAAATACAACTACTATGCACACCTTGCAGTTTTTTAAGAAGAACCCTTTACTTTTTAAATACCCCTCACAAACTATATATTCACTGGAAGGACACACATCAAGCTTTCTAGGTATACTAGGCTTGTTGACGTCGGCACAGTTTTCTGGAAGAAATCCCTTGATTAATTATTTGGTTTCACTAGCTCCATAACTACATCCCATTTGGGTATTCCAGAGACAGCTGGGTATTCCAGCAACATTCCAGGTTTGCCTTTGTGTCTGATTTGGGGATGAGGTTGACGGTGAGTCAGATGCCTGGATCTGATTCAGAGGATGACCGCCATCCATCTGTTGTTCTGTCCAGTCCATTGGAGTACTTCAGTCCGCTGGTTATAAGTGCATACTGGTCCCCCAAAACCAGCCCGAGCACTAGATGTGCGGCACTTGTAGACCAGGATGCGGAGGCCAGCCTTGGCGGTGAAGGCTACAAGCGGGGGCTCTTCTGCCCCCCCGGCCTTTGGTTAGGCAGGTAATGTGTAATACTGGCAAGTCACCCGCTTACTTGCCAGCCTCTCAAGCCTTGTGAACTGCTATAGGGGTCTCATGGACCCCTTACCAGTTCACAAAGGGTTAAATGCAACAAAACACACACTACAAGAACAAAATATTTAAATATTTATTTTATTTTTTTTTAACACCTCTGAACCAACCCGATCACTTTAGCCCACGCCAATAACTCTGGCTTCTGCTCTCACTCCTGCTGCTGCTGGAAGCCTTTTATACCTGCTGGGTGGCTGGATATAAAGGGTAAATTAGAAAAATAGGCATACTTTGTTTTAATTTTTAAGGGTTAAAACCCTTAAAAATGATTAAAAATGGCCTGGGGTTCCTCCATCCAAACATAATCAGCCTGGGCACTAGCTATGCAGGGTTTGTAGACCAGGCCGTGGAGGTCAGCCTCGATGGCCCTAAAGGCTATGAGTAGAGATGAGTAGTTAATATATGCTTCTATAGGCTTAAAGCACACCTAAAGCATCAGTATTTGCTCAAGCAATTTCTTGGGTGCAAAAATATATCCAAGGTACCTCCCCACTTTGGACCTTTAAATCAGGACATAGTATAGATAAACGGCGGATATATGCACACCACACTCATATGTCTTTTGCAAGTAAAAAGGTATTTATATAGATAATTTGTCCATTTAACAACACACTTATATACAATCAATATAGAAAAGGATACAATGAAGTATTCTGGTATGTAGATAGGAATAGGGTCTCCAGGATCGCGGACCGCCTCAAAAAATACAGAATATATAGTGTAACACTAATAGGTACAATTAGATAAGGCTATAGTATAGGTAAAACTTTACCATAGGTCTATTGAGGGGTTATGATGCGTATCCTGAAGAGTACAGTAAAGTTTTAGCTGACTAGGATATCACTGGTTAAGGAGGACAATGACAAAGGCAATATACAGTAGAATACACCAGTCTATTCCTGGTCAGCTTACTGCTAAATGATCAATACATCATACCAAGAATAGCGAGATTGCTAGCATCACACATATACATCAGTAAGCACGATTAATCATGACGTTCGTCATACATGTTATAATAGCATTACCAGAATGTAAAGAGATTGTGATCGCAATGTACAGAGCCCACGTTTCAGAACCGCCGGTTCCTTTCTCAAGGCTGTCTGGTAATGCTATTATAACATGTATGACGAACGTCATGATTAATCGTGCTTACTGATGTATCCCTCTCGCTGCCAGCCTACCTGGAGTTTTCGTCACCCTTTGTGCCAGACCATTTTGCACTATTTTGCGCTCCCCATGTTCAAATGTGATTTTTGAAGGGATTTCCAGGGATTTTCCAGAAAAATAATATATTGTTTTTTCAGCAGAGTCTGGGCTTTAACCTGAAATGTCCTGTTTGTAATTTTTTAGGAGTTTTTATTTTTTTTCAATATTTTTTCCATATTTTTGGGTGAAATATGTGAAAAAAATAAAAAATAATAATTTCTTACAATTTGTAGTGTTTTTTTGTAATAAAAAATGTAAGTTTGTCAATAAAATCTTATTGCGTGTGGAATCCCAATTTCTCCCAGTTACAGCGATACCACATATGTATAGGTAGACACCCTTTCCTGCCCAGGAGACTCCCCCAAACTGAAATAGCGCTTTAGGGGATTTTCAGATAAAATACAACTATGCTACGCAATATGCGCACCTTACAGTTTTTCCAGAAAAACAACCCTTTACATTTGAAATACCCCCAACAAACTATATATTCTCTGGAAGTACACACCTCAAGCTTTCTAGGTGTACCAGGCTTGTTGATGTGCCCATAGTTTTCTGGAAGTAATCCCTCAATGTATTCTTTGGTTGCAAAGAGTTTCCCTAAAAAACGGATAAAAAAGCAGAATCAAAGCCACATTTTCCTAAAAAAAATATGTGCAAACAAGAAAAAACAAGTTTAATCTGAAAAACCAACATCCCCCGAACAGAACGATACCCAACATGCATTGCTACTGTCAATGGAAGAGTTGCCAAACACCCCAAAGTAAAGCATGTGCGTAACAGTGATTTTACTTGAAAATTTCAGCTCTGCAGACAAAGTGTTCACCTTGCGATTTTTCAACCATAACAACCCTTTACATTTGGAATATCCCCCATAAACCATATATTACCTGAAAGTACACATGTTAAGCTTTCTAAGCGTACCCAACTTGTTGTAGTGGGCTCATCTTTCTGGAATTAATCCCTCAAAGAATTCTTTGGTTGCGCAGGGTTTCCCTAAAAAACGTATAAAAAAGCTGAATAAAAAACACCTTTTCCTAAAATATAAATATGCAAACCAGAAAAAACAAGCTAAGTCTGAAAGCGCAAGATCCCCTGAACAGAACAATACCCAACATGCATAGCTACTTTTAACCCTTTTAATTGCCAGCCTACTTGAGATTTTGTCACCCTCTGTTGACAGGTCATTTTTCCCCATTTTGCGCCATGTTTTGCGGCATTTTTGCTGGAATTTTCAGGAAAATTATATATATTTTTTTTGCAGCAGAGTTTAGGCTTTAACATGAAATGTCTTGTTTGTAAATTTTATTTTGTTTTTTACAATATTATTAATTAAAAAAAATAAATACAATTTTTTTTAGAAAATTGACTCCTTTATTTTAAATAAAAAATGTATTTTATTAAGGAAAACCATATTGCACGTGAAAGCCCCATTTCTACCGATTAGAACGGTACCACATATTTATCGGTAGCCCCCCGTTCCTGCCCAGGAGACCCCCCTAACTGAAACAAGTACTTTATAACATTGAAAAATAAAATACAACTACCATCCACACTACAAAGGGTTAAATCGAGAAAAAAACCCTTAAAAATCCCCCAAAAAATTGACATGGGGTCCCCCTTACCCAAAGTAACCAGCCCGGGACCAGCTATGCAGAGCTTGTAGAAACAGGGCACAGGGGCCAGCTTTTGTGGCCCCTGGCCCTGCAGGCTACGAGCCCTCATAGCCCATGGGCCCGGGCTCTCCTGCCCCCCCTGGGCTTTGGGGAGGCAGGTAATGGGGGTCAATGGAAGAGTTGCCAAACACCCCAAAGTAAAGCATGTGCGTAACAGTGATTTTACTTGAAAATTTCAGCTCTGCAGACAAAGTGTTCACCTTGCGATTTTTCAACCATAACAACCCTTTACATTTGGAATATCCCCCATAAACCATATATTACCTGAAAGTACACATGTTAAGCTTTCTAAGCGTACCCAACTTGTTGTAGTGGGCTCATCTTTCTGGAATTAATCCCTCAAAGAATTCTTTGGTTGCGCAGGGTTTCCCTAAAAAACGTATAAAAAAGCTGAATAAAAAACACCTTTTCCTAAAATATAAATATGCAAACCAGAAAAAACAAGCTAAGTCTGAAAGCGCAAGATCCCCTGAACAGAACAATACCCAACATGCATAGCTACTTTTAACCCTTTTAATTGCCAGCCTACTTGAGATTTTGTCACCCTCTGTTGACAGGTCATTTTTCCCCATTTTGCGCCATGTTTTGCGCCATTTTTGCTGGAATTTTCAGGAAAATTATATATATTTTTTTTGCAGCAGAGTTTAGGCTTTAACATGAAATGTCTTGTTTGTAAATTTTATTTTGTTTTTTACAATATTATTAATTAAAAAAAATAAATACAATTTTTTTTAGAAAATTGACTCCTTTATTTTAAATAAAAAATGTATTTTATTAAGGAAAACCATATTGCACGTGAAAGCCCCATTTCTACCGATTAGAACGGTACCACATATTTATCGGTAGCCCCCCGTTCCTGCCCAGGAGACCCCCCTAACTGAAGCAAGTACTTTATAACATTGAAAAATAAAATACAACTACCATCCACACTACAAAGGGTTAAATCGAGAAAAAAACCCTTAAAAATCCCCCAAAAAATTGACATGGGGTCCCCCTTACCCAAAGTAACCAGCCCGGGACCAGCTATGCAGAGCTTGTAGAAACAGGGCACAGGGGCCAGCTTTTGTGGCCCCTGGCCCTGCAGGCTACGAGCCCTCATAGCCCATGGGCCCGGGCTCTCCTGCCCCCCCTGGGCTTTGGGGAGGCAGGTAATGGGGGTGCCGGGGGTTAATGGCAAGTCACCCGCTAGTCACAGGTGACTTGCCACTCCCCCAGCCTTGTGAACTGGTATAGGGGTCATGGACCCCTTACCAGTTCACAAGGGGTTAAATGTAAAAAAAAAACACAAACACACACAAAGAGAAAAAAATTATTTATATACTTACATCCCATCCATCCTGGAGCACTGTGTCCCTCGGCGATCACTGGCTTCTGCTCACCTGCTGGAAGCCTTTTATAGCTGCTGGATGACAGAACACAAAGGGTTAATTAAAAAAAAAATGAGATAGGGCCCCCCCTCCCGGGGGGCATTTTTTTGGGGATTTTTAAGGGTTAAAAACCCTTAAAAATCCAAAAGAAAATTTACATGGGGTCCCCCTTACCCAAAGTAACCAGCCCGGGACCAGCTATGGGGGCTTGTAGGAACAGAGTAGGGGGGCCAGCTTTTGTGGCCCCCCCACCCTGCAGCCTACGAGCCCACATAGCCTATGTGGGCCCGGGCTCTTCTGCCCCCCCCCCTGGGCTTTGAAGAGGCAGGTAATGGGGGTGCCGGGGGTTAATGGCAAGTCACCCGCTGCGGCGGGTGACTTGCCAGCCCCCAGCCTTGTGAACTGGTATAAGGGGTCTCATGGACCCCTTACCAGTTCACAAGGGGTTAAATGTGAAATAAAAAAGACAGAGACACATAAGTTAAAAAAATGATCTTTTTTTTTTTTTAACTCCGATCCTGTGTCCCCGGCGATCTCCGATGCAAGTCTGCTTGGGTGTTTGAAGAAGAGAGCCTGGGGAGGGGGGGGGCGATCACAGCCCTCTCCTCCTCCCCTGCTCTCTGCTCCAACCACCCGAGCAGACTGATTCAGAGTCTCGGGTGCTTGGACTGAAGTAGCTGGCTGCTGGTGACATCACAATGATGTCACCTGACCCCGCCCCAGGGGGCGGGGCTAGCAGTCGCGATCCAGGAAGTGGGGGGAGAGGGCATTTTCTGCCCTCTCCTCGCCACCGAAGAGGCTGGGGGGGGCGATCGGAGGCCCCCCCAGTGAAGAGAAGACCCGGCGGGAGGCAGCGCGACCACAGGTAAGCAAATGTCATTTTAATTTTTTTATTTTTTTTACAGTTAGCAGCTGCTGCTGCCGAAGCGGGGGGGTGGCCTATTCAGGGGGCTCTCCTGGAGCCATCCGACCCCCCACGGGGGATCGGATGGCACCAAATTAAAGAGGAGACCAGGCCGGATCCAACAAGGGGTCAGGTGAGTATTTTTTATTTTTATTTTTTTAACTAGCAGGGGGGAAATTCAGGCACGGAGATACTACGTGCTAGGCACTTAAGTGGAGTGGAAGCAAGCACATAGAATCTACGTACTTGGCACTGAAAGAGGTATATGTGTGATGCTAGCAATCTCGCTATTCTTGGTATGATGTATTGATCATTTAGCAGTAAGCTGACCAGGAATAGACTGTTGTATTCTACTGTATATTGCCTATGTCATTGTTCTCCTTAACCAGTGATATCCTAGTCAGCTAAAACTTTACTGTACTCTTCAGGATACGCATCATAACCCCTCAATAGATCTATGGTAAAGCTTTACCTATACTATAGCCTTATCTAATTGTACCTATTAGTGTTACACTATATATTCTTTATTTTTTGAGGCGGTCCGCGATCCTGGAAACCCTATTCCTATCTACATTCCAGAATACTTCATTGTATCCTTTTCTATATTGATTATATAAGTGTGTTGTTAAATGGACAAATTATCTATATAAATACCTTTTTACTTGCAAAAGACATATGAGTGTGGTGTGCATATATCCGCCGTTTATCTATACTATGAGTAGAGATGAGCAAATTGAATCTGACGAATCAGAATTTGTTACGATTTTCAAGAAAAATTCGATTCTAAATTAATCCGAAAATTGCCGCGATTCGATCGCTTCCTTAACCCTTTTGTTGCCAAGCACGTAACACCTACGTGCTGGCTTGGCTGGGCCTTAAGTGCCAAGCCCGTAGGTGTTACGTGCTTGACTTTCCTCGCTTCTAGTTTAAAAAGTAAAAATCACAAATACTCACCTGACCCCTCGTTGGATCCGGCCGGGTCTCCTCTTTAATTTGGTGCCATCCGATCCCCCGTGGGGGGTCGGATGGCTCCAGGAGAGCCCCCGGAATAGGCCACCCCCCCCCCGCTTCTGCAGCAGCAGCTTCTAACTGTAAAAAAAAAAAAAAATAAAAATGACATTCACTTACCTGTGTGTGCGCTGGCTCCCGCTGTCCCTCCTCTTCACCTGGGGGGCCTCCGATCCCCCCCCAGGACTTACAGATCTTCAGGAGAGAGCCTGGGAGGCTCTCTCCTCTCTTCTTCTCGATGGCGGCCCCCTTGGGGGCGGGGCTTATGAAGTCATCCCGGCCCCGAACGGGCTTCAGCTTTCTCAGCTTCTCAGATGCCGGTGATCGGCGCTGGGGAAGGAGGTGACAGGAGATCCTCTGATCTCCTGCCTTCTCCTTCTCTGGATGCCGATCACCGGCATCTGTCAGCTGAGCGGCGAGGGACAAGAGCTTGCAATCGAAGGTAAGTACAGTAAAAAAAAATTTTTTTTTTTCTAATAAAATACTTTTTATTATTGTGTCGTGGTTTTTTGTTAACAGTTAACCCTTTGTGGGCTGGTAAGGGGTCCATGAGACCCCTTATACCAGTTCACAAGGCTGGGGGGGTGGCAAGTCACCTGCCCTAGCGGGTGACTTGCCATTAACCCCCGCACCCCCATTACCTGCCTCCCCAAAGGCCAGGGGGGGGCAGAAGAGCCCGGGCCCACATAGGCTATGTGGGCTCGTAGGCTGCAGGGTGGGGGGGCCACCAAAGCTGGCCCCCCCACTCTGTGCCTACAAGCCCCCATAGCTGGTCCCGGGCTGGTTACTTTGGGTAAGGGGGACCCCACGTCATTTTTTTTTTTTGGATTTTTAAGGGTTTTTAACCCTTAAAAATCCAAAAAAAAATGGGGTCCCCCTCCCCGGGAAGGGGGACCCTATGTCATTTTTTTTTTTTAATTAACCATTTGTCATCCAGCAGCTATAAAAGGCTTCTGGGCAGGAAAGGGTGTCTACCTATATATATGTGGTATCGCTGTAACCGGGAGAAATTGGGGTTTCTCACGCAATAAGATTTTATTGACAAACTTACATTTTTTATTACAAAAAAACTCTACAAATTGTAAAAAAATATTTTTTTTTTATTTTTTTTCACACATTTCACCCAAAAAAATTGAGAATACACCTAAAAAATACAAACAAGACATTTCATGTTAAAGCCCAGACTCTGTTGAAAAAAACAATATATAATTTTCCTGGGAAATCCCTGGAAATCCTTTCAAAAATGACAGTTGAATATGTGTAGCGCAAAATAGTGAAACATCGTCTGGCAACAGGGAGTGGCAAATGCTGCAGGTAGGCTGGCAGCGAAAGGGTTAAAACTCCATTTACTATTATGCAAGCCATCTAAAATGGTGGATCCACATGTCAGGACATGTCCCATGGGGCAAAAAATCCTGGGTAGGCGTCACATGCTGCCTATCAGCAGCCAGGCTTCCCGATGATGTCACAGCCCTATATAAGCAGCGGCCATTTTGCGGAAGCTCATTTCGACACTGTATTGCGGCGAGAACGGGTCTCGCAGAGACAGAGCGAGAGATAGATAGATAGATACAGCGAGGGAGAGATAGATAGAACAAGGGACAGATAGAGCGAGGGGCAGATAGAGCCAGAGAGAGAAGGAGAGAGGCAGTGACAGTGACAGAGAAAGACAGAGACAGTTTACAATGTTCGCATTAGCTTTCAAGCCTACTTAGTGTTAATAATACACCTGCCTATTTAGCTTTTCCTTTTCCTGGTGTCATTCTTTAAAAAGCGTGCTAGCATTTATCTTTTAAGAGTACCTGGCTACTTACCTTTTGCATTTTGTAAAAAAAGTCACGTTGTAAAATTTCCAGCAGCCATTGCCTTTCACCGGGGGGCATCCCAAATGCTAGCATGTGTCTTTTAAGAGTACCTAGCTACTTATCTTTTGCATTTTGTAAAAAAACGTCACGTTGTAAAGTTTCCAGCAGCCATTGCCTTTCACCGGGGGGCATCCCAAATGCTAGCATGTGTCTTTTAAGAGTACACACATTGGAGTTGGCAGCAGCATAAGCAGCCCATATATTGCCTGAAAAACACATTGGAGTTGGCAGCAGCATAAGGAGCCCATATATTGCCTGAAAGACACACCCTGGAGTTGGCAGCAGCAGCATAAGGAGCCCATATATTGCCTGAAAGACACACCCTGGAGTTGGCAGCAGCATAAGGAGCCCATATATTGCCTGAAAGACACACCCTGGAGTTGGCAGCAGCATAAGGAGCTACCATGCATCAGCTACTACCATGGATCAGCCATTGGTGGGTGGAAATCCTGGCTGATCCATGCCTGATTCATCTTCACAAAGGTGAGTCTCTCCACATTTTTCATGGACAGACGAGTTCTCCTATGGCCCCCGATGCACTAAACACCCGCTCAGATGGCACACTACTGGCCAGGCAGGACAGCCTTCCCAGGGCAAACTCTGCCAGTTGCGGCCACATGTAAAGTTTGGCTGCCCAGAAGTCCAGCAGATCCTCAAGGTGCGTTGGCATGGTCATGTCAAGGTGTGACATGACCTGCTGGTTCAGGGCCTGCTCCAGGTCTTCCTGCTGCTAATGAGTGGCCTCACTATGCGGGTGAAGAAAGCTACTCATTAGCGACTGAAGACTTAGGCTGCTGCTGATGGAGCTGCTGCTGCTCCTGCCACCCCCAGCAGCCATGGCAGTGAAAGGTGAGCGCAGAGGTCCCCCTGAGTCAGACCTGCGAGAGTATGGACGATGGCGCAGATAGGCATCGGCCAACTGACTACGTAGAATGTCTCTGTAGTAGGTAAGTTTGTCTTCCCTATCAGTGGGTGTAAAAAATGCCCCCATTTTGTGCTGGTAGCGATGGTCCAATAAGGTGGAGAGCCCGATGTCATCCCGCTGACAAATGGAGACAATTCTGCGGTCACTAGTACGCAAGCATGTGAGCATGCATCGTGCCATTTGTGCAAGTGACTCGGAGGGACTACCTGTCTCTATCTCCACTGCATACTGCCACGGTGTGTCTGGGTCCTCTGTCTCGCCTTCCTCACAACCCTCCAGCTCCTTTGGCTGCTTCTACTCCTCCTCTACTGTCAGATGGCTAGATAAACCACCCATTTCACCCAAAACTAAACTGTGCTTCACTGTGCCTTTCCTCCTCTTCCTCCAGTTCAGCTCTCATGGGATTCATGTGGCCGTGAAATGTAGGCGCCATGTCTCCAGTGCCCTGACCAGCCATGGTTTCCAACATGTGTTGTAGTACATGAAGCAGTGGAATCACATCGTTCATCCAGTAGTCCTGGCGACTGACTAATAAAGTGGTTTCCTTAAAGGGCCTGAGCAAACGGCAGGTGTCACGTATGAGCTGCCACTGGTTTACATTGAAGTTACACAGGGGAGTCCCCCTATCTACTTGGATCATCAAGAAATCAGTGATGGCTTTTCTCTGTATAGTCGATCCAACATATGGAGGGTGGAATTCCATTGGGTGGAAACATCGCAAATCAGACTATGTTGGGGGAAACCGTTCTGGCGCTGTAGCTCAAGAAGGGTGTGCTTGGCGGTGTAGGAGTGGCTGAAGTGCATGCAAAGTTTCCTTCCCGTTGTTAGGATGTCTTGCAGATGGGAGGAAGACTTCAGAAAACGCTTGTTTTTCATCATATTTACACCGTTCATATGATTACTTTTTCTGTAATGTAACCGGCTCTATTTTAATTAAATCCACTCATGGATTGTTGGTATCGGCCCAATACTTGTTCCTGGATTTCTCATAGCTGAGATTATATCTGGAATGGATGGCCCAATAGTACTTGTTAAAGTTAACACAACCAGAACCAACATCTTACATCTTCCCATTGTTGGTCACCATGGTTCCCATTTGCAGTTTTCGTGGAGTAAGCCGTGATTTCATTTATTGATTAATGATTTTTAGCAGTTCCTCCCATGGGTGACTCCGTTCGCCAAGGCAAACCATGTGAAGAACAGCGCGAAACCGCCATGTCCTGCACACATGGTAGGCTGGAAGGGCACTGAAAAAAAAAAAATATTAAAATAAAAAAAAAAAAAAAAAAACAACATACAAAAAAAAATCAAAATTAAAAAAAAAATACAAAATGTTTTAAAAAAAGCAAATTAAAAAAAATGTAAATAAAAAAAACAAAATGGAAACAAAAATCAAAATTAACCAAAAAATGTGATACATTTTATATGTTAATATTAGTTAATATATATGTGATTATATTATTATTATAAATGTGTGCAAATAAGATACGTTATCAATAAATATGTAAAACATGTGCACATCCATGAACCAAAAGTGCACTGTCACAGGCACAACGGCCTAGGAGCGTGGAGGCCAAAGCGGCGGGACCTGTCCAAGTTGCTGTTGTGGTTGTGCAGGAACCACAATCACCCAGTGGGCCTAAAAGGATATGTATTTTCCCTGACTGTAGTTAAAGCTCCAGACATAGGCACTGACGTGCACTTTGGTAGACACTGACAGACTCAAGGACTGGCCCACCTTCTGTTCAACAAAATTGTACAGGGCTGGTACTGCCGTCTTCCCAAAGAAATGACAGCTTGGGACTCTCCACCTCGGCTCGGCACAAGCCATCAGTTCTCTGAAAGGTCCACAACCTGAAAAGGGAGGGACTGCAGCAACAGCAATTTATACAGGAGCACATTTAACTTCTGTGCATTGGATGAGTGGGCACATACTGTTGTCTCTTGGCCATGGCTTGGCCAATGGTTTGCTGGTGGAATGACTGACTCGGATTAAGAGGAGGAGAAGCGACAGAGGATGGGTATGACACACAGGAGGTGGCGGAGCCTTGGCTGGCTGGAACAGGGAGCAGCGTGCCACGGGGTAATGCAGCAGGCTGGACCACCACTTTGGAGCCAACTCTCCCAGGCCGCTTTATGGTGACACTGCAAATGTTGACGCAGGGCTGTGGGGCCAACATTGGGACCCTGGCCACACTTCGTCCTCTGCCTACACATCTTTCATATAGCCATGTTAACCTCCTGCGGATGCTTCATGAAAAACTGCCACATCGCCGAGTAGCTGATTTTCCTACCAAGAGTCCGCACTAATTCACTGCTGCTGCCGCCGCTGATGTCTCGAGGCCTCTCACTGAGACTCCTGCTGCCACTCACCCCTAGTCTGCTGCGACCTCTGCTTGATGAATTTAGGCCTCTGCAACTCCTCTGTGCTCATCCTGGCACTTCTCTGCCTGACATACTTAGTGTGTATATGAGGGGAGGACAAAACGCTACACTACGCTTAAAACAGGATTTGTCGAAAACAGCAGCAGGTGTGTAACTATCTATGGCCTTTCACTAAGTAGTAACTAGGCTCTGAAGACTTTAACAGGAACAAAGTGGTAAAACTCTTAGATGTGCATATGTGATGCTCTGATGAGGGCAGTTCAATGTGCTCCAGTACTCTTGAAAAATGTTTTTTTGAGAGGCTGGCCTGGGTGAATATGAATGGGGCATGGATCAGCCAAGATTTCCACCCACCAATGCCTGATGCATCAGAGTAGATTGATCTTGGTGCCAGACCAACACTACAGAAATATGAATAGTGCAAAACAGATTTAAGGCGCTGCTCTCCAGTTACAGACATTCCTCCTCATCAGACCACAAGTAATTATTGAGGAAATGCTTTACGTTAATCTAAATTTTTATTAATATTCTTAGGATAAGATATATGTGCCCAAAATCTGTATATGTTCTCTTCATGCTGCTGCCAACTCCAGGGTGTGTCTTTCAGGCAATATATGGGCTCCTAATGTTGCTGCCAATGCAAATGTGTTTTTCAGGCAATATATGGGCTGCTTATGCTGCTGCCAACTCCAATGTGTCTTTCAGGCAATATATGGGCTGCTTATGCTGCTGCCAACTCCAGGGTGTGTCTTTCAGGCAATATATGGGCTCCTAATGCTGCTGCCAACTCCAGGGTGTGTCTTTCAGGCAATATATGGGCTCCTTATGCTGCTGCCAACTCCAGGGTGTGTCTTTCAGGCAATATATGGGCTCCTAATGCTGCTGCCAACTCCAGGGTGTGTCTTTCAGGCAATTTATGCGCTCCTTATGCTGCTGCCAACTCCAATGTGTTTTTCAAGCAATATATGCAATATATTGGCTGCTTATGCTGCTGCCAACTCCAATGTGTTTTTCGGGCAATATATTGGCTCCTAATGCTGCTGCCAACTCCAGGGTGTGTCTTTCAGGCAATATCAGGACTCCTTATACTGCTGCCAACTCCAATGTGTTTTTCAGGCAATATATGCAATATATGGGCTGCTTATGCTGCTGCCAACTCCAATGTGTTTTCAGGCAATATATGGGCTCCTAATGCTGCTGCCAACTCCAGGGTGTGTCTTTCAGGCAATATATGGGCTCCTTATGCTGCTGCCAACTCCAGGATGTGTCTTTCAGGCAATATATGGGCTGCTTATGCTGCTGCCAACTCCAATGTTTTTTTCAGGCAATATATGGGCTTCTAATGCTGCTGCCAACTCCAATGTGTCTTTCAGGCAATATATGGTCTTCTAATGCTGATGCCAACTCCAGGGTGTGTCTTTCAGGCAATATATGGGCTACTTATGCTGCTGCCAACTCCAATGTGTTTTTCGGGCAATATATGCAATATATGGGCTGCTTATGCTGCTGCCAACTCCATTGTGTTTTTCAGGCAATATATTGGCTCCTAATGCTGCTTCCAACTCCAGGGTGTGTCTTTCAGGCAATATATGGGCTCCTTAGCCAACTCCAATGTGTCTTTCAGGCAATATATGGGTTCCTAATGCTGCTGCCAACTCCAATGTGTTTTTCAGGCAAGATATGGGCTGCTTATGCTGCAACCTCAAGGCTCTGTAATTGTGCCGCTCTGTGACAGCGATTCTAATAGCGATGCCTCTGATCTGCATGTCATACTTCTTTACAGTATTATTTCACTAACCCAGCACGCATCCTATGCTTGTTACACTAATACAAAATGTTCTACAACCCTATTGAGGCACTCGGAAGACCAGAAATAGCCATTTGTAATAACGATTTGCCGCAAATACATTTGTACCGAAACCAATTTTTCCGGAAAATTCTGCGAATTGGCCAAATCAAACTTTTCATAAGTTCGCTCATCTCTAGCTATGAGCCCATGTAGCCTTTGTGGGCCGAGGTCTCTTCTGCCCCCCCTCTGGCTTTTTGGGGAGGCAGGTAATGCGGTGTCGGGGGTTGATGCAGGTGACTTACCAACCCCCCAAGCCTTGGGAACTGGTATAAGGGTCTCATGGATCCCTTACTAGTTCAAAAAGGGTTAATCAGACACTGACACACAACGGAGTGAAAATGACATTTTATTAAAACCTTTTTTTTCCACTTTACTTACCTCGACCCCCCCAATATTATACAGTGATCCTGTCCTGCGCTGATCACTGCTGTCACTAACACCTAATCTGTGGAGGGGGGTCAGGGCATTGGAGACCCCTGCCCCTCCACCCACCCTCCACAGATCATCAATGGCACCTGAGAAGGCTTGACGAAGATGGAACCAGAGGACGTCATCTTCCCTGCCCCTAAAAGGCAAGGGTAGCGGCAGCAGCAGTTTGAGGCTATTCCGGGTCTTCTCCTGTCAGCACAATAGCCCTGAAGGGGGATCGGAGCGCCACCAGCTGAAGAGAAGACCCAAAAGGATGGGGTGGGGGTGGAGAGGAGTTTTTTTTTTCTTTACCCGCAGGAACTGTCAGTGGCGTTGGAAGTGCGGGGGGGCAAAGTCAGCTATGCTGAAGCAGGGACAGTGATCCGATGGAAGTGGAAAGTAGAAAAAAAATAACTTTTTTTGTGTGTGGGTTTTACATTTTGTGAACTGGCCCTTGAGACACCTGTACTAGTTCAAAGGACAGGACAGACTTCAGGGCTGGGAGATAATCATTTGGCCTCTGCTCTCTGTTCTACCAGCTCCCATAGCTGAAAAAAAATGTAAAGGTTTAACCCTTGATAGTGCGTGTAGTAGTTTCTTTTATTTGAAAAATCCATAAAGCATACTTTTTTGGGTTTCTACTCATGCATATGTGGTACTCTTGTAGTCTGGTGGAATGGGGCTTTTAAATGCAATATGATTTTCTTGAAAAACTTCAATATTTCTTATTTAAAAAATGCGACAAAATTTAAGAAATATATATTTTTTTATTTTCACATATTTCACACAAAATTAGAAAAAATGCAAAGACATTCATGGTCAAGCCGATACTCTGCTGAAAAAAAAACAATATATAATTTTCCCTGAAATTTCTGCTAAAATCCCAGTGAAACATATACAGCGCAAAATGCTGAAAAATGGCCTAGCAACAAAGGGTGACAAAAATTCTAGGTAGGCTGACAGTAAAAGGGTTAAAAGTGTCCATTATTGTTTGCCAAAAGGATGTCCTCAAGATGCTTAGCTTATCTTTTTTTCTGAATGTTTATCTAGCAACAATGTTTTCCAAAAGGAAACAGTTTTCTCTAACAACAACATTAGCTTAAGTGTTTAATGTATGCTGCAGAGACTTCCTGACCTTGGTTTGATAATCATCTAATTGGCTGAGGCAGAGATGCTCCACATTCCTGGGCTCATGGGTTTAACCCTTCCTGCTCTAACTCAGCTTTGTCACATAAGGGGATCATAGTCATGTGTTCCAGGACTTAAAGGGTTACTTGCAGCGTCTTCACCTGGAGATGAATGTCTCATTACTGCTGCCTGATTTTTCTATGCTCTACATTGTGGGGGGGGCAGTTGAAGGCTTCTGGGATTTGTAAGCAAAAGCTACACTACAGGGCTTTAATCAAGGCCAGGAAAGCAACTCCCACTTGAGCAACACAGAGCCACAGGAGTATAGGAATCTTGAAGCCAGCATGGTGTATAGGTGTGTACAATCCTAACACAAATGTTTATTTTACATTCCAGAAGAGGAAAACAATAGGGCAGAACACCAAAAACCTGAGATTGGAGATTCTCTGCAGCATAAGAGGATTTAAATAAAACTGGGAACAAAAATAACAAGGGTGGTTGAGGAAAATTATTTAAAGTTATTGACCACCCAACTAAATAAACAAAAAGCTACTCACTTTTTGTCCCCCGCATCTGATCAGTCCTACTTCAATGATCAATAACTCACTTCGATTCGATCGCTGGTTTGAGTCCCACATCGGCTGGGTCAGAACATCCTTTCATGGCCTTTTATGACCCTGTAACCATTTTACATCAGTAAAACTTCTAAGAACAATCTTTATTTAGTTGCCAAAACCTTTTCTTCATCTCCATCATGTTAATACATACTTCACCCATGGGCTGATGAGTGAGTTCTCTTTTGCTTTTTTAGTTGGGTGATCAATACCTTTAAATCATCTATCTTTACAGTATGTGTTGCTTTAATTATTTTAGAGAATTCACTATCCTAGCATAAAATAGACACTATCCCCTCGATTCAAATAGCAAAAGTTAATTGATTTCGGATCGAGAATCGTAAGTTTGGGTGGGTGTTAGTCATTTTTTCCTGTTTTTTTGGCCATTTCCGACTCGCACGAGCCTACGTTCGAATGCGTATATGCTCTTACGATCATCGCAAGTTCGTTCCTAAATTTTAGGATCAAAACGTAAAACTTAGGATCAAATCCTAAAACTTAGGATCAAATCCTAAAACTTAGGATCAAATCCTAAAACTTAGGATCAAAACGTAAAACTTAGGATAATCGGATGTGTTTAGGTGTGATTCAGAGAACAGTTTTCAAACCTCTAAATACGTTTTAAAAGAAAGCCACTGCCGACACCTTTTAGCAGTCGGATTGCTGTTCTTGAACAGGTTTTTTGGCTATGTGGAGGAGTCTGCGCGTCTTGAGCTCCAATGAACTGCATGTATCAGCATGGCCGAGGCCATAAATTGTATGGCAATGCATACCTGATTCATGTATGCCTTATAACAGCATTTTAATGTGGACCTTAATTAGTCCTTTGCATGTAAACCTTTATTTTGCAATACATTTGCGTTAATTAAAGAAACTTATGTCCTTTGGTATTTATTTTTAAATTGATGTACTAGAATAATATTTTTAGATTGAATTTATTGGTGTAGTTGTTTACCTTTGCTTTGTTTAATTATTTAAGCACATCTTTGGTCAGATGCATCACACTTACTGAGGAGAGGAGAGCGGGATAAAGTGCAGGATGTGGGTTACTGCTGTATTTTGCACAGACACAGCAGAGCTGGGGGCACGGAAAGGTCAGAAATCAAAGAATGCAGAGCAACACAGTCACAAGGCCCTTTCTGTTTGCAGGCTGCCCGATAATACCTGAGCCGCCATCTTGGCTGTTTCTAGGCTCATAACATGCAGAAGTTGCTGGGTGTTTTTTAATATTTGAGAGCAATCTGTATGTAGAGGGTAACCACACACAAAATTTTAAGTTGTACCATTTGAAGCCTAAATATTAAAATTAAATCCACAAGTAAAAAATGCAAGTTAACTAAAAATTAAACAAAGTAAGATTTACTTATGCAAATGCATTCATTAATGGTTGGTTACTACAAAATGAATGAAATAAAGAAAAATAAAAGACCAAATATTTAGAATGCACTTTAATGAGGTAAGTTTGTAGTGCGCAGCCGCAAGATCAGAAGGATTTACGTCCAGACAAAAAAGGAAAAAGGGCAAAACCAATGTTGCAACCTGAGAAATGAAACGGAAAATTCAGGATGGAAACTGACATAGGTCTGATTCCCGAACTGCCATACGAACGGACGTACATTTTAGGATAGAAACGTATTTGCTTATAGAATCACTTGCAAGTTCATACGATCGCACGAGCGGACGGGAAAAATAGGATGATCGGCACCAAAATCCAAGCTGTTACATGTTTCTTTGAATCGACCCTTATGACCCTGTAACCACTTTACATCAGTAAATCCTCTAAGAACAATCTTCATTTAGTTGCCAAAGCCTTTTCTTCGCTCTCCATCATGTTAATACATACTTCACCCATGGGCTGATGACTGCTTTTACATGCTTAATGTATTTAACAGCCTCTTTGATGATAGAAAGAGCTCTCACAGCTGTGCGTATTCTTGGCGCCCACATTGCAAGCCTCTGATACAGTGACATATTCTCTAATTATTTGTTTGGCATGTACTTGGATCATTATCTGCGCTATAAATAAGGTAATTTCAATTTCCTACTAACCCCAACCTCTATTATATAACTTATGCATGAATATATTAATTTGTTTAGATATGCAAATTGACATAGTACTGCCAACGTCAGATATAATTCTATTTATTTCTTGAATAAATGAAAAAAAGTTCGAGCAGTTCAAAAGAAAGACTAGATTACTCATATTACATTTAATTGCCTGTAGAGGTTCCAACAAAAAATGTTATTGCACTTTTTTTGTGTGTTAAGGAAAAAAGCTCACTTAGATGTAAGTTTCGGTTGGCACCCAAAGGCCTCCATTCGATGTTGAGTTGAAAAAAAATCTCAGGGTAGTAAAAAAATTCAATTCATGAGAAAAAGCATTCAAATGTCACTGTTACTGAATCACCAGATAGGAGGATAATGAAAGTTAAAGCGGACCAACACCCAGGGGGGATCGGCCCGGGAATCTATAAGATTCCCAGGCCACTCAGATCCCTCCCCGCGGGGCATCCGAAATCGGGATGTCCCGCGGGGTGAGACCCCCCAGGAAGCCCACAATCCTACCTTTTCCACGTTCCAGCGGCGCAAGCGCGGTCACCGCCTCCCGCGCGTCCCTCTAGCAGGGTACGCTCCCGCACCAGCCGTTTGTGAATGGCCGGCGCGGGTGCGCTCCCTGTAAGAGGGACGCACGGGAGGCGGCGGCGGACGCGCTCTGCTTGTCCGGCGCTGCCTCTCGCTTGTCCGCCGGCGGGGATTGGCTGCAGCGGTCACGTGGGAGCGGGGAGAGGTGAGTTTTCGGGGCTTTCTGGGGGGTTTCACACAGCGGGGCACCCCCGATCGGGGTGCCCCACCGAAGTGGACCAAAACCCAGGATAGTCAAAATCCTGGGTGTTGGTCCACTTTAATAGTACTTTTTAGTACAGAATAAAAAGTTCAATACTCTTCTCGGGAGTAAAAACGCTCCATTGGCTTCTATTGTCTTCCTAACTGGTGATTCACTAAAAGTGAAATTCTCATTTTTTTGGCAACTTTTAGTGAATCAAGGCCAAATTGTCAATTGCTTCACCAAATAATTAGCATGATCCCGAATATGTATATATTTCCAGAAATGGTAAAAACCATAAACCATTTCACCAGAATGCTGAAAGTGTTGAAATGCAATGTTTCAAAAGCAGAGCACACTCAAAATGGAGCAAGTATGTGTTCACTCCGGCCCTGGAGTCTAAAACAAACCTAACCTTGGTTCTTTCAACAGCCACATACAGCTGAGAGATGGTTATGAGCAACATTGGTGTCTGCGCCACACCTACCCCTTATAAAAAGCTCTGCACTGTATAGCTACTATCTCTAAAGTGGTTAAAGCACCATATTCTCACCTTGCTCTTTTTTCATCCTGCACATGCCCAAGCCCCAAGTCCTCTGAGCACTGTGCACTCATGGCGGCAGGCTGATCTGAATGCCAGATGGTGAGTAGCCGCAGTGTTGACATACAGGCTGATTCATTACTAGCGCCAGGTATCGGCAGATGAGCATCTGTATAGCGGCGCTAAGAGCAACAGCTAGTATACGATGTGATTGGCTATCGGGCGCTGTAACAGAGCGTCTCAGTCGCTTTAGTAATCTGGCCAGCATTGATGAATGAGATGTATGTTGGGCGTTCTAACACCAGTACAGCGTTGCAGCGAGCGAAAGGTAGCGCCAGCTTATTGCGACCGACTCTCAGCGACTCACACCATATTAAAAAAAAAAAAACAGACACACACAGCGCCAGACACTGTGTGATTAAAGTGTGTTTTTAAACACATATCCACCAGTAACAAAGCGAAAACACATGGAATGACATTGTTGTAACATTGTGACATTAATACTTTAATGCCAGACCTGTAATGACAATTCTGCATAAAAATATAAAAAATCCAAAACTTTTTCAAAAATGACTCTTTCTAGGCCAGGAGAGGTGACACGATTATTTGAGAGAAAAAAAATTAAAAACAAAAAATCCTGTTTAAACAGAATAAAAGGAACGTCCATTGAAATGTATGGGAGTACGACAGGTAGCGACAGGTAATACCTGGCGCTCTGGAAGCTAGAGCTCCGGCACTATAAGCTGAGCTGAGCTGCTTGTAATGATGAATCGGACGATACATGGAGCTGTTAGAGTCGCTCACCAGAATCGCCTTCATAAATGTGGTATTGTGTACAGCACCCAGTGTTCACCAGACGCTACCTGCCGCTATCCCTTGATGAATAACCCCCAAAGCCAGGTTGTCGTCAGAGGCTGCGGGAATGGCTTAAGCATTAGAGTGTGCTTATTACTGCCGGGGGTTTCACAAAGTGGGTCAATAGAGGGTGCAGAAAATGCAGGGTTTGGTTAAACGGCAGAGAAATGTGTTGACATACCTGAAGCTTTTAGCACAACACTCAATGTGAGTGTGGGGAGTGTGCCACTGGAAGCTGCAAAGACAGATAAGATGTCACACTTCTCCACCTGACCCCAGACAGCCTGTGAGCCCCAAAGCAAGGGTTCACAATCCACAAATGACTCCGGAGCTACAGCTTGGGGACCATTGATCTAAAAGTATTCAGGGCTGGAAGAAACCCCCCTGATTCATGATGCCCCATACTGTGAAACCCCTGTCGATCCCAGCCATCACTTATCTCACCATGATCTTATGACACCACTAGTGGCATCCCTTGTATGTCTTTTTGTAGGTGAGGTCTCCAGAACTGCACACAGTATTCCAGTTGCGGTCTCACCAGGACTCTATACAGTGGCATCACAAGCTTCTTTCTACTGGTGATGCCTTGCACTATGCAGCTGAGCATCCTACTTGCTTTCCCCCACTGCCAACCTCATCTTGCAGCTTTCAGTAATCAGTATCTCTAAATATTTATCTTCCAAAGTCCTGGTTAACAAATTAAAGTTACTGATATTCAGAGAGGGGATATCTACTCCCCAAGAGCATTACATGTAAACACATTAAACTATCACTCATTTTCTTTTTTTATGGAAAATGTGTCCAGTATAGCAGACCTTCCTAACACCCAGGCATCTTTAGCGTTTTTCTCACTGCAGCTCTAGGCACCCAACCTTCAAGCTCTGTCTTGAAGAATACAAGCATCAGGGCCGGATTATGAGGAGGGTGCAAGGGACGCGTGCCCTGGGGCCTCCACCTCTTGCCTTGCAAAGGGAGCCTCCACCAACCTTTCGCTTATGGTCTGGTCCAGGATGCTTTTGAGTCTTTGGTCTGACGGGCCATGGGACACTATTGTCTGGACAAGACAGAGAGTCTAGAGCACCAAAGCCGCCACCAGCAACGCTACAGTAATGGGTGGTCGCAGAGCTGTCAGTTGGCAGCCGCTCACTGTACCTAAGCCACCAAGCACAGCCGCTGGCAGCTCAATGCAGGGAACTGTTTTCTGCTAGACCAAGTGGACAACTACACTACCCCCCTGTCCAGAATGGAAAAGCAGGAATTCCCAGGTACAAGGGACTCGATCTAATCAGTTACTTGGCTGGACAATTATTAATGGGGAAAATACTGTATTTGGGGCCTCCACCATACTGTAGAGCAAGATCACAGTAAGCAGTTCACTGTGTCATTTCCAGTGCCTTTTACTTGATGAGCACTGGGCCCCAGAATGACTCAAGCTGTTGACTTGGGTTGAGTTGGCTCTGAAAATGTAATGACTGTATTATCTAATATTGTACCAATGGGGGGCACTTAAAAGCCAATGGGGGGCACTAATACACTCTGCATGGCACAGTTTTCAAATCTGAGCAGAGGTCCACTTAATTACTGTAACAGTGCTGTAGCTCTGCATCAGTTTGGTCAATAATATTTGTTTTACTTTGCCATTAAGAAATTAATGTAACAAAAACACAACGTGTCAGGTTGCCGATGGGGATTAGAGCTGTGACAGCCTCTTCTACACAGTTTACTTATTAAAGTGACGGCTGATTAATTGCTTTATTCCTATTTACTCCTCAGCGATGCATTACTAAGTTCTTGCCATGGCACACCGTGCAGAAGTACCGTATATCACAACTATTGTGCTGCATGGCTTTAATATGGTCTCTGAAGTCAAATGATAGTTCAGGCCTTGGTTAGGGACAAAGAAAAAATGAATGTAAAAAAAATGAATTCAAGTTGTATCAACTATAGTGGATATTTAGAGAGGAACATCGGAGGTCTAAAGACTTCAGGGCCGTCCGAGTTCCACTCCTTGGGGGCAAGAGCACGCCATGGCTGCAAAGTGGGTTGGGGGATGCAGCTGGTGGTGCTGCTCGGCTGCTTAGATGTCCAGACGGCTTAGCTGTTAGCAGCGCCGAAGGGAACCAAGTGACAGCAAGCACGCTGATTGGCTAAGCATGCCGCTCAGCCAATCAGCGCATTAGCCCGAGTCTGCACTGTGGGAGTGGAAGGAAGGTAAGTGAAACAGGGTAACCTGAGGGGTACACACAGCGGGCATTCCATTTCAGGATGCAACACAAAGTGAAATTCTTGTGTTGTTCCTCTTTAACACCCACATCCAGGCCCCAGCCCATACTAGGCATACAAAATACACTTCAAGAGAAGAGTTATGTGCAGCTCATGAAAAGTTTATGTGTCTCTTAATGTCATTTTTATTGGTGGTAGTGGTGGGAGCAGAGGTTGAAATTTTAACAGCTGAAGTACATTTTAGATATATTTCAAGAGGCAAGGTTAAGACTCTAGAGACAAGTAAGTGTTAAATTGCAGGGCAAACCTGTCATAACTAAGACTGAATTAAACACTGGCTAGACAGAAGAAAATACTGCACAAAGGCCATTCTCTAGGACTTTTTTGCCATTGGAGGTTACATTTAATGGAAGCTGTCAGCTGTTTTCAAGTGTTTCTTACATTTACCATTTAAAACTTTGCATGAACCGAAACAAGAGATAATCTCCAAGAACAAAAAACCATTGCTTCTCATTTTTACTGGTCTCCAGTGCTGATAGAATAACATGGTAATCTGATGCATATGTGACCTATGAAAGAGAAGTATGATGATGTATGCATCCAAAAATAGAGTTTACGCTGTGCAAAAGACAAGCATCCTATTGTTTTCAGTGGTTTGGTGTTCTCCTGTCACTGTCTAAGCCCATTTATTTTATAGTGTAATGTGACTTCATTTTTTAATCTAGGGACCCACAATTTACAAATGTGTCATGATGTCATGGCTCTTCTAGCTAGAGATTTAGCCATAAGTTTACTTGAAGCAAATGTGTTTAGTCAAGCTAATTTAGTTTAGATGGTTATATACTTGCTTGTGTACTTGTTGTATATGTAGGATTATGTAGATCTATGATCATGTAAATGGTGGAAGTAGTAATCTAGCCCCATAAAAGGCAAAGGCATGATCTGGTGCTATCACACCCACCACTAAATGGATCACCAACATTAATGCTTGGGTAAAGCCTTGCCCTTACATTTACACATTTGTGTCAGATAACCATACTCAAGTATAGAGCTTAAGCATGGAAATTAAATAGGAAGTCAGCATCCTAAATGAAAAAATGGACGGTCTTCTTTGGACTCCATGTGTAGTGCTCCTGCATGACAGACGGTCAGAAAGAGGAGTTTGAATCCTGCTTTGGCTTCCTGATAACTGACTCTGCTCAAAGTGCAGGAATAAATACTGTTGCTTGAATATTGATTAGATGGGTTCAGTTTGGCCAAACCTGTCCAAAATATTTTTTTTTCTAGATGCTCCCTTTAAGTGTGTGTGGGGGGAATTTAGGGAATGGAAGGTGGTGTGTTCTCTCCTCTGGAAATGAGGGGTCTTCGGTAAGTTATTTAATTGAATATGAATATTGAATATGAAAACAATATTTTCTGAGAAAATTGTACTAAACTTTGTGCTTTTTAATGTACCCCCCCCCCTTTACACTATGTCTCCAGTGACTGGATGGAATAGAATGAAACTTCATGCTGCTGTAGAAACCCTGTTACTGCCTCTTTAACTGCAATATTATCAGGAACTTATTGCCCATGCAGAAATGTCTTCAGGTTATGGTAGAGAAAGAAATCACTGGGAGAGCCAGGTCTGGACTGTAGAGTGGATGGTTAAGCTCCATAAAGCCACATTCCCTGCTAGCAGCATATAAAAGACTTCCCTTGCCATTTTGCTTTGATTGCCTCACATAATGACTTTATTGTTGAAGCATGTTCATTGTTGTCTTGTGTGGCATGATTTTCTCAAAACATCCTTAGGGCAGCATACCACTGAGTTATTAAGGCTCCGTCCCAAGGTAGGAACATAAGAGAATACACAAAAGCTTTAGCTCCTTCTCCAGACACCAGTTCTTTATGAGCCAGACCATCAGCTCCTGAACCACAGGTTTAGGTAAGTAGACTGGGTCACTGTGGGTCTGATGCTGACCCATTCCCTGACTCTGGAGGCAGCCTGCCAGGGACCTAGGGGACTCCCAGGGGATAGGCCAGATTCATCTATCCCTGACCCTTAGCCAGCAGAGGGGGGCAGTGCTAGCCTCAGACCAAGTATGCCAATGGTCTGAGGGATTGTGGAAGTCATCAGACGGGATTTTCGGGTCCCATTCCCTTCCCACTATCCCTTCCCACTTTCGATACCATATGGCAGACGAGCGACTTCTGAGGCTCTGGGGTTGGCAGCGGCGCTCGATTATGTCAGTGCTAGGCACCACAGTGAGACCCAGCTAATGCACCTGCTCCCAGCCTAAAGGGGAAACACTAATCTTAAGTGTCTTTTTCTGGCCTACCTCTCATTTTACCTTAGAGGGTTAAAAGACTCAGCAACTGGAACCTACCTGCTTGCTTATTTGTTGAGCTTGGGGAGGGGCATCTCTACTTCATACCAGACTTCAAAATGGCAGATCAGGCAGGGGAATCCTTGCAACTACCTGATCCACCCTCAGGTTCTAAACAAAATCTCCTGCCAGTCAGCCACGATTCTATTTCTGGCCCCATGGTGGCTGAAGAGACCATGGTTTTCAGCTTTGAAGATGCTCTTGGTTCAAGAGCCTTGGGAACTCCTGGTGAGACTAGACCTTCTATCCCAGTGACCAGTGCTGGAGAAGGAGCTAGTTTTCCTGCCTTGATAACCTTGCCTCAATATCTCAGTGGTTTGCTGCCCTTTCAGATGTTTTGAAAATAAGCTACCAGGTAACTAACTTAAGTTTTCAATTACCTCTCTAGCTGACTGCTACACACAAGATTTCTTAGGTGTTGAGGCCCCCTTGTGCTTCTATTGCATGGTGGTGGACCCATGCTTCATCTCCCGTAACAATTTGAGAATACAAGTCTCATGGATTTCTTTTAAGCAAGCTCTTTGCTAAATTGCTGGTGATATGTTTTTTGCTCAGCATCAACATTTGTGGCAGCGACCAGGAACTGACCTTTGACAAACCTTTGACACCATGAGTGATACGAATCAGGGGACCGTTGACTCCCTAATTAATTCTATTTAAACTGCTTAGTGCAAATTGTATTTGGTGGTAGGAAGGTGCATCATCACCATATTCAGTAATCATCTATTCATAGATTTCTTTGGGCTTCTTTTCTTCCTTTTTGTAAGGAATTTAATGGTGCAACAGAGTTCCAAATCCCTAACTTTCTTTCTAAACCTGCACTGTACTGAATTTTCCCTCCCGAACCTTTGAGTGTTTTCATCAGACAAGCCACTGTATGGGCTAAAGACCCTTGAAAGTAAACATGAGGTGGTTATAAAACCGGCCGATAAAGGGGGGGGGTTAGTTGTACTTGACAAGTCTGATTATTTAGAAGAGCTCAATAGACTCCTAGAGGATAAGGACACCTATGAAATATTGGGGAAGGATCCGACCTCAGACTACAGACTGGAACTTGATTGTTTATTATCTGAAGGACGATTGAAGGGTTTCCTTACAGATAAAGAGCATAAATATCTTAGCCCCCACACGGTTAGGATCCCCACAATTTACCAATTACCGAAGGTACATAAGAGTCTTGTGAAACCTCCGGGACGCCCTATAGTAAGTGGCGTGGGGTCCCTAACTTGCCGCTTGGGGGAGTTTATCGACTCCTATCTACAAAAATTGGTGGTGAGCCTGCCTTCATATCTGAAGGACTCCACCCAAGTTATTAACATAGTAGGCAATCAAGACTGGGAAGAGGTGATTATGCTTGGTACAGCCGATGTGACCTCGCTGTATACCGTTATTCCCCACGATAAGGGTATCTTGGCGGTTAAGCATTTTTTGAGACTAGGGTCTGGTCTACCCGAAGCCCAAATAGAGTTCCTACTAGAGTGTTTAACCTTTGCTTTGAAACACAACTATTTTTGGTTCTCGGACAAGTTCTATCTGCAGATTAAGGGGGTTGCTATGGGGGCTAAATTTGCCCCCAGTATGGCCAACCTATATGTGGGACTATGGGAGGCCCAATTTATCGATCATCTTAGGTGGCCTCAGTTAGCCCTATGGGGGCGATATATCGATGACGTACTGGTACTTTGGAAGGGTACACAAACTGATCTGAAGTCCTTTTTTGAGAGGGTGAATGAAAATTCCTTTAATTTGGAATTTACATTGGAATGTAGTGCAGAGTCTGTAAATTTTCTTGACCTAACCATCCGAAAAACAGGGTCGGGTGTGTCTACTTTAACGTACTTTAAGCCAACCGACCGTAATGGCTACGTCCCTGCCACCAGTTGTCACCACCCTAAGTGGCTAGAAGCAATCCCCAAGGGGCAATATTCAAGACTGAGAAGGAATTGCACTAACCTAAGTGATTTCGATAGGCAGGCCAGTGTGTTGACTGAACGATTTATTGAGAAAGGTTATCATCCCCAAACTGTAGAGTGCCAATTGGAGGAGGTGAGATCTAAAGAGAGGTTTTCTCGTGGGAGTGGAAACGAGAAGGCTAATAAAGAAATTGGGGGGTCTCCACTCTTTATTACTGACTTCAACGTCCAACACAAGGATGTAAAGCGGTTGCTATCCAGACACTGGCATCTTCTGAAGGATGATCCGGTATTAAGTTCCATCTTACCGGACAACCCTCGAGTTGTATTTAGGAGAGCACCCAATCTGAAGGATCTTATAACTCGGAGTTATGTGGATCCACCTAAGAGGGTTTCATTAGTTGGGAATTCCATGAAAGGTTTCTATAAATGTGGCTCTTGTATGGGCTGCAAAATTTGTAAACCAGTTGAGAAGCCAAAAAGGACCTTCGGGCAGGTTAATTCGGGAAAGACATATGAGGTCTCTACCCTTATCACATGCCACACAAAACATGTAGTCTACTTGATCTGGTGCCCCTGCCAACTTTATTATGTAGGCAGGACCACCAGGGATTTAAAAACACGTATCAGAGAACATGTGTATAACATCAAACGTGGTTTTTTGGCCCATAACCTTTCCGCTCACTTTCAAAGCGTACATCAAAGCGATCCCCGCCTTATGTCCTTTATGGGCATTGATCATGTGGAGAAGAACTGGAGAGGCTCTAACCTCACTAGGGAGATTTCCCAGCGGGAGAGTAGGTGGATTTTTGAGTTAGACACCCTATCACCTAGGGGTCTTAACGTTGAGTTTGACCTAAATTGTTTTTTAGATAACTCCTAGGGGTTATAATTAGTTCATCTCATGCACCCAACTACCATTTACTGTAAATTATTGCTACTCATGATATAGATTGTTAGTTGCTTTTTGTGTATTAGTTGTTCCCTTGTTTTAGTTGGTCATCCAGAGTTACAGATTGTGAAAGGAGATTCTTGTTCCCTGGACCCATATGTATTTAGTTCACCCACACAGTGTACAAACTCTAGTATAAGGTATATTGGAATAAACATGAGGGGTAGGTATATTAAACTACCCTTTGGCCCCTTTTTCTCTGAGTCTGCTTTAGGGACCAACAGTATGACGGGGCCAATGTGCTTTGGAGATTTTTTGTAAAGGCGTGAGTGAGAATGTCACTTGGCTCCGCCTTAGGGACCAGCCTAAGTATCATTGCAGGCCAATTGGGGTCAATATGCTTTTGGGTTTGTATGTAATTGGGAAGATTTCCCCAGGTAGGAGATGGTAGGCTTTGATTGCTTTTGACAGTCGCACTGGTGCTATGCTAATAGCTGCGCTGGTGCCACTAATGCTGGCTAATTGGGACCAATATGCTCTTGGGACTTTATATGTCACAGAGAAGATTCTCCCCGGGCCAGGGTTGGCTGACGTGGGCTGTTTGACAGCCGCATTGTCATGATGGTGTTGTGCTGACAGCTGCGCTGACACTATGAAGGGGTGTGTTCTGACATGTGGAGGGGGCGGACCTGGAGCTAGAAATGGCAGGTTTTTTAAGTTGCCCTGGGATATACAGACACAACGGGGATGACCGTGGGGCTGTGACGGTTTGGAGAGACGCGAGTTTTGTTGGGACGATCTCTCCCCCCACTTGGAGATGGCTGGCGCGGGCTGTTTTTTAGTTGACAGCCGCGCTGATGCCAATCAAAAAGCATTGTCCTATCCTGCGGCGGGGGCGGGTCCTGAGCAGCCGGCTGTTAGGTTGGATGGCGGATACGCCTGTGACGTCTGAGAGGGGCGTGACGCCTGGTCCTAGAGTAATGACGGGTTTTGATTGGCCGGCGGGGAAGCCGGGCTTTGGATACGATGGTGACGCATGTGAGGGGCGTGTTTCGATCTCTCCCCCCACTTGGAGATGGCTGGCGCGGGCTGTTTTTTAGTTGACAGCCGCGTTGATGCCAATCAAAAAGCATTGTCCTATCCTGCGGCGGGGGCGGGCCCTGAGCAGCCGGCTGTTAGGTTGGATGGCGGATACGCCTGTGACGTCTGAGAGGGGCGTGACGCCTGGTCCTAGAGTGATGACGGGTTTTGATTGGCCGGCGGGGAAGCCGGGCTTTGGATACGATGGTGACGCACGTGAGGGGCGTGTTTACTACCCTTCATGCCGGTATTTACTTTCTGGTAGAAGTTAAGAGTGGTTATAGTGGCGTACTGCAGACGCCCTCCATACACGTGGCGAAAAGCTCGCCATTGATTAAGGTATGGTTTTTATCCTTTTGATACTAGTTGTTTTTAATCTGGTTTAGTAGTTGTTTTTTAAAAAGCCGCTTTACCGCTCCCAGCCTTTGAGAAAGCTGAATAGTGAAACGCGTTAGGCAGGGTAGCGGCAAAGTTTTTTTCTTTTAAAGGGGAAGTATGTCCAATTGTGTTTGAGTTCACTCCTATCTCTACTACTGGCCATAGTGGAACAAGGAACGAGGATCTCCTCTTTGAACCCATTCAATGTGTACATGCTTCTAGTTCTTTGTAAGTGCAATATTTTATTAAATTTTATATATATACACCAAACAGGGTTGCACTATTTTTTTTGTTTTTCATTTTATATACAACTATCGAGTATTGCGGACTGAATCCATGAAAATAAGTAATCTCAGAAACACTGAATCATCACGAGGCTATTGGTCCAAGATTGGCTAGTAGGATCTGTTGATTTGCACTTCTGGTAAGCGCATATAAGTGTGAGGTGTGATCACAGTGTGAATACTGATCACTATTGAGGAGCACGGATTTGAGGGAAGTCCAGTGGAATGTACTTTTGGATTTCATCTCTGTCTATTGAAGTCACCATCTAGCACTTGGTGCATGGACTTTGGGACACTGAATAATTCACTTATTTTATTTTATCTGTTGATTATTTATTTGCATTTCATAATCACAGCATTATCTATGTTATGTGGGCTAACACTTTTATATTGAATTTATTATGTTTCACTTAAGGTGGTTTTTTTTTTTTTTTTTTTTATATTGCTCTGTACTATATTATAACAAGCCACTGTATGTGTTGCATGTCCAGACATGTCTCATTGTGCACAGATAAGCTCAGCATTCAAACACCCACAGTAAATAGTGGGTGTTAAACCCCAGGGACACCTGTCTTCTTACTGAGTTTATAGCCCCTAATCTCCACTGCTAGCTTCTCCTTTAGCCAAGGCCCTGTTTGCCGGGACACATTAAATGCCTCACCAGACATGGTTGCCCCCAGGACTTGTTAGCTCAAAGGATGTAAACTCACAGGGGTGAAGATGGATGAACCAAAGGTAAGAGTGGCCATAATCGGGTAGCCAAGGTTTACACAGACTACAGTTCTTGTAATAGCAGCTCCAAGGGAGAACACGTGTAAGGTTGAAGTTGAGGCCAAGGGTCAGACCAGGAGATCAGAGAGCTTCGCGGCACCAGGGATGAGACGGGTAGGCAGAGGGCATTACAGGCGGCAGTCAGGAACAGTCAAGCTAGCAAGGTCGGCAGCTGATAAAACTGGAGTCTCAGGAATATCACACCCAGCTAAACACTATCACGGGCAAAGACTGAGTGACCTGGGAATACTTTTATAGGGCATGGGTGCGGGGGATTGGACAGGAACAAACTGGGCTCATTGGGTATTGAGCAACCGATGGGCTGATTGCCTAATTTAAACCTTGGGGCTTTTCACCCACAGTAATCTTTGGGCTCATTGACCCTTTAAACTAACCTCCAGCGGCCCTGTTGACTGCAACGCCGCCAGGGGGCATAGGCTACTCATACTTGCATGTGCGGGAGCCCAATTTTCATGATATGAAACTGAAAAAAAAGGAGAAAAAGATGAACCTTTAGGTCTCAAGAATATAAGCAGGTAGGTAGGCCGGACCCCGAAAAAATAAAGCTTTAGGTTGAAGGATGCAAGAAGGCATTTACAGTGTATAGGCAAAAGAGCTTTACATCTGAAGAATACAAGGAAAAATCCCCTTTAGAAAAGTGTTATATATGAAAAAGGTTGTGTTTTGGAAAGACGAGAACAAAATGATACCAGTGCTAAGGCAGCCAAGTGACATTCATTTAGTAAAGAAAATGCATACAGATAAGGTGCAGTGAGTTGGGATTGTGGATGTGGACACTAGCAGCAGGACAGGCAGTCCCTTTCCATTCACATATAATGGCTTTTTCTAACTGAATGTGCTTTGTATAACCTTCTCCCCATTACTTTTTATTGGCCAAAGCTCCCATTTCACCCATTCCGCTTCCCCCTCCTTTAATATAATAACCATTCAGGTGCCATTGATCTTTCCTTATAGTAAAATGAATAAGACTTTCATTTTTATGGCTCAATCAGCATACATTACAAACAATTATAACATGCAATACATTAAAAACAATTATAACAAGCAAGTAACCATACAATATTAGACGTCAGAACCCAATTTAAACTGCCCATTCTGCCCCAAACAGCCATAGGTAACTGTGATTTGTAGGCACCCTGTCATAGTAGCCATAGAAACAACTTTGCATTCCTAGCAGTACATCAGTTTCAGTGGATAAGACAGAGCTTCTTATGTTTTGTTCTGGAACACAGATGATTTCACTTTGACTTACAAGCACATACTGTAAGAAGCTCATTTATTACAGCTTGGTAGAAAATCAAATGGCCATGTTACCTAAAACTTGACTTTACAATTATTACTCTTAGGACATTTGTACATTTGTTTTGAATATAGTCAATAGGAAACCAGATATTTATGTGCTTCCTTCTACCCTTATTAATTTTAAGGTGGAGGGCCAGCCTGACTGTACCCTGCTGTCAGCCAGAGAGTTGAAATCTAACCTTTCTCATCCCTTCCTTTCCAGGGCACCACTAGTAGCAATGCCATAAGCAGAGACTGCAAAATAGAAAAAAGCTAGCTCCACCCGGCCTATATAGGACAGGTTGTGGCATGATCAGCAGTAGTCAAAAGGTAGGAGGGTGTGGTGACCAGTGCTCCAGCTGTATTGCTTAGCAGTTAGAGCAGTTTTACCATGTTAGAGGCATCAAAGGGTTTTGTTTTTTAACAGAGAATGGCTGGGTGCACTACTGTCCTGCACCGCCTTACGCAGCTGACAGGATCCGTGCCTCAGTCGCTTCATCCAGTTTCCCCTGTGGAGTCAGGCGGGAAGGCTACTGCCAAGCGTAGGCCTATTCAGACCTCTCAGTCCTCGGCGTCGACCGGCAGTGGAGAAGAACCAGAAGCCGCATGCACCCGGGGAACTCTCTGGATCACCCGATGGATCAGATTGAGGAGTTTATTGAGGCAATATTGAAGGTGCTGCACCTCTCTACTCCACGGCCAAGGCAGCAGGAGATTGTTGTACCCTACAAGCACCAGAGGGTCAGGCAGATTTTTCCCAGGCTTGCCCATTTCGAAAGACTTTGGGGGTCATCCTTTCGGTGAGCCTCTGGATGACCTGGATGACCACGGGTGGGAGGTCGACTAGGATTCCACAGAAACTGAAACTGAGGACCTCGTTTCATTTCCACCCCTTTCGGAGGTTCGGAGTTTCTATAGACTTCAGACACCGTGAGGGGTAAGCGAAAGCTACAGGGGAAACCTAGACTCAAAGGGGCCAGCCGGCCCAAGTCATGGTTGATGGGCACTCCCTGACCCGATCAGGTGGGGGGATGGCTTTTGCACTACCAGCCGGTGTGGAGGGAATGGATATCTGACGCCTGGGTCCGGGAGCTTTTGCTGGACCGGGGAGTAGTAGTATCTGTGCCCCCCTCGGACCGGGGCTGTGCCTTCTACTCAATACTATTCGTCATCGCCAAAAAGGCGGTGAGGTCGCTGCTGACAGACGAACATTCCACAATCAGGAAGGGCATGCTTCTCCTTGGTTTGATGGTGTCTTGCATCGAGGCAGTTCCGTATGCCCAGTTCCACAGGCCTCTACAAATGCTACTCCTATCAAAATGGCACATGACTATGCACTGTCACTTAATCATGATGGACAAGCCCGGCGTTCCCTGAATTGGTGGCTGCACCAGTCGCTGGCAGTGGGTCAGTCTTTCCGGCAGGTCCAGAGGGTCATTCTGATCACTGACGCCAGTCTGATGGGTTGGGGTGGTGTTCTGGACAATCAGATGGTTCAGGGTCTCAGGGACCAGCAGGATTGTGTTGCCAATCAATGTGTTGGAACAGAGGGCGATTCTGCTGGTTCTCCAGATCCAGGGCCTTCTGGTCAGGGTGCAGTCAGACAATGCCACAGATGTGGCCTACATAAACCATCAGAGGGGTACCAAGAGCTGCTAGGCACTCCGGGAGGTAAGTCGCATCATGAGGTGAGCAGAACTTCACGTTCCGTGCATCTCGCCAGTTCACATTCCAGAGGTGGAGAAACTGCAGGCCGATTATTTGAGCAGGGAGATGGTGGACCAGGGAAAATGGTCCCTTCACCAGGACGTATTTCAAGCCCTCTGTGATTGGTGATTGATTCTTCTTATCTCGTCTCAATCGCAAGGTCCAGAGCTTTGTGTCCAGGGTGCTAGACCCCCTGACCATGGCGCTCGATGTGCTGATCAGGATGCAGCCTGCTCTATGCATTACCAGCACTGCCTCTTCTTGTTTGTGTGTTAAAGAAGGTCAACTGTGAGTAGATTCCTAATCATCCTGATCGCCCCACACTGGCCAAGAAGGGTGTAGTTTGCAGATCTGGTCAACCCGGCAGTGGAGCCCACGGGTCACTCCCAAACTGCCCAGATCTTCTGCAACAGGGTCCTCTGAGGCACCCCAATTCTCCAGCGCTGGCTTTAGTAGTGTTGCTGTTGAAACCAGCCAATTGCAAGAGAGGTGTTTGCCTGCCGCAGTAATTCGCACCTTGGTTCGAGCACGAAAACGTCATCCTTTAGAATTTACTACAGGACTTGGAGGGCCTTCGTGTCTTGGTGTGAATCTAAGGACCACTCCTGTAGTAGGTTCTCGATACCAAAAATTTGGGAGTTTCTCCAGCAAGGCCTAGATGCTGGCCTACAGCCCAGCACCTTTAAGAGCCAGGCCCGGGCCTTGTCCATCTGATGATTGCGGACCATAGGTTAGTCCGCGCTTTCATGCAGGGAGCTGTGCATGTTCGGCCTCTGCAGCGGTCGATAGTCATGGGATCTAAATCTGGTCTTATCAGCGCGACCCCCTTTAAACCCATGACAGAGGCTTCCCTGGTCGCTCGCGTTGAAGGTGGCCTTTCTCGTGGCAATCTCCTCTATCTGGTGCTTTTCGGAGCTGGCAGCGCTTTTGATCAGAGTACACTTTTTGGTGCTGCATGAAGACAAAGTGGTGTTTCACGTGAAGCAGGATTTTTTGCACAAAGTGGTCTCTCCCTTCCATCTTAATCAGGAGACAGTGCTACCCTCCTTGTGCCCACGCCCCACTCACCATAAGAAGCGACGCCTGCATTCCCTCGATGTGGTCAAGGCCACTACTCAAGAGGTCCGTAAGACAGATGTCTTGTTAGTGATCCCAGAAGGGCCAAGCTGGAACCTGGTGGCTGCCAGGTCCGTTCTTGGCAGATGGATCAGGGTGGTGGTCATATAAGCCTTTGCCTGCAAGGGAAAGGAGGTGCCCTTCCAAGTCACCACTCACCTGGGTGATTGCCGCATCTTGGGCTTTCTAACACCAGGCTTCGGTGAAACAGGTCTGAAAGGCGGCGACCTGGTCGTCTCTCCACACTTTCACCAAGCTTTACAGACTTGATATGAGGGCATCTGCAGATGCCGCTCCGGGGCGTAAGGTGTTGCAGACAGTGGTGAACCACTCTCCGTGGGTCTAAGCTTGAGGTGTCAGTGCCATTGTTCTTGGGTATGTCAGTTTTTGGCTGTTCTGGCACCCAGTCTTGTTGAAATCACTGTTTTTCTCAGAGCGGAGGCGCAAGTTAACTCAGTGGTCACGTCTGCAAATATATACTTCCTGTTTATTCTGCATGAAGCTAAGTTAGCAGTATCTACTCCTGCAGGCTACCATCTGGGTAGAGTTGAAGTCTCTTGAGTCTCAAAAGAATAAAATCAAATCCAGCCAAGTCTTCAGCAGATATGACCAGGCCCTCATAGAAGCTCACAGAAGGCAGAAGAGGAGATTGCTTTTTCTTAAAATGAGATGAGATCCCCCTCACCTTCCTTGTTGAGTTGTCTTGTTGAGTCTGTGTGCTCACCCACCCCCCTGCTCATGTTTAAGCAGGGCTCTCAGGTGTGTATCAAGGTGCCCACTCTCATGTAGTTTAGAAGCACAGAATCTGCATGAGGTTAAGCTCAAACAGCTTACATCATTAATTGGCAAAGGGGAGCAAATGACTAAACTGCATCTTCTTGACTGGAGGTCTGCTTTAAGTTGAAGTGCCCCCGGGCCACAGTGCTTCCCGCCTTAGTCCCAGCTGCAACTAAATTGAACCAGTGGAAAGTTAAAGAGATGTAATGTCCCTGCCCATGCTTACATGTCCACATGTCCATGGTGAGGTGGACACTGGAACTAATGGCATTGCCCAGTGCACATTTTATTTTTTTCACAAGCTGTTGGTGCAGGGCAGGGATGGCCTGGCGAAAAAAATTGTGGGTGGGAACAGTATATTTTGGGACTGCTATTGCTGTCATACAATGCACAGTTTGTTTTTGATGTTTTTAAATGCTTTTAATTGTGTATGTATGGCCATAATAAAGAATTTGTATATTGTGATTAAGAGGTGTTGCGGTGGTCCTGTTTGTGTTGCTGTAGAGAGTTGAGGCCCTCCCCAAGTGGTGTTTCATTGTGCATGGTTGCTTCATGGGATTGCCGCACACCTGACCATATAGTGTTTTGATTTTTGGTTGGTGCAGCAGTATTAGTGTGTTCCAGGTCAAAGTCAGTGTTATAGCTCATGAATTAGGTATTTCAGTTGGCAGTTTTTGGCATCATTTATTACGTTTTGATGGTGTCAAAGGTCAGTTCCTAGTGGAACCAGCAGCATTTAGACATCTTCTGGCACAAGAGACAGGCGGTCAGGGGGTAGTAGGAGTCAGCAGCTCATTTTATTAAAAGGGCAAAAAATGGTAATGGGGTTAACACAGGAAAAGGCATATTTACAAGCCACCTTAGGGAGAGACCCAATTACAATTAGCAATTACAGCTGCAAGCATGTCTCCACCACATTTAGAGGCTGAGATTCTCGCCCATTCACCTTTGCAAAATAGCTATTGTTTAGATAGATTGGTTAGAGAGTGTTTGTGAACAGCAATTTTCAAGTAATGCCACTATTTAGTTCTGGGCTTTGACTGGACCATTCCAACACATGAATAGGCTTTTATTTTAACCATTTCATTGTAGCAAGGTTGTGCTTTGGGTTGTGGCCCTGATGGAAGGCCAACCTACGCTTAAGTCTCAACACCTTGCAGCCTCTAAAAGGTTTCCTTCAGCATTGCCTTGTATTTTGCTCCATCCATCCCTGTGTTCAGTGTTTGCTTTCCTCCACACACAGTGTTTGGCAATTACAGTAGGGGAGAATGTTCAATTTTGGTCTCATCTGACCAGAGCACCTTCTTCCACATCCTTGCTCTGTCCCCTACATAGCATGAGGAAAACTGCAAACACAACTTCTGTGGCTTGTTTTAAAAAATGCATTTGTTTTTGCCACTTTTCCATAAAGGCTAGATTTCTGGACTGCATAGCTCATAGTTGTCCTGTGGACAGATTCTCCCATCTGAGCTGTGGATATCTACAGCTGCGTCAGAGTGACCCTGTTGGCTGCTTCTTTAATTAGTGCTCTACCTGCCAGGACTGTCAGTTTACGTGGACAGCCATCTCTTGGTAGATTTACAGTTGTGCCATAGTCGTGCTCTATAAAATGTTCGGAGTTTGGGATTTTTTTTTATAACCTAACCCTGCAATACACTTCCCCACAACTTTAGCCCTGAGCTGTCTGGTGTGTTGCTTTGTTTTCATGATGTTGTTTATTCTCTAACAAACCTCACAACCTTCACAGAACAGCTGCAGTTATAAGAGGCAAAAGTACAGGAAGCTGAATACATATGCACCCCACACTTCAGTTTTATATTATAAAAAAATGTGGAAAAGCATATATAATTTTCTTTATGCCTCACAAATTCTTGCTACTTTGTGCTGCTTTTTCACAATAATAGCAAGGCGCTGTATACAATATTTTGTTAGAACTGAACAAATAACACATTTACTGCAATCTATGCATACCACAGGAGTATCCCATCTCTATGGATTTATTAAAGGATGATCTAGACACATCCTTTAGTTGGCTTCTGTTCCAACCTTTAGCCTCATTATGGACTGGAGATCAAATAAACACAGCAGCTCTCCCAGTGGATTTACCCTCTTTGTCACCAGAAATGCTGTATGATTTTTGAAAAAAACATTCACACTACTGAGAATAGCATTCTGTCTAAAGAAAACTGCATTTGCATAGTACTTCAATTCTATCTTTAATCTTTTAAAATAGTGTTGAGTCTGGAGAATAAGCAGAAGATTGGATGCTGTGGAACCGGAACAAAAATCTGCTTTTAGAAGATAGCATAGATTAAAGTCAGCATGTTTGTGTGCAACAAAATTAGTTTCTTTTTAGTTGTATCTTTTTAGTTGTTATACGTAAAATGTTCATTTTAGGAGCCATATTTCGAAATGTTGCCTAGACTTCAAAGGTTGCTGGTGTATTGCAGCCAGGGCTGCAGTTTCTAGCCAAAATTGCGCTCAGTGCGGGCAAGGAAAAAAAATCTGCCCCCTCCTCACCCATCCAATGGTGGTGCTGCTGTCCCATACAGGTATGTGCCATGCTGTGCTTCTACCATAGCACCATGCAATGTCCCTTGACTGAGCCCAATATTGGTGAAGGGGGGTCTGTCTTATGGCCTGCACCACTAATAGTGTCCCTGACTCTATTGCAGGAAATAGGATGGCTAGGATAAAGGCTCCTCCTATAGCCTTGGCATCTAGGGCGTTCACCTTGCTTGACATCCCCTAGAAAAGACCCTGATTGTATTATTCAACAACATATAGCAGATTTAGAATATTTATTGTGTGCTAAATACATACTGTATTTTTCGTCCTAAAAGACGTACCTGCCCACAAGACACCCAGGATTTGGAGGAGGAAAAAAATATTCTGAACCACATAGTGTGCTAGATGCTCTTTGACACTGACAATAATTATACATACAGCTTACAATTCAATATTAGCAGACAACCAGACATGCATGCATATAAGTACAGCAGAATACATTTTACAGTATGACTATAACTCAGTTCTGGTTACCTTGTTATTGGGGTACTGGCTGCTATATGATCTGTCTTTATGCACTGGTCATAAAACCATGCTTGCTACAGAATGAGCTAAGTTCATGGCAGATGCTAGTGAGTGTATTATTATTTTCTCCTTTTAATAGACCATATTAACCCCTGGTGCACTAGCACAAATTCAGCATATGTATTAAGCAGCTCTGTCTAAACAAAACGGGATAGGTTACATTACCTCTGCTATAAATGCTTCCTATGGATTGGTCGTGCTCTTTCTCCAACTAAACGCTTGCTACTAAACAATTTTGACTGTGTTCTTGCTACAGACTTGTACTTGCCATATAATTCATTTGATATAAGACAGTTACTGCTGATTTCATCTGCGGTTTTCAAACCAAGGTGCTACTTAAAGGAGACCTAAGTAAGAGCAGTGGTTAATTGACCACAAAACATCACTAAATCATCCAAAAGTATATGATAATGATTCTGTGGTAATGCCCCCTGCAATCGAGCAATGAAGGTGAATTAGCCCGTTGGTCAAGCGTCTGACAAAAAAAATGGATGTTCATCACATGACCGTTGACATGTGGAAACAGAAATGGACCACAAATAGGAGTGCACAGCACAAATGATCTCAAGAATGATTACTCTAATTAACAATTAGCAGACACATCCTCATCCAAATCCTCTCTTTGCTTATGAGTTGTACAATCGCAAAATAAATGGTCAATTTATCTGTTCATGGACATGGGCCTTGGACTAGGCCAGAAGGGATACGCACATAGTTTAACAAACTGATAGGATTCCTCCGAAACCAGAAGCCAAGGCAACCATTCTAAGGTACCACTTTGAAAAGTCCTGGACATGGGAAGCTGAATAGTAGGTTAATCTGGAAACACCACCTAAGTATGGGTAGAAGTATGAGAAGATCCATCTGAGCCAGGAGCAACTTACACAGTCAGCCATGTGCTTCATATTGTCATTGCAATAGTATTAACCCCCTAGCGAAATAGAAAAAAACTTACGAAACCTCCATAAGTGTGTCTATTATTAAGGGCAGCTCCAGACACACAGTGTGGGGCCCTGGCACACAGGGTGAGGGGGCAGCAAGGTTCAGCAGTTTGCTTAACCAAACTCAAAAGCATCCTTTATTAAAAAACACATCCAAAATAGGGGATTATAGGCAAAAAATACTATACTCACCTTTTGCACCTGCTGCTATAAAACATATTGGGTCCTGAGATGGAGCCCTGCAGCGTGCATTTCTGTCCCACCATTCATCGGCAGCATAGGGGATGAGAGGAAGTGGGCCAACCCTCCTATGGCATGCTCCAGTCATTGTCACTGATGCGGGTGAAGACTCCAATATCTCCTATGTCACTGATATATTGTGGGGTAGACATACACGCCGTGAGACTGGAACTCAGGATTTTGGTCATATGCTGCTGGAGTAGAATGGGAGACAAAACCTAGTAATTTTTTTTCTTCCTTGACAGACCCTTTAAGCATCAATTGCATGTCACCTGCCCCATTGCCTGGTATGCTGTGAAACGGTAAGGTGCCATTATCTGTCATTCCTGTTGAGGGGCAATATCCTGGCAAACAGGCCAAAAATCTACTTGTTTGTCAGTTAACAATCTAGTGAATGACCTGTCATCTTAACAACTATGGGGTTATTTAAAAACGGATAGTGCCGGCGCTCTAGACTCAGGAGCACCATGTAGTACTTGTCGCTCTGTAGCGCTCTCTTATACATTTCAATGGGGCTTCATTAATTGTGTATAAATAGCGTGTTTGGCATGTCTTTTTTTTGCTCAAGTCATTGTATGACCTCTCCTGGTTACAAACAAACACCTTTATAAATTTTTGGGACTTTTTATATTTTTTTGCAGAATTATATTCACAGGTCTGGCACTAAAGTGTTATTGTCCCAGTGTTAAATTAATGTCATTCCATGTGTTTTCGCTTTGTTACTGGCATATATGTGTTCAAAAACAGACTTTAATCACACAGAGTTTGGCGCTCTATGCTAGAGCGCACAGCTTTAGAGCGCCGACGCTGTGTGTGTGTAGTTTTTTATTAAATATGGTGTGGAGCACCGAGTGCCGGACGCACTGAGCTGCCGCTACTTGTCGCTCGCTGAAGCGCTGTACTGTTGTTAGAGCGCCCAACACACATCATATTCATCAATGCCGGCCAGGTTACTAGAGCGATTAAGACACTCTGTTACAGCGCCCGATACCCGCTTAAAGTGTCTACTAGCGGTTGCTCTAAGCGCCGCTATACAGATGCTCATCTGGCAATACCTGGCGCTAGTAGTGAATCAGCCTCTAAGTGTATAGAAAAAAAATACAAATATTAATTATAATAATAATGAACATTTATTCTACAATATAGCCACACTGCACCTTTTAGAAATATTAAATAATGATTCTACAAAATCACATGGAAAATGTCTAAATTACAGCGTAGTTTCTAAAACAGAAATATATTTAAACAGAAAATTGAAGGTATTATATGACATAATAAATAAAATAGTTTAAGTGAACTTTATAAGAACTGTTTATGTTCTTATAATTGAAATATTATAAAATATGCAAGGCAAGAGTGTTAATCAGTTCATTGCTGATGATCAGTAAGTCCAAAATAATGTCAATGGGACAGGTCACCAGTAATAATAGACTTGCTGAGAAACATGCACCCCATGTAACCTGTAAGTATCAAGGATTTTTTTATTTTAAACACATGTATATAAATGTGTGTAACCTGAAAGATGTGGTATGCTTGGTGCTGATTTCGGATAACTGCCCAACTTTTAGGTAAAGATCCTTAAATTATAGAATTATAATTGGAATTTACAGTTAGTTCATATATCACCCTTTAGACCAGGGATTTCCCACTTTGTCCGTCATATTTTCTAAAAATTCTAAGTAACATCTGGTTTGGGTTATCAGCACTTAAAACAGTATCACAAAATGCACATACATTATTCTCTTCACCTTGCGGGGCAGTTTTGTATCTATGGAGCAAGTTTAGATGGCAGCAGATAAGATCAGGGTACCACCTGATAGGATCTGGGGTACCCATGATCTAGATTAGGGATACTCAACCTTTTGAAAAGCGAGGGCCACTTAACAGATCTGTAAACTAGTCACTGGACAAAATTAATAGGTTCAGAGATTTTCTATAGCAGTCAAGATACCCACTGTCCCCTCAAACTCTATTAGACTGATTTTTTACACTTGTATGTCCTTCCACCATATCACCCCATTAGTATATTCAAATTGACAATCCTCATGTTCTACACATACTAATTGGCTTTCTTCTGTGAATATATAAGTCCCCCACATCAGAGTCCACATCAGATGGCTCTGAGGGCCACATGTGACCCCCGGGCTGCAGGTTGAGCATGTGTGATCTAGATTTTTATGTAATGCATGTGGGGGAGTAGGGTGCATTTACAGTTGCATGCAAAAAGTTTGGCACCTCCATTCAAAATTACTGTTACTGTGAACAGTTAAGCAAGTTGAAGATGAAATGATTTCCAAAAGACATAAAGATGACACGTACTTTCCAGCTTTCCAACATTTTTAGCAATATATGTATTTTTGGGGTTTGGTACAATTTTAGATTGCAAAAAGGAAAAAGAGAACTTTGCAAATGTATGGGAAACCACGAAGATCTGTAAACTTCATTAACTTTGAGTGTAATCCCCCTTGCACCTTGCCCCTGACGCTGAGACAGGATGGGGGTTACAAAAAAACTCCTTACTTTTTCCATAATCCAGCGCCATTCCCCCAATGTTTCAGGACCTGGGCGCAGCCACCATGGAGTGACATCCCCTGCTCTGGGCACATGCACATTTTAACACCTGAGCACTGATAACAAAGCTGTATTCCGAGCAAGGTAAGGTGTTTTTATTTTGCAACCCCATCCTGTCTCTGGGTTACCTACATACTGAGCTGCCACTTTAATTAGAGTGAAGACTTCACTATCACAAGTGATGCAATGTCAAAGCTTTAAAAAATCAAGACACCCCTAACCTATCCCAAAACACAGCAGCCCACAAATGGTTTAGGCCCACAAAGCAGACGAAGGCTATAAGAAGATAGGTTGCTTTCAGGTTGCCATTTCCTCCAAAATATAATAAGTAAATTGCAGTTAATTATTATTATTATTATTATTAATGTTTATTTATATAGCGCCATCAACTTCCGTAGCGCTTTACAAGTTAAGAATACAGACAAGGTAAAACATATAGCACAGAGAACAATACAAAATTAGATGCCACAGGTTAAAACCAAGTGTTGTGAGCACAGGAGACAATAGGGAGGAGTGCCCTGCCCTTGCGAGCTTCCAGTTAATGGAAACAATAGAGGTCAGGAGAAGATCTGGAACAATGAGAAACATTTCAGAGATAGCTGGTTGTAGCATTGCTGGAAAGGCAAAGCAGAAACCCTGCTTGATTATAAAATATCTTCAGGCAAATTTCGCGGTACACTGTTCTACTGTTCAGCAACACTGACGCGCTATCCTGGGCCCCATTCTTTTGAATATGTTTGTAAGTGACAAAGAGGAAGGCTTGGTAGGAAAAGTTGGCATGTTTTCTGATGATACAAAGATGATACAAAGGCTAGTAGTAGGGTGGACACTCCTGGACGTGTCTGCAATATGATTTAGCTTTACTGGATAGATGGTCAAAACTGTGGAAACTAGAGTTTAATGTCTCTAAATGTAAAATCATGCACTTGGGTAGAAGAAATGGGCAGTATGGGCAGTACGGTGTTAGCCAGGACCTCGGAGGGAAGAGATTTAGCTGCAAGATGAGTGGACAGTGTAGCCAGGTAGTGGGAAAAGTTAGCAGGATGCTGGGCTGCATAGCTCGAGGCATCACCAGTAGGAAGAGGGAGGTTGTGATGCCGGTGTATAGAGCCCTGGTGAGGCCACAGTTAGAATACTGTGTGCAGTTCTAGGGACATTACCTACAAAAACACATTATTCAAATAGAACGTGTCCAAAGGCGGGCAACAAAAATGGTAGAAAGACTTAAACTTAAAACTTATCAGGAGAGACTTAAAGAACTTAATTTGTACAGTCTGGAGGAAAGAAGTGAGAGGAGGGACATGATTGAGACCTTTAAATATGTGAAAGGATTGAATAAGGTTCAGGAGGGAAGTGTTTTTAAGAAGAAACTTAATGATAGAACAAGGGGGCCCAACCTGAAGCTAGTCGGGGGGAAGATCAGGAGCAATGCTAGAAAATATTATTTTACAGAAAGAGTAGTAGATGCTTGGAACAAACTTTCAGTAGAGGTAGTTGAAAAACCAACAGTCAGTGAATGTAAACATGCCTGGGATAAGCACACATCTATCCTAAGATAAAGAGTACATACAGTATACACATAAGGGCAGACTAGATGGAGCCTATGCTCCCCTTCTGCCGTCAACCTTCTATGTCAACCTTTCATATGGCCTTCATTAAAGAGTCCTCAGGAGAAAAAGTCTCCCAAGTTCTCAGCACAAAAAATATCAGAAGTTTGCAAAAGAATATCTAAACAAGCTTGATGCATTTTGGATACAAGTCCTGTGGACCAATACAGTTGAAACAGAATTATTTGGCCAAGGATCAAAGGTCATTTGGGAGAAAAAACACACAGAATTTCATGAAAAGATCCTCTCTCCAACTATTAAGCATGAGGGTGTTGTTTTGCAGCCAATGGCAAACAGGATGTCACCTATAAAAGGATAATGATTTTAAATATATCTCAAATCCCACAAAAGACTACTTCAAGGGGAGCTAGCTATATGTTATGGACCTCACAGTCCACTAATCTGAACATCATTAAAATCTGTGGATAGACCTCAAAAGAGAAGTGCAAGCAAGATGACCCAGGAATCTCACAGAACTGAAAGCCCTTCCAAGGAAGATTGAATGAAAACCCCCTCCAACAAGAATTAAGATTTTTGGTACAAGATTGGATACTTGCCAAAGGGGTTGTTATCTAAGTACAAACCATGCCCAAAGTTTTCCTTTAGTCCATTTTCTTTCTTTTTTTTGAAATGTAAAAGATAAATAAAAATAAAAATGGAATATGCCATCTTAAACTTTATGCCTTTTGGAGATTTTTTCATTTTCAACTTGCTTCACTGCTCACAGTAACAAGAAAACATATAATATAACAGAAAAGAAGGATTACCTTTAGGATTACCTTTATTATACATGTAGTGCTTGTGCCAAGGTAAATTATGTTTCAAGGTTGGTTAAGACCATTGAACTACATATTTGTTTAACTGGAAAGTTGTAGCCATAGCTAAAGTAACTTAAGAAGCTACAATGAGGTCCACAAGCAACTACCTTTTATTTCTCAAGCTTCCTTTAGCTAACTGCACAATGGCTTATTTACTGCATTTGGTAAAATTTCAGGGCAGTAAACATTTATGAAACCTTTGATCAGAAATGGCCAGAGATCCACTTACTTGCACACTGTTCCATGCTCTGCTGTTGACCAATAAAGAAAGGTAATGCACCCGAAAACCCTCCAGACTCCACTGGTCACTGCAGTCACATAGGAGGTGCAAGTGGTACAGAATGCTAATCCTTTGAGTTATATTGCCTAACTTAGGGCTTTCTTTTTACTTTGACTGGAGTTCCTCTTTAAATGAGCACTATGGCCCAAAAAGGGCCCAATGATAAATAGCCATATAAATATCCTGGATGGTGGGGGGAGGGGACACTTATACACCCGTCAAGAAATATCCAGCCAGGTGTGTTTTTCTTTCTTTTAATGGAAGGAAAAGGACTGGCTCTGTCACCCCTGATAGACTAAACCTGTAAAACCTGGAATTTATTCCTACCATTAGAGACTAAACCACAGGTGTATACGTGACCCCTCCTCTCATTAGCCGACGTGTTTGTATGCATTTTTAATATTACACAATTTCATGATGGTGTTCCTTTACGGTACTTGCATAATAACAGGCAAGCAATGTCCGGTAGTGTTTAAAAATTAAAACAGGATATATACAGTTCCACGTTATGACCACTGCAGAAGGTCCGGGAATAGACTAAACAGCAAATGTTTGGCCAATTGGAGGCAAACATTTGCCCTTAGGCAGCATTTTTTTTGCTGCCTAAGGGTAACTGCATCAAAAATCAGTTTAATTGCAGGAATGGTTGTAACTTTTTAGTAGCACAGGAAGCTTTGCCACAGCATTCAAACTGTGAGCTTTTCCTGCAGACCTAAAAGAGTGAGGGAGGATGCCACAGAAATGCAGCGTGTCCTGCAGGATCCACATGATATTACCACATTCAGAGCATTGCAATACGTTTATGCTGGACCTAGAGACTCTTAGCATGATTTATCATGCCCTGCTGTGTATACTCCATAACTGCCTGTTCCCTCGGGCTCTTGCAGCCGTAGTTTGTGAAACCAGGCCACCAGGTGTGCATGGTCTGTGTACTACTGGCTCCCGTTGAGCACAATAAGCACCACCAGACATGGAGATTCCCAGTGTAAGTCTCAATGGGAGCAGGGCATACACAGGCTATGCTAGCACAAACCGGGGTTGCAGGAGCTCAATTGGCGGAGTGTGAGTGGTGGTGAAGTAAGTGGGTTGCCTCATGGTCCATAAGTCACTGCTGATTTGAGGTCTTTGGAAAAGCCAAGAAAAGTTTCATTTACTTTTAAGGGTTGCAGATCCTAACCTTTTCAACCACGTAAGCTGGCAATTAATACTTTCATCCTTTCAAATCGATACTCTAATTAACACACTTTGAAAATACATATTGGATGATATTATGTTTTTCATATTAACAATTCTTGTATTTGTAGTTTAACATCTTTATGATACTGTACAAAAAACAATGAAAAAATACTAACAAGGTCATTTTATAGTACATTTATTTTCCTAGGAAACAAAAATAGACATTTGTACAAATTTTAGCTTTAAAAATACTCTTCTGCTTCACATAAAGCTTTACACTTTAAAGTAAATTATATAGTTAAATGTTAGTGATAGGGAAGGGAAACTGCAGTGAAAGAAACCCAGAAGTTCCATTTGCAGAGAACCTGTAAAGAAATGAGGTTTGCCTGGCGACCACACTCTTCCATTCACTTCTATAATTGGTCAGGCACTGACCCGGGAAAAGAGCGCAGATCACTTGCTAATCACTCATGACTTTATGAGTGGAGCTTGCTCAGCCAAGCAATGAGCTGAATGATCAGAAGGTTTTAGAAGGAGCACGGCAATGGCAGCCTCCATATTTTTCTAACTACAGTGTGAAAAAAACACTGTATAAGAATAAAAGGTCATCATTTTTAAGTGCATTTGCAGATCTTTACAATCCTATACTTATATTATACACCTTACTTTCCATGAATCTGATCAATCCAGGTCCTCTGCTTAAAAAATACCCATTCAAAATATCCTGTCTTTAGGCAAGTCCCCCATTTCTACAGTAAACTATGTGCCAGGATAGTGGAGTTGTGTGCTCCAGCATTGGCAATAGTGGATGGGAGGGGGCATTCAGACCAGATCTATAAAATGGGCAGGCCATGCTGGACTGGGTGATGCCACGCACCGCTCACAAGTGCAGTTAGGAATCCAACAGGCTGCTCTAGCCACAATGTGGGCTCGAGGAGGGGTAAGTGAGCTCAGGGACCTAGGGGGTTTCACACAGTGGGGTACTCCAGACCAAGGTGCGTCATGGGAACAGAGCAAAACCCGGGATAGTGAAAATCCCAGGTTTTGGTCCACTTCAAGGGTAACATTTGTGACATGTTAGATAAATATTATAAATAAGGGGATAACCATAAAACATGAGCAGCAAAATGTAATAAACTATAGTGACCTGCAACAAAGCTGTCAGCTGTAGATGATATTGGGTTGCTATTGGGCGTAGCACAATGAAAACCATCATTGGCCTATGCATCAAATTAACTGGGAGCCTTATTTATGAACCATCAGTGCCACACAGCGCCACTTTTTTGGCAACAGTGGCACTCAGCATACAAGTTAAGAATTCCAATACCAAACACCCTGTCGTTGAAGCGGCACTAGATGAAACCTGGTGCTGTAGGTCAAGATCCCATAAGACACGATGGGCAGAACTGGATTGTGTTTAATTTTTTTTAGATATTCCTAAAATAAACTATTTTACTGTACAAATGTGTTTACATTCAGTCCTACTACAGCCAAAGCCTGTGGTATAAAATACATTGAAAAGGCTATGGCTTATAAATGAGAGTAACTCGAAATAGATAAGGCCTAAATTTGTAAAAGAAAAAAATCAAAGGGTTTTCCATTTCTAGCTGTAGTCAGATGAATGTAAACATTATTTTTACAGAGACTTAGCTGTCAGACAATTCTAAAAACACACTGAATGGAGATGCAGTGACATGAAAATGTATTGCTCAGGATATATTACATTTTATTCTGTCCTAAGAGGATACTTGCCATGTAAAGTACACAGTTGAGAATGTATATTGTAAGCTTTGCCTTTATTGGTAGGTCAGAAGAGCTGGTGTACAGTGGTTCTGTAGGAATAAATCAAGTCTTCTTGACTTGCTGTTTAATTTTGTTGTTGCTAGTCATCTGGCTTTCTCTGTTAACTATTCACCGTATAGAGGTAAGGTGTTAATTGTATTTTCATCACTGGAGCTATGGGATGTTATTAAATATTTAATTACCAGAACAGTTACCCCCATTTTTTTTAAACTTTTTTTTAAGACATTTATATTTTTTCTTTGGGGGTTATTTAAGAAAGGATAGCGCCAGGTAGTGCTTCATAGCGGCAGGCAGCATCTGGTGAATGCTGGGCGCTGTACGGGAAACCACATTCAAGAAAGCAAATCTGGTGAGCGCCTCTAACAGCGTCAGGTAGCGTCACATGTATTATTAGAGGTGACTCAGTATATAGCGCCGGCACTCTAGGTTCAAGATCGCCACGTATTACCTTTCACTCAGTGCCGCTCTCCCATACATTTCAATGGGCTTTCTTTTGTTTGTGTTTAAACAGCGTGTTTGGCAATTAAACTTTTTTTTTTTTTTGCTCAAATCATTGTGTGACCTCTCCTGGCTGCCAACACTTTAATATATTTTTTAGACTTTTTATATTTTTATGCAAAATTGTATTTACAGGTCTGGCACTAAAGTGTTATTGTATCAGTGTTAAAACAATGTCATTCTATGTGTTTTTGCTTTGTTACAGGTGTATATGTGTTCGAAAACAGACTTTGATCACACAGCGTCTGACTCTCTATGCTACAGCGCCCAGCTTTAGAGGGCCGATGCTGTGTGTGTGTATTTTTTTGTGAAATATGGTGTGGAGCGCCAAGTGCTGGACGCACTGGGCTGGGGCTACCTCTCGCTCGCTGCAGCGTAGTACTGGTGTTAGAGCTCCCAACACACATCACATTCATCATTTTGTGGTAAGGGCGTGGTTGAATTGGCTGTGAACCAGCGTGGCATGGTCCTGGAGCCCAAAAGACTCCAGGTCCGGCCACTAGCCTGGCCTCAGGGACACTATTACTGGCATATACTGGATACTATTTAAGAAAGGAAAGACCAAAACCCTGCTAATTAGGTTGGTCTGGGATAAATTCTTCTGTAGAGGGCATCCCTGAAGAGTAACTTCAGGGGGTAGTGGGGTTGCAAATGTATCGGGCCCCAGAATATCAGGGGGGCCCCATCATTGTTGCTCCTTCAAATTATTTATCATGTTTGCATTCACATGCCATCATTTAGATAAAGGAAGCAGCATTCGCCTTATTCTTTAGATGTCTAACTACTCCAAATGAGTTAAAAGACAGAAAAAAGTTTATTGTTCACACCAGGCCCATTACATTTAGTTACGCCACTGGAGCATCCTGATATGGAAGGGGCCCGCAGTGTGAAATTGCCTATGATTGCTGTATACTGCCCTTATTTTAAGGACCTTTAAGGAGCCGTAATCTGCTTTGCGGTGCCCATGTATAGCGTTCCTAGCAGACCTGGTGGTTAGCTTCAGGGAGAGCACAGAGCAGAGGGATCAGGGATGCAGCAGTGCCCATTGCTGATCTGCAAAGCAAACCTGCTTCTTGCTGCAGCTCATCATAGTAAGATGCAAATCTGTTTTTTATCAAATGAGGATCGTGTGTCCTTCAGATGTAGATTCACAATTCTGGCCAGGGGAGTTTGCTCTTCGGTGCTGAACCATCTAATGATTTTTTATTTCTACAATATAGCCGTCCAGACACTGCACTGCTTACACAATGTTGCTCTTCCTGTGTTTCGATGTTTGATTTTTTGGGTTAACCATCTGGTACTTCAGTGTGTTCCTGGGCATGTATATGATGTTGGTTTTTCTGACACCTCAACTACATAGGGGATGACAATATCCTTTCTCCAGCCCTGCTTTCCAGCTTCATTGTACTTTCTCTTTGTTCTTGCTGTTTTAACAAGCAGCACTGCAGTAAACAGAGTGTGTGGATTGCAGCTACTGCTTATTGCTGCTAGATTCTGAATTGAAAAAGCCATTTGGATGACTAGTGAAATGATTTTAAAAAATAAGCCTTCGTTTATTCCCACAAATATACTATGATCTGGATGAATGAGTATCTTTACAGACACGTTGGTGTAGTGGCAGACCTACAAACCTGCAGTACTAGTTGATATCAACCAAATCAATGACTTGAGGCAGCTATCCTTGTTCATCTCCTAAGTCTCTTCCTCTTGAAACCCGTCAATTTCCCCCCTATTAGCTGAAATGTATTTGTTAGTTGAAAGAGTTTTCAATCAACTATGAAAGAGCTTGAAGCCCAAGAATTGTCACAGAACCACAGAACTACTTTTAGCTCAATACAGTTATAAAGAAAGATAAAGTATACCTACCAACATGGTAGGAAACACTTTAAAATCAGCTCCATTAAGAAAGCATTACAAAGAGCCATGTGAATACTCAACACTTATATTAGGAAAAAAACGAAAGAACAATTTACATAGGCTAAAGGCTTTAAAGCAGACCTTCACTCTGAATAAGAGCCTATCTTATATGTTTCCCACACCCTGTACATACAGATTGCCCACATTAAAAATCATCCTACCTGCATCTACTGCATGTTATGAGCCTTTAAACATCCAAGATGGCGGCTTATGGAAGCCGCCATCTTATCAGGCAGCCTGCAAACAGGAAGTGCCTCCTGACTGTGCTGCTCTGCATTCTGGGACTGCTGACCTTTACCTGACCCCAGCTCTGCTCTGTCTGAGCAAAGCACAGCTATAACCCGCCTCCCTGTACCTTATCCCACTCTCCTCTCCTCAGTAAGCGTGATGCTTCTGAGTCAAGATGGCGGCGCCCGTATCCTAAATTCCTGAACAGAGTTGAAGCCCAGTGGGGGAAAGAATAATAAGTTAGTGACTAAAAACGTAAAATATATTAATTTTAGATGCTGGGGAACCGTTTTTTAAGAGTTTGGGCTTTTCATTAAATCACGCTGAAGGTCCGGTTTAAATAAAGTCAGTATCATCTAAGTTTAATACTGCTTATAGGGAAAGAGGAAGGGTAGCTCTGATCAACTGATTGTTTTGAGGTTCTGTTTTTTTCCTCAATTCTGTAACTATGCTACATAGAAACTCAAACACAATGCAACATCATTTACTGTTGCATAATGCAGCATTGTTTATTGACATATTGTGTCTATCAGCATCCTCCATAAATAAGTCATTGACATTTTTTTTATACACATCTGGGTTGATGTTCTAATGGAAAATCCTGTTTTTCACGTTTTGTCTCCTGTTACATTTACACGTGTGCAGTCTCGTGCTGCTAGTTTCATTTGTTTTTTTCTTTACTACATGTTACCCATGGTAACCATTTAAATAGAGATAAAGGCTGTATTAATGGCAATTCGGGACACACAGTTGCGTTTTACACATTATAGGTGTCTTAGTGAAAGCAGAAGTAAACTAACAGTTTCTAACTTTTTCCTGAGCCAGGATATAAAGGTAAGCTCTAGATGAGTTTTAATGGTCTTGTCCTTGTCATTGCTGTCAAACAATTCCTTCACTGTGCTTGCTTCTCCATACAACCAGTGCTGTCATCAAGAGGGTTAAAAGAACAGGGATGAATATCAAAGAGCAGAGAATAGGATAGGGTGGGTCAGCTGGGAGCCTTCCAGTAAGGGCACAGTCCTTGAAATATTGTTTATGAATATTTATGAAGAAATTATCCACTGCTTGGTTTGGCCAGAAGCAGTCCTGGTGGTAAGCCAGAAGAAGTGTACAGTTAGTGGCATCTGTATAGATCCTGGAGGAAAGAAGACAAAAAAATATTAGCTATAAATATGAGATCATTACGGATTTTAATGTACAAATATTGTGAAAGATTAATATATGAACGTGCATCCTCTTGTGTCCTTGTACAAATAAATATACTGCTTTTCAAATCAAAAGATAGCTATTTCCTACAGCCATAAGCAAAGGAGTCAAGTAGTTTTTTTGACTTTGGAACTTAAAATGGCATCCATAATAATGTTTATTTATATAACACCATCATCTTCCGTAGCGCTTTACAAAGTATGATTACAGACAGGGTAAAACATATAGTACAGGGAACAATACAAAACTAGATGCCACGAGGATCAAACCAAATATTGTGAGTGCACAGGAGACAATAGGAAAGAGAGCTCTGCCCTTGCGAGCTTACAGTCTAAAGGATGGGTTTGAAGACAAAATGGGCTGGATCACAAGTGGTAGAGCTTGAGTTGGCCTGCATGTGCCGTTTAAAGCTTATAGAAGTCACTTAAATCAGGTTATATGCTTGACTGAACAAGTGAACTTTGAGGGCACTTTTAAAGGCTTGGAGTGATGAAGAGTGATGGATTGAGCAGTGAAGTGCATTCCGGAGAAGTGGGGAGGCACGGGAGAGGTCATGAAGGCGGGAGTACAAGGAGGTAACCAAGGAGGAGGACAGTAGAATGTCAGGCGGAGGTTGCTCTTGGGTTGGAAACGCTGGCTCAGAGATGAGGGGCCTGGTTGGAGAGAGCGTTGTAGGTTAACATTAGAAGTTTGAACTGAACTCTCTGAGAGACAGGTAATTAGTGGAGGGAAGCAGCACTGGAGAAACAGGGGAGAGGGGGCTGGGGCAAGCAGCAGACTTTAGAATAGATTGGAGGGGTACCAGTCTGTTTGTTGGCAAACCACAGAGGAGGGTGTTGCAGTAGTCCAGTCAGGATATGACCAGGGCATGCACTAGCATTTTAGTGGTATCAGGTGAGAGGAAGGGAGGGATGCAAGAGATGTTTTTTAGTTGAAGACGACAGGAGGTGGCTACGGAGTGAATGTGAGGTGTGAATGAGAGATCACACATAGAAACATAAAAGGTTTACGGCAGAAGGAGAGCATGCGGTCCATCTAGTCTGCCCTTATGTGTATACTGTATGTATTCTTTATCTTAGGATAGATGTATGATTATCCCAGGCATGTTTAAATTCACTTACTGTTGATTTTCCAACTACCTCTGCTGGAAGTTTGTTCCAAACATCTACTACTCTTTCTGTAAAATAATATTTTCTAACATTGCTCCTGATCTTCCCTCCGACTAGCTTTGGGTTGTGCCCCCTTGTTCTATCATTAAGTTTCTTCTTAAAAACACCTCACTCCTAAAAAAAATCCTTTCACATATTTAAAGGTCTTAATCATGTTCTCTCTCCCCTTCTTTCCTCTAGACTGTACAAATTAAGTCTCTCCTGATAATTTTTAAGTTCAAGTCTTTCTACCATTTTTGTTGCCCACCTTTGGACCCATTTTATTTGTCCTATTTGAATAATGACTTTTTGCTGTGGCCTCACCAGGGGTCTATACAGCGGCATCACAACCTCCCTCTTCCTACTGGTGATGCCTCACGATATGCAGCCGAGCATCCTGCTTGCTTTTCCTACAGTCTGGCTACACTGTCCACACATCTTGCAGCTTTTAGTAATTAGTATCCCTACTCTCCTCCGAAGTCCTGTCTAACACATTACTGCCCATACGGTACTCAGAGCAGTTATTCCTTAGCAGTTATTCCTTAACCCAAGTGCATGTTTTTACATTTAGAGACATTAAACTCCAGTTTCCACAGTTTTGACTATTTATCCAGTAAAGCTAAGCCAGACACCTCCAGGAGTATCCACCCTATTATTAACCTTTGTATCATCAGCAAACAGGCAAACTTTTTCCTCCAAGCAGTCTCCTGTGTCACAAACATATTAAAAAGAATGGGGCCCAGGACAGAGCCCTGCGGCACACCACTTGTAACTCGCCTTTGTTCAGATTGCACACCATTTACAACAACGCTCTGATACCGATCCCTCAGCCAGCTGTAAATCCACTGAACTATCCAGGGATTGAGTCCTACCTTCAATAACTTATCTATGAGCTCCTTATGTGGTACAGTGTCAAAGGCTTTGCTAAAATCCAGATAGGCGATATCCACAGCACCACCTTCATCTAAAATTTTAGTGATATTGTCAAAGAAATCAATAAGATTGGTCTGACATGATCTGCCCTCAGTAAAGCCGTGCTGTTTTGGGTTTAAAGGGTTGTTAAATTTTAGATGGGAAATTATCTGTTTTTTCAAGAGAGTTGCCAATATTTTTACCACTAAAGATGTTAAACTAACTGGCCTGTAGTTACTGGCTTGTTATGTACTCCCCTTTTTATGGATTGGTACGACATTGGCCATTCTCCAATCATCTGGAACCTCACCACTTGAAAGGGAATGGTTTAGTAAATCAGTCAGAGGGGCGGCAATCCCTTAAAACTCTGGGGTGGATTCAGTCTTGACCCATTGCCTTACTTACCTTTAGATGTGCCAACTCAGCTAAGACATCAGCCTCCGAAGACTCCGGAGCAGGACCCTCCCAGCTGGATGCTATGCTATGGCCATACCTGATATGTGTTTGAAAGCCACTATCTGAAAATACTGAACAAAAGTAGCTATTCAGATTGTCAGCCACAGCCTTAGCTCTGTCAATATATTTATTTTCCCTATTTCTGACTGCACTGTTTTTCTTCTTTCTGTCGCCAATATATCAGAAAAAGATTTTATCTCCCCTCTTTCCCAATTTGGCCATTTCTACTTCCTTTTGCCCTTTAGCAGCGTTTATAATCAGTTTTAATCAGATTACACATCAGATAAGAGACAAATAGATAATTTGGCACAACATGCCAACAAACAAGCAAAAGTTATCAAGCAACCTAAACCACAAGATTAGTAAACCATAGAGAGAAGGGAGCAAGTCAAGAAAACTAAAGGAGGAAAGGGGAAAGCAAGATAAGAGGAAAATGAAAAAGAAAATGTGGTCACAGCATAAGTGGAGACAAAATAAAGTTACCTTATTCTACCCAGCCACCCCACCCTTTCTATCCAGGTCCCCAAGACAACTTGATAAGTTGGACCGGACGGGCCTTGGTTATGAATTATGTTAAGTTACAAACAGCAGTACGTTATTATGGTTCTTCAAGCTTCTCTCTATTGCAATACCCTGGGACAGTATGCACAATTTTGGTTGGGATTAGACACAACCTTATTAGAGACTCGTAATCCACCAACAGAACTTTGTGTTTACTAACCAAATGTTCTACTACTCTTTTTGGAATTTCTGCAACACCAGATCTAAGGTTCATCTTTTAATGTATAGCAAATCAACGTGCCTAGGAGGTAAATGTATAGAGCACAGTGATTAAGCCCTTAATGGTTCACACTTCTCTTGAATTTATGGACAAACATTATCCTTCTATTTTTTTCCATCATTCTAGCATTGATCGATATTATTTTGATCATAACTGACTTTATAATGGCATGTGTTATTTCAAATCTGTATACTTCTGTTAGTAAAAAGGTCTAGTTTTAGGAGAGGTCTGTTGGGCTGTGACAATAATTTGAAATATTTGTTGATTCCAGCAGGGAGAGCTCTTAAATGGTTGTTCCTGGTTCATTTGTCTCCTTGTTCTTGTCTGTATTTACAGAGCCGTTAGCAACCTTTCCTTGTTGTGTATACTGTACATTTTAGTGGTTCTATATGCATTTTTCATAAATATTTTTTAGTTTTTTTGTGCCAACTCTTTCAAGGTATTTTTCATCCTAATCAGAAAATGATAAAACATATACAATCCCTTGTAGTTGTGGGTTTCTTCACTGTCAGTTCCAGTTCTGACAGACTGTCTGGCTTCTGCGTATTTCCTTGCTTTGTGCCACAAGGGAGTATACTAACTCATTGATTGGCTCATTGATTTGATTATATATTTTGATCATTAGGAACGTTTTTAGACACTTGGGGCTTTTGGCTTTTAAACATGCAAGAGTAAGATGCCAGAAGATTGGACTCCCTCAGGCATTTAATATCATCCTATAAACATATCACAAACTTCTTTTGGATGTTGGTGACTCTATTGAGGAAATCTCATGCTGGTTCTTGCCTGGTAAATTGAGACGGATAAATAATTTTAATCTCCTCCCTTCAGGACCAGAACATGGTGTTAGTTTGGTGGTGATAGTTTTCCTGCCCCCTCCTTTTCAAACTCCGGACAAACTACCTGTTGGTTTATTTGCTGCCTACAAGTTGGGTTCGCACAACAGCAAAAGAACTTCTTCTTACTCATTATAGCTTAGCTAAATTAGATGGACTTTGAACAGTGCAGGCTTGTGTGCCCAATCCTACCTGCACATCCCTCCTAACCAAACCAGTTTTTGGGGGGTACCAAAGTTGTCACATGTTAGCTGCACCACTGATGAGATCTGTCCACTTGTGACTGGCTTTTAACTGCATTTCCAAGGAATGCATATACTTAACTCCCCCACCCCCAGCAGCTGGGGTGCTATCCAGTCCTTTAAAACTGGTTTTAGATAATCGGTTTTGAAACGTGATTAGATACCCCCATTTCTTCATAGAGAGGGAGCATGCTGAGACAATGCCTGACAATAACCCTCTGGGGGTGGAGACTAGAGATGGATGAACCCGAATCGCAAAGTTCGGGTTCATACCGAAGAGTGAGTTCTGGTTCCCAGAACATGGACATTAGCCAAAAGTCAGTTTTCGAGTTTGGTGTGTAGCCCCCACACGGAAAAGCTGTCCACCTAAGGGTCACCGCAGCCCGCGGTCCTCAGCGGTAGCACGGGGTGGCAGTGGCAGTTGAATATTTATTCAAAGTTTGGCAAAACTTGCAGACCCGAACTTTGGGGGGTCCACTCATCCCTAGTTGAAATGAAAAGATATGCGTATGAACACCATGTGACCTCCAAAATGGGTATGCTTTAAAGAGCAAGAAATCATGCCAGCTGCTTAGTAACATTACCTTAGCGCAAAATTTTTTTTTAAGATTTCAAGCTCACGCTATTTATATATTTTAAATTCTTGGCATATAGGCAGTGTGTACTTTATCAACTTTAATCATTTCAATTTGCAATAATTTCACAAACAAATGACAGGGAAAATGTCTTATCACTTATTTAAATGACACATTTTAGGGGAAAAAAAAACATACCAATCATCTAGCTGAAATCAGTTACTGGGACACTGACTGAGCTTCTACATATTGGCAGAAAATGGGTGAGAGGAGACAACAGACTGATTAGATCTACAGAGCAATTTACCACCAAAGCAGCAAAATGTCAAATATGTTTACTGTCACGCACAACACGGAGCACGGTATTCGCTATCACATGTTTACTGAATCAAATTCCATTTCCATTTTAAATGCTGGTATTCAATAAATATTTACTTCAAATTCTTGTAAAGCAGAATACTTAGATACATGGGGGGGATGAAATAAGACTAAAAATGAGTCTCTAGCATTTTAGAAGTGAGAAATCTGGACTTTGTGAGTCTGTGGTAGTAATTAGTTTTTATACTGACATATGCACATGTAACTAAAGGCAGTGTGGGCTTTAATCTAAGGTGACCTCCAGGGGTGGCAATCCCATGACTGCATGTGGCTCTGCTGCCCCTCTTTGCTTTTGCTTAGATTGTGCTGCTCGAGGCAGCTGCCTCACTCTGCATAAAGGTGCACCCTGGTGACCTGTAACTGCACCTGTGCTTTGTGAGGCAAGAATGTTTATTGCAATTCACTAAAATAATAATTCCTTGGTCTTGGTTGGCTCACTACAGCGAGGCATACAGGAAGACCCACAGATCCACTCCTGCTTTCCAGGGAGGACCCACGTCCTTCAACTCAGAGGTGGACTGGAGCAAAAAATTTGCCACAGATTTTACTGGTCCTGGTTAGGCCATGACCATCTTGTGAGCTGCTAAACCAAAGGGCTTCCCAGCCTGTCAACCAATGGTTTCTTGAGCTGAGGCACTAGAATAGAACCAACAGATCATGAGCATGGTGGATATCACCACTCCTATGGTGATGATTCTAAAGCTTTATTATTGTAAGGGCAGATATTATGGCAGGAATGAGTATAGTCCCCAGAACTGTTGCTTAACCCATGGCATCAGTTGGGGTGTTTTTGCTGAAGGGGTAAAGTGGGGTTGAGAGGAAGACTTGAGAGGAAGAAAAGTGGAGGAGGGATGGATGAAACTCTGAAACAGACTCTGAGTGGAATGGACTGTGTGGTTGGGGCTACGTCCATCCCAGTCAGTAGTGCAGCCCCCTGGGAATTCTCCCTATGCCCCTACACACAGTCCACTCTGCCCCTACATAAAGCGGAACAAAACCTTTAATTTTCACTTTCCGGGGTTTTGTTTTGCCCCCCCAGGGCATCCCAATTTGGAATTCCCTGTTGTATGAATCCCCCCCAAATTGGCGCATGTAGGCTCCCCTCTTCCCAGTCCAATGGCATCTACATGGGCTTTGGTCCAATCAGCACTGCTCGCTGAAGTGATGTAAATTGGCGATCAGCTCTGATTAGTGTGGGGAGCAAGAGCGGCCGCATCCCCTGCTGCTCTGCATTTTCCCCCCAGGCCTATCTAAATGGCTGGGACAGGAGCGCACACACACCCTGAGGATGTGGGGATGCAGCCACTCTTGATCCCCATTCACAACAATCAAAGGCACCTTGCCGAATTCCGTCAGTTCAGCGTGTGGCTTAGATTGGTCTTTGAGGTTGTAGGAGCACTACACTAACTGAGGTTCGATGGAGGGTTATCCTATCTTTTTTCAGTACAACACTACATGAAAAATGCAACTTTAGAACCAACCATCCTTCAGAAAATCATGTGCAAGATTTTTTTCCTATTTTTCCTAACATTGCAGATCTAATACAGGTATGTTGTTTTATTTAAACCCAAATATTGCATTTATTGCCATTCCAGAATCCACTGAGCCATTTGTGCATTCGTGGAAAAAGCATATGGGAGGTGGGGTAGCACTGCAGCCAGATATCATTCTATTGTAAGGTATTCCACAATATTCATTTAAAGAAGCAAAGGGACACATAGGAGTGCTTAGACGGGGAGGCTGATTCATCATTAGCGGCAGGTAGCGACAGATGAGCGTCTGTAGCAGGCATTTTCAGAGCGCCAGCTAGTAGTCACTGTGTTTAGCCGTGGGTCGCTACTTTATAGCGACTCAGTCGCTGTTCAGTAATGTTGAATACATTGTGAGGAGTTGCTATTTGACCAGTACAGCGCTGTATGGGAGCGCATGTTAGTGACTGCTCATAGCGGCCGACTCACACCATATTCAGCAAAAAAACAGCCTCACAAATCTCTGGCGCTGAAAAATACTTGTTTGAAGCCCAGAGCGCAGGAGGCGGTGTGTTTAAAGTCTGCTTTCAAGCATCTATCAACTAGTAACAAAGCGAAAACATATGGAATTACATTGTAGCAACATTGTAACATGAACACTTTAATGCCAGACCTGTAATGTCATTTCTGAAGAAATATTTAAAAAATTTAAAAAATGTGGAAAAAACAGCTTTTTCAGTGCCACAAGAGGTCACACAATTATTTGTGATTTTTGGAAAAAAAAAAAAAAACCCGTTTAAAGAGAAGAAAAGGTTCGTCCATTGAAATGTATGGGGGAGCGACAGGTAGTGAGAGGCCATACCTGGCGCTGTGCAAGGCTGAACGCTGGCGCTGTTCGCTGAGGCTTTGAAAATGATGAATCAGACGCTACATGGCGTTATCCCAGTCGCTAAACAGATTCTGCTTGACAAATGTGGAATTGCGCGCCGTGTCCGGCGTTGACTAGTCGCTATCTGTCGCTACCTCTCATTAACCAGGCGCTTCCTGACGCTATCCCTTCTTAAATAACCCCCTTAGTATGTATTATAACTGAGTTATTGTCAAGCAAATGCATCAGTTTAAAACATTGTGGTATGCCACAATGCTTGCATAAGTCTTGCATAAATCACTGTGGTGTTGTCTTGTATTTATTTCTGTATGTTAACTAATATTATCTACAGATTAGGAGTGGAAATCAGCCAGCTGCTCTGTAGACAGACACTCACTGCCAGCACACTGCTATCAGTGTGAAAAACAGCTGGGACCATTTGGAGATGGCTCAGCCTATGTCATCATAGGTTAAAAGCGGCACAGATCACAATATGTTGAGATGGACCAGCTTTAATAGGGGATTATAAGAGCTGCCAGTGTCAATGTGTCCTCGGCTTCAGGGAGTGCATTTCCAAGCTGCAGATTGTATATAATCTCGTGATGAATCTTTTCAAGCTTGAAGTTTTTAAACTGTATTGTAACAATGTGCGATAGAGCAACCAAGGAAGACATGATGTGCGTATTTGGGGCACGAAATAGCTTCCAATGGCCTTCCAATCTACTGAGAAACTAGGCAGGACAGTACCACAAATAAATAAATCTGTGGGCTAACAAAAAAAAATACTCACTGTAGCTCAGTTCAACCATCCAGGTTCTTATCTGACTCGCTGAGATGATCTGAACCAAGTCTCCAGCCCCCTGTCTCTCTACACTGTATCTTAACATACCCTCTGTCTTAGACCATGGCAACAACCGCTTCAAGCCAGTGTGCGTGCATTGGTGGACTGGTCCCCCATCCAGCCCACAGTATTGTAGATGCAGATGATGCATACCTCCCAACTGTCCATTATTTAGACGGACTGTCCCTATTTTGAGTTCATGTCCTCCTGTCCCTCATTGTTGAATACCCTCAACAGGTGAATATTAAAGCTACAAATACAGTACTTAGCTCCCGGTGTGGGATTGGGTAAAAAGCTGGCTAAAAAGCAGGTGAGTCTCTTTTTTGTTTCTTCATTCCTAGTAAACAAAAAAAAAACACTCACCATATCCCTAGCTTTCACAAGCTCCTACAACGGAAGTTCCGCATTGCAGTCTCGGATTGTGGTCTTCTAGCTCGCGTCGTCTCCCAGTAACAGCAGCAGCTGCTTCTGCGAATGATGCTCTGCAGTAGCAGCGGCCCCTTATCACAGCCACACTTTCCCTATAGTAGTGTGAAGAACGCTGGGACCAAATTTTTGACTTTAGTATCATTTTAATATGCTAATCATTTTTTAGGGGACTCTAGGGTCACATTAACCTGGGATGTAATAACGTAACTTATTTTCAAATAAAAGTACACAATAGTCCAGGCAAGGACTAACTCCCTCCCCCACCCCCCCTGTAGGAACAGTGTAAAGTAAGCCATTTCAAAGCATCACTAAATCCCTGATGGTATATACATACCTAATATATATATATATATATATATATATATATATATATATATATATATATATACCACTGGCTTTGCTTACTTTTTTGAATGTCATAGCACAGCTTTAGAAGTCATGAGCATGCTGCCCTTCTGTGGTCAGAACCAGCTGCTGGACCACTAAAACTTGTCAAGCTCACTTGCGCTGAGGGCACCAAGAGTCAGAGTGGTTGTTTTTTGCATAGTCCTGGAGAAATGAAATTGAAAGGATGGCTAAGTTTGGATTCCTAATATGGATTCTACCCTGTGTTGCAGGAAATAGAGGAGAGGCCCATGGGACAGGCTTCAGGCGAGATACATGCTGCCCTATTATTGCTGTTGCCAGGACTGTTCCTTTAATAAAGAAACAGTATTTGAATTTCCTTTCCATTCTGTCTAGTCTTCTTACTGAGAGCCACAACAACATTTAATTGCCATTAAATAAAATCACTTCCCTCTACAGTCCCCCTGCAAAGAGGCTTATGTTACTCCCTTATACTTAAGCCTCCTCTTTGTGCATTGTGCAGCCCAAAAGTTGTGTGCTGACATGACTGCACAGGTGCTCCTCATGCGGACTCTTCCCACAGCTTGTGGTTGACCCGTCCAGCTGTTGTGCGGTCCCATGCATGTTATGGGAGGCCCTGGGTGCACCGGATGTTAGAACAAGCTTGTCAGGTGCGATAACTGAAACAGGGTGTGTAAGTATGGGAAAATGAATGATAAATTAGAGAATAACATTACATAGTGCTATAGTCATTTACTTTTTTTTATAGAAAAGAAATATTACATCTCATATTTCACACAGGAGATTTAAGGATCAAATCTGTGAGTGACCTAAATAGTGACTGGCAAAAATAGGAAGCAATGGAGACAATTTTTGTGAGTGAACACTTCTGTTGGAGACCGCATACAACTTAAATTAATAAAACAAAAATCCCTCCCTCACTGCTTCCCTTTGGAGTCATATTTATCTAACACTGTATCTCTTTCTCAAAGAGTTAGCTTAGGGTAAAAAGTCATGTAACTTGTCAGCCTAAACCCTTTGAACTGGTCTTTGCTGTTACTACAGTTACCCCAACACAGTTCCTCCTGACACTCAAAGTACAAAAGTATTCAAGCTTGATAGGCCATGCCTCCCGAAAGATTAGTGCTGATGCATAGTTACGGGGAGGCCGATTCATTAATAGCGCCAGGTAGCGACAGATGAGCGACTGTAGCGTGATTTTTTCAGCGCCAGCCAGTAGTCGCTGTGCTTGGCCGGCATTAGCTTGATGACAGCGACTCAGTCGGTGTGCGGTAATGTTGAATACGGGCTGGGGGGTCGCTGTTTCACAGGTCCAGCGTTGTATGTGAGCGCCTGACAACGAATGGCCAGAGCGAACGGCTAGCTTCATATTCATCAACAAATCACGCTCCGAATGTGCTGTCGCTGTCCATTCCTTGTTTAAACCCCAGAGCGCTGGCGGCGATGTGTATTAACTAGTTTTTAACCCCTAAACAACCATATTTTTTGAATGTAACATTATACATGTTTTTAGAATCATTTTGTAATATGAATACATTAATCTCAGATCTGTTAGATCAATTCTGCACATATTTTTTTTAATTTTTTTTTTTACTTAAAAATAAATCCTAACATTGCAGAAGTGGTCTCCGATTTTTTGACATTAAAAAAAAAAAAAAAAAATTAATACCAATTAATTATGATTAATTATAGATTGCTCCATTGAAATGCATTGGACATCGCCAGGGAGCGACAGCTCATACCTGGCGCTGTGAGGGAATTTGCAGCGGCGCTGTTCGGTCCAGGCGGCTTCATGATGAATGCCGTGCTAGCCGTCGCTCTCGCCGGCGCTAGCCTCATTTTGCTTGATAAATCCGTCATTGTGACAGCCGCCGGGCGTACTTGAGTCGGTAGTCGCCGTTAGCTGCCGCTACCTGGCGCTCGTCAGACACTACCTGGCGCTATCGCTTGATGAATAAGGGCCATATTTAACACGGTTGAAAAAAGACATATGTCCATCAGGTCCGTGGTTCTTCACTAGAATTATTTAATATTTGATTTGGTAAGATGAGGCAGGGATTTTCATTTTGCCTAGAGCAAGGTTTAAAAGGGTCTGGCCATGCAAAAAAAAAACAAAGAACAAAAAAAATCAATCTTTTGTCCCCCACAGTTGTTCTGTCCGGCTCCTGCTGCATAAAATGTACCGTTTTCGAGATCGAGTCCCATGGTCTACAGCAGAAGTACTCAACCACTTACAATTACAATTACAGGCATCCGGTGAGAGGTGAAGGTCCGGACGGGGGCTGTCGGGTGGGTGGGGGTGGATAGTTAGAAATCAGCGCACTGGGTGGGGGGCTATAGATTCCACTGGCAAAGCTAAAAAAGGCTGCTTGCCCCCACCCCAAGAACCCTATTAGGGGCCCTAGGAAAAAACAGGAGCTTTTTTTTGCTCCACAGAACCTATAGCTTTGGCCCACGGCACACTGCTTTTAACCCCCTGTCCATCCTGTGCAGGCCGTGTGCAAGGGTGGACTAGGGCTGAAAATGTTACTGGCAATAAGTTCTGGTAGCAAGTAAAGGGGGCAGCACTGAGCATGGCAATACAGAAGTGACTGAGTGCAGGACTGTCAGGGCAGGGGTCCAGAAATCTGGTGCCGAGATCCGCATTCGGACCCTGGTCCGCCAGTTGAGTACCACTGGTCTACAGGATCATAATGATCTACTTAAAGGAGCACTATCACGAAAAATGATAAAGACCCATATAAATTTGCTGGATAGCAGGGGGAGGGGTCATTTATACAGCCAGCATCAAGAAATATCCAGCCAAGCTTGTTTTTTTTTCTTTTAATAGAAGAAAAAGGACATATGGGGTAACAGGCTCTGTCACTCCTGATAGACTAATGCCCTTATTCATCAAGCGATAGCGCCAGGTAGTGTCTGACGAGCGCCAGGTCCCGCCAGCTAACAGCGGCTACCGACTCAAGTACGCCTGGCGTCGGCCACAATGACGCATTTATCAAGCTAAATGAGGCTAGCGCCGGCGAGAGCGACAGCTACCGCGGGATTCATCATGTAGCCGACTGCAATGAACAGCGCCGCTGCTAATCCCATCACAGCGACAGGTATGACCTGTCGCTCCCTGGCGATGTCCAATGCATTTCAATGGAGCAATCTTTAATTAATCATAATTAATTGCTATTAATGGTTTTTGTTTTTTTTTAATGTCAAAAATTCTGTGACCACTTCTGCAATGTTAGGATTTTTTTTTAAGGTAAAAAAAAAAAAAATGATTTTGTGCAGAATTGATATTACAGGTCTGATATTAATGTATTGATATTACAAAATGTTTATAAAAACTTGTATAATTTTACAATCAAAAAATATGGTTGTTTGGGGGTTAAAAACTATTTTAAATCCATCGCCGCCAGCGGTCTGGGGTTTAAACAAGGAATTCACAGCGCTAAAAAATTCGGAGCGTGATTTGTTAATGAATCTGCAGCAAGCCGTTCGCTCTGGCCATTCGTTGTCAGGCGCACCCATACAACGCTGAACCTGTGAAACAGCGACCCCTAAGCCCGTATTCAACATTACCGCACACCGACTGAGTCGCTGTCAACAAGGCCAAGCACAGCGAATACTAGCTGGCGCTGTGAAAATCACGCTACTGGCGCTCATCTGTCGCTACCTGGCGCTATTAATGAATCGGCCTCTAAATGTGTCACCCCTGGATTTTATTCCTACTGTGAGAGAATAAACCTCAAGCTTGGTGTGAGTTTAATTCAGTTCAGGTGTATAAGTGACTCCTCCTCTCACTAACCAACATGTTTATATGTATTTTTAATACTACACAATTTCATGATAGTGCTTCTTTAAGCATCACATACTGAGGAATGGAGAGGGGGCAAAAGTACAGGGTATAGCTGTGCTTTGCTTAGACAGAGCAGAGCAGGGATCAGGAAAAGAACAGCAATCCCAGAATGCAGAGCAGCACAGTCGGAAGACACTTCCTGTTTGCAGGAACGCTAGGATGATTTTTAATGTGAGCAATCTGTATGTACAAGGTGGGGGAAACATGTAAGATAATCTCTTGTTCAGGGTGAAGGTCCAGTTTAATGGAATGTTATGGGGTGCACATAAGAAGGGTATTACAGGAGAGGTAAGATTACTGCCGGAACTGGGGGGTGCACTTTGTTACTGGAAATATCCGACTTATGCGTGTTCTGCCCTTATGTTGTTTTTAATAGTCTTTAAGATATACAGCTAGCAGTGTGAAGATAAAAGATACCATTGGGAAAGCAAGAGCATCAGCTATAAAGTTGTTGTAGAGGCAGCAACATGTTTTCCCAATGTCACCATGAACGGTCGTCACAGCTGACAGTCATGTCACAACAACTGAGAGATCATTTTTCATTTCAACTTCCATAGAATGCTCCTCTCCACCATACTGTGCAGGAAGGCTTTAAACAGGGGATGTGTTTTCTATTGAATTACTCCATGATTAGACACGGAGGACATCTGCATTATATGGGCTGTGTGGGAACAGTCAGGGTTAGTCTGCTGGGATGAAATGACATCAAGACACGAATCTCTATAAGATCGCCACAGAAATAAGCAATGAATTCCAAACGTGCAAAAACTATAAATGCTGCTCCTAGAGGCACAGCTGAAGAATTGGTGATATAGTAACATCCTTGCCATGGCCCTTGAGGATCCAACTGATCCTACTGTAGAGGATATGGGCCAAATAAAACCTTTACTGTTTACTTGCACACATTTCTGGATTGATCCTTTTCATCTCTATGCCATGGTTATCTGTGATATATAAATTGTTCATGCTGATGCGCATAGAATTGTGTAGGTTAATAGATACATATATATTTATTCTCAGTATTTTGAGGAGGCAGAGGCGGGAGAAGCGGCATGGTCATAAGTTCATGGAACTCAGCACACATCCTAGGACAGACCTGGGCATTGTAAGGCCCCAGGGCCACATATGTAAGGTGCGCGGCCAGAAAAGATAGTGCCGGGTTGGAACAGCACTTTTGCCCCTCTGTAGTGAGTGTAATGTAGTGGGGGCGTGTGTGGATTAGAGCCTGCTGTCCTATTGGACAGCTCCCTCCTGCAGGTTTGGCTGTGGGCGGAGTTTCTCTTCCCGCCCTTGGCCTGTACTGTGTGGCATGTGTCAGTCGCTGCGGAGCTGACGCCAGAGATTGAGGTTCTCCAGCCACTTGTCTGTGCCTCACGTCGCAGGCTGCTGGCACTTGTAGTCCACACCAAATGAGTTACATGCCGTACGCAGTGCCTGATGGTGCACTGGCTCTCGTAGTCCATTTCTGGCCAGACCAATGCCTTTGGGGAGGGCGGGGGGACCATGCTGCAAGGTGGGAAGGGTTTCACACAGCCTTTTATCCAAGGCCGGCCTCTGGTCTCCCCCCCCCCCCCGGCCTTTCCAAATCGGGATGCTCCACTTTTTGAAACCCTTTTTACTCAGTAGCAACATGAAAAAATGAGAACTAGTTCTCTGAAAGCAGAACAAAACCCAGAGCGGCCACTGGTCTTCCCCTGGGTATCCCAGATCAGGGTGCCCCACTGTGTGAAACCCTTGTTACTTGGGCCCTTATTTAACAAGGGATAGCGACAGGTAGCGACTGGTGAGCGGCCGATAATGACGGGCCCCGCCACAAGAACGTCGGCTCTCCCACCACAATCACACATTTATCAAGCCGATCCTGCTTAGCGACTGAGATAGCGCCATATAGCCACTCATTCATCATTATTCCAGCCTCAGCCCACAGCGCCAGCGTACGACCTTGAACAGCGACAGGTATGACCTCTCGCTACCTGGCGCTCTCCAATGCATTTCAATGGAACAATCTTTAAATATTCATAATTAATTGTTATTTTTTTTTTTTTTTTTTTTTTTTAAATGTGAAAAATTCTGTTACCACTTCTGCCATTTTAAATAATTTTTTTAAGTAAAAAAAAAAAAATGTACAGAATTGATATTACAGGTCTGATATTAATGTATTCATATTACAAAATTATTTAAAAAACTTGTTTTTTTTTTTGGTTTCCAAAAATATGGTTGGGGGTTAAAAAACTACTTTTAACCCATCGCCGCCAGCGCTCTGGGGTTTAAACATGCATTTTACAGCGCGATAATTTTTTGAGCGTGATTTGTTAATGAATATGGTGGAAGCCGGTCGCTATGGCCAGTCGCTATCATGCGCTCCCATACAGCGTGGAACCTGTCAAATAGCGACTCCTCACCCAATATTCAACATTATGGCAAACCGACTGAGTCGCTATCAACTACTGAACAACGACCAAGCACAGCGACTACTAGCGGGCGCTCTGAAAATGCCGCTACAGTCGCTCAACTGTCGCTACCTGCCGCTAATAATGAATCAGCCTCTCCGTAGCAACTTGACAAATGGTGGACTCCCCCTTAAAGTGGAAATGAACCCAGAGCGGCCACTGGTCTTCTACCTGGGCATCCCAGATCGAGGCTTTGTTCCACTTTAAGGGAGGGAGTCTGCCATTTTTCATGTTGCTACTGGGTAAAAAGGGTTTCACACAGTGGGGCATCCTGATCTGGGATTTCCAGGGGGAAGACCAGTGGCTGCCCTGGGTTTTGTTCTGCTTTATGTGAGGGAATCCACAATGTTTCACATTGCTACTGAGTAAAAAACTGTGCTACTGTGTTACTTTAATAATAATGTAAAGGAGGGGGGTTATTCTATCCTGGTTATTCTAACCTGTTTTGGTCATGATGTTTTAAAGCAGACCAGACTTTTTCATTGTTTAACTATAACATATACTCGTAGCAGCTTGTCAAAACATTGCTATTTACTGCTTTTTATAAAGAAATACAATTCAGCCTTTTGGCCCGGCCCTCCCCAATATTTTTAGTTTCTCATGTGGTCCCATGGAAAAAATAATTTCCCACCCCTGTCCTAGGAGAATGGGGAGCGGGCTGTAGTGGTAAAGTGCAGCGAATGGGTGCCTGACCACAAAAAGTTCAGCAGAGTTTGATGTTCCAGCAGCAGTTACATCCTCATGTTCATGACTTGGAAATGCAGAAGCCATGCCCCCCCCCCGATACAATTTGTGGGTGCTCAAATGGGTTCACATTTAGATGGTTAATGCACAACATTCTACACAATTGCTTACATAGCATTATATATTTTCAATACTCTTTCTGCAGGGGGCTGTATGCATTAATATCGGTTTAGTGTTGATCTTTATAATTTCATTGGCATCATTAATAGCTATTACATCCAGGTGCGAGTGGTGCTCTCAGGCTGTTTTACATGCCCTGTTTCTATTTTTTATGCTTTTTATTAGATTCATATTTTATATATAGTTAGGTGGTGCTCCCTAGTAGGGATCATTCTGGTTTTCACTATCTGACCACTAAATTGTTCAGTTATAGTGGTTCGCACACCATTATTTACTGGTTACTATTACATTACTGTTTCTAGATATACATTTTATCTCTTTTGCTTTTGTTTTTTTTTTAAACCTATAGCTAAAGAAAACTGTTAGGCAACACAAAAGGTAATGTAGGGTCTACCCTTTCCACCCATCTGTTGTTTTTTGGCATTGTGGCTCAGTACACTGGAAGGCAATCTGTAAATGTAAAGTGATCAGATGACCAATTTATATTGTGGCATGGGAGTCAGCAATCCAGGTTTTGAGTGGTACAATACACAGCCTGATCTCAGATTGCAACAAAAGCAGACTGATCATCAAATTCCTCATGGCTATAAGATTGCACATTTTAGCATCAGTGCTCACTGATACCACAAACATCATTTTCTGCTGCAAATTTTGGTATTTCCTGAAAGTAGTTTCCTGCACCTCAGATGGAAGAGCGATAAAGTGAGAAACTGTCTCCTACATAGTATGTACATCAAAGTGTATTACAATTATACTATTATGGGCCGCTGGACCTAATGGTTACATCTAGAAATTCTACTGGACTTGATAGAGAATCAAGTAATTATAATTATAGAGTAATTCATTCATGTATCAGGCAGGGGGACCAAATAACTTAAAGTGGAATAAAATCCACCAGCCCCCAGCTTGGAATCTGCCAGGGCCGGCCGCTGGCCTTTCCCACTGTGTGAAACCCCCCAGGGTGCCACCTAGGACGGTGGCGTCCTAGCAACGGGCGCGCCTCTTCCATCATGGCGCGGCCCCGCTTGCAGCCCGGAGGGCCGGCCTGTGTGTGTGTGTGTGGGGGGTGTGAGCCGGCCTTGCTGGTTGTTGGGGGCGGTGGCATCCTAGCAACGGGCGCGCCTCTTCCATCATGGCGCGGCCCCGCTTGCAGCCCGGCGGGCCGGCCTGTGTGTGTGTGTGGGGGGTGTGAGCCGGCTATGCTGGTTGTTGGGGGTGGCGGCGTCCTAGCAACGGGCGCGCCGCCTCTCTTGTCATCTCCAGTTGCGGCGTGACGGACACGTGCGCCTCTGCACGTCCCGCACTGTCGGCGTGCTGCGCCAATCCACCTGGCCCCTGGGAACAGCATAAAAAGCAGAATAATGGAAGGATTCGGTCGCACCCAAGCAAGAAGCGGTTGTTTACACCGCGAAGCGCAGGTGGAATCCTCATCCCCCTCTCGCCTTTGCTGTCCTCCCCGGTGTCTGCACTCTGTATGCCAACACGGCTGAGTATCTCTTTGCAACATTACTTTGTATTATATATATTTTTTGCATTTGTTATTTCTGTGTGTGTTGAATTGTTACTTGTCAGCTCTTTTTTTGGCACTTTTTATGGCTACACTTAGATGTTTCACTTTAATTTGGTTATTATGGATTAACTCCTCTTTTGCACAGTGTACATATATTTATATAATTTAATGTTTGGCCATTTGGGCCTATAGATCTTAGGTGTTGTTTTTTTGATTGGTGGGGTTTAGACTTTGAAGGGTTTTTGTGCGGGCACAAAAAATAACTTTATTAATATATCTCTTTGTTTCCATTGGGGTGTTCCACAAGATAACAAAATTGTCTTATGAAAACTACAATTTACATCAGAGTAGCAGACATTTACTAAACGGGTTACTATTGAGGACTGTGTACTTGTACATATTTGTAATTATTTAGTATTTAGGCTATTGGAGGCTATTTTTAATGTGTCCTATATGTTGTTTTAATTGTCTGTTTTTGGCTTAATACATTTTCATATATTGTATATTGGTTGTGCTCCTTTTTTGGGACCCCTGGGAATAATTAATTCCTGGGGTTCACTTTATCTATAGTAATAACTTCCCTTTCCACGGTACAACTGTACATATGCGGGCTCTCGTCCAATCAGAGCTGTTTGCCTTTTGGTGACTGTGTTGATGGTGCAATTACTACTACTACTATTACTACTATGCGGAAGAATACTGCTGGTTTGCTGTGAATTGCTTCAAATAAAATAAAACTATTACAAAAAAATTGGTTTGGACTTGGTTTGAACTCCTGCATTAGGGAAGTATTGCTTAAAAACAAGCTACATCCAACAAATGCACCACAAAACACTACAGGCACCTGAAAAATCTGCACACTGCCACCAAGTGTATGCCATCATAAAAACTACCTTTTAAAAAAAACACATCTAAACATTTTGACCCTTGCAATTGATCCATTCTAGTCTAGTCCCCGCAGGAGTCACAGTGACTTAAGTTCCGGGGGTAGTCTAAATCCTGGGTTTTGTTCCACTTTAACCCCATGCGGATACTGTGGAATATATGTGCAGATGCTGTGCTCCTAGACTGCATAGGGCTATAGTTTTTTTTTTCAACACAGGATTTTAGAATAGGATAAAACCTTTCTCTAGCTAGCTGCTTTGATGAAAATATGCAGTGTACCAGTTTCATTTTGTCTCCTCACACAAAGCAGGCTGTCAGTGTGAAGTAGCAGCAAAGCTAGGAAATTTGCTATGAGTGGCCCACACCAAAATGTGAAGTATATGCCTCTCTGTCATGCTATACAAACATATACTAAATCAACAGCTGGTAGAGGAGCGGGATTCTATTTATCTCCTTGGAACTCCATGCCTTGGCAGCCGTAGAGCTTTAAAACAATGTTGCAACAATGACTGATGGCTTTCTACTTCTGCTAGCTTCTAGTTTTACTACTGGTTAGTTCTAAGGTATTATTGCAAAGAGTTTTGAGAAACTTTTGACTGTGGGACTGGGTTTCTCAAAATCAGAGTTCTCAGGTGTGTAGCAAGATGGCTGCTTCCATGCAGTTCAGGAGTGCAACATCTGCATGGGGTTAATACTTACATCACTGTCTTTAGAGGGGCAATTTACTAAGCTTATTAGATTATTATAGATACTTAATTATTATAAGATTATTAAGATTATTAAGATTATTAATAATACAACAGGGATACCACTGCCACGACTACTATGCAGAGGCACACGTGATAATGTAATAAAATGGTATGCCTCCTTAGTGGCATTGTAGGCTGACACACAAAGGACATGCAATATAGTACATCATTGTGGAATTCCTCAAAACGTATCAGAAAATAAGACACTTAAGACACTTGAGGATACTCAAATGTTACTAATGAAAAGAGATATCCTGTGCACCTACCCCCGTGTTGCATCCCAGTCACACCACAACTTAGTTCCCACATTTTCCATTTCCAGTATGAACTGCTGCAGACAGTAGTCATTCAGAAGATGCGCATAAGCAGCTTCATCACAGCTTGCAAAAGCCATCAATGGAGGAGCTGCAAGATGAGAAAATAAACTGGGTTATTACATTTCTATAGCAAATAAACACCCATCAAAAAAAGAAAATGGCATTTGTCAGAAGTCACTTATTTATATGTACTGACATGTAAATTATGCCTCTTAACCAAGTATTCATCAACATGTCAGCTGCACAGGGTGACAGCTAGGAATATAGCAGGAAGAGTAAGCAGTAACGGCATCAGAATTGATTCAGCTAGGCTACACCTATTACCTTTGTAGTCATGACAGCAACTGTTCAGAATATCATAACTTTTTAAAGTTTTATCTGCATCGTGCTGCTTTGTCTTTTATATCTATGCCTTTAGCTGGCACTGCTTTGTACAATGCTGCATACATATTCAGCACAATGCAAAGCAGGGATGTGAATCCAACAATTGGAAACAATGGACATGATTTTTTGAGGCACTCACTTCAACAGAGTGGTAACACATCAGGGTAAAAGAACTTTTGGGCTCACAAAAATATATCAGAGAGCATCTGTTTATTTGGACTTTTTCAAACTGTAGCTTATCAGGCTTAAGTGTCTAGGTAGACAAAAAATTTCTGTTGGAGGAACTGCTTTGATAAAGATAAGAATAGTCTATCACCGAAGAATGAATGTTCAGCTTATTTTTTCTGATCATCTTCCAATTTCTATGAATAGCTGACCTGACTGACTATCTACTGACAAAATAGCACCTAAAAATTGTTTTTGTGTTTTAATCAAGTGAAAAAGGCTGCACTGTTTGGCAGTCTATATTAATATGTATGCCTGCCAAACTATCAGACTTCAGCACAATCTGAAGCAGTGGAATAAACCCTAAAGATATTACTACGTTTCCACTGGAAGCCTATCAGTAAATTCTCTGACAGTAAGCTATTTGAAAGGAGTTGCAGCTCTGATTTTTCACTCCTAATAATGCTGCCAATTTCCAGATCACACCAATCAGGAAAAAGCTATGTTCAGACAGACAGACTGATTGTCCCAGACAATAGGATTAACCGAGCTGCAAGATATATTGGAAAGAGCTCAAAAGAGAATATTTGCTTCTATTTTTAAAGCTGTTCTTGGACAAATGCAAAGCTTGATACATATATTAGATCATGCACTCAATAACACAGCTTCACTTGCTTTATATGGGATCTGCAGTCAAACTGGAACTTTTTACATATAATTGATGTGTGTACAGTATTTTGGATGGATCACAATTTACAAAAGGATGTGAATACAAAGACTGTTTTTTATTTAAGTTGTGTGTGTGTGTTGTAGGTGCTTTGCCAAACAGTGGGAAAGATCTGGCAAGAGGGGTCTGAAGAGTGATGCAGGAGAGAGGTGATGGAGGTAGACATTGCCATGGTAGTAGTAGACTTGATAAAAGGAGACAGCAGTCCAAAGGGGTAGTAGTATTTGGAATGGGGAGTAGGAAAGGCTAGGGTAAAGTGTGGTTGGGGCACCTGGCAGCATGTTAGTTCTACAAAAATATTGATAATTGCCATTGGTACTTTTAACACAATGATATAGGTAGAGATGGTCATGGTGACTGTAGACTGGACTGCCACTTATTGCCTCCCTCTTTTAACCAGTCTACAAGTCCATATTGATTGTTAATTTGTGCCGGCACAATTTTTTTTTTTGTGCAGGCACAAATTAACAATCAATATAATCTACAGGTCCTGCAGATATTGTTAAGGGTACCCAAATTACATACACTTTTTTTGCATTTAGAAAGGCGATTCCAGGGGGGAGTGTGTTGTGTCTTGGTTGTTTTTTAATCTTGTATATGTTTTTGATTATTTTTCATTAATAAAATTGATAGCTTTTGGATATATTTGGGTGGTGCTCCTTCTTGGGGTGGGCGCTGAGTGTGTTCTCCGCCACTTCTCTTTTGTCCTCCCCCAATCCCCATACACAGTGCGGCATTTCCCCCTCCCATTCTCAATAGATGGGGACCCAGGCCACACTCACACGCTGCACCAACTAGAGTGTTTGTGTGGGCGAGCAGACTGGCCCCGAGAAGCGGTGGAGTTGGCGCTTAGAGTGGGGACAGCAGGTAGGGATCTGTTACCCTGCCCACCCGCCACTCCTCTATCGTCTACCTACCGCCACACACACACACACACACACACACACACACACACACACACACACACACACACACACTTTTGGTGAAAATACTGTAATGTATTTATTTCCCTAAGCTCTTTTTATATCTGATCAGCTACTTCTCTATGCTTAGTTCTGAATACATTTCTGCAACTGTTTGCCCAGGAGGATGAGTCTTAAAATAAATGCATTTACACTTCCCAACAAATCCTGTCTGGTTTCCTTACTCTAACTCAAACTCATGAAATCTGAGCTATTTAACATTTTTAAATGAATTCCTAGACAATAGACAGGCAAACAGAATTGCAGTTAATGTTGTAATCTTCTACACCAGAGAATATATAAGCAGATTTACAGAAAGATCACTGTCAAATTAGTTTTCTGTTTGCATTGGCAAGATACCTGCCACAAGAGAATGATCAGTATAAGAGGAAGAGATACGTAAGCCCTGACAAGTATGCACTATGTCATAATTGTAATTAATGAGCCTGTCGTATTCCAGCAGACAAGATGAGCTGAGTATCATAGGTGTCAGGCATGTAGAAGATGTTACAGGATAGTTCACAATATCTGCTGGCAATCTGAGATGCAGCTCTGGTATTAGCTTCTTAGTTGCTACACAACAGGATTAGGGACATAGTCAAGAGAAAAGAAAGAAAAATAGGATCAGAAATGGTTGGAGCCATTACATAAAAAGTATAATCTTGGCCAGTTTAAAGTGACCCTGTGGGAGTTTTCTGACTGTCTAAAAGTCTGACAGCCAACGCAGCATGAAGGAAGCACAAGATGTCTACAGTTGGTTTGCATCTGCAGTCTCTATTTCCCGAGCTACTGGCATTCCAATAGCAATAATAAGGCAGTAAGCAGTTCCCCCAATGCCTGTCCCATGTGCCTCTCCTCCACACAGTAGAATCCATAGCAGGGTTCCAAAGATTGTCCCTCCTTTTAATTTTAAGTCACTCCAATACCCTATTCCATGGGCCATGCTGGTTTTCTTACAGTCTGACAAAACAGCAGTGGGGGACAAGCAAGTGGGTATGTTACAGTATAAGCCTCTGTTCACACGAATGCAGATGGAGTTGCGGTTTCTGTTCCTGTTTCTGTTCAGGTGCAGTATCCGGACAGGTTTGAAGTTAGCCAAACTGGAATAGAAACAACATCTGCAGCAGTATCTGCACCTGATTTTAGACAACCAAGATGACTTGACAATGTATTATTGGCTCTGGATAAGTACAAATAAACACAAGACATGCAAGACTGCATGTATTGTAGTGAGGTTTGGAGGGGCAAGGAGCTGTGATCCCCTGCCTCCCCAGCCCCCCTCCACTGATCACCTGGCAGCTGTCATCAGATCGCCAGGGGACAGGGTCGCCGGATCACCGTGGGATGCAGGATCTGAGGTAAGTAAAGAAAACAAAACTAACAAATTAGTTTTTACTCTGTGTGTCCCTGTAATGTTTTACTGTTAACCCTTTGTGAACTGGTAGGGGATCCATGAGACCCCTATACCAGTTCACAAGGCTAGGGGTAACTTGCTATTAACCCCCAGCCCCCCCATTACCTGCCTCCCCAAAGCCCAGGGGGGACAAAAGAGTCAGGGGCCACAGAGGCTCTGCAGGCGTGTAGTCTGCAAGATGGGGAGCCACCAAAGCTGATGTCCTGTTCTACAAGCCCCCATAGCTCCCCCCGGGATCGAGACCAGGTATAAAAGGCATCCAGCAGCTGCAGGAGAGCAGAAGTCAGTGTGATCGATGTAGGTTCACGGGGGCTCTGGGATGGATTTCTTCCAGATTGCTGTTGTATTTCTTGAAAAACTGCAAGGTGCGCATAGCAGTTGCATTTTATCTGAAAATCACCTAAAGCGCTGTTTCAGTTTGGGGGAGTCTCTTGGGCAGGGGGATGTCTACCAATACATATATGGTTGTATGTTGTAACCAGGAGAAAATACAATTCTGTGATTACTCACCTGTAGAATTGTTTTTACGGTGTACAGCACGCCTTGCTTCATTTCTTATTCTTGACATGTGGGTAATCCACCACCATTTGGCACAGTCGACTGCAGGAAGACTTGTGGACCCTCCCGGCCATATAAGGCCGGAATTACCCAGAAGACCCCAGTGTTTGAAAGCAGTATGCCAGAAGCTGGGAGGCAAGAACCATGTTAATAAATAACACAGCCCGTATAGAAAAAACTCTCTCGACAAAATCACCATAACAAGGCAAAAGACAACAACGATAAAAAGGGTGGGATGAAGCAAGACGTGCTGTACACCGTAAAAACAATTCTACAGGTGAGTAATCACAGAATTGTATTTTTCCAGGTGTACAGCACGTCTTGCTTTATTTCTTATTCTTGACATGTGGGACATCCAACAGCAGTGTCCAAAAAATAAGGGTGGGATCTCCAGAGAGCAACGGCAGGCAGTTCAAACCACTACCGCCTGAAGCACCTTGCAGCCAAAAACTACGTCAGCCGAGGCCCTAACATCAACTTTGTAAAACTCAGAAAAGGTATGAACCGAAGACCAAGTAGCGGCCTTACAGACCTGTTCAACAGAAGCCTGGTGCTGGAAGGCCCAAGAGGCACCAGTAGCCCTAGTGGAGTGAGCTGTAACACGGAAAGGGGGTTCCTTCCCCTTGGCAGAGTATGCTTGCACCACCGCCTGTCTAATCAACTTACTGATAGTGGATTTGGCTGGAGGCAAGCCCTTCCTAGGTCCGGAAGGAAGGACAAAAAGAGAATCAGACTTCTGAAATGACTCAGTAGCAACCAAATAATACTTGAGTGCCCTGACCACATCCAGAGAACGAAGGTTCCTTTCCATGGAATTAGCAGGGGCAGGACAATAGGAAGGTAAAACAATGTCCTCATTGAGATGAAAGGCAGATACAACCTTGGGCAAGAATTCCGGCTTAAGACGGAATACCACCTTATGCTGATGCCGCTCAAAATAAGGAGGTTTCATCGAAAGCGCCCGCCAGCTCAGAAACGCGACGCACCAAAGTGATAGCAACCAAAAAGACCACTTTAATAGTCAAAATAAATAAAGCAGCATCACATAGGGGTTCGAAAGGTGGACCCTGTAGAGCAGAAAGCACCAAGTTCAAATCCCACACCGGTAGCAGAGGCTTACGCGGTGGACGTACATGAGTGACTCCCTGGAAGAAAGTTTGTGAGTAGCAAAAGATCTTTGGAAAAAAATTGCCAAGGCAGAAACCTGTCCTTTGAGGGTACTCAGTTGGAGACCCGACTCCAGACCATATTGTAAAAATTCCAGAATCCTAGAAATGGAGAATGTGCGACAAGGAAAAGAATTAAAGAATTTTGTAAAGAACCAGCACTCCAATGTAAAGGTAAAAGTAAATGAGCTTATATTTGTAATCCCATAAATCGTGCAAAACAGGGATTGGTTTCTGGTTTAAGGAAAAGAATTAGACTAACACCAGGCAATATAAGCATGCCAAATCCTGTAGTAAATCATAGAAGAGGATTTCCTCATAGTCTGGATCATAGTACTGACCACCGAGGACGTCAAACCCTTAACTGTTAGGATGGAGGTTTCAGCAGCTAAGCCGTGAAAGTTAGCATTTGTAAATTGGGATGGCAAAGTTGACCTTGAGTGAGGAGCTCTGGAAGGTCGGGCATGACGAACTGATTCACCACCATTTGAACAACGTCCGCGAACCACAGCCTTCTCGGCCAACGAGAGGCCACCAGGATGGTCGGTACCTCCCCCTGGGCTATCTTTCGCAGCACACGACCCAGAGGAGGAAAGGGAGGAAAGGCATCGAGAAGACAAAACTCCATCCAAGGAATCAGCGCGTCTATGGCGAAAGCTAGAGGATCCCTTGACAGGGAGACAAATCTTGGAAGCTTGCGATTGTGGCGGGATGCAAACAGATCCGTGTCCGGCTGACCCCAACGGCGACACAGGGCCTGAAAGATCTTGTCGTCGAGAGACCAAACGGGCAGATCCTCTGCTCAGAGCATCTGCCTCCTGGGATGTAGATCGCTAAGATGCAGGGAACATTCTTCTCTGCCCATGAAAAGATCAGGGACACCTCCTTGAGGGCTCGTTTGCTCTGCGTCCTGCCCTGGTGATTGATGTAGGCGACAGCCGTTTGATTGTCCGAACGTACCTGGACCGCACGACCCCGAAGGTGTGAAGTCAACTGAGAAAGTACCAGCCTGATCGCTCTTAGCTCCAGGAGTTTGATGGGTGTGTGAGCCTCCTGGAACTTCAGTGCTTGCCAAACTCCTCCCCAACCAGTCAGACTGGCATCCATGGTGACAATCTCCCATCGCGGCGGAAAAAAGGACCTGCCCATCAGAAGATTTCTCAGGTCCAACCACCATGAGGGAGACTGTCTGGCCAGAGGGGACAGAGTGAACTTCTGCTCCAACGACTCCTGCCTCCGATCCCAGACAGTCAGGAAATTTAATTGAAGAGGTCTCATGTGGAACTGAGCGAAGGGCACCGCCCTGAAGCAAGATACCATGAGGCCCACCAAGTGCATCCCCTATGCGAATGGAGGGATGAGGGCACGATAACCGGGCCCGCGCCTGCGTCTGAAGACCCTCCACCTTCTGCGGAGGGAGAAAAACCTTGACCTGGCAGGTATCCAACGTCATTCCCAGGAAGGATCTTACCGAAGAGGGAGAGAATGAAGACTCGAGGGTGCAAACTACCACCTGAGTATCCCTCTTGGCCTGATGAAAAGATGGCGCAGCAATCAACAGGTCGTCCAAGTAAGGTAGAATGCAAATGCCCTGGCTCCTCAGCAGAGCCATTACACCCGCCAGCACCTTGGTGAACACCCGGGGAGCTGAGGTTATTCCGAACGGCAAGGCCACAAACTGATAGTGTTGATCCTCCAGAGCGAACCGTAGGAACCTCTGGTGACCCAGGAAGACAGGAACATGCAGATAGGCGTCCACCGTTGTCATAAGGTTGCCTGGCCGAAGAAAATTCACTGTCGACCATAGGGTCTCAATGCAGAAGTGTTTGAATCTGACAAATCTGTTGAGACCCTTTAGATCCAGGATGGGTCGCAGGGAGCCGTCCTTCTTGGGCACTGTGAACAGATTGGAGTAAAATCCCTGACCCTGTTGTATTAGAGGTAAAGGGCAAACCACTCCCGAGGACAGAAGATGTTGTACCGCCAACCTCAGACCCTGCGCCCATGCGGGATCTTGAGAAATCCGGGACCAAATGAAACGTGGGGGCGGCCAAGGTATAAGCTCTATTTTGTACCCGGAGGTCACCACTTCCTGAATCCACCGGTCCGATACGCAATGTCTCCAGGCATGAGCAAAAAGGCGAAGCCGTCCCCCCACCCGAACGGGTGAGGGTGTCCCCTCATGCCTGAGGGGCCTTGGTGGAAGGCTTAGGCTTGGATCCCCAGTTGAGGCCTGGACGACCTCTGGCTCTACCTTGCCCCCATGAGTCTCTACGGCCACCAGAGAAGGCAGAACCTCGGCCTTCTCGTGAGGAGCAAAAGAAAGAAGAAGCAGAACCCCGAAAAGCCTGAACCGTCTTCCGATGCTAAGGAAGTCTCCCGTTCTTGGCCAGAAGGTCCAAACGTTCCCCAAAAAGTCCCAGGAAGGGAATACCTGTGAGAGCTTTTTTTGGCAGCAGCGTCCGCTGCCCATTGATGCAACCAGATGGAACAACGCAGTGCAACCAGAGCAGCCGAAGCTCTACCACCGAAGCGGACTGCGTCATCCATAGCCGATATAACAAAGGCAAGGAAGTCCGCACAAGCTAAAAGCTCCTTATACTCCTCCACTCTGTTGTGAGATCTGGCGCTGTTAACGAGATGCCTCACCTTCTTTTTAATGGCCATGGAGACAATGGCCGCAGCACAAATAGGGCGCAGACCAGTGCCCATGGAGTTGAAGGCATGACAGGCTAGTTGATCCATGCATCTGTCAACATGATCACGCAACGATGAGGTCTCAGGGGACGGCATAACCAAGGTATTGGAAAGACCCAGGACAGGAGCATCTTCTTCCGGGGGATGGGACCAGAGACGAACCAAATCCTCCGAAAAGGGATACCGTCTGTCCATCCCTCTAGCCACCGATGGCAACCTATTAGGATTCTCCCATTGCTTTAATACCATTTTAGAGAAGGGGCCTTGTTCAGGAAAAACAAGACGTTGTCTGTCAGGCCGAAACAGATCCCCGTTTCTTCTTGACCGCCTTAGGAGGAACAATGGGCAGGGTTTCAAGAACCGCCGACAACAGTTGCTCAGTATCATCAGGGGCCACTGATCTTCATTGGATGAGGATCCGTGGCAACTATCAAGGTCTCCCCGACTGTCCTAGGAGAAGTCGGAACCCTGGAGCAACTCACCCTCCTCAGCGGAGTATCGGCCACCAAAGGCCTCACAATCCTCATCGTCATCAGCAAATATGGGACGAACCAGTTCCAAATACCGCTTCTTGCTCTTGGCCTTACCAGCGTCTGAATTCGCCAACTGGCGCTTAATGCTAGCCAGGCGAAGCTCAAAATTATTACGAGAGCCCCTACTGCCCTCCTCTTTGCTAGGGGCCAGAAGCAGACGCGGGGGAGTCGGCGAGGCCGGCGGAGCAATGGGACTGGGGTCAGTAATACTCGCCCCGTCCTGGTCCAAAATAACATTCTGGGCGCAAGGTACACAAACTGCGTTGCGACCGCTCGGCGGGCATGTACCACACACAAGACAAAGCTTAGTAAGTCCCTGAGGCATCCCAAGCCCGCTATTCCCAGAAGTCTTCATTATGGTGATTATGGTAAGAAAAGACGGGTACAAGGCACTAAGGAGGCCCAGGACCGTACAATAATCCCCAATCTAACCCTCAGCACCGTAACCCAAAAGTAGTAAGGGGTGGTAGGAGAGAGGGGGGGGAGGTGTGGGGGGGGGGAGTGAAATGGACCGGGAAGAACCACAAGTAAAATACAGCACCCTGAAAAGCACAATAGGTGGATAACCTGAGCATCCCACAGTACATGCACCACCATATAATAACAGGTTAACAATAATAAAAATAATAAGGACCGGACTCACAGACCAATGGAGGGATGAGGAAACCGTGCAGTAAAGTCAGCGGATCCAGAAACGCAGTAGCAGAGTTTAGGAACGCAGGTGCCCGCCATTAAAACAGGCAGAGGATGCAGCGAAGCGTACACAGGCTGGAGGAGCCTACAGCACAGCGTGAGGCAGTGGGGAAGCACCACAAAATGGCGCCGTATCAGCCTATTCAGACCTCGAGGGGTGAGCAGCGGCGCGATGACGTGGAACAGCTTCGCCCCTCCGCAGCGCACAACGGCCCCGGCGCCCGGAAACTAAAATGGCGCCCGGGAAGAAGAAGAAAGCGGCGCCTAACTTTGTTGGGGGGGGGGCGGGTGGTAGCGGCGAGTTGAGTTTGTTGTGGTGTTTTTGGCGTTTACAGTGTGTTTTTTGGTGTTTTTAGCCCGCCGCGCCGCTTTGTACTGCGCTCCGCGGCGTTGGGCGCTATAACCTGTGGCGTTTTTGCTTTGTCATGGTGCCGGTGGGGTCACATGGGCGCCGTTTTCACGCTCTTTGGGGGGCGGGGCCGGGGATGACGCGTATCGCGTCACCCCCCGCGGCCCGCCCCTTGAGGTACCTCTGCGGTCTGTGCCTTGTGGTGTCCTTGGTCCGTGAGTCCCACTTGGGGTTTTTTTTCTTATTGGTCTCATTGGGCATGTGCTGCGGGAGGCTCATGTGTCGTTTTTACTTATGTCTTTCAGGCGGGATACCAGTAGGATGTGGTTTCTCCCGGCTCTACTCCTTCCTCCCCCTCATCCCCCCACCCATTTTTACTTATCTGGGAGCATCCCGTGGGAGAGCATCCCGGGTGGCTTTTGTATTAGCCTTTACCCAGCGCTGGCCTATTGCGCCTGTGTTAATCACCATATGGAGTCTTCTGGGGATAGCGTGCTCGGGGGTCATTCAGGGCAATCCTGGCTGTGTTCCATGTGCAGGGTATCCCCTATCAGCAATGATGTCACGGTATGCGCTCAAAGTGTCCTTGCGCTCCAGCTTGGTTTGCCTGCATCACTTCCCAGTTCTGTGCCCCCTTTGGCATCACCTACACCCCCACTCCTGCAATTAGCTCCCAGTGAGGGGCATGCTAGCAGGGAGTCACAGTCTGATCTGGCACTTCGTGTGGCCAACATTGAGAAGCAGCTTGCCGGGCCTTTTCCTAGGAAGGCCTCGAGCAAGAACCGACACCTGACTTCCACTCCCTCACGCTCCACTGAGGAGTATGAGGAGTTTGATGCCACTGGGGGACTTTATTCCCTAGAGGAAGGGGAACTGTTCCAGGACTCTGACTCCTCTGGGGACCAGCAGGAGGGTTGCATTAGTGACCCTGGGTCTGCGTCCGGGGAGGAATCATGGTACCCTGAGGACACTGATAATCTGCTGTCACAAATTTTTGAAATCTTGCACATTGCTCCCCCTGTGGTGGCTTAGAGAAAGCAGGGTGAGCTTTTTCATCCTGGTAAACAGCATCTGGAGTTCCCTGAGCAGGGCCATTTTACTTCTATGGTGCTTAGGGATAGGGAACGTCCTAATAGAATGGCCGCTGTGCCCAAGGGATTGGATAAGAGGTATCCCTTTCCTGCTGATATAGTTGGTCCTGTCCCCCTGAGGTGGACGCTCCCGTGCTAGGCCTGTCTAATACTTCGGTCATGCCTTCTCCTGACACTACCACTCTGAAGGACAGCGAGGACCGGCGCATGGATCAGCTGGCCTGCCATGCTTTTACCTGTGTGGGGGCTGGACTGCGCCCGGCCTGTGCTGCTGCCATTACTGCTATTGCCCTTAAGAAACTGCTCAAGCATCTATGTGATGGCGCTATGGCTGGTAAGGGGAGGGAGGATTATAGGGCCCTCTTGCTTTGCTCTTATTTTTTTTGAATTTATCCTTATTGCCATGGATGATGCTGTGAGGCTGGGCCTCTGCACTTTGGTGGCTATGCGCCGCTCTGTTTAGTTACCTCAGTGGGCAGCTGCTGCTGCTGCTAAGAAGGCTCTCATGTCCCCTTTGCGGGACTGCGGCTCTTTGGTGAGCGTCTTGATATTTTGGCCAAGGATGGCAGGCTGCCTCAGCATAGGAGGTAGCCCCAACCTTTTCAGGGGTCCTCCGTCTCCATTCCCTCCTTTCGTTCTTCCAGAGGAGGTTGTGGCTCCCTCTTCTCAGGTAGCCGCAGAGAGTCTTGGGGACGTGGCAGATCCCGTGGACGTTCCGGTCTCTCCTGGGGTTCCAAGCCCAAACCTCCTCCCAAGGCCCCCCAGGCATGAGGGGGTGCCCTCACCCATCGGGGTAGGGGGACGGCTTTGGCTCTTTGCTCACGTCTGGAGGCTCCACGTTTCAGACCGTTAGATTCAGGAGGTGGTGTCCTCCGGTTACAAGATAGAGTTTGCTGCCTGGCCGCCCCCCAAGATTCATCAGATCCCGGATGTCTTTAAACCTCCTGTCAGCTCAAGGGTTACTTTTGGTGGTTCAATGCCTGCTGGAGTAAGGGGTCATTTGTCCGGAAAGAACAGGGTCAGGGGTACTATTCCAATCTCTTCACGGTCCCCAAAAAGGACGGCTCACTGAGGCCCATCCTGGACTTGAAGGGCCTCAACAAGTTTGTCAGATTCAAACATTTTAGCATGGAGACGCTTCGCTCTGCTGTCGGTACCCTTCGCCCGGGTGACTTCATGACCACCGTGGACATCAAGGATGCTTATCTTCATGTACCTATCTTCCCAGGTCATCAGAGATTTCTGAGGTTCGTGCTGGAGGATCAGCATTACCAGTTTGTGGCCTTACCACTCGGTATAACCTCGGCACCTCAGGTGTTCACCAAGGTGCTGGCGGGAGTGATGGCTCTGCATTCGCATCCTTCCCTACCTGGACGACATCCTCATTGTGGCTCAGTCCTTTCATCAGGCCAAACAGGACACCCAGGTGGTGATCTCCACTCTGGAGTCCTTCGGCTGGGTGATCAATTTTCCCAAGTCTTCGCTGTCCCCGTCCTTGGTGAGGTCCTTTCTGGGCATGACTCTGGATACCTCTCAGGTCAAGGTGTTCCTTCAGCAGAAGGTGTAGGGCCTTCAGAAGCAGGCACGGGCTCTGCTCTTGTGTCCTCATCCCTCAATTTGTTTGGGGATGCAGTTGGTGGGCCTGATGGTGTCCTGCTTCGAGGCGGTCCCCTTTGCTCAGTTTCACATCAGACCTCTTCAGTTGCACCTCTTGTCAGTTTGGGATCGGGACCCTGTGTCCCTGGATAAGGAATTTGCTCTGTCTCCCCTGGCCAGGCAGTCCCTTTCGTGGTAGCTGGACTCAAGGAATCTTCTGGTGGGCAGGACCTTCCTGCCCCCGTGCTGGGAGACTGTCACCATGGATGCCAGTCTGACGGGCTGGGGAGGTTTTTGGAAGTCCCTACAGTTCCAGGGTCGTTGGGGCCCCCAGGAGGCCCATGCTCCCATCAATGTCCTGGAACTGAGGGCGATCAGGTTGGTTCTGTCCCACCTGACCACACACCTTCGGGGTCGGGCTGTTCAGATCCGCTCAGACAACCAGACGGCGGTTGCTTACATCAACCATCAGGGAGGGACTCGAAGCAAGCGAGCCTTCAAGGAAGTGCCTCTGATACTGTCTTGGGTGGAACAGAATGTTTCCTGCATCTCAGCGGTATACATTCCGGGGGTGGAGAACCAGGTGGCGGACTCCCTGAGCAGGGGGACGTCTCGTCTGGGGGAATGGTCCTTCAACTACTAGGTGTTTCTCTCCCTGTGTCACTGGCTGGGGTCAGCCGGATGTGGACCTGTTTGCGTCCCGTCACAATCACAAACTTCCCAGGTTTGCCTCTCTGTCACAGGATCCTCTGGCCTTCGCCATGGATGCACTGGCAATGCCTTGGACGGATTTTCGGCTTCCCTATGTGTTCCCTCCGTTCCCTCTACTGGGCAGGGTCATGCACAAGATTGCTCAGGAGGGGGTGTCAGCCATCCTGGTGGCCCCCTGTTGGCCAAGAAGGGTGTGGTTTGCAGATGTCGTGCAGTTGGCAGTAGACCAGTACGTCTTGCCCAGGGATCCAGATCATCTGACTCAGGGATGGCTACGCCATCCCAATTTACAAGCGCTGGCTTTAACGGCTTGGCTGCTGAAACCTACATCTTGACAGAGAAGGGGTTGCCTGCCTCTGTTGTGGATACCATGATTCGGGCTAGGAAGAAGTCCTCGTCCTTTATCTATTACAGGGTCTGGCATGCTTACATTGCCTGGTGTGAGTCCAAGTCTCTTCCCTGTCGGGTTTTTTCCATTCCCAGGATTCTGGAATTTTTGCAACATGGTTTGGATTCTGGCCTTCAACTGAGTACCCTCAAGGGCCATGTTTCAGCTCTGGCATTTTTTTTCCAAAGATCCTTTACCAACCACCGGTTGGTTAAAACTTTTTTCCAGGGAGTTACTCATGTGCGTCCACCTCGTAAGCCTGGAACTTGAATCTGGTGTTGTCTGCTCTGCAGGGTCCTCCCTTTGAGCCTATCCGTGGGGCTGCATTGCCCATTCTGACTCTTAAGGTAGCCTTTTTGGTGGCTATCACTTCTGTAAGGCGAGTTTCAGAGCTGGCGGCGCTTTCCATCAAACCTCCGTATTTTGAGAGGCATCAGGATAAGGTGGTGTTTCGGCTTAAGCCGGATTTCTTGCCTAAAGTGGTGTCTGCTTTTCATCTCAATCAGGACATTAGGCTCGATTTAGAGACACATTCGCCTGCACTTCCGTAGCTGTCTGTGAAAGTTTTAGTGGGTGTTTGTCATTTTTTTGCTTTTTTTCGTTCATTTTCCATTCGTACAAACGTTCGGGAAAATGTGCATATGCACTTTCGATGAACGAAACAAAAATCTGAACATTTCCGTTGGTTCGGATCATTTTCCAAACAAAATCTGATATTTTTCGTTCGTTCAGATAACTTACGTTGTTGGGATGGGCTTGCGTCTGATTCAGAGAGCTGATTTCCGATGGACCACCACCCTATAAATACGTTTCATTTCCGATCCACTTACGGGACCTTTGAGGGCTCGGATTGCTATTGTTGAACATGTTTTGCGGCTATGTGGAGGAGTCTGCGCGCCTTTAGCACCAAGGAATTGCATGTATCAGCATGGCCGAGGCCATAAATTGTATAGCAATGCATACCTAAATCAATACATTTCATGTATGCCTTATAGAAGCATTTTCAATGCTGACCTTAATTAGTCCTTAGCATGTAAACCTTTATTTTCCCACACATCCATATAATTGCAATATTTTTTTAGACTTATGTCCTTTGTGAATTATATTTGGATTGTTGAACTTGAATCTTAATTTGTTGTAGGAGTTATTGTTTTAGTCGGTTACCTTTGCTTTGTGTAATTATTTTATATTTGGTTGCAAGAACCGCAAGATGTGCCACTCGCACAACATACAAGCAGTGTTTGGTCCAGCTATGCGATTCCTCAGTGTTCTTGCAGGGCATCCAGGGTCGTCCCATGATGCTTATATATTACAGAGCTCCAGCTTATTTCGTCAGTTTGAGTCAGGAGAATTATCTGGTGGATGGCTCCTGGGTAAGTTTGCTCACATTCCATCAATTCATTTTCACTGTATGGCAATGAATATAGTTGATGACTCATGTCTTAACCTATGGCTGTTTTTAGCCCTTGATGACATGTTAAACAATATTGTAGCTTAGAATGTGTATTTTATGTTAGTATTTTTAAATTCTTTCAGGGGATTCTGGATATCCACTCCTGCCCTTGTTCCTGATCCCCCTTCTTTGCCTGCAGAATGCGGGCCAGGGGTTCTCCAATCGGGCACTATGCAAAACCCGGGCTGTGGTAGCGAGGGCCCTCTGGCTTTTGAAGTCCAGATTTAGGTGTTTGGACCATACGGGGGGGGGGGGTACTGCAGTATGACCCCAACAAGGTTATACCAATATTTTAATTTACGTTTTTTAAAAGGGACCACACGTGCCACAGTGGCACAACTGAGTGTCAGGGTCCTTCAGTTGGTGGGCGAGATGCAGGAGCTGCACGACTCATTGGGGACAACAGATGAAGAATAATGTTCTGTGGCCTGCCATTGCTATGTATTTTGTTTTTTATAGTTGTAACAATTTGAAATTTTCAAAATTTTTAAAGATTTTATATTTGATGATGGAATAAAAAAAAATGTTTCAGTACCATTTCATTTACAAAATACATAAACACAAAACTAATGGGCCCAGAAATATTTAAAGATGAATATTCACATGACCGAGAAGTGATTTGGGTAAGTTTTAGGGGGCTAAAATGGAAGAAGAACCTAACCGCGAAGTGATTTGGGTGAGCTTTAAGGGTCCAAAAGGGAAGATGGTGGATAGTGCTAAGTGATTTAGCTAAACATTGTAGTAGAAGTGAGGGTGGCAAATATGTAGACGAGCACTTTAATGAGTTAAGTTTGTAGTGCACAGGCGCAAGATCGTAAGGATTTCCGTCTGGACAATTATTTATTGAAAAAGGGAAACAGAATCTATCGGGAAACGTAAAGGATTCGTGGGAGGATACGATGGGAAAAGGGCAAAAACTAAAGCCTAACATGTGAAAATGAAACGGAAAAGTCACGCTGGAAAATTACATCCTCGTATTCGTAATCTGCCGTACGAACGGATGGAAACTTTACTGAAGGATTGCAATGCATGCATAGAATCGCTCGCACACTCATACGAGAACAGAAACATTTAAAAAAAAAAACAGATCGGCACTAAAACGAAAGGTTTTTTTTGTCTCTCTGAATCGAGCCTATTGTCTTGCCTTCATTGTGTCCTAATCCTGCTAATTCCAAGGAGTGGACACTGCATTCTCTGGATGTGGTCAGTTTTATTTGGTCACTACTGAGCCTTTCAGGAAATCTGATGCTCTTTTTGTTCTCACTTCTGGACCTAGGAAGGGTTTGCCTCCGGCTAAATCCACTATCAGCAAGTGGATTCATCAGGCGGTGGTTCAAGCCTATTCAGCTAAGGGGAAGGAACCTCACTTTAGAATTACTGCTCATTCCACTCGTGCTATTGGTGCCTCTTGGGCTTTTCAGCACCAAGCTTCTGTTGAACAAGTTTGCAAGGCCGCTACTTGGTCTTCTGTTCATACTTTATCCAAGTTTTACAAGGTTGATGTTAAGGCTTCAGCGGATGCTGCTTTTGGCCACAAGGTGCTTCAGGCGGTAGTGACTTGAACCGCCGGCTGTTGCCTACTTTTGGACACTGCTTTTGGATGTCCCAACTGTTATGAATACCGAAGCAGGCCGTGCCATGCAATAAAGAAAAAAGCAATTCTGTGAGTACTCACCTGTAGAATTGTTTTTGTTCTTGCATGGCACGGCCTGCTTCGACCCACCCTTGTTATCGTTATTCTTGGTTGCCTCTTTATGGTGATTGTTCCAAGTTAATTGGGATTTTTTACTTTTATTCTCTCCCGGCTTCTTGTCTCACTGCTTGTCTACGCTGGGAACTCTATGGTTGATCCCCCTTTTTATAGGGGGCCGGGAGATGCCACAGCTTTCTGCAATACCACTGCGCCACCTTGTAGCGGAATAACCCATAATAACTGTTATGAATACCGAAGCAGGCCGTGCCATGCAAGAACAAAAACATTTCTACAGGTGAGTACTCACAGAACTACTTTTTTTTTAAAGTGACAAAACACCAACAAATACAATAATAAAGCTTGTGGGATAAATAAAAACACAAGGTCAGGTGTGGTTCCACCCCTCCCCCCCATAGGCTCACCATAGCCTATGGCCAGCTTACCTTGAGGAAAAAGGTCTGCGGCCCAGAGCATAGCTCTGCCGAACGCCTGACCCGCGGCGTTCCCCTACCTTCACCTGATCCGCAGCCATGGCTGGGAGGCAGAAGGGTCCCGGAAGCAGGTGGGAATAGGGCTTGCAGCAGCCGACGGGCTTGGGATGCCCCACTTATCTATGAATTCCATGGAGAGAGGAAAAAGGCCATCTTCGCACCAGAGACTGCAGGAGAAGACTGGGGTCTTCTGGGTAATTCCGGCCGGGAGGGGCCACAAGTCTTCCTGCAGTCGACTGCGCCTGGTGGTGGTGGTCAAGAATAAGAAATGAAGCAAGAAATGAAGCAAGACGTACACAGGGAAAATGGGGATTCCACATGCAATTTGATTTTATTGAAAAAATTACATTTTTATAACAAAAAGCACTACAAATTTCACCCAGAAATATTAAGAATATACTTTAAAAATGACAAAAAAAACTAGACATTTCAAATCCTGGGTGCGTCTTATGGGACAAAAATACAGTACAGTATAGCATATAAAAGAATAGAATAAATCCCCTCTAGGCCCCTCCTCTTCTGTGACATCAACAATTATGTCAGGGAGATTTCATGGAGGCCATGCCTCCAAGTATAACAGCCAGCTCCCCCAGCCCTCACTTCAGTGGGCAGCAAGGATGAAACAAGGGGGAACCTACGTTCCCCCTTCATCCAAATGGCAGCGGCGCCACCAGTTTCTTTACCAGTTCACCATGGTCAGGAGCTGGCATGGCACCTGCTGGGCTCGGGCACATTACCTGCACCCCCATTTGGGGAATGGGGGTGTGGAAAAGCCCGGTGCCCATACAAAAGGGCATAAGGGCTTGTAACTTGCAGGGACAGGGGCTGCCAGTAGCGCGGCCTCTGAGCCCTGGGTTACAAGCCTTTATGTTTTGTGCCCAGGGTGGTAGCCTTTGTAAGTCTGAAAACAGTTAAAACCTGAGAAAAATACAATTAAAAAATAAAAAGTCAGGCTATTGTTAATTAGATAAAAATATAACCAAAAATGGCAAATAAATTACCAAAAAATATAAAAAAACAAACCTGCAGGAAGTTTCAAATGTTTAATGCGAAAAATAAATAAAAATAAAAATTGTATCTAACCAAAAATGCCAAAGAAGTTACCAAAAAATATAAAAACATAAACCCCGGGCAGTTTCCATGTTAAATGGTATGTCTTTAAAACCATATTTAGTAAAACAGTTAAAACCTGAAAATACAATAAAAAGTCATACTATTGTTCATTAGATAAAAAATGTATCTAACGAAAAATGAGAAAAAAATTACCAAAAAATATAAGACAACAAACCCACAGACAGTTTCCATGTTAAAAGCCTTATTTAGTAAAACAGTTAAAACCTGAAAAAATACAATAAAAAAATAAAATTTCAGGCTATTGATCTAATGCCAAAAAATATTAAAGAAATTAATTCGCTGGCAATTACCTGCTGTGGTAACGAATCAGACACGGAAAATGTTTAGTTTTTATTTATTTATGTATTATGTGATTATTTGAAGTGCTTTCCTTAGCCTATTTCATGCAGGGCAATCACCCAGGTGTTACTTCCAAAACTAGGCCTCCAACACCCATAAAAAAACTAATATTTTATTGTTTTACTTAATTGATGTATTTCTTTAATTTTTTTTTGTTTTCTGTGATTATTTTGAGTACTTTCTTTAGCCCAGTTTGAGCAGGGCAAACACCCAGGTGTTACCCTCAATTTTTTCTAGCCCCATTTTACAGCCATTTTTGGGCTCCAAAGCTCAGGTCTCCATTGACTTCAATGGAGTTTGGGTTCGGATTCAGGGCCAAACTTGGCAAACCCGAATTTCAACCAACCCACTCTTCACTTTTTTGGAGAACTTTATTTTGTTTATGGCCCCAGATTAGTCTAAATGTAAGGTGTTTTCATCATTTAAAATGGACCAACATACAGGCAGGATTCATTACTAGTGCCAGCTATTGGCAGTTGAGCGTCTGTACAGAGGTGCTAAGAGCAACCGCTAGTAGACGCTGTGATTGCCTATCGGGCGCAGAGCTCCTCAGTCGCTGTAGTAACCTGACCAGCATTGATGAATGAGATGTATGTTGGGCGTTCTAACACCAGTAAAGTGTTGCAGGGAGTGAAAGGTAGCTCCAGCTCATTGCGACCGAATCTCAGCGACTCACACCATATTCAACAAAAAAACAGACATACAGAGCGGCGGCGCTCTGGACCTGGTCGCTGTAGCATAGAGCGGCAGGTGCCTTGTGATTAAAGTCTGTTTTTGAACACATATCCACCAGTAACAAAGCGAAAACACATGGAATTACATTGTTGTAACATGTACATGTAACAATGTGACATTAATACTGTAATGCCAGACCTGTAATGACAATTCTGCATAAAAATATAAATCAAAATATAAAATCAAAAAAGTTTTCAAAAATGACTCTTTCTAGGCCAGGAGAGGTGAGACAATTATTTGAGAGAAGAAAAAAGAAAAAAACCCGGTTTAAACAGAAGAAATGGAACGTCCAATAAAATGTATGGGAGAGCGACAGATAGCAACAGGTAATACCTGGCGCTCTGGAAGCTAGAGTGCCAACGCTGTTAGAATCGCTCACCACAATCGACTTCATAAATGTGGCATTACATACAGCGCCCAGTGTTCACCTGACGCTTCCCGCCGCATCCCTTGATAAATAAACCCCATATATTGCTGTCAGCAGTACTGAATACTTTGCCATTGTAACTAGCAATGTTTAAATATACTATAAAAGTGATGATTAACTAATGACGTATGGCTGACTAATGCACTTTGCATCAGTTATTCCTCTTTGTGATGTCTAACCTAATACATTGAATTGAGTTATTTTACATGATTAAACCAGTAACAATTACATAGATCAAATAATTTCACTGACTTCTTTACAAATGTTCTCAAAATTAATGTGGGTAGGTTTGGAAATTTAGCTTAATTTTTTTCGACTTTTTGACTGCTTCTCAGAAATATTGACTCTTTTGTATTTAAAAAAAGCAGCATTGTAGACCAAGTATTGGAACATGCATGTTAAGTGATGCTTGGGAGCTATGAAGGTATAGATTTACAAAAATTATTAATAAATAATACCGCGCTATAATTCCACACAAATTAAACAATAAAAAATCATCAGAATTAAAGTTTTGAAGCTCCACATGCAAAGACCACCATCTCACTAGAAAGTCCACATTCAAAATAAAAGTCAGTGATTAGCACAGAGCTCTATAGACTCCCAATGTCAATCTTCATCGGCTATCAATCATTCAATTTCAGCACTTCATGCCACATTATCCACTTTAGTGACACACAGTGCCTGCCACCCATAACACAACACAGTTATTGTAGGGAAGCTTTCTGAATGGAACAAGGTAGAGGTGGCAGAGATTCGGAAAACGTCAGAAGCGGCACTGCTGCAGGAATTGAATTTCTCTGCATACCTAGGGCTTCTCAGATTTTTAATACCTCTTCCACTGGAGGATAACAGCAACTTGGTTCGACTGCTATCCAATCACATTCACAATGGTCACCATTCCACAATGGGGAGGGATAATTGCCTAAATCCTTAAGTGTTGCTGGATATAAGGACAAGATTCTGGATATTGTGGAATTTGACTACTATTTGGCGCAGTAAACCTGATTGCTCTGGTAAGAGCATTATATGGGTGGCGGGCACTGTGTGTCACTGAAGTGGATACTGTGGCATGATCACAAAGTGGTGAAATTGAATGGTTGATAGCCAATGAAGATTGACATCGGGAGTCTATAGAGCTCTGTGCTAATCATTGACTTTTATTAAGGTATAGATTTAACTGAAATACTGAATTATACGGATTAAAGCAGATAATTATTAGTCAGTTATTGTCCTACAGAATAATGTATGTGGCTGATACCTTACAGTCTGAATAAAACAGAAAATCTTGGAGCTGTGAAGAATAGACGTAACTAGACAATTGACAATTTATATGAAAATGATTGTATGAAATTGTAAATGGGTGTCAGTTTGATTTCTCTTTGGCAAAAGTCAACAGCTAGGTTTCATTTAGGAGTACTGGACATGATCATTTGTTTATGGGCAAATTGGGTCAGTTTCCTATTGTGCTTGAAGCATAACTTACAAAAACCAAGGCTGAATTTAATACAGGTGGAAACTATCCTCGTATGTACATCCTATGTAGAGCACTGGAATCCTCGCCTAGATTAAACATTCTCTACCACTGTTTATTCAATCTACTGTGGGACCTAGGCCGGTTCCCAACCCTGTGAAGCAGTGTTCCCCAACCCTTACCACAAGGCCCACCAGCAGGTCATGGTTTATATTTTAATATTTTTATTTGAAGTGTTAGATGGTACAAAATAGGGGTGTTCCCCCTTAAAGTGGACCAACACCCTCCAAAGTCTCTGATCACTTTAATATAAAAAGACACTTACCCTTTGATGACTTTTGCAGCCTTCTGTCCCTCGTAGCGCCTGTATTCTTCAAAAATCTCCGCCGGACGTCCCGCCCTCCAGCTCTTGTCCATTCATTTGCATGGTGTCCGTCTCGCTTGTCCGTGGATAAGATCTTCTCATCACTTGCGCGATTTCACTTTCTGTACTTCTCGATGTCATCGGGGGGCGTGGCCTCTCTCATGTGCTCAGCCATGACATGTTGTGACATCATGTGCTCAGCCATGATTGGCTGCAGCAGCATGGGTCTCCGCCTCCCCTCCCCTCCCTCCTCTCACTCCCCTCCCTCCGTTATGCTATTAGTTTCGTTTTCTCCTGCCTTCCCTCAGATGCAGTCTCGTGCTGGATGCGTAGGAAAGGTGAGTTTTTAGTTCATATATTTTTTATTATATTTGTTTGTTTCACATCTATCCCCTGCCCTACCAGAGCGCGCTTGTGCGCACCCGTACCGAGGTAGGGAAAATAGCGCATGCGCAGTAACGCTGATTTAGGTCAGGTGAAGCGCCGCTCGCTCCCGATGCAAGCGGGTCCACTTTAAACACAATGGTACAAGTGAGGTCATATATGCTTAATATTTTTTACACATAAGTAATTATAACAAGTAATAGCAATATTAAGATGGATAAATTGGTCTCACCAGCAGACCATCATGCCTTGTAAGGAAAAACCTAAGAGAAGGGAATAGAGGGGATAGGGCAAGAGGAGTCTGACTGGACTAGTATCGAGACCATACAGATAATGATCTGTGTAGCCTTGATTCTAAGCCAAATCGGACTCCTCTGTTAAATGATATAACAGTGCCAGCCTTGGATCCCAAAGAATAGGTTTGTGGAACACTTGACGACTCAAAAACTAAACCAAAATGTTGCAAACCTAACCAAAATCACGTAAGTAATGAGCAAGATCCCCATATGTATAGAACATCTCTATCATATTACCCATGAAACATGACCTGTTGGTGGGCCATGAGGAGAGGGTTGGGGAAATCTTTACTGCTGTAAAATATGACACTCACTGTCACTGTTACACTTTTCATTTTATCTATAAAATATGAAGGCATTCATGTGTTGAGTCTAAAAGAAAATGTTATAAACGCCATGATAAATTCAATATTTCTTCAACCAGGCCACCACCAAGCTGGCTCACATTCACATAGGTATTCAGACGAGGATGGCAAGTAAGGTGCATGTGGGGGGCCAGCAGATGGTCTCGTGCTGCTTTAAGCTGACTTGACTTTCATTATATACCTTATATTAGTGGAGGGAAATATGTTCCACCCTTTATTCACAGAGCTTTATCAACACCAAATCTGTATGTTAAAGAGACACTATGGTAAAAAATGACCATAGTCCCACTTTACTATACAGCAGTTGGGCAGTGCAACCTGGGCTGCCCCGCTGTGCATCAGTGCTGGTAAGACAAAAAAACGTCTGCCTGGGAAATCACCAATGGGTGATGCGCCCACATGACCGCAAGCAGTCTATCAGCAGGGAAATTGGCTGAGGCTATCAGTGCTGGTAGGCACTGATGGTGAAGGCTGAAAGGCTGCTCCACTGCAGCCCTAAAAGATGACCCAGAAGAGGTGAATTTTGACGTTTTTTGTTTTACCTGCCTGGGCGGCCCTGCCCCGCTGCTATATAATAAAGATGGATTGTCCCTCTTTTAAATAAATACAATCTGGAGGGGCTTTGGGCTCCCATGCAATGTGATCCAAACCATCTTCAGGGGACAAAGATCCATTTTAGTCAGCAAAATGCCATCTTGACGATGCCCACTCCAGGAGCACTCTCCCTAATCCCTGACCGGGACTGGAATTGCCTGAGACCTCAATATTGAGCAGGGGTACTCAACCGATTCTTGTAAAGGTCCATATACAGGCATCCGGTGAGAGGAGAAGGTCCGGGCGGGGGGCTGTCGCAGGGGGTGGATAGTTAGAAATCCGCGCACTGTGGGGGGGCCATAGATTTTACAGGCAAAACTAAAAAAAGCTGGGACGGATGGGGCAGAGCTGGGGGGACAGGAATGGATGGAGCTTAGTTGGGGGAACAGAGATGGATGGGGTAGAGATGGCAGGACAGGGATGGGTGGAGCTGAGCTAGTGCAGCAAGACAGGATTGGATGGGCAAAGAGACAGAAACAACGTTTGTGTACCTTGCAATGCCACTTCCTGCCCATGCAGTACTTCACATTGCAATGCTAGGTGCCAGGGATCCATGACACTGACAGGGAGACTAAGCATTACATCGCCGATCAAGTAAAGGGAGCAGCACTGAGCCTGGCGACACAGAAGCATCTGAGTGCAGGGCTGTCAAGGCAGCGGTCCAGAAATCCGCATTCGGACCCTGGTCCACCAGTTGCTATAGAGGATAAGGTAATTACTTGGCTTTAATGTTTAACCGCTAATACAAAGTAATATGATTAATATTTGGAGTACATTTAACCCTTTAAGAGCCAGCCTACCTGGAGATTTTGTCACCCTCTGTTGCCAGACCATTTTTCAATATTTGTTATTGCAACAGACGGGATTTCCAGAAATTTCCCAAGAAAATGATATTTTGTTTTTTGCTTGGCTGGGCTTTAACATGAAATGTTTGGCCTTGTTTTAGCCTATTCCCAATATTTTTGGGTGAAATATGTGCAGCAAAAAATCTATTTTGTTCAATTAGTAGTGTTTTATTGTAATAAAAAATTTAAGATTTTCAATAAAATCATATTACATGTAAGAGCCTGATTTCTTCTGATTACAACAGTACCACATATGAATTGGTAGATACCTTTTCCTGCTCAGGAGGCTCCCCCAAACTGAAACAGCACTTTAGGAGATTTTCAGATAAAATACAACTTCTATGCGCACCTTTTTCAAGAAAAACAACCCTTTTGAAATACCCCCCACAAACTATATTCTCTGAAAGGACGCACCTAAAGCTTTCTAAGAGTACCAGGTTTGTTGATGTGTGCGCAGTTTTCTAGAAGTAATCTCTCGATGAATTATTTGGTTGCATATGGTTTCCCTAAAAAAAGATTTAAAAAGCAAAATCAAAGCCACATTTTCCTAAAAAAAACAATATGCAAAAAGGAAAAAACTAATTTAATCTAAAATAGCTAGGTCCCCTGAACAGAACAATATCCAACATGCCTAGGTACTGTCAAGGTTAGGGCACACTTTGTACTTTTCAACCAAAACAACCCGTTACATTTAGAATACCCTCCACAAACACTCTTTAAGCTTTCTAGGCATACACAGCTTGTTGTAACAGGCTCATTTCTCTGCAACTAATCCCTCAAAAAATTATTTGGTTGCACAGGGTTTCCCTAAAAAGACGAGACCCAGAGATAGTGATCGTGCACAAAGGTGAGTAAATTTCATTTTTATTTTTTTTTAACAGGAAATGCCGGCAGCAGCTTAAGTGGGGGGCCCTATTCCAGGCCCTCTCCTGAGGCTGGAGGGGCCTGGAGGGGGGAACAGAGGCTCCCGTGTGAAGAGGAGACCTCGGCGGATTGGCTTAAGGATCAGAAGTCTTTTTTTTGTGGCCGCTTGCAGGGGGCACATAAAATTTGCATGGCATTTAAGGAAGGAACATTACAGGTCAGGGGGAGTTAGTAAAAACTCCCCAGACCTGGCTTGGACAGCCCCCTTGCCGCCCCAGAGTAGAAAATAGTTACCTATTTGGCCTATCTGGTCCTATCCGGTCACATCGCTTGGCATTCCTCCTCATTCCTGTCTTCCTCCATAGGGCAGCTCCATCTTGGATTCCCGACATACACTATGTCGCCCCTCAGATCTCACACAGTGTCATTGTGTAGGCCTGAAGAGCAGATGGCTAGAGGTAAGTATGGCTAAGCCCACTGCAATCAGTCACCAAATGCTAAGGGGGGTTACAGGCGGATTGCTGCAGAATGCTGGCATTTTAGACAATACCAACATCTAATAGGTAGTGCGGGAGGGATGTTATCACAGGAACTACAAAAAAGGTCTGTTGTTCCACTTTAATGGTAGGAGAGGCAGCCACGTAAAATTTACATGGCTGGTGTTAGAAGGGTTAAATAACACATCCCCCACCGGCCTGGGTACCACGGTTCTGTAAAGGCAATTAGCATTGACCCAACCACTTACCAGGGTATCAGGCACAATGCTGGAATTGAATACCCATATTTAGCGGTTAAGACATAAAGGGATGATGGGAGCGTGAGCACTGGGTGATGCGGAGTCAAATTGAGATAGACATTAGTGGTAAACAAGAACTGGCTTTGCTGGAACATGAATGCAGTAAGAGATTATCACCTTGAAGAGGAACATAAGACCTAAAATAATGATTCCTCCCCATCGGCCCCTACTTACAATTTGGATGTTGCGGCTACCTGCTGCAACGACATCCGACTGCTTCCAGGCCTGATCCTCTGCCCCCCCACCGGCTTAGCCATCTGTAAACGGCAGCATGGCTTTAGTCGTGCTCTTCAAAGTCCAGTGCCACTCAGCAAAGTCTTGCAGGATTTCAGGTGGCTCCATTGCATCCCATTCATGGGCACTGTGCAGGTGCGAGATCAGGGGCCGCGCGCAGCGCCTGATGGGATGCAAGAGGACACTGCCCCTCAGGAGGTCACCTGGAATCCGAGTGCCCAGAAGATGGAAGCCCTGGCAAGGTGTGTAATAATTGCACAAAGGTAAAACCGGGAGGCGGGGCAGCAGTTTAGCAAGGTATTCTGTCTACCTAGTATTCTATCTAGTATTTTTTTTATACGTTTCCCAAATTATTAAAGGTGTGTTTTATAGAAGTGATTTTCACTATCTGCAATAGCAAAATGTTGCTACTGGCAACATACACCAAGTCTGTACACCAAAAGAGAAGTAAGTCCTGCCTATACAGAACACTGCTGCTATAGCCACTGCTGAGGTAAGGAAGCTCACTTAAACTTTCACATGCGCAGCAGCAGGGTTTTTTGTAACTAAAATCTGAAATCTTTTGCTACTGGCAATGTACACTAAGTCTGCACTCTGTATATGTTGCCAATAGCAATGGATTGCAGATAGTGAAAACTGCTTCTATTAAACACACATTTGCTAACATTAGAAAACACTTAAAACATCAGCTCAACATCTGTAAGACATAATTTTGACGCACAAATATATACACTCAAAAATTCAATCAGTCGACCCTACTGTTTTAGTAGCTACAAACAAAAAGTAAACTGATCTCATATGTACAGTACCTTATTATTGTCTTGGTAAATAATTTATCTTTCCACCAAGGGTTTAATAATCCAGTGTTTATCCAGAATTTAAATAAAGTTTAACAATGGGTAAATAGGTATTTGCTTTGGATAAACTTCATAGGAGTAGTAATGATAAAGGGCCAGTTTTGAGCAAACCATCTTGAGAGCGAACTCTGCACATGAACTTGTTAAATTCCAATGTTAAAGAATATACTGTAGTTAAAGCACAACAATTATTATAAAAAAATACTTTTTACAATGCTCCCACTCTCAAATACACAACATTCTGTACAGAAAGAAAGGTTCTATTCCCCTAGCATATGTTACATTGTAGAATGAGTTCAAATCTCTGGGGGATATAAAATGGAAGTGAACACGCTAACAAAACAGCACATTTGATCATGCAATACGCTTTTCATAAATCACTACTGTTTCACCAGCCCAGTGGACTACATGGTCCAGCAAGGCCACGGACATACAGATTCCTGGTTAAGGTAAAAAGATATTTGATATACATATATATATATATAATATAAAAGATGTACATTTGAATGCAGTAGGCACACTAGAGAGTTATAAAAAGCATTTTATATGGTAGCAATGTTACTAATAGCAGTTCTGAGTAGTGGGATACAGTTTAAAGGTAAAGTGAATTACAAGCAGACAACAAAATGCCAAGTTACCTAACATGCGTCCAGATGAGAGGTTGGCAGGACAGCCTCAGGGGCATAAAGAATACGCCTCTACACGTGCTGGTAACCCCTGCTGGAAACTCTCAACCCCCCTGAAGCTGATACCATTCTGGTACTGGTGCCAAACTAGTGGGCTAGTGGTGGAGCACCTGGAGAGTCCAAAGATGAAGTCCCTAAATGGGTCAGAACACAAGATCTCCATTTCCTCAGGTTCCACACTAGGTATAGCGATGGGCCGAGTTTGCTCTGATGCGGCTTCCAGGGCCCGTCTCAGTTCTGTGCCTGGCTTGGTGACCTATTTATTGTCGTTTTTTGCACTGTGTTTGAAGAGAGATATCTCTCTGCATGGGGCCATCTGTGGCCTTGACCTTGTGGCCGCAGCTTAGGTTAGAAGTGTGAAATGCACATTCTGAAGCTTCCCACCCCTGGGGGGTTAGCCCTGAACATCTACTGACAGTAGGGATTGTTGTGAGGATTCACACCTGGGTTGATGGAGGATGGCTACTGAAACACAGGTCTTTTGACGAAAAAGAAATATAATATTAGCCCTATCTCTGGCAGGAGAGGTATACTTTAAGCCCACTTTCATGGACTTTCCCAACAGGCATCAAAGGGAAAGTCCATTTTTGATGCTTATTTTTTTTGCCAAAATTATGCCCTCAGGGTGCTGAGCTGATTTAATATTTTTTAATTTTTTTCTTATGTTAGTAAATTTGTTTTTTAGAAGCAGTTTTCACAATCCGCAATCTGCTGCCATTGGCAATGTGTATCTGTACGCCAAGAAGAAATGTGAGCCCTGTACACACAGAACATTGCTGCTGGGCATATCTAAGGTTGAGTGAGTTCCCTCAGCTGCCATAGCAGAAGTGTTCTGTGTACAGGGCTCACTTCTGTCTTTTTGGTGTACAGGTTTGGTGAACATTGGACTTGTTCTATTTCAATAATGTCTTTTTGCAGGTAGGGTATTCTAGCCGTGGCCTCACCAGGGCTCTATACAGAGGCATCACAACCTCCAACTTCCTACTGATGATGCCTTAAGCTATGCAGCTGAGCATCCTGCTTGCTTTTCCCACTGCCTAGCTACACTGTCCACTCATCTTGCAGCTTTCAGTAATCAGTATCCTTAAATTTCTCTCCTGGCTAACACATTACTGCCCATACAGTAATCAAAGCAGGGATTTCTTCTACCCAAGTGGATGATTTTACATTTAGAGACGTTAAACTCCAGTTTCCACAGTTTTGACTATTAATCTAAGAAAAGACATCCTTTTGGCACAAAAAATGTCATAAATTCCATTGAAATTAAACTTACCTTTTAAATCAGGGGTGCCATAGAGGGCACAATGCCATCCCACAACCCTGGTTTCAAGCCTGTCTACTTTTGTCAACGTGTGCCTCGACTGAGCTTGTATATGGTTGTACACCTCCGGCTATCCAAAACCCAGAGTGCAGCTCTCAATACCAGTGGTTGAGAGAGTGATCAGCACAGCAAAAGTGGGTTAAGGTAAGTAAAGGTGTCTAGTGCCTCCTATGGTACCCCTGACCCTAATTAAGAAAAGTCCACAAAAGAAAAACATTTAAAAAATAGCAGGTCATGGCGCCTGTGCATGTCATGAGGCTGCTGTGCATGTGGCACCAGAAAGGCTCCAATTAGAATTAATGGTTTGCGCTGGGGCACTTATGAGGGGCTACATTTGAATAACATAAAAGCAGACATATTAAAGGAAGAATGTACGCAAAAGTATCATTCCATAGTACTAATTATTCCTTTAAACCGTCGATTATGTACAAGTAAGAAAATGTAATTTACTTTACTTTGCTTTGTTTTTCCTGATAATCTCCAGTAATCTAGGCTAGGAGCCCCCCTTATATCTCTGATAGCCCCCTGTTGGTTTAGATCCACCTATGCTCATTTCACATTGCATCCTGGGCGCTAGTTTATTATTTTTAGTTTGTTAATACTGGTTAAAACAGTTACATTACTATTATTTCACTTGTGCATTTGGAGTTTCATATATATGTTGTTTTTGAGAGGCTTTAAATGGGGGACTTGAACAACCCCAGGTCTGGTGGTTGGTCCACTTTAAAACACCTGGAATGCTGTCACTTCGCTTTTCATTTTTCTTGGACTGTTTTTTGCTTTAGTACAAAAGAAATAGATATAATCGGATATGTACTTTAGTTGACATGTATTTATATTATTTATAGATTGACTGACAAGTTTCATCTCCGCATGGTAGACAAAATTGAAAATGGAAAAAGGATATATGTCACTGGGGCATGTCATTCTTTGATTTAGCTCTTCTTTTTAATCCCTGGTGTCATATGTCAGGTCAGCTCTATCTGGTGGTTGTTATAGAAAACTTTTTCTTTTGCAGGTTGAGTTAGGATGTTTGTTTTTGTGTGTCGCCATGTATATATGCATCCATTTTGGAACATTACCCAATGGTCTGCCAAAGGCCTATGGCTGACATTCTTGATGTGCACTCATCGTCTTTGTTCCCAAAACCTTGCCTGGATGTTTCACTTTTGTTGTGTGAATTTTAAGGGTTTGTAACCCTTAAAATTTCCCAAAAAATGGAGTTCCCCCTGGGAAGGGGGACCCCACGCCAATTTTGTTTTGTTTAACCCTTTATAGTGTGGATAGTAGTAGTATTTTATTTGTAAATGTTATAAGTTTTCAGTTTCTCTCCTGGGCAGGAATGGGGGGCTACCGATACATGGTACCGTTATAATCGGGGGAAAGGGAGCTTTCAAATGCAATAATGCAATGATTTTCTTTAATAAAATAAATGTTTTATTTAAAATAAAGGTGACAGTTTTTACAAATTTTTTTTTTGTTTTTTGTTAACATTTCAAGTTAAAGCATAAACTCTGCTGAAAAAAATTCCTGAAAATTTTTCCTGAAAATCCCTGCAAAAATCACAGTTAAACATAGAGCAAAATGGTAAAAAATGACCTGTCAACAGAGGGTGACAAAATTTCAAGTAGGCTGGCAGTTAAAAGTGTTAAAAGTACCTATGCATGTACTTTTGTTCTGTTCGAGGGACCTTGCACTTTCAGATTTGGGTTGTTTTTTTCTTGTTTGCATATAGATATTTTAGGGAAATGTGTTTTTTATTCTGCTTTTTTCATAATTGTTTTCAGGGAAATGCCGTGCAACCTAAGAATTCATCAAGGGATTGTAATAATTAAGCTCCCCAATTGTGAAGAGATGTGGTCCCGAAGCACATGCACATCAAGTGGACAAACACTGGTGTATCCTTCAACAAAAAGCTTGAACTCTTACCAGACTTCAGCAAGACTTAGGTCCATCAATCAGCAAGTTCAAATCCATATACATGATTAAATCATCAGTGTTTCCACATAATCTGATGTGAATGCACTTACAATGTTAAAACAAAGTATTTACAGCAGTAAAGAGTCTAGGCGGCTCTCACCAACCCAAACACTGGAAATGGCCAAATGCAACTGTGCCCACATGCCGCCGCCAACACGTTTCATTGCCTACAGCAACTTTCACGAGGCTGGCGGCATGGCGGTGTGAATTAGAATAAATACCTTTTTCCCTGTACGCGATGAAATGGCAGCCGCAGGTGAGGGCGTGATCAGTAGAGTGCCATTCACTGGCCTTCCGCCTTCATCAGTATGCTCGTCGTCAGAGGGGAGGCAGGACCTGCTTCGGTCATATCCCCCATGCTTCTCATGAGGTCTACGTAAGAGGTGTATAGCATAATACTGGAAAGAGCATACAGCTACGCCACCAGCGTACATATGGATCTGGATTACTTCCAGCCCACCACAACAAGCTGGGTACACCAAGAAAGCTTAACATGTTTACTTTCAGGGAATATGTGGTTGGTATATGGTATTCCAAATGTAAAGGGTTGTTTTGTTTGAAAAAGTGTAAGGTGCGCAATTTGTCTGCAGAGCTAAAATGTTAAAGTAAAATGACCCTTACTTTTCTCTAAACTCTCAATTTTTAGTGTTGAAATATGACATTCGGTTTTATATTGCATACTCTATAATCTATTTCCTCTGATAGTTTCATTTATTTTTGTTAGTATCCTCCTGCACAGTGATTATGTTATATAATGCTATGTAATGCTGTGTAAATGACTACTTATACCATTTGTGTGCTAATAAAAATCCCTTCCCTGCTAATCCCAATTTAGCTGTAAAGCTATATAATCATGTAAGGCGTGAAGAAGACAACGGAGTTTATTTAAGAAAGGCTAGCGCCAGGTAGTGCTACGTAGCGGCAGGTAGCATCTGGTGAACGCTGGGCGCTGTATGTGAAACCCCTTTTAAGAAAGCAAATCTGGTGAGCGCCTCTAACAGCGTCACATAGCATCACATGTATTACTAGAGGCGGCTCAGTGTATAGCGCCGGCGCTCTAGGTTCAGGGGCACCATGAATTACCTTTCGCTCAGTGTCGCTCTGCCATACATTTCAATGGGGTTTCATTTGGTTGTGTATAAATAGCGTGTTGGGCAATTAAAATGTAAAATGTTTTGCTGAAATCATTGTGTGACCTCTTATGCAGAATTGTATGTACAGGTCTGGCACTAAAGTGTCATTGTCACAATGTCATTCCATGTGTTTTCGCCCTGTTACTGGTGTATTTGTGTTGAGAAACAGACTTTGATTACACAGCGTCCAGCTTTAGAGTGCTGATGCAGTGTGTGTGTGTGTGTGTGTGTGTGTGTAGTTTTTTGTTAAATATGGTGTGGAGCGCAGAGTGCCGGACGCACTGAGCTGGCACTACCTATCGCTCGCTGCAGCGTTGTCCTCTTGTTAGATGTGGTGTAGTCTTGGGCGCTATGATCTTGGAACACCACCTATCATTCTCCATTGGCTCTGCAGTGAATCAGGGACAGCGCTTCTACAGCGCCCACCACACATCACATGATACCAGGTTACAGCGCTTGACACCCGCTTACAGCGCTCTAAGCGCTGCTATACAGGCGCTCACATGATGATACGTGGCGCTAGTAATAAATCAGCCTCAATGTCATCAATGAGCTACAAGACAAGTAGAAACACCATCTCATTTGTATATTGTATATATCTTGTGTGTTTTAGAATTAGTACTACTGATTAGAACAGGATTCCACGTGCTTTAAATTCTGCTAAAGATTTAAAGAAGAAATTCTGAGATGATAGAAAATATTTTCAGCATAAGGAATGGCCATCCAACCTGATCGCGACCCAACGCAAGTTCTTGCTAATGGCTGCTTACTGACAAGAACTCCACTCACAAGCTGAGCATGCGGTCATCAGTGGTTTTAATTAAAACCGGCAGCTTCCAGCATGGGTTCACACACATGCTTGGTTGAAAACAAAAGAAGCCTCTTGGCAGCCAGAGCAATTAGTTACAAAACTACCAAATAAAAAAAAAAACTATTTAACATGCCTCATTCCCACAAACAAAATTCCTAAATAGCTTTTAATGGTCATTGCTGCCACATCTTAAACAACAAGTAGTCTTTCGTGACCCAGGATTAACTTGTTACAATGCACCACGGGAGCCAACAGGGAGGAGAGCCAAGTAATGGGCCCAAGGTGCCCAGATGTGAAGAAGGGGCCGCTGGTCAAGTGGCTCTAATGACCCGCAGGCTGCCACATTATTGCTGCTGGCGTTGATGATAAGTGGTGGTGTCTGAGCTAACCCCAGGCTGGTTAGCTTTAGAGCCAAATTCAAACTAGGGGCCAAGACAATTGTGTCTGTAACCTGTAAGGTGATGGCCGGGCCCCTAGTCTGATGGTCAGTTTCCTTTATAGCATAAATATAAAGGTAAGCCTGGCTGGGGGATGGGGCTCAGGTCAAACTACAGTAAGGCCCCAACCATCCCATATAGGTTATAGAGAGGCCCAGTCTCTATACAGCTCATATTGTATCTGGGCCCCTCATAAGATATATTGTGATTTCTAGGCTACTAGCCCCTTGAGTTTTTGTTTCCTATATGGTCTGTCTGGATTTTGTGGTAAGCCTGGTTTCCTGGAGGGTGAAGTCATGACTCATTGGTTATGAGGGGGGCCTAGACATTGCTGCAGTATAGGGCCCGAACATTCCAGACGGCAGCACTGCAATGCATACCCGCCCTTTTACCAGGTGCCAGAAGACTTCACATAAGGAACCATATATACAGATTAAAAGAATGGCACAAATAGCAACTATGGCTGCATGGAAAAGTTTTGGTGCCCCAGGTCAAAATAACTATTACTGCAAACAATTAAACAAGCAAGTTTAAGATAAAGTGATCTTCAAAGGCATGAATGCCAAAGCTTTAGAAATACCCATACTCCATACTCAAAACAAAGCAGCCATGGGTTTTTCTAAATTGTAAGTCACCTAACAATCCAAAAATGAATATGGCTGAGGCCCACAAATCAAGAGAAGGCCATAAGAAGAGCATTTTCACTGCTGTTTTGTTTGAAATGTAATAAAAAGAATCAGTTATTAGGAACAGCTGAGCTCAAGAGAAGGTCTGCATGACCAAGAAAAAAATTGGATCCTAAAATTATTGTTTCACTTCAAAAGACTTTCAGGTAGATTTTGCAGACTGGCCTTCATGGAAGAAGCATCAGAAAAAAAACATTCTTGTATCTTCAAAACAAAATCTGAACAAGCCGGATGCCTTTTGGAAACAAGTCCTGTAGACCAATGATGTTTTGGGCCACAACAATGTTTTTAGCAATGATGAGAAAGGGTATCTTCAGAGAAAAAAGAGGGCACAGAACACGTCTCCAACCATTAAGCATGGCTGTGGATCAGTTGCAGCCACTTCATACAGGCAGAGCTAAGTAATGATTCAATATAATTTCAGCAAAATGTGAAAGTTTACAAACAAATAATGATCCTATACAAGCCCCAAAATCTGAAATAGACTAGTACAAGCTGGAGGTTTTACAGTGACATCATCAATGAAAATCTGTGGATAGACCTCAGCCGAACAGTGCATTCTGGGGTGTCAAAACTTTGCATGAAACTGTATGTATTGATATACTGTTTTTTCAATATTATCAGCCACTACTTGCACACATAGGCCCTTATTTAACAAGGGATAGCGACAGGTAGCGACTGGTGAGCGGGCGGTAATGACGGGCCCCGCCACGAGAACGCCGGCTCCCCACCACAATCACACATTTATCAAGCCGATCCTGCTTAGCGACTGAGATAGCGCCAGATAGTTACTCATTCATCATTATTCCAGCCTCAGCCCACAGCGCCAGCGTCCGACCTTGAACAGCGACAGGTATGACCTCTCGCTACCTGGCGCTCTCCAATGCATTTCAATGGAACAATCTTTAAATATTCATAATTAATTTTTATTAATTAGAAGTAAGGCTGTAAGGGCACCATCAAAACAATTATAGAACTCTATACAAGAAGTGGGTGCTCCCAGAAAAACCCCAAGACCAACCACATTCAAAAGTACATTATGTATATGGGGTTTTAAGAAATGGGCACTACCACTATATATAGCAAAGGTAATTCAATAAGTATAGTTTATTAGGAAATGCTATATACAAAATTTAAAACACACACATAACAAAGGAATACAAGACAACTTAAAAACAAGGAGTTAATGGGTTCCCGGTATCCACTTATTATTTAATAAATATGTAAAAAGATTCTTTTTATATTAATCCTAGCATACAAAATCAGACTATATAGAACATTATGATGAGCACAAATAAATGTTGTCCCCTAATATTGAAACACAATTATTACAGGGAGTCAATATACTATATATTAAAAGATTATTATTTGATATATAATAGACCTAAAATGGCGCTATACTAAAGTGTCAAGTGCAAAAAAAAAAAAAAAAACATCCAAAAATATCTGAAAAAAAACTAGAGAAAAAGCCAATAAGAAAACCACAATGTAGTCTAAAACATCATGTAAAAAAATATATGTATCTTAATAAACAGATCAATAAGCCCTAGAGTGACTATATAATAAAGTGCTAAGTGCAACAAAGATTTTCAACTCATACCATGTGCAAAGCAATCTGATAATAAGACTAGAGAAATGATATGTGACTCAAAAACATAAAGTAACCGCAATGATCTATATAAATTACGATATTATAGAGCAGCCACAATCAGTGATACAACCCCCTGTATATAAGAAATATCCGCTCCCACCATTTAAGTAGAAAGCCAGCGATAGTACAACATATGCTGAATACTCTATAGGCAATATGTGTAGTTTAACAGTGGCCTATTTAGGGCCATGCTAGGGCTGGAAGGAGGGAGCAAGGAGGGCACAATAAATATGCTACCATAACAAGTTAGTCAATCATCATAAGTAAAAATACCGCCAGTGTGAACAAGATTCCAGGAACCCAGGCTGCCCCGCGCGCTCCGCCGTGCACCCACGGCTTCTGATCGGGGTGATGAGACATCCTTATTTGCAGCCTTTATACCTGCCTGCCCGGCCCACACGTCACGCCGCACTGTGCGTCATCCCCATGTGTATATACACAGGTCAAATCAGCGCTCGCGCCCGCCGGACCCGCCCCCCAATGACCCCGACAGGCGCAAGCACAGACACAGACACCGTGCGCCGTGCTGACAGGCACAGGCAGGGGCTGGGGGTATGATAAGTCAGAACAATAAGGATATTCTATAGCATACATTAACAGAATTGCATACAAAATAACAACCTCATCTAGTATATAACATATAGCAATATTAGTTATATATTATCTGACTTGATACAGTGGTCATGTTTAGAGATGAGCGAACTTTTTGAAAGTTCAATTCGGGCGATTCGCCGAATTTCCCCAAGAAATTCGGGTTTGCCCGAATAAAACTTTCACGAATCGCTCATCTGAAAAAAAAAATGCCGGCATGGTGGGAGCGGGCAGGCCGGCTACGCTGTCAGCGGGCGGCGGAAGCCGGCCCGCTGACAGCGCAGCCGACCTGCCCGCTCCCACCATGCCGGCATTTGTTTAAAAAGCAAACACTTACCTGCATGGTCAGAGCGTGGAGGCCGGCACCGCACTCAGGCGCCCTCTGATGACGCGCCCTCTGATGACACAGCCCCTGCCTGTGCCTGTCAGCACGGCGTGCGGTGTCTGTGCTCGCACCTGTCGGGCCCGCCCCCTTGCTGCTTAGCATCAGATGACGGCGGCCGGGTCATCGGGGGGCGGGTCCGGCGGGCGCGAGCGCTGATTTCACCTGTGTATATACACATGGGGATGACGCACAGTGCGGCGTAACGTGTGGGCCGGGCAGGCAGGTATAAAGGCTGCAAATAAGGATGTCTCATTACCCCGATCAGAAGCCGTGGGTGCATGGCGGAGCGCGCGGGGCAGCCTGGGTTCCTGGATTATTGTTCACACTGGCGGTATTTTTACTTATGATGATTGACTAACTTGTTATGGTAGCATATTTATTGTGCCCTCCTTGCTCCCTCCTTCCAGCCCTAGCATGGCCCTAAATAGGCCACTGTTAAACTACACATATTGCCTATAGCGTATTCAGCATATGTTGTACTATCGCTGGCTTTCTATTTAAATGGTGGGAGCGGATATTTCTTATATACAGGGGGTTGTATCACTGATTGTGGCTGCTCTATAATATTGTAATTTATATAGATCATTGCGGTTACTTTATGTTTTTGAGTCACATGTCATTTCTCTAGTCTTATTATCAGATTGCTTTGCACATGGTATGAGTTGAAAATCTTTGTTGCACTTAGCACTTTATTATATATGCCCTTATTCATCAAGCGATAGCGCCAGGTAGTGTCTGACGAGCGCCAGGTAGCGGCAGCTAACGGCGACTACCGACTCAAGTACGCCCGGCGGCGGTCACAATGACGCATTTATCAAGCAAAATGAGGCTAGCGCCGGCGAGAGCGTCGGCTAGCGCGGCATTCATCATGAAGCCGCCTGGATCGAACAGCGCCGCTGCAAATTCCCTCACAGCGCCAGGTATGAGCTGTCGCTCCCTGGCGATGTCCAATGCATTTCAATGGAGCAATCTATAATTATTCATAATTAATTGGTATTAATTTTTTTTTTTTTTTTTTTTTTAATGTCAAAAAATCGGAGACCACTTCTGCAATGTTAGGATTTATTTTTAAGTAAAAAAAAAATTTTAAAAAAATTTGTGCAGAATTGATCTAACAGGTCTGAGATTAATGTATTCATATTACAAAATGATTCTAAAAACATGTATAATGTTACATTCAAAAAATATGGTTGTTTAGGGGTTAAAAACTAGTTAATACACATCGCCGCTAGCGCTCTGGGGTTTAAACAAGGAATGGACAGCGACAGCACATTCGGAGCGTGATTTGTTAATGAATATGAAGCTAGCCGTTCGCTCTGGCCATTCGTTGTCAGGCGCTCACATACAACGCTGGACCTGTGAAACAGCGACCCCCCCAGCCCGTATTCAACATTACCGCACACCGACTGAGTCGCTGTCATCAAGCTAACGCCGGCCAAGCACAGCGTATACTGGCTGGCGCTGAAAAAATCACGCTACAGTCGCTCATCTGTCGCTACCTGGCGCTATTAATGAATCGGCCTCCCCGTCACTCTAGGGCTTATTGATCTGTTTATTAAGATACATATATTTTTTCATATGATGTTTTAGACTACATTGTGGTTTTCTTATTGGCTTTTTCTCTAGTATTTTTTCAGATATTTTTGGATGTTTTTTTTTTTTTTTTTGCACTTGACACTTTAGTATAGCGCCATTTTAGGTCTATTATATATCAAATAATAATCTTTTAATATATAGTATATTGACTCCCTGTAATAATTGTGTTTCAATATTAAGGGGCAACATTTATTTGTGCTCATTATAATGTTCTATATAGTCTGATTTTGTATGCTAGGATTAATATAAAAAGAATCTTTTTACATATTTATCAAATAATAAGTGGATACCGGGAACCCATTAACTCCTTGTTTTTAAGTTGTCTTGTATTCCTTTGTTATGTGTGTGTTTTAAATTTTGTATATAGCATTTCCTAATAAACTATACTTATTGAATTACCTTTGCTATATATTAATGTATTTTTTTTTTTTTTAAATGTGAAAAATTTTTAGAGCGTGATTTGTTAATGAATATAGTGGGAGCCGGTCGCTAGGGCCAGTCGCTATCATGCGCTCCCATACAGCGCGGAACCTGACAAATAGCGACTCCTCACCCAATATTCAACATTACGGCAAACCGACTGAGTCGCTATCAACTACCGAACAACGGCCAAGCACAGCGACTACTAGCGGCGCTCCCCGATCACTCTACTGGAAAATCAGTAACAGCCTGACATTTGCTCCTACATTGTGGCAACAGTAATAATACACAATCCCTGGGGGGTTGTTTGACAAAGCAGGGCATCCCAAATCAGGATGCTCCAGGGGAGTGCCATACAGGGGGTGAGCTTAAATGAGTCTGAGGTCCTCTTTAGGCAAAAAAATGAGACATTTGGACCAAAAATGGTGTAAAAAAAAAAATCCAAAAAAGCACAAGAACAACTATTATAATTGTATAAAATACAAAGTGTAAATAATTGTTTTGAGAATTTCTGGTGAAGCTTAAAAAAGCATGGCTAATTGATTTTATTCTTTATAGTCTGGAAATGCCATGTGCCTATTTGCATAATTATAAAAAATAGGCATGTAAACTAGGCTTTGTGCCTCTTTATTTTTTAAATATAATGATCATGCTTGACTATATTGTAATAACACTTTTATGGCAGGAATAGGAAATATGGGATTGCTATTTTGCTGAACCTGTACAAACAGCTAGTAAACAGTTCACATGCTATAACTGAGAACGCAGCACTAGCGTCACTGCAGCTCCTCCAACCATGGGATATTTCTGAGTCACAATTGTCAAGGGAGGAAATTAACTGCTCTTATGTCAAAAGTAGGAAATGTGGTCCGATTAATGCATGTAATAGCATTTGACAGGAGAGTACAAGGGATATGCTTTTAAAGCTGTAAGGTACAAGCTAAGTCTCTTCCATGAATAAAAGGATTCCCAATACAATCCTATAAAATGTACATTGTAGGCAAGCTGCGTCTACAACCTGGTCTGATTTTATTGTCACTTTCAGCAGTTTCAGCAACATGGCGTCAGGAACACAGAGGAAGATCTAGGGACAGCAACAAAAATAGCTTAAAATCTCAAGAACAATGCTACAAAAACCATCTCATTCTGTGCAGTAAAGTTTAAAGAGGAACAAAACTCTGGATGTTCACTATCCCAGGTTTTGGCTCTCTTGCCCGAAGCATCCTGATTTGCGATGACCTCAGGTTAGTATTCCTCCAGAATTGGTGCAAAGAGGCCGATTCAGTAATAGCGCCAGGTAGCGACAGATGAGCGCCAGTAGCGTGATTTTCACAGCGCCCACTAGTATTCGCTGTGCTTGGCCGTTGTTCGCTTGTTGACAGCGACTCAGCCGGTGTGCGGTAATATTGAATACGGGGTTAGGAGTCGCTGTTTCACAGGTTCCGCGCTGTATGGGTGCGCCTGACAGCGAATGGCCAGAGCGAACGGCTCCCACCATATTCATTAACAAATCACGCTCAAAAAATTCTCGCGCTGTGAAATGCTTGTTTAAACCCCAGAGCGCTGGCGGCGATGGCTTAAAAGTAGTTTTTAACCCCCAAACAACCATATTTTTTGATTAAAAAATTAAACAAGTTTTTCTAAACATTTGGTAATATGAATACATTAATATCAGACCTGTAATATCAATTCTGCACAAATGTATTTTTCTTTTTTTTTTTACCTTAAAAAAAATATATAACATTGCCGTAGTGGTCACAGAATTTTTGACAGTTAAAAAAAAAAAAAAAAACAATCATATCAATTAATTATGAATATTTAAAGATTGCTCCATTGAAATGCATTGGAGAGCGCCAGGTAGCGAGAGGTCATACCTGGCGCTGTGATGGGATTAGCAGCGGCGCTGTTCGTTGCAGTCCGCTACATGATGAATCCCGCGCTAGGTGACGCTCTCGCCGGCGCTAGCCTCATTTAGCATGATAAATGCGTGATTGTGTCCGCCGCCTGGCGTTCTGGAGTCGGTAGCCGCCGATAGCTGGCGCTACCTGGCGCTAGTGAGACACTACCTGGCGCTATCCCTTGATAAATAAGGCCGTAAGTGTCTTAAAGGAATATTTCAGGCAAAGCATTAAATTAGCCTGCATTCTGCTTGTCCCATGCTGGCTGTCAGGGGCCACATCTTTAATTCCCCAGCATTTTGCATTTCCTGATAAACGATATAGAACTTGCTCCCTTCTACTAAATCCTTTTTCAGGGTCCCCAAAATTAATTGACTTCTGAGGGGACTGAGACACTGAAACATGCACAGATCAAAAGATTCCAGGGTCAGTCACCAGACTTTCCCTGGGGCATCCAAAATCATTATGCTGTGTGAAACTCCCCAGGGTCGCCAGTAAACTCACCTTTCCTGGAGGCTACTGCAGCACTTCTGCTGCCCACAGCCACATACCTGGCTTTCCTATAGGCCTTTATTTATGAAGGAATAGCGGCAGGTAGCGACTGGTGAGCGACCGGTAATGACGGGCACCGCCACGAGAACGCCGGCTCCCCACCACAATCACACATTTATCAAGCCGATCCTGCTTAGCGACTGAGATAGCGCCATATAGCCACTCATTCATCATTATTCCAGCCTCAGCCCACAGCGCCAGCGTCCGACCTTGAACAGCGACAGGTATGACCTCTCGCTACCTGGCGCTCTCCAATGCATTTCAATGGAACAATTTTTAAATATTAATAATTCATTGTTATTAATTTTTTTTTTTTTTTTAAATGTGAAAAATTCTGTGACCACTTCTGCCATGTTAGATATTTTTTTTAAGGTAAAGAATTGATATTACAGGTCTGATATTATTGTATTCATATTACTAAATTCTTAAAAATATTTTTTTTTTTTTGGTTTCTAAAAATATGGTGGTTTGGGGGTTAAAAAACTTTGCCGCCAGCGCTCTGGGGTTTAAACATGCATTTCACAGCGCAAGAATTTTTTGAGCGTGATTTTTTGATGAATATGGTGGGAGCCGGTCGCTGTGACCGGTCGCTATCATGCGCACCCATACATCGCAGAACCTGTCAAATAGCGACTCGTCACCCTGTATTCAGCATTACTGCACACCGACTCAGTCGCCAAGCACAGCGTCTATTAGCGGGCGCTCTGAAAATGCCGCTACAGTCGCTCAACTGTCGCTACCTGCCGCTATTAATGAATCGGCCTCCCAGTTTAGACACACTGCTGCACCCAGCCATTCACGTAAGCTAGGACAGGAGAGCTTCACCTACTAGAGAGAAGCTGGGGATTCAGCCAGCGAGTTGGTCATGTCAGCCATTATTCTTGAGATCTCAAGACCTTAAAATGGTTGGCATAGCCTAAGCGGTGCAAGATTGATTACCCCACCGTGCTGCGCTGTTCACCTATCTTTGCCTCCCCTGGCATAGAATTGCACTTCTCTGTGCCCACTTTAATAACTGCAAAAGAAGGGGTGTGACACATTGGCCTTGGCTAGAATGGAATTGGTATGGCAATTACCAGGAACAGCAAAGGTCAATAGAAGGTCTGGAAGACCTAGAAACATTTCAGACAGCTGCTCATATGATTGCTAGAAAGGAAATTAGAACACCCACTTGACTGCAAAAAACACTTCAGGCTGATTTAGCAGACTCAATATTCAGCATCAGAAGTTACTAGATACTAACAATGCAATCCAAAGTTTTGCTCCAACCCATTTTCCTTTTTTGGAAGATTAAAGCTAAAAATTAAAAACGTTTTTGCTTAAAATGCAAAGCGGATGTGTCCTCTAATGTATTCCAAATTCTTTTTGGAGAATATTTTATATTTTATTTTATATTTAACACAGTCCTGTGTAGCTGATGAGTGATATTTTTTAAGTTTGAAACTTACAGTGCCATCCCCGCTCTGGACCACAGCCTGTGGTCATGTTGTTGCCTCTTGGTGGTCCTCTTGCGTCAGTCATGGTGACTGCCCACACCTGTTCAAATCATTTCAGTAGAGAGGAGGGCATGCTGAGGGCTGCCAGGGCCCTCTATTGTACTGAATGGAGGAGGTGTGAAGTCATCACGACTGAGGCGAGGCTCATCGATAATGATAACTTACTACTTACTAACACTACTGGCATTGTGCAGCTGTGTGGGACTTAAAGCGGACCTTCACACTGTATAAGAACATATCTTATATGTATCCCACACCCTGTACATACATATTACTCACATTAAAAATCATCCTGCCTGCATCTACTGCATGTTATGAGCCTTTAAACATCCAAGATGGCAGCTCATGGAGCCTGTAAACAGGAAGTGCCTTCTGACTGTGTCACTCTGCATTCTGAGATTGGAGTCTTTTCCCTAGCTCTGCTCTGTCTGAGCAAAGCGCAGCTATAACCCCTCCCCCCCCTGTACTTTACCCCGCTCTCCTCTTCTCAGTATGTGATGCTTTTGAGTCAAGATGGCGGAGCATGTATCCTAGAGTCCTGAACAGAGTTGAAGCCCAGTGACTAAAAACCTAAAATATATTAATTTTACATGCTGGGGAATTGTTTTTTTAAGGGTTTGGACTTTTCATTAAATCATGCTGAAGGTCTGGTTTAAGGGGAATATATCTTTGCATGTAGTGGGACTGTTCTCAGTAAGAGTAATTTTGACTGGGGTGCCAAAAATGTTGACTCCAACTGTATATATACTTATATATGAAAATAATGATTATATAATAATATAAAAATAATGATTATGCTTTTATAGACATCTGCTAAACATTATGCCAAACAGGCTTGTATAAATGTGGTAAACAATCTTCTTTTCTTAAAATTAAAATGAAGAGCTTGAGGACCTTTGCAAATGGAAGGTTAGGAAGTATTTTTCCATTATCTAAATACATGCAGTAAACAAATACTACGAAACCTGAAAGAAGCATTGTCATGGCTGTAAAAACTTGGGAAACGTATGGTGGTAATGAGACCTGACTCATGTGGTTTACTCTGGCTCATACTGACAAGGTCATATCTGGGCAGTCGGCAGCCTACCCCTCTGTCTTCACTGACAATTTATTTCTTTATTTTATGTGAGGGATGGGACACGTGCCAGCCTGTAAATGTTGTCAGAAAATCCTGCTGTTATTTTCTCACAGCAGCTGAATGCTGGTAAAGACAGATAAGGGCAAAGGCCTCACATGAAGTACATCCAGCTCCCATTTTTTACTTTGCGGTCTATTTACTCTATCCCACATGCTGGCAAATGCAACGTGTTAACAAAATGGGTGTTAATAGCAAGCTAGTGACAAAGTTATGGCCCGAAGCCCATACAAACCGTTGAGGTTTTAACCCAGTTACACCCTAAACAAGGCTAAATTGGTATTTAGATTAGCATGAACCTCAAGCCATAGTTAAAGCTGACGTGTAACAAGGTATAGACCAAACGGGTGTTTTATTACACTAACAAAACTTGCTTTGCAGGACTTCAAGAGAGCGAGTCTTTCTCCCCCGGTCTATAATGGCGTGCCAATAATAGCATGTAATGTTTGTATTCAGAATACGCCCCACGCAGACTCTGACTTGATCGACAAGCGCTCCAAGCACTGCACAAAAGATGACATCATAAAGTCTGTCATAAAACGTTGCTGCTCCGGGTCCTCTGACAGAAATATATCAAAATAAAAGGGTTTTGCCTGCACCTTCAGCATTACTGCCAGAGGAGCCTACATGAAGATACACTAAGATGGCAGACAGCAATACATCTGACTGCCCCCACAGCTGACACACCCTTTGGCACTGCTGTGGAAGAAATACATCATTATGGAATCTGCCAGACAAAGAAATGGTGGGAATAGATAGAAATAAAAATGTTCTCTCCACATCTCCAGCATAATTTGACTGCCTGTGAACTCACATGTCTTCTAGGACTGAAAAAGAAATAAGTCATCGTCGAATCAGCCATAACAAAGTGACTGCTGTTCTGACAGGAATTTTCAAAAGAACCTTCTGCCTAACCTACTGCACAACTCACCCCTGAGCCCCAACTTCCAGAAGTGGGATGGCCAGCAACCACGTTACCACAGGGCCACTGGGAAAATGTACAATGTCCACGTACCTGTGCATCCCCTGTGAAATCCATTGGTTGCTGGTGTGCACTGCTTTCCTGACAGTAGTAGGTATATATAGTACCCGATCTTGGGTTTCATGGGGCTCTACATAGGGCTGGGATGCCAGGTACCAGGCTTAAACCAGACCAACAGCCTGGCACAAAAGAAAGGAGCTTCCTCTCCCAACTGACATAACTTCCTGTTTGCAGGTGGCCTGGAAATGCATGAGCTGCCATCTTGTTTTTAAAATTTACCTTAGCAAGAGTTGGAAAAGGGTAAATTAATTTGTATGTGCAAATTGCCCTGGGAGGGATGTGTATGAGCACTCTTTGTTGTGTTGGTCTGGTTTTAGTCATTTTTGACTGTTGGTCCGCTTTAAGTGAGCCTGAGGTGATTTTTGTTTTGCTTTAACGATTTGATTTAGATCTGCTTTAAAGTGCCTACCCAGGCACATGCTAATTTACTAAAGCAATTTCTTTTGACTTTTGGTCTGCTTTAAGCATTTCCTGCTGTGGTCCTAGTCAGCTGTGGGACGAATCTGGCTTTCCATACTCGCTCACACAGGGAGCACCAAGGGACAAAGTGGCTTTTAGACCACTTTTTTGGGTGATTCTGGAGAAACTAATTGAAGGGGTGGAAACTTTGGAGCCCTGCTATGTCTGCTATCCTGACCTGATTGCTGACTTAGGCCCTTATTTAACAAGGGATAGCGACAGGTAGCGACTGGTGAGCGGCCGGTAATGACGGGCCCCGCCACGAGAACGCCGGCTCCCCACCACAATCACACATTTATCAAGCCAATCCTGCTTAGCGACTGAGATAGCGCCAGATAGCCACTTATTCATCATTATTCCTGCCTCAGCCCACAGCGCCAGCGTATGACCTTGAACAGCGACAGGTATGACCTCTCGCTACCTGGCGCTCTCCAATGCATTTCAATGGAATAATCTTTAAATATTAATAATTCATTGTTATTATTATTTTTTTTTTTTAAATGTGAAAAATTCTGTGACCACTTCTGACATTTTAAATAATTTTTTTAAGGTAAAAAAAAAAAATGTACAGAATTGATATTACAGGTCTGATATTAATGTATTCATATTACAAAATTATTTTAAAAACTTGTTTTTTTTTGGTTTCCAAAATTATGGTTGGGGGTTAAAAAACTACTTTTAACCCATCGCCGCCAGCGCTCTGGGGTTTAAACATTTTACAGCGCGAGAATTTTTTGAGCGTGATTTGTTAATGAATATGGTGGAAGCCGGTCACTCTGACCAGTCGCTATCATGCGCTCCCATACAGAGCGGAACCTGTCAAATAGCGACTCCTCACCCAATATTCAACATTACGGCAAACCGACTGAGTCGCTATCAACTACCGAACAACGGCCGAGCACAGCGACTACTAGCGGGCGCTCTGAAAATGCCGCTACAGTCGCTCAACTGTCGCTACCTGCCGCTGTTAATGAATCGGCCTCCCATTATTGCTGCTGGGTTTGCAGCCGCTTTAAAGAGGAACTCTGGTCAGAAAAGCAACTCAGAAGACTCCTCCTTTAATTTGCAGCTGTGGGGCAGCCCCCACCGCTCTCCAGCTGCCGTAGAAGGATCACAGATGAAGTGGGTATACAGGCAGCTGTGTTGTCTAGTATAGCGGTGCCGATGCACAGTGGCTGCCCCCCGCTGCATATTAAAGAAGGAGACCAGAAAAGTTGTTCTCTGTCCTCCGGTGCCAGTGACACAATGGCTCTTCACCCTCAGGATCCTTAAAGGAGCACTATCGCAAAATTGTGTAATATTAAAAATCCATATAAACATGTTGGCTAATGAGAGGAGGGGTCACTTATACACCGAACTGAATAAAACTGCCAACAAGTTTTCTTCTCATAAAATAAATAAAATCCAGGAGTGACAGGTTCAGTCTATCAGTAGTGACAGAGGCTGTCACCTCCAATTTCCTCTTCCTTCCATTAAAATACAAAAAAAAACAAGCCTGGCTGGATATTGATTGATGGCAGATGTATAAGTGACCCCTCCTCCCGCCATCGAGCATATTTATATGGATTTTTATCATTGGCCCCTATTTCCTTTAAGTGCCACCAGAGGGAAGCTTGAGTACAACCAGTGGTAGTATTACTATTGGTTGGGAATCCCTGCTCTAGCCCAACCTATTTCTAACACAGTAACAACTAACTCACTCGCATGCTTCACATGTTTGCAAACACTCTTGACATGTGCAGGGGTCCAATCCTGTTTAGGCTGGTTCTCTTAGGTTCTATCCACTTTATGTTGCTCTGTTTACCTCTATATCTGAGCTGTCACCTTTCTCAATGCAAGTCCAGATCTAACAACAGCCTTTTCTGCATCACTGCCACTTTGTGTCATTACTGCAAACTGTACTTATTGAATATGACATATTGATTCCTAGTTCTAACACTACTCCCGACTGATGAAAGAGGATCTAAACCCTTCTATCACTAACTAGCATGTACTGAGGCCCTTATTCATCAAGCGATAGCGCCAGGTAGTGTCCGACGAGCGCCAGGTAGCGGCAGCTAACGGCGACTACCGACTCAAGTACGCCCGGCGGCGGTCACAATGACGCATTTATCAAGCAAAATGAGGCTAGCGCCGGCGAGAGCGACGGCTAGCGCGGCATTCATCATGAAGCCGCCTGGACCGAACAGCGCCGCTGCAAATTCCCTCACAGCGCCAGGTATGAGCTGTCGCTCCCTGGCGATGTCCAATGCATTTCAATGGAGCAATCTATAATTAATCATAATTAATTGGTATTATTTTATTTTAATATTTTTTTAATGTCAAAAAATCGGAGACCACTTCTGCAATGTTAGGATTTATTTTTAAGTCAAAAAAAAAAAAAAAACAATATGTGCAGAATTGATCTAACAGGTCTGAGATTAATGTATTCATATAACAAAATGATTCTAAAAACATGTATAATGTTACATTCAAAAAATATGGTTGTTTAGGGGTTAAAAACTAGTTAATACAGATCGCCGCCAGCGCTCTGGGGTTTAAACAAGGAATGGACAGCGACAGCACATTCGGAGCGTGATTTGTTGATGAATATGAAGCTAGCCGTTCGCTCTGGCCATTCGTTGTCAGGCGCTCACATACAACGCTGGACCTGTGAAACAGCAACCCCCCAGCCCGTATTCAACATTACCGCACACCGACTGAGTCGCTGTCATCAAGCTAATGCCGGCCAAGCACAGCGAATACTGGCTGGCGCTGAAAAAATCACGCTACAGTCGCTACCTGGCGCTATTGATGAATCGGCCTCCCCGTGTCACAAATAATATATTTGCTTGACTATTTTTCGTGCAGAACAATGTCCCCTCTTTAGTATCCCGGGAGGCAGGAAATACAGGGTAATCCCTGCAACAAAGTCAGTTATTGCTACAACAGAAATTACAACATGATGGATTAAAGGAAAAAGTGTTTTCATTCAACCTGGCCTGTCGAGTTGAAAGGCTCTAGTATATATATTTGATCTATTAGGTGAACACAATTTCCAAAACTCTAAATTCCATTAAACAAAGCCATCCTGTGTTAAAAGACCTCATCACATTGTCCAATATTTAGTTTTAAATCTAAATTGGTATTTTGCCTGTTGTGTATACAATGAAGCTGTCAAAGCTAAATTGTATACATAGTTTAATCGTGTTTTGTTCACAAAGCTTTCCGTCTATATGGGTTACATAACCCACAACAATAAAAACAGTGTACGTTTGGGGTCGATGCCAGTCAGCTGAACACAGGAAAACACCACTTTCTATTTTAGGTATATCAATGTCATTACACAATGCAAGTTATTGTTAGAAAAAATAATAGTAAGCCAAAGCATGTTCTAGGAGATGAGGTTTGACCTAACTGCAGTAAAAGGCAAGAATAATTCTGCAGCTCATATAACAGTGTTAAAAAAAATAATAGATTTATTTTAACCACAAAAGCACATTTTTCCTTATAGGGTTTAAAGCTTTCGTCCCCTCTGGTGAATCCTTCCTAATGCTGAACTATGCAAATATGACAGTTGACCGTTCCAACCTTGGCGGCAGAAAAGTTTGTTCCCCACTTTTCCTTTTATTCAATTTAGTTCAAGTTTTTGATACAGTATATTTTAACTAAATCATTTGAAAGAGAGGGATAGGCAAAAAGATACCCATCACAAAATATAAAAAATTTTAAAATTGAGTAGAGCATAAAGCCAGGAGACTCGCCCACTGATACCATAGATTAAAATGGAAAGTGCAAGAGCTAATAAACAATAATAGACAACTATTCAAGACACGGCACCCCCCGTTGGTTAATAAAGCTGAAAGGAAACTTTACATTGCAAATTGCAAAAGTATATTCTATATATCACAGATAAGGAAACTGTACACAATCCAAACAGTGCATCAATTAAAAGAATAAATGTATAACAATTGATAAAACTTTACAAGCAATCCCGATGAATGGAAACTGGTAGAAAGTGCTTAGAGTAATAGTGGTAATACATAAGTGGAAGTAATACTTATTTTACAAGAAGCATACATAGCTCACCCAACAAACAGGCCTTCACATACAGTATATCTACCTAAATATTAGGATTGTAGTCATTCATGTGTATATTTAGTTACCTAAGCGTGTATATTAGCTAAACGTAGGGCTCTTATAGTTAACTTCCTGATGACCCACATCCAATACATATTCAAATCATACAACAAACAATGGGAATAGTCAGGGGCTACAAACTAACAATGCAGTAATTGAGGACACAACATTCAGGAGCAATGCCCACCAACCACAATTTTTATCTCATTAACCCACTGTTCAGATTAGACCTCCTCTTTAAAATCACAGTAACATCAAAATAAAAGATAAAAAAGATGACTATACTATAAAAAAGTAAATGAATGGACTAAAAAAATCCTCCTCCTAAGTCATGAGAGGGGACTGAGACAAGAGAAACCTCTCCACAGTAACAACCCAGGGCTCCAGATCTAACCTTGGTTCTAAGTTTTGTCTATGAAATGTCAAGGCTTCATTTGGATTATACCATGTTCCCCAAACCTTTTCAAAGTTTGGGAGTTAATCCGTCAGTATTGCAATTATTTTTGGGCTTGAAAGTTTGCCAGAGGTGATTTTTTAACCTCCTTAAAAAGAAGCACCTAAAATGTCCATCTTTTCGCAATCGTCTATTTTGTTGTTAAGCATATATAACACAGAGCGGAATTATAGAATGTTAATAGGCTTGCAACTCAGGAGCCGTTTCTTGATTTTTGTTTTGTAACATTCAAAGTGTAGTATGTCATCTGGTAGGAGCAGGACTATAGGAAATACACTTTCGGACCCTACATCATTTTTTATTTATTTTTAATACAAACACATGCAACCCCAATGTAAGTCACATTTTTTATGCCACAAGAGTCCAATCCACATGCCAAAAGCAAATAAATCTACACCACAACAGCATCCACACAGGTGAGAATGTAGCCTAAGCACGATCCCTGTGCCAAAACTTCAAAAGTGAACCACCACAGCAGGACAGACTAAAGGTGAAAATGCAGAGGAAATTAAAATGGGAACCTTGTGTTTTCACATGGCATTGCAAGTAGGATTTCACACAGTTGCTGTCTCATTTCCTTAAAGCGGACCTTCACCCTGAATAAGAGTCTATCTTATATGTTTCCCACACCCTGTACATACCGATTGTCCACATTAAAAATCATCCTACCTGCATCTACTGCATGTTATGAGCCTTTAAACATCCAAGATGGCGGCTTATGGAAGCCGCCATCTTATCAGGCAGCCTGCAAACAGGAAGTGCTTCCTGACTGTGCTGCTCTGCATTCTGGGACTGCTGACCTTTACCTGACCCCAGCTCTGCTCTGTCTGAGCAAAGCACAGCTATAACCTGCCCCCCTGTACCTTATCCCACTCTCCTCTCCTCAGTAAGTGTGATGCTTCTGAGTCAAGATGGCGGCGCCCGTATCCTAAATTCCTGAACAGAGTTGCAGCCTAGTGGGGGAAAGAATAATAAGTTAGTGACTAAAAATGTAAAATATATTAATTTTAGATGCTGGGGAACCGTTTCTTAAGCGTTTGGGCTTTTCATTAAATCACACTGAAGGTCCGGTTTAAGTCAATTTAAAGCACTGTAATGCTATGATATTTTTTATATATTATGTTTCCAAGGAAATTGTAAAAATCTTATACAATCAAAAGAATGCACTATAGGATAACCCCCTTTTGTTTAGCCAGGATGGTTGGTTGGTTGGTTCCTTAATTAATAATCAGCATTGTCGGAGGGCCTTCATTTGTTCTGAAGACCTGCTTGGTAGCTTTGGGCCTGAGCTTAGTTTCATGTGTACATCCGCATGCAAATTAAGTTGGCCAGCAGAAAATCACCTGTGATAGTTTTATCTTAGCCAATCAGAGAATCACCTGGGTTAGTTTGTCTGGGCCAATCAGAAATCACCCATGCTATTTCAAATGAAACAAATGGGTCAACCTGGGAAAAACAACTGGCTGGTGAGAGACAGGGAGGTTCACATGGGGCAGCTGAAGGAAACACACAGTTTTGAATCTTGTTTTGAATGGAGACAGACAGGAGAGACAATGATGAGGTTTGCTTTGGAATATAGAGACCTGCTTTGTGAACATGAATGCAGCAGCCATCTTGTTCAGAGATTGGATGAGGCCTGCTGATTTCTGCCTGGACCAGATTAACCAGATGAGTTATCCATTTTAATACATGCTTTTGCCCTGTTAGGCTTTCTTTGTTATAACAGCGTTTTTTTATTTGTACATTTTTTTGCAAAGTGCATCATCTAGCTTTTCCTTGGAGTTACTGACAAATGAACTTATTAGACAACGTGGTATAATTTTAGAGATATACATATATTTGGCTTTTAAATTGCCTTATACATTTAAGGACTGCAAATATACTTGTGAACTTTTAGCAAAATGACAACCAAAGCAAAAAAACACAATGCTTTGACCGATTGTCTTTTTTGGCTTGATCATGGGAGGGAGAGAAACAACCTTAAATGAAAAGGAAAATAAGGAACATATATCAGGTGATGGTCTTAGGTCCTCTGGTTTTGTGAGTTATTGATTTTCTTCAGCAGCCTTAACTGGCATGTGATAGAAAAACCAGGAAAAAACATAGTGAGAACCAGGAGAGCTTTCTAACACTAGGTTGGTAAAAAATATATCAACTGTGTCAACATGCTCACCTTGGAATACAGCTAAAGTGCAATTAAGTCCACACAGTTTTAATCTTCTGTTACACACTCTGTCTGCAATATACTGCTCTAGAAACACTTTGACATGTACATGATCAAATTGATTCTTCAAAGGTGATTATTTGGCAAAACATTTAGAATAATCCCAACAATCAAATCCCCTACATACCTCCTTTTTTCCAATAGTGGGTACCTTCTATCTGCAGACTTTACCATGGTTAGGGATAGCCCTCATTCACACCTGCCTGGTATCACATTATTTTCTGCACTTGCGTCAGAAGCAATGGTACCAGAAGCAAAATGCTACAATTGCCCCTCGATGGCCTCTTTTACACCTCTCCGGTGTGGCGGGGGAAGATCTATGGTCTCCATGCAAACGCATGTAAAAATGCTGATTTTCCATTAATTTGTGTCTGTGTTTTGAAAAAAAATGACGTAAGGCCCCCCTCTTCAAGTCTGCCATCCAAAAAAACAGGAATAGGCGCTGGGAGCCTAGCCATGCTAGGTTAGCAGCCACTATACCCCTCTGAGCTAATGGAAACTGGGATCTCCTGTACCCTTCTAGCCTTTGGGGATATGGGTAATGGGGCAGGTGACTAACGGCAAGTCACCTCCCATGCAGACAGGTAACTTGCCACCCCCCCCACCTTGTGAACTAGTATAGGGGCCCCTGGACCCCTCACTAGTTAAGGTAGTGAAAAAAACACCATACAAAAGCATTTTATTTCTCTAAAGACTGTACTTTTCTCCATCATCTTCATCCTTTGTCGATTCTCTTTAGCAAGCAGAAGTGGTCAAAATGACCGCTCTGCCAGCATCTGGACGGAAGTAGGATGAAGGCCCCCTTCCTCACATGCTGGTACTCTGCCAGGCTCTGCTCACTTCCCACCACTCGAAGGGGTATTTATAGCTCTGAGTGCAGCTTGCCTGCGTATGCAGGAAGAGGCACCAGCATGGCAGAACCTTTATCCTACTTCTTCCACACACCAGCAGAGAACTTAAATGGGCAGGTGGGAGTGCACACAGAGTAGGGGGCACCATTCGGTGCACTGTCTGTGCATCTACCGCAGCAGCACCAATAGTGGTGCGAGATCTGGATGAGATAAGATTTATTGGGGAGCACTGGGGAACAAAGACAGGGCAAGGGGCTCATTCTAACACGGGAATTCCACTTTGCACTCCAAAAATGTGCACCATCCATGACCTCAAGTGGTAGTTAAGCTACAGCTCACTTATTGAAAACCAAAGCAGAGGAGGTAGTTTTCTTGGAAGTTAAAGATGCTCAAGCATTCAGTAGTGGTCCACTTCTATTATGTCATTGAGTTTATTCTACCCTCCTTAGTTACTATGTTACTATGTGCTATGCTGCTCCCTTCCCCCGCCATTGACAAGTGTTGACTTAAACATGTCATCTGCTCTTTTTAGAAGGTCATCAGATGCAGTTTCCATTGCTCAAAAACCTGTATGACTTTTAAGGCAAGATGCGAGTGAAAAAGATTGAAGTTTCCTCCTAACATGGTCAAAAACTCTTCGAAAAGACTGCAGGCCAATAAGACCAAGATCATCAAACAACAATGTAGTTTCTTCCTAATTTATATCTCTCATTTCTAAGTCTTGTTAAACAAGTTTAAAAGTATAAACCATGTGTCAGGGTCAGGGAACTGCGGGTCATGTGATCGAACTATCAATCATGGACCTCCAATCATGCAGCCTGCCTTCCCAAAACCCCGTCCGTTTGCCCTCCTAGCGGGACTACCAGGCCCAAAGCCTACGGACACACAGATTCTTGGCTAAGGCAAAAAGATCGCTCAAGTTAAATAAAGTTTTTAATGCAATGAGCACACTAGATACAATAGTCAGGGTTACCTTACAATGCAGATGCTAAGTAGGGGTATGTCAAGAGCTTATAGATGGTTTGGGCACCTCCAGCACGCTGCAGAGCGACCCCTCTCCAGAGAATGACATATAATATTTGCCCTATTCCTCACACCATGTATATATTTGAAAGCAAAAAGAGAGGTACTGCATGACCAATATCTAATGATATGCAGGATGAGCTATTATATGGTGTCAAATCAGATTAATTAGAAAAAAAAGAGGGGCCTGGCCTGGCGAACCCCCATGGAGGCTGTAGCGACTATGCATGTTGGCTGGTGGAGCGCGGGAGCTTCTCGACCCCTTCCCCCCCTGACCTTTCCCCCCCCCTCCAACCTTTCCCCCCCCCCTAGTTCTTTATTTCTCCTCCCTTTAGACTACGATCCCAAAAGGTTTTCACTAACCCTTTCCCGTCAATGCGCTTGACCAAGCGTGGGGTGCGGTGCAGACCGTGGGGGCCGGGACCCCGCGACCTGCATGGCCCTGGAACGAATATAAACGTGTCTCAGGTCAAGTAGGTCATGCGTAGATGTTGAATGTCCTTCACGTCGTCATTTTCTTCCTTGATTTGTATACATTGCAAATTATTAAAACATCAACATGATCTATGTGTAATCTTATGCAATTTAGAATGTTAGCTTTCCCTTTCACCTCCCCTGCGCGGGATGGTATTGTAATGTATAAGCTTCAAATACCTGTAATGTTGAAAACTCAAAGCTTTAATAAAAATATTGAAACAAAAAAAAAAAAAAGAAAAAAAAGAGGGAAGGATAGTGCTCATCAAGAAAAAACATAAGCTACAATAGCACTAATCCAGATAATCTAAAAATATTATTTTACAACATAAACACTACAGACAATATAAAATCATCCCATTCATATTAATATAGACAATATAAAACCATCCACGAGACAGTGGTCGGCTGAACCATGGAATCTGTGGGATCTTCTTTTGTGATGGCTTAATCCTGGGTGCTTTGTCACTGGAACAAGGTCATTTACATACATATATTAATGTAAATGACTTCCATTGTCTTCACTTAAATGCATTGTTAATCATTTGTGTAGGTAGTAATACTGCTTTTTAATAGCAGGCAAATACTGAATATGCTCTGGCACTTGGCATGTACATAGGTTTCTTCTGCGGTTTCTCCTTAGATTTGTATTCACTTTATCAGGTACTTATAGATTACATATTAAAGTGGAACATTGGAGGCCCTGGAGTCTAAAAGACTCCATGGCCACTCGAGTTCCTCTCCTTGGGGCATTCTGCATTGGGATGCCCGCTGTGTAAAACCCCCCAGAAGCACCATTTCGCTCACCTTGTCCTGAAGTCCTCGCCACATCTCTCCGCACCTTGGACGGCGGCGTGCTTGTCTCGGTGCCGATCGGCTGCTTAGCCATCCAGGCTGCTTAGCCGTCAGAGGAGCTGAAGGGAGCCGAGAGTGCTGATTGGTTGTACGGGCCGCTCAGCCAATCAGTGCGCTCATTCTCGGTCGAGTCTGTGCCGTGGGGGTGACAGGAAGGTGAGTGACCTAGGGGCATACACACAGCGGGACATCCCAATTCGGTATGCCTCCACTGAGAGGAACATCACCCCGAAAATGAAAATCGGGTGTGTTGTTCCTCTTTAATTTATTAGTTTTAGGGATCACTTATTAAGGGTTACCTACCAATACTACATATAGAACTTAGACACAACTCTTGGGAATACTTTTGACCAGCCCCATTCAGTTGTATTTATTTGTTTTTTAATTGATTATAATTTATATAGATTGTATACACATCTTGCTATATCATTAGCGAGTTCACTAAAATATTTATTATTAGCCCTTGCTCATGCCTCCCCAGCTGCATGTATTTGGTTTTATATTGCCTATAGTATTTATGTTGCAAAGCCTTATCTTTGTACATTCATATATGTATTTGTTTTAATTATTTTTATATACTGGTATGTATATCAAGTAATGTATATCGTCTGACTGGTGGGGTTTCTGAAATTAGAATGCCCAGGGGTATTGACTAAAACCCAAGATAGTGAAAATCCAGAGTTTGGATCCACTTTTTATGGACTTTGATTCTAGATCACTAGCTTGAGTATGTTATGATTTTAACCATTGTGGTTGTTGAAAGTGTGTTTTACTTCAATGCTTAGTTTAAATGACCCCTTTCTATAGTTTAGAAGCCTCAATGTATATTGCCATTGCCAAATTGTCTACGTGCATTGTGACTGTAAGGAGCTTATGCTGTGTTACTGAATGCCAAGATCAGTTCAGAGAGGTAACCTGCTGTTTAGCAAGTGACACAAAATTCTCAGACTACAGATTTGCTTTATACTCTGGTCACGTATATTTTCAGATTTCTAATCTAAGAGAAAAGTAAAGTGTTTGGTTTATTAAGCAAAGATGGAAACCACACAATGACACAATATACAAAGTCTGCCATCATTTTACCAAAGGAATACGTCCTAGAACATGAAATTATATGAAAGTCTCTTTGAATATCCACTTCACCTGCTCCCTCAACAATGACACAGGTCTCCTTAAAAGAAAAGAATTAAGCCTGGCAATCAAAATAATGTATATTTCATTTTATTAATAAAGTTTTCTTTTGTCAGCAGGAGATTTTATGCATGTTTGATCTTTCAAAAAATAGCTTAATAATCAACCGAATAATGTTATGTACAGTAAGAATGCACAACAATCAACCATGTTTTAAGAGACAATGCATTCAATCTAGGAAGGGCTCCCTACATTTCATACTGCCTCTTCAATCTCAATGCAACAGAATGTGTTATCTTTTAGCCTCAGCTGAACACACACCCCTCCTTCCCAGGAGGGGGACCACATTTTATTTTAATTTTAAGAGTTACAAATAATATTTTATTCATATTTTTAATACTTACCTCCCATCCATCCTGGAGTACTGTGTCCAACGCTGATCACTTTGGCTTCTGCTATCCTGCTGCTGCTGGAGCCTTTTATACCTGCTGGGTGACAGGTAACAAAGGGTTAATTTAAAAAATGAAAAAAATGGGAGGGGGCCCCATTTTTAGGGGGAATTTTAATAACCAGCACGGGGGACCAGCTATAGAGGCTTGTAGAACACGGGAACAGGGGTCAACCTCGGTGGCACCCCACCCTGCAGGCTACAATCCTGCACTGCCTAAATGGCCCCAGGCTCTCCTGCCCCTCCTGGGCTTCAAGGAGGCAGGTAATGGGGGGGGGGGGCTCGGGGTTAATGGCAAGTCACCCGCTAACCGCAGCTGACTTGCCAACCCCCTAAGCCGTGTGAACTGGTATAGGAGTCTTGTGGATCCCTTACCAGGTTTAAGGATAAAAACACACACACACACAGAAAAAAATTCCTTTCATTTATTTATTTTTATTTACCACTCACCTAGGAGAGACAGCTACGTAAATTTTAACCACTGCACAGATTGATTAGTTTTTGCTTTGAGTAAGTTCTCCAAGTGAGATTCTGATTTTTTTCAAAAATGTAGGAATTTTTTTATACATTTGTAACAGTCCCCTTTTAGAGAATTCCTTAAAATGTCTAGTCGGGGTGTGCTTCACGCTTTTATACACTTTTTATATACAGCTGTTATTTGCAAATTGCTGTAACTTGCAGGGGCAGACATGGTGATAGCCATCAAGATGGTTTTACACCCCCCTAATAAGCCTATTACATTCAATGCAATAGAGTGGGCGAACATGCCTTACCACGCCCCCTTAATTGCAACAAATGGAGATGGCGTTTTGAGACATAGGCTCGATGGACAGTGCCATGCGAGGTAACTGGAGACAGAATCTCTTGCTCCCGGCCATCAGAAAGTATAAAGATGGTGGCACTGCATGGAGGAGCTGGGGGGACAAAAGAAGAGCAGATACTTTTTTTTGTTTCTGCCTGGGCAATTCCTTCAAGATGGTTTTCACACGTATTCCGCAAGGCTTTGACAGGCATTCAAGCTTTTTGTCAACAGGTTCTCAGCACCATCAATTATGCCTATGGCTTGACTTTCTCTCAAATGAAAAACAAGTTCGGACAAACAGCACCCCAAGCTTCCCAAATGATGGATGCATATTAGATACACACATATATATAGTTTACCTAAAGTCAAAAACGATGAACCCTTAAAAAAATATTCCCCAGCATAACTACATTTCATGCTTTTAGTTGCTTACTCATTATTTTTCCCCCGGCTGGGCTGCAACTCTGTTAAGGACTCCAGGATATGGCTGCCTCTATCTTGCCTCAAAAGCTACCAATTGTTCGTTCCAAACATCATGCTGAGGAGAGGGGGCAATTGCAGGGGGCGGGTTATAGCTGTACTCTGCACAGACAGAGCATCTCTGGGGTCAGGAAAAGGACAGCAATCGCAGAATGGGGCATGGTCAGAAGACACGTCCTTTCTGCAGGCAGTCTGAGATTACATGGGTTGCCCTCTTGGATGTTTTAAGGCTATGAAAATGCACTAGATACAGGTGGGATTTATACTGTAGCCAATCTGTATGTAAAGGGTGAGGGGATCATACAAGATAGGCTCTTATTCAGGGTGATGGTCTGATTTACGCCTGCTGAACACCCTCCCCCTGGATCAATCTGATTTGGGATACCTCTTCATTTAAAAATCAATAGAAAGTCCGAAAATTACTTTCAGCACTTTCAACCCTATTGATAAGCTGCTTATTAGATGAGCCTGCGTGTCCCACTCTCTGCACATCACCGCTGGTAATTGGGTTTGCCGGGAGCATTCAATAAGTGAACCAGAAGCCCTGGGTCCACTTTAAAGAGGCTGACAAAGAATGCACAGAATAAACTCAGAACTTGCAAAAACAATCATTTTGAAGCAACTCAACACAAGTCTACAAATACTAAACACACCTGAATCCTGCATTGACAAGGAGAGCACTCAATTCATTAACTAGATAACAATGGGCATTACTAATTACATGCTAATTACTTGGTGAAACGTGGAGGATGATTCATTACTAGCGCTAGTTAGTAATGCTGTAAGCGGGTATCGTGCTCTGTACCCACTTACAGTGCTGCGGGGAGCGACAGTGGCTCACACCATACTTCAAAACACCACACACAGTGGCGGCGCTCTAAATCTGGTCGCTATAGCTTATAGCGCCAGACGCTGTGTGATTTAAGTCTGTTTTTGAACACATATACACCTGCAACAAAGCAAAAAAAACATGGAATTAAATTGCTGTAACATTGTGACCGTGAAAGTTTTAAAAAACAACTTTTTTCTAGGCCAGAAGAGGTGACACAATTATTTGAGAGAACAAACAAAAAAAATAATAATAAAACCCTGTTTAAACAGAAGAAAATGAACGTCCATTGAAATGTATGGGAGAGCGACAGGTAGCAACAGGTAATAGCTGGTGCTCTGGAAGCTAGAGTTCCAGCGTTATACACTGAGCCCCCTGTAATAATACATCCAACGCTACATGGCGCTGTTAGAGTCGCTCACCAGATTCGCTTTCATAAATGTGGTTTTGTGTACAGTGCCCAGCGTTCACCAGACGCTGCCTGCCGCTACAAGGCACTACCTGGCGCTATACCTTGATGAATAACCCCCATAGTGTACTTCGGGTGTGTGCACTGTGGTGTGAATTGCATCCTGCATCTCAGTGAGATGTGAAAATGCTTGTTCCGGATCCCCCCCCCAAAAAAAAAATAAGTCACCTGTACCATGGATGGGGCATTTTTACAGATTAAAAAACATAGGCCCTTATTTAACAAGGGATAGCGCCAGGTAGTGAATGGTGAGCGAACGGTAATGACGCTCACCGCCACGAGAATGCCGGCTCCCCTCCGCAATCACACATTTATGAAGCCGATCCTGCTTAGCGACTGACAGAGCGCCAGATAGCGAATCATTCATCATTATTCCAGCCTCACCCCACAGCGCCAGCGAGCGACCTTGAACAGTGACAGGTATGACCTCTCGCTACCTGGCGCTCTCCAATGCATTTCAATGGAGCTAACTTTAAATATTCATAATTAATTGCTATTAATTTTTTTTTTTAATGTCAAACATTCTGTGACCACTTCTGCAATGTTAGATTTTTTTTTTAAGCTACAAAAAAAAAAAAAAAAAAAATTGGTGCAGAATTGATATTACAGGTCTGATATTAATGTAGTCATATTACAAAATGTTTTGAAAAACATGTTTTTTTTTTCTAAAAATATGGTTGTTTGGGGGTTAAAAAACTACTTTTAACCCATCGCCGCCAGCGCTCTGGGGTTTAAACAAGCATTTCACAGCGCGAGAATTTTAGGAGCGTGATTTGTTAATGAATATGCTGGGAGCCGTTCGCTATGGCCGTTCGCTGTCATGCGCTCCCATACAGCGCGGAACCTGTCAAACAGCGACTCATAACCCCGTATTCAACATTACTGCACACCGACTGAGTCACTGTCAACAGCCGAACAACGGCCAAGCACAGCGAATACTAGCGGGCGCTGTGAAAATAACGCTACTGTCGCTCATCTGTCGCTACCTGGCGCTATTAATGAATCAGCCTGACTATCTTGCAGGTTGCAATTCACACACCCAAAGTGCACCTTGCTTTGCAAAACATTTAGTATTACCTCCTTTGCCTCATTTATTTTCTTACCTAATTCATTCCAGTTATCGCACATCACTTTACAGTGCCAAACATGTTATTATGAAGAGAAAAATAATTTAACAATTTTTTTGAAATATTTAAAATCATTTTTGGCATTCCCTACGTTATTCATTTATTTGTAGCTTTGAAATTATAGTCACACAGGTATAAATAACTCTCAACATCTGGAGAACAAGTTCCCATGACAAGCTGTTTACACTCTACACACTTATTGTATATATTGTATATCCAGATATCCAGACATGTCACTCCCCAGATTCAAAACTGTATTTGTAGTGCTGTAAGTGAGCTTTGCTGTAACCATGAATGGTTTGAATTTTAAAATAATATGAACAGCGTGGCACACAGTAGCACAGCACAGTTGTGAGCACAGTTATTGTTAAAGCAGATGAAAACCCATTTTTCCCCCAATCTCCCTCCCTTCCTCCCTCCCATCTTTTAGATTCCAGGGTTGGCCCATTTGGGTTTTAATCCACTTGAAAAAGAAAGTCCACTTTTGAGGACTTTCCCTCAGAGCAGAATGTGCAGAATGTGCGAGAGTGCATGACACGCCCCAACTGACTTCAATAGGAGCTTTTTATTCAGGTCCTGCCCACCCACTGGCCAGCTTCTCAGAACCATGCTGCAGGTGAACAAACAGTGGGCCAGGAGTAGGTGGCAGGTACAAGGGGAGTTTCCTGCCCTGTGGCATATTCTGCTCTGAGAAAAGTCCATAAAAGTGGTCTTTCTCTTTCAATCTATTTATTTCATTGAATTTGAAGTGGAATAAAACCTGGGATTATTACTATCCGGGGTTTTGTTTCCTAACCTGCTGTGTGAAACCCCCCAGAACACCCGTCCAAACTCCTCGTTCCTATGGCGCATGCATGGCCTCTCATCCAATGACTGGCAATATACAGACAGGGCATTGCTTTGATTTTGTCATCTTTAAAAACCCTGATAGACTTGATCTTATTTTGTCTATATGCTGTTATTAAACAATTTGTATTTTCTGACATTGGCAATTCTGTAAGCAATATGTGAACCTCATAGGATATAGGGATGAGCGAACACCCCAAAGTCTGGCTAGTTGGCTGAACTTCGAATAAATGTTTGGGTTCGGGGACTTGAACCAGGTCCCAGTCGAAATCAGTGGGGACCCAAACTTTGAGGGGTGGCTGTGGCGGGGGGGGACAGCAGGAAGCACTGCTGTACTTACCTCGACCCATAATCATCTACCTCTCAGCAGCAGTGTTTGAAATCTGTCCCAGCCAAGGCTACAGAATGATGGCCGCCTGCCCCCATGCATGCAGACACTTCTAATGTCAGCTGGCAGTGCTGGCACTAGGAGTGTCCTCACTCATGGGAGCTGCTGTACATCTTTCTGTAACCACGGCTAAGGCCAATTTCAAATGCCGCTGCCACCGACCAGGAGGAGGATCGAGGGGTCAAGGTGAGTTACAGCAGCGCTTCCTGTTGCTGCAGCCTTAGGTGAAGTGGGTGGATGGGCACCAAAGCCTGTGTTCAGGTTTATGAACCCGAACTGGCAAAAGTTTGGTACAAACCCTATCTTTGCGGTTCAGATTCGCCCATCACTACTCATGTACTAAGGTACTTTGATAAAGGGAGATAAAGGCAGTTCAAACAATGTAACATTTACTTTGAAACCTAGAATTCCATTTTTTTTTGTGATTAATGTTATGTCGTATGAGCTGTTTCATGTGCCAACCAAAAGTCTCCGTATAACTAGACTTTACTTCAGCAAAAGCTGCTTTATCCACGTGTGGTGCCACAGTTAGTACAGTACATCAGGCCCCTGGTACAGTATATAATCCACTTTAACATCGATAACATATCAGGTAAAAAGTTCAATGATATGTTTTATAGGAAAAAAAAATCTATCCCACCACAAATTTGCCCTTTAAAGTACCCATCCAGGCACAGACTAACTTTCTCCCACCTCATCTCCCATGGGAACAGTGTGAAAATACATTCCAAGCATCTCAAAATCTCTAATTGTATGTAAATAGCTTTGTATTTTAAGCGATGCAACTTACTTTGCCTCAATTTCTGAGTCTTAGCTGAGCTTGGAAGAGGAGCGTGTCATGGCGCAGCTTTATGAATCATGATCATGCTTTGCTGGGGTCAGACAGTGGGACCACTGTAGCTTCTCGTGCTCTATATTCTATCGTACATTTTGCAGCCCCTATATTTACTACTGACAAATAATATGTCAGGCTTTTACAGGTCATCTAAATGGTGACTGCATAAAAATATAAAGTCCCATAAGTATTTGTCACAAGCATGCCCCTTCCTACTCAACATACCTGCTTTCTTTTCTTTCAACTTACACTCACCTAGCCAATACTGAACAAGTGGATTTGTTGTTCGCCTGGCTGTGTGAACACTGGTGTGATGAAAATCAAACAAGCTGCTTCTGAGAGCAGAAGAGAGTGTAAATAATGTTTGATGTATTAATTTGCCTTGTACAGAGGTGTGTTTACACTGCAATTCTCCTACGCCAATTTGACGAGAGCCTCCCATTATTACAAGTATACACAGGCACATGCTGTTACTTGCGTAATGCGATGAGATGACGAGTTTTTATGCCAAGGTATTAGAGAATGAATTTAATAAAACACAGCCATGGACTTATAGTGTAATATACGTGTGTGTGTGTGCTTGTGTGTGTGTATATGTGTGTGTGTGCATGTGTGTGTGTGTATATGTGTGTGTGCATGTGCACTGTGGCTTACATTATACAACTTTTATTACTTAATACTGAAACTAGAGATATAAGTCTGAAACAAACAGGTATTAAAGTGGACCAACACCCAGGATTTTCACTATCCTGGGTGTTGGTCCACTTCAGCGGGGCATCCGAGATCAGGATGCCCCGCTGTGTGAAACCCCCCCAAAAGCCCCAAAAAACCTACCTTTTCGGCGACGGACAAGTCGCCGCTGCCGCCTCCCGCGCGTCCCTCTAACAGGGCCGGCGCGGGCACTGCTAGAGGGGAGCGCGGGAGGCGGAGGCGGCTGATCCGTCGCCGATAAGATTTTTTGGAGCTTTTGGGGGGGTTTCACCCCGCGGGACATCCCGATCTCGGATGCCCCGTGGTGAGGGAGGTGATAGCCCCTGGGTGTTGGTCCACTTTAAGTAAACATAAGTAAAAACTTATTGCATATACAGTGGCGTAACTAATAGTGACAGGGCCCTGTCGAGGCTGTCTTTTAACTTAATTTGATGCAGTTAAAGAAATAAAGACTGAAAAAGCAGAGACAAATTGTGATTCCTTTCTCTAAATAATGCCAAGTGAGCATAAATATGATAAATAAGGTAGAGAAGCAACAATATTTCGGTCACACCCTCTTTAGTTATGCCCCTGTACACATTAAAGCGGAACAAAACCTGTGATTTTGACTATCCCAAGTCTTGTTCTGTGCCCAGGGGGGGCGTGACTGTAATTCGACAAATGACTCTAATAGGCTTCAAAGGTGTGTGAGAGCGGCTGGGGCTGGAGCGCGTCCACAGCATTAGGATGCAGGGGGTGCAGCTGCTCTTGCTCCCCACTGTAAAAAAAAAGTTTTCGAAATTACATAGACACGGAAAATGGCTGTTTGGACGAGATTCTTTTAGATTCCGGGGCTGGCCACCCTGGGTTTTGTTCTGCTTTAAAGTACCCCACCAGGACACCACCTCAGATCATTAAGTCATATACAACTAAATAGTGCAAAGACAGCATAGTGCCCAAATGATTTAAAAAAAAATCTATTCTATCTAAAAATCTATTTGGTACAAAACATTGGTAAAAAAAAACACTAAAAATCCTTCAAGAGAGAGCCCTCCTTTATTAACAGCAATTCATTATCCAGGCAGTTAAATAAAAAATGCTAAGCCCACCTTTTTATATCCCACAGAAAATTGCTCCTATTCCAGCACTCTGACCCTTACCTGATCGACAGATCCAAGTCCCATGCCACCTGGCCCTATTGTTCGCTGCTTCTATAGTATTGATGATGCACCGCTCCCCGCCATCCGTCACAAGGACTATGGCGCGCCACCTCCATTAACGCAATGGCGGATATTCAAGCTGGGGGCACGGGACTTGGATCTGCTGGTTAGGTGAGTGTCAGGGAATAAAAGGTTAACATAGTCCTTTTTGTTTTAATGTCTGGACAACTTTAAAATGCACGTGAGCATCAAAAAGTGCCAAATGCATCCAAAATGAGAGTAGGGTTTCCCAACCAGTGGTAAGTGTATCACTGCCGGTACGCAACATTCTATCAGGTGGTACATAGGTGAGTCTGCAGACTGATCTGTACCCCAACCTGATCTGCTGCCATCCAGTGGAGCACTCAGGAATTTTATCTGGGTGGGTCTAGTAGGGTGATTGGCACATGTTGGGTGTGACCAGAATGGTAAACCTGAAAATTTGACTACTGCAGGAACATCACTGAGTAATTTGCTTGGATTTTTGGGGTACTGCTGAACGGCACTTTGGGACCCAGTACCCCCCCCCCCACCCAGAGCCGTAGCAGCCATGAGGCGAATGAGGCACTGGCCTCGGGCGCAGCTACAGCTTCATGCAAGGGGGCGCAGACGCGCAGTCGTGCTACATTTTTTTTTTCTTTCCCAGTTCAGCTAGGGGAGCCCGCACCCCAGGCCTTACCATGGGTCCCGGTGGGTCCATGGTCCCAGGCGGCACTTTCATACCTCACAACCAGTATTCCCTGTAAGGTGCACGGGAGCGCGTCCGCGCAACGTCAGCTCCCCCGGCGCGCAGCTCTGCCCGGCGTCCGCGCACCTGTCTTTTTTAACATTGGTGGTTCAGTGGGGCCCGGCATCCCATCCCCATCTGTCGCTGCAGCATTGGCTGAGCGGCGCGATGATGAGTTTAGTCCTCGCCCCCATTTCCCCTGCTGGTCTACTGCCTCCTCTGACGATGAGGAGGCAGTAGACCAGCAGGGGCAATGGGGGCGGGGCCAACACTCATCGTGCCGCTCAGACAATCACTGCACGGGGGCTGGCACCGTTGATCCCTGGTAAGTCTGCACAGGGGGGGGGGGGGGCTTAACACTGTGTACCAACCACCGGCCTTGGAGTTTGAAAGACTCCCAACTCGGGATGCCCAAAGGTCATTTAATTGGGCCTCTCTAGAGTCATTCAAACTCCAGGGCCAGTGGTTGTGTGAGCTGTATCCCCAGCCAGGGCCGGCGTCAAAGGGAAATTGCCGGTCTGCCAGGGCCCACTGACAGCCTAGGCCCGACCTGTAAACTTTGGTAGGTGGCTGGGACCTTGCGCTCTGTCATTTGGATGTTGTTGCAGCTCTGTCTCTCCTCTCTCCCTCCTCCCCCCTCCCATGTTCAGTATCGCACCAGTTTTAAAAGCCAACACCGGCGACGCTGCTGTTCCGTTCAGCAGCCCTCGTCTTTGGACCCCCCCCCTCGGTGTCGGCATGTGAAATGAAGTCTAGAGCTGCTGGGACTGAATTGTAGCTCTCCTCAGGCTCCCCTCCTCTCCTGTGTCAGATCACGGGAACTGAAGTTCCACTCACTGTCTGCTGATAAGAAGACGACCTGGAACTTGACCTCAGGCTGCAGAAGAAACTTGATCCCAGAAGGTCAGATTGAAAAAAACTGTCCTGCACCTCTGAAAAGATTTCCTTGGGGCATCCCAAATTGGGAGGTCCTGCTGTGTAAACCCCTTCAGGCGTGCAAGACTCACCTTCTTCCTGGCTCCCTTGCCATCTTTGGGCTTTGTGCGAACTCCTGCACCCAGCCATTTGGGTAGGCTATGGGTCTGGAGCATGCCAGCTGCTGGGGATGCAGACACTCTCCATCCGATTGTCATAAACAGAGACGTTTGTCAAGCATCATTAAGCAGGAAGAGTATTACCGGGCAATCTTGGAGTTTCACACACCGGGGCATCCATAATTGGAATGCCCATGGGCGCACGGGGCAAAACCTGGGATAGACCAAATCCTGGGTTTTTTCCACTTTAAAGCTGATCAAATCCCAGGAGTTTCACTTACCCATTTATTTACCTATTTATGCCTATTTTCCTTAATGTCCCTCAAAATAATCCAGTAAACAAGACAAAAAAAAAAGAGAGAATATATATATATATATATATATATATATATATATATATATATATAATCACATTTTCTTTTTTTTTTGCGGGGGGCCAGATTTTCTGGGCTTGCCTCGGGGGCAAAAGAAGCTAGCTACAGCTCTGCCCCCACCCTCCGCTGCACCTGCTAAGCCATCATCGCTTTTCTTTGATTGCAGCTCTTACCTGTTACCTAGGCCCTTATTTATGAAGGAATAGCGACAGGTAGCGACTGGTGAGCGGCCGGTAATGACGGGCCCCGCCACGAGAACGCCGGCTCCCCACCACAATCACACATTTATCAAGGCAATCCTGCTTAGCGACTGAGATAGCGCCATATAGCGACTCATTCATCATTATTCCAGCCTCAGCCCACAGCGCCAGCGTCCGACCTTGAACAGCGACAGGTATGACCTCTCGCTACCTGGCGCGCTCCAATGCATTTCAATGGAACAATCTTTAAATATTAATAATTAATTGTTATTAATGTTTTTTTTTTTTTTTAAATGTGAAAAATTCTGTGACCACTTCTGCCATTTTAGATAATTTTTTAAAGGGAAAAATAATAAAAAAAAAATTGTACAGAATTGATATTACAGGTCTGATATTAATGTATTCATATTACTAAATTATTTAAAATACTTTTTTTTTTGGTTTCCAAAAATATGGTTGTTTGGGGGTTAAAAAACTACTTTTAACCCATCGCCTCCAGCGCTCTGGGGTTTAAACAAGCATTTTACAGCGCAAGAATTTTTTGAGCGTGATTTTTTAATGAATATGGTGGGAGCCAGTCGCTCTGACCAGTCGCTATCATGCGCACCCATACAGCGCGGAACCTGTCAAATAGCGACTCCTCACCCAATATTCAACATTACGGCAAACCGACTGAGTCGCTATCAACTACCGAACAACGGCCAAGCACAGCGACTACTAGCGGGCGCTCTGAAAATGCCGCTACAGTCGCTCAACTGTCGCTACCTGCCGCTATTAATGATTCGGCCTCACCGTCATTCTCTGGCTGCTTGTGGGCAGGCTCGGACTGGCCCACAGGGTTACCAGGAAAAAATCCTGGTCCCAGTGGCCCATATGAGGGCCTCCATCAACAAACCTGAACTATGTATAGCTTATTTGTGCCACCCCAAGTGCATATACACAGAGAATACAGTCTGGCATAATGTTTCTGTGCATGGGCCCTGAATGTAATGCTTGCATCTAAATGTGGGGTGAGCCCCCAGAGCCAGTTCTAAAGGTGGGCCCCAGGCATCCCAGTTCTACACTGCTGCTAAGCATCCCCTAATGTAAACTGCAGCCATGTTGTTCTCAAAAGGCAGATGCATTGGTGCTGTTCTCCACCAGGTATGGGGCCGGGAGTCCAGACACATGGTTGTGCCCCAGCTGCCATCTATACTTTATACAAAACTGGTTTTAAATGGCTTCAAACATTTTACACACTGCCATCTTTTCACTAATAGCTGCTTACTGTGTGTTTACATCATTAACTATTGGCTATCATATTTGCTTCTGACCAGCAAACCAATATATCACTGGTGTGTTATCACTTTAGAATTAGTGATGATTTCACTCATACGATTTAATGAAAGAAAGATACATGAAAGATACATGCTGCTTGGTTTTATCTGTGTACATGGCCGCATGCTGGGACACAGATACCATTAGTCACATCATTAAAGACCAGAGATATTTTTCTTTTAGTAATTGGAAGACTGAAATAAGGAACAAACATCGTTTGTTGTTGGCATCAGATAATGTTGCCTGCCCATACTTTATTTTACTAATGTGAAATGCTCTTGATTATGTGGACACTACCTATAGCTATTTGAAAAAGAATCATATCATGAACAGTCAGGTGGATGGAGAGGTTCCTGAAGAGGAACGAGATGCTGCTGTGAAAAATACTATAATTATTTTTAAAGGAGCACTATCGCGAAAAATGGCCCAGTGCTAAAAATCCATTAAAATATGCTGGATGGCGGAAGCAATGGTCACTTATACATCCAGCCTTATCATTTCCAGCCAGGCTTATTTATTTTATTATTTTAATGTAAGAAAAAGGACACCATGGGTGACAGGCTCTGTCACCCCTGATAGACTAAACCTGTCATCACTGGACTTAATTCCTTCCAGAAGAAGAAAACAACAAGCCAGAGTTTTATTCAGTTCGGGTACATAAGTGACCCCCTCCTCTTATTAGCCGACGTGTTTATATGGGTTTTTAATATAACACAATTTCACAATAGTTTCTATAGTTCTTCTTTAAGTTTAGAACAGCTGCCAGTAGTGTCTGATGTACATTTTGACCTTCTAAATTTTTTTCCTGTACATTGAGAAAAAGCAAGAAAAATGGAACATATAGCTCAGTTGTAACCCCACCAAGCTGTTGAAAACTCTATGGGGGTTATATGAGAAGGGATAGTGGCAGGTAGCGCATCATAGCGGCAGGCAGCGTCTTGTAAACAACGGGCGCTGTAGGCAAAACCACATTTATGAAAGCAAATCTGGTGAGCTTCTCTAACAGCGCCACGTAGCATCCGTTATATTATTACAGGCGGCTCAGTGTATAGCGCCGGCGCTCTAGCTTCCAGTGTGCCAGGTATTACCTTTCGCTCAGTGTCGCTCTCCAATACATTTCAATGGACGTTCATTTGCTTGTGTATAAACAGCGTGTTTGGAATTTTTTTTGCTCAAATCATTGTGTGACCTCTCCTGGCTGCCAACAAACAATTTCAGAAACTTTTTTGACTTTTTATATTTAAAAACAGACTTTAATCACATAGAGTCTGGAGCTCTATGCTATAGCGAACAGATTTAGAATGCCGACGCAGTGTGTGTGTCCTTTTTTGATAAGTATGGTGTGGAGCGCTGAGAGTCCGTTGCACTGAGCTGGCGCTACCTTTTGCTCGCTGAAGCGCTGTACAGGTGTTAGCGCGCCCTACATCACATTCATCAATGCGGACCAGGTTACTACAGCGACTGAGTAGCTCTGTTACAGTGCCCGATACCTGCTTACAGTGTCTACTAGTGGTCGCTCTAAGTACTGCTATACAGGCGCTCATCAGCCGATACCTGGCGTTAGTAGTGAATCTGCCTCCACGCTAATAAAAAGGACTGCAGCATAGAGGGTGGCGGGGAGAGGCTATTTAGCGGTCAAAAACAAAGCACCGAGCTGTTGAGCTGTTAATCAGGAAATATCCTAGAAATCCTTTTTGTACTGGGATTTTTCGAAAAGAACTGTCCTACCTTTTTCATTAGTATTGTTACAATTATGCATTATCATTTTAATAGTACCAATGAAAATGGTAGACAAATGTCAATAGAAAATGGTTTCCTAGAATTTCTCTAAAGAGTATAACCCCCAGGAAAAGCTCTCCTCTAACTCACCTAATCTTACCCAGAGGCATACATAGCCTAGACGGGCACCCATCAGCTCCCCCCCTGCGAACACTCATCCGGCCTGTCTTGGTTGCATGCGGCGCACCGCACAGTGAGGCGCGCGCACGGCAAGGAAGGCGATGGAACGCATGCGAGACAACATAACATAAAGTATGAATGTGACACAAGCATAACATCACAATAGTTGGGGTTACTGGGAAAAAGACTGTGATACTGGAAGCTTGAAGACGGGAAAGTCAGCAGATTTCTCTGGCTACCCCTGCTCTTTGCATTGAGTCTGACTTGAGATGTTTTTTCATTGGAAATCATTGTTAAAGTGAACCAACACCCTGCTGGATCGGCCCGGGATTCTATAAGATTCCCAGGCCGATCCGATCCCTCCCCGCGGGGCATCCGAAATCGGGATGCCCCGCTGTGTGAAACCCCCCAGGACACCCACTAACCTTATCTTACTCCCGGTCCAACAGCGCATGCGCGGGCCGTGGCCGTATCTCGTACTTCTCTCTAGCAGGGCACGTGCCCACGTCGGGCATTTGTGAATGGCGAGATGCGTCCGCCAGCGTGCTCGGAGCCACTGGGGAATGACGCCGCTTTGACGCGCATACCACAACGGCTCCGAGTGCGCTGACTGGACGAGCGGCCACGCATGCGCCGTAGGAGCGGGGTGAGGTGAGTTTTATCCGGAAATCTGAGGGGTTTCACATAGCTGGGATATCCTGATCGGGGTGCCCCGGGGAAGTGCACCAAGACAGGATAGTCAAAATCCTTGGTGTTGGTCTACTTTAAGTAAAAATGTGTCTATGTGTCTGAATTGTACATGAAAGAAGTGTGGGATCATTGAAAGTTATTTTATGATTGCAAAACTTTAATCCGCTAACTTGTGGACATAACAAAACTATGTGTAAGCTTAAGAATAGGTCGTAGGATATAGGCTTATATAGTTTACTTTAATGTGGACCAAAACCTGGGATTTTCCTTGGGCCCACCCTATGGCTAGAGCAGCTGGCTCGAATCCCAGCAGCACTTGTGAGTGAAGCCGGCTACAGCTATTCACTTGCAATGCTGGCAGGGCCGGATTAGTGTGGTGGAGGCCCCTGGGCACAAAATCTGTTGGAGACCCCAGATACAGTATTTTTTTTCCTTTAAAATAATAGTTGGCACCCGCTACTTAATGGAACGTCAGATCGAGTCCCTTATGCAGGTGCGTGCTGCTCAGGAACCACGGCTTTGCCATTCTGGGCGGAGAGTAGTGTAGTCGCCCAGCTGTACTAGCAGTAAACAGGTCCCTGCATTGAGCTGCTTCGCTTGGTGCCTTATGTGAAGTGAGCTTCCGCCAATTGACATCTCTGCCACCAGTTTGGGATGCCCCCGGGGGAGGTAGTAAGCCTACCATGGAGTCTCATAGACTCCAGGGTGGGTTATGGGGCACTTTAAATATGTTCTACTTCTAGTGACCTTGAGGAATCATTTTGCAGCTTTGAGTCATTCTCTTTCAGCCTGCTCTGCAGCCTTCGCTGTCTACCATCTTATAATTGAAAATGTAAAAAAACAGACACTGTTCTGAACAGAAAATTATGCTTCACTAGATAACAATGCTGTTCAGCTCAATAGGCTGATCAACTGCAGCAATGTGGATGACAAGCATCACATATAATTATAATAGTTTAAACCCAAATATTTCTGACCCTCGTCTCCTTTAGGCATTCCATATCAATATACAGTATATAAATGTGTGTTTAATAAACTACCTAAGTACCGTATTTTTCGCCCTATAAGATGCACCCGCCCATAGGACGCACCTAGGATTTGGAGGAGGAAAATAAGAAAATAAATATTCTGAACCAAATGATGTGCTAAAGCCCAATGTCCGCAAGAACCAAATAATAGGCAATGTCCAGAACCCCCCCATTACAGGCAATGTGGCATTCCCGCCTTCCAATCCCAATACAGGCAGTGTGGCATTTCCCTCCTCCCATTCCCATATAGGCAGTGTGGAATTCCCCCCTCCCATTCCCCATATAGGCAGTGTGGCAATTCCCCCCCTCCCATTCCCCATATAGGCAGTGTGGCAATTCCCCCCCTCCCATTCCCCATATAGGCAGTGTGGCAATTCCCCCCCCCTCCCATTCCCCATATAGGCAGTGTGGCAATTCCCCCCCTCCCATTCCCCATATAGGCAGTGTGGCATTCCCCCCCTTCCCATTCCCATATAGGCAGTGTGGCATTTCCCCCCTCCCATTCCCCATATAGGCAGTGTGGCATTCCCCCCCTTCCCATTCCCATATAGGCAGTGTGGCATTCCCCCCCTTCCCATTCCCATATAGGCAGTGTGGCATTTCCCCCCTCCCATTCCCCATATAGGCAGTGTGGCATTCCCCCCCTTCCCATTCCCATATAGGCAGTGTGGCATTCCCCCCCTCCCATTCCCCATATAGGCAGTGTGGCATTCCCCCCCTTCCCATTCCCATATAGGCAGTGTGGCATTTCCCCCCTCCCATTCCCCATATAGGCAGTGTGGCAATTCCCCCCCTCCCATTCCCCATATAGGCAGTGTGGCAATTCCCCATATAGGCAGTGTGGCAATTCCCCCCCCTCCCATTCCCCATATAGGCAGTGTGGCAATTCCCCCCCTCCCATTCCCCATATAGGCAGTGTGGCATTCCCCCCCTTCCCATTCCCATATAGGCAGTGTGGCATTTCCCCCCTCCCATTCCCCATATAGGCAGTGTGGCATTCCTCCCCTCCTATTCCCATATAGGCAGTGTGGCAATTCCCCCCTCCCATTCCCCTATAGGCAGTGGGGCACCCCCCCACCATTCCCCATATAGGCAGCATGGCATTCCCCCCTCCAACTCCCATATAGGCAGTGTGGCAGTCTCCCCCTCACAGTACCATAAAGGCAAGTGGACCAACACCCCGTGATCCAATCCCTCCCCGCGGGGCATCCAAATTCGGGATTCCCCGCTGTGTGAAACCCCCCAGGACGCCTGCTGCACTTACCTGATTGCCGGTCCAACGAAGCATGTGCGGGCTCCCTGTTAGAGGGAAGCGCGAGATCATTGAGGCGCATACCACAGCGGCTCCAAGCGCATTGATTGGATGAACCGCCACGCATTCGCCGTAGGAGCAGGGTGAGATGAGTTGTAACATGCGATCTGGGGGGTTTCACATAGCGGGGCACCCCCGATCGGGGTGCCCCGGGGAAGTGGACCAAAACCCAGGATAGCCAAAATCCTGGGTGTTGGTCCACTTTAAAGGAAGTTTGAATAGTGTTTTACTGCCCCCTGTTGGTACACACCTGAAAATCTCTGAGTTCCCCCTGGGGTATGTGTACCAGAGGTTGAGAACCGGTGCTCTAAGGCACTGTTTCTCAGATGTTAGATGTGGTGTAGGCTTGGGCGCTTTGACCTTAGGACACCATCTAGCATCCTCTATTGGTCCTGCAGTGAATCAGGGAGAGCGCTTCTACAGCACCCACCACACATCACATTCATCAATGCCTAGCAGGATACTACAGCAATCGCTATGCTAGGTTACAGCGACCGACCCCCGTATACAGGGTCTACTAGTGGTCGCTCTAAGCGCCGCTATACAGATGCTCACATGGCGATACGTAGCGCTGGTATTAAATCAGCCTCCATGTTTATCAGCATGGAAAAGCCTAGCCAATAGGAAACTTGTGCTTTATAAGATCAGACCAGAGGATCCCCACAAAAGTCTGGCTAGACTAGTACAGGGGGTGGGTTATAGCTGTGCTTTGCCCAGACAGAGCAGAGCTGGGGTCAGGAAAAGGACAGCAATCCCAGAATGTAGAGCGAAACAGCCAGAGACAAGACACTTCCTGTTTGCAGGCTGCCTGATGTTCCATGAGCCGCCATCTTGGATGTTTAAAGGCTCATAACATGCAGTAGATGCAGGTAGGATGATTTTTAATGTGCGCAATCTTTATGTACAGGGTGTGGGAAACATATAAGATATTCTCTTATTCAGGGTGAAGGTCCACTTTAATAGGTGAGTTGGTGGGCATGTGTGAATGTCTTTTTCTGTTGATGTATTTCTCCCTATGGTGGAGATTTTGTTCGTAATATGAAACTGATAAATAAGAATGTAAATAAAAACTTTAGAGGGAATCCAGCCAATTTCAGCAAATCAACTTTTCGTTAAATGTTAAGACATAAAAGTACTGAAGAAATCCATAAAAAGGGTATAAAATAATTAAAAGGGAGATATTAAAATTAAACATTAAACAAATAATTGGGTATAGAACTAAATCATGATACCTTTTTGTGTCAATGTTTTGTTAAGTTAATCAGGCAAATTCAAAGAATTAAGTTCTATAATTGCTTCTTAAGAGCAATTTTCCATTTTTCTTGCTGTGCCTTTGTTTGAAATCTAGGTTAGCAAATGAGATGAGCCAGTGAGCCGTGTATTCAAAAGCCTGACTTGAGAATATTGGAGCTAGCTGTTAGTAAGTGGCAAATACAAGTGACAAGTACAGTCAGCGGTTATTGCATTATCATTTATCTGAAGGAAAATCATGTGCATCCCTTCTAAAAAGACCCACCTGCTTGCCTTACGTGCTTCCAATATATGATAAGGTGGCACTATTCAGCTCACCGTTCGCATGTAAGCGCGACCAGTTCCACATTTATGTGGCCCCTCAAGCAATAGGATCTCAAAAGGGCCTTTGCACAGTGTCACACAATGCTAATAGCAATAAAGCTGCATGTATGGTATACATATATATATTGTAGCAGACAGAGCATGCTACAGAGCAGAGTAATATGAATCAGCCATTATTTCCTCCACACCTCTGTTTTAAACTTAACACTTAACACTTAACTTAACACTATAAAATGGTCCAAAACCCTGGGTTTTGGTCCATCCCCCTGGGGCATCCCAATGTGGGATGCCCTGCTGCTTGAAACCCCACCATTGTCCTACTTTTCTTACTGTCATTAATTACCACCAGGTAAGAAACGGGCCAAGACGAAAAAAAACTTTTGGGTGGTGAGTCCCTTTAAAGTGAACCAAAGTGCATACATAATATTCACTGTGAACTCTGCATTTATAATTTATTTACCATATGTTCTACCCTGTCTGTAATCACTACTTTGTACAAGCCTACAGAAGATGAGAGTGCATTGCCCTGGCACTTGCACAGATTGACCAGGTGCATCAGCAACAGTTTCACGTCCTAATATAAAGGTTTTTCCTACCAGCTTGAAAAGTTCTTAGTAGACCTGTCATGTCCCACGACCTGTATTTCATTTTATTGTCTGCTACAGAGTTTATTTACATAGGCTGAGCAATGTGCCTTTTACTGCATTTTGTACCTTCCTGGCACCTGTAGTCTAGCTGTGATGCAAGCAGCTCCTGCCATTTTTCTCTCTCCCGCAGCCATTTTGTGTCTTGTATTTAGGCAGTGCACATGTGCGCTGCTTCCTCTAGCAGTCAACAGCTTTTTTTTTACCTGCTGTTATGGGTATACATCACAAGATTCCTGCTGTATTGAACATACATTTCAAGATTCCTGCTGTAAGAAGTGTTTATTGCAAGATTATGTACCGAAATAAAGCTCTTCAGGAACTTATCCATGTGCCTCATCATCAGCCGAGTAAGCTATCTGCCAAGCCTTATAGAGTGAGAACTCATCCAATATAGACACGCATGCCATTTGGTGAGTCAGAATAAGACCCGATGCATTGTACAATTTTAATGTCCAAATGTTTTGCTTCAGTTTGTTACATAGTCTAGAGCAGTAGTCCTCAAACTTCCTCCTCAAGGGCCGAGACAGGCCAGGTTTTGCAGCTCTCCACGCTACTCCACAGGTGAATTAACTGGTGCTCAGACAGAGATATAGCCCTAATTATTACATCTGTGCATCAGCATAGAGAGCTGCAAAACCTGGCCTGTCTCGGCCCTTGAGGAGGAAGTTTGAGGACTACTGGTCTAGAGTACACATTAATTAGGGTTTAAAGAGGACCAACACTCAGACATAACTTCTGGGCAGGTCTTTTGAGACCTACAGCAGGGGCTCATCTGATTAGGGGTTCCTCGCACCCATACCAGCTGGGGAAGCTCATTCTCGCCTTAGTCTGCGCTGTGGAAGTGTCAGGAAGATGAGTGACTGGGGCGACCTGGGGGGATACACACAGCAGGGCATCCCAATCCAGGATGCCGCTGCCGCCGTTGCCGCCGCTTAGAGGACCAACACCCCAAAAGGTAAAAATTGAGGGTGTTGTTCCTCTTTAATGTCTGTGTACTGTGTCTTCCTTCCTACATACTGTGTCTTCCTACCCCTTATCTCTCATAGGAAAAGTGTAATAAAAGCAGCAAATAAAAGCATTATAAAATATCCAGTTCAAATAAAACACCTTATGTTTCTGCTGCTGGCTTTGTTTCCACTTCTGGGTGTGGCTTGTGAGCAGCACCGCATGGTTAGTTGTGTGTGGGTTGACTCAGGCTGGGAGCACCACGGGATAGGAGTGTCCATGCGACCACATGTGTGTGTGGTTGTGGAGGAATGGAATTGAAAGAAGGGTCAAACATTGCAGGCCTGTAACAGCACCTACAGCACGCTGCAGGGAATGGAGGCACATGGGACAGGTCTCAGGAGAGCAACATACAAGTTTTGTAACATAGCTCCACCTTCCTCCTAATATGTAAAAGTCAGAAGACTTCGAATTAAACAAGGAAAGGGGCTGATGTGGGGAAGAGGCCTTCATTCTATCGCAGATTGGGTTAGGTGATTATTGTCTTTTACTGTATGCGCAATAATAAATGTATGACTTGGAAAGAAATGCCTTCTGCTTGCTAATTCTGAATGAACACTCTGTAGACCAAATGTGACATCATATGTATATTTTATCTTTTCCAGTCTTAGACATCCCCGGGAGTCAATTCCTACCCCAAGACTGATGCATGAGGTCATAAGCATCTGGTTTCCCATTCAGTCAACAAATCAGCCAGCAACGTTTGATTTGAGATGTTTTCCTGTAAAAAGTGAACATCTTCAAAGTATTGGTGAGTGAAGTCTGTCTGCTTCTAATAAGTATTATAGCAATCCAGTCTCACACTGACACTGAGATTTCAACACAAATCTCCAGAACAATGGCAGCTCACATGTTTGTTTTAGCACCTGTCACACTCGTGGCCTCTACCATACATCAGAGCAAGGGCGTAGGGGGGTGCAACCGCACAGGTACCCAGGAGGTCAATGGGGCCCTATCATTGTTACTAATCCACCTTATTTATCAGATTTGTTCTCACTTGGCATCATTTAGATAAAAGAAGCAGCATTTGCTGCTATTTACACCTTTAGCTGTCTAGCTGCATCCAACTGAGTTAAAAAACTGAAAGAAGTTTACTCTCTGAGCTTTGACAGGGTCCCATTTAATGTTCACACCAGGGCCCCATGACATTTAGGGGGTTATTTAAGAAACGCTAAGGCCACGTAGTGCCAGGTAGTGCCAGATGAGTGTCAGGTGAATGTCAGGTCCCAGTGAAAACAGTGTTATCAAGTCAAAAATCTAGAGCGCTTTTGAGCTAGTGTCCCATCTATCATCAGCGTCGGCGATGGGTGAGTTCCCTACAGTGCCAGATAGAACCAGGTGCTCATCCTGCACTGTGTGGCTTTATCCCATAGATTTCAATGGGCTGGGATGGTTATAATTATTTAAGCATTTTTTGGGGCTGGTGCGTGTGCCACAGGATCAAGTGCCGTCCCCACCTGTAATAATAAATTAGGCCCTTATTTAACAAGGAATAGCGGCAGGTAGCGACTGGTGAGCGGCCGGTAATGACGGGCCCCGCCACGAGAACGCCGGCTCCCCACCACAATCACACATTTATCAAGCCAATCCTGCTTAGCGACTGAGATAGCGCCATATAGCCACTCATTCATCATTATGGCAGCCTCAGCCCACAGCGCCAGCGTCCGACCTTGAACAGCGACAGGTATGACCTCTCGCTACCTGGCGCTCTCCAATGCATTTCAATGGAACAATCTTTAAATATTCATAATTAATTGTTATGATTTTTTTTTTTTTTTTTAAATGTGAAAAATTCTGTGACCACTTCTGCCATTTTAGATAATTTTTTTAAGGTAAAAAAAAACAAAAATTGTACAGAATTGATATTACAGGTCTGATATTAATGTATTCATATTACCAAATAATTTTTTTTTTGGTTTCCAAAAATATGGTTGTTTGGGGGTTAAAAAACTACTTTTAACCCATCGCCACCAGCGCTCTGGGGTTTAAACATGCATTTTACAGCGCAATAATTTTTTGAGCGTGATTTGTTAATGAATATGGTGGAAGCCGGTCGCTAGGGCCAGTCGCTATCATGCGCTCCCATACAGCGCGGAACCTGTCAAATAGCGACTCCTCACCCAATATTCAACATTACGGCAAACCGACTGAGTCGCTATCAACTACCGAACAACGGCCAAGCACAGCGACTACTAGCGGGCGCTCTGAAAATGCTGCTACAGTCGCTCAACTGTCGCTACCTGCCGCTATTAATGAATCGGCCTCTTAGCCTCCACATTACGCTACTGCATCAGAGGAAATATATTCTGTGCTAATCTTGTAAAAATATACACATGCTTGAGAAAACTGGCCAGTTACTTGATCACTGAACTTGTCTTGATGTAAGACACTAAAGAGAAAACTACCATCATTAATATATCAAAACAATATAAAGCCATTTCAACGCAGAGGCCTTGATTCAGTAAACTTGAGTAAACCCCGATCGGGGTGTCCCGCAGTCAGGGGGTTTATCGATCCGGGAATCTTATAGATCGGGGCCCGATCATGAAGCAGGGGTTGATGGTATGTCAGGCTTATAATACCCCTCAAAGGAGCACTGCCACGCCCTCTACCTTTATTGAAAAGAAGGGGGTGTGTCGCGTCCCTGTGACTAAACTGGAGCTGGCATTGAAGTATCAGGTAATGGAATTTACGCCCGGTAAGATGTGGGAAGCGCCAGCTGTGGCCTGTGCTGGGATCTAGCGGTTAGGTAAGTTGCTGATCACCAGACTAGCACTGATCAGCTATGAGGGTGTCTATTGAATCACTTTAATTTAACTCAAGCCTCATGTTAAAGGCAGGTTTACTGAATCAAATTCTTATTTCTTAATCACATTTTTCACTAAAGCAATGAGTCAGTGTGCCCCTTCTAAGTGAACCACAATCCATAACAGAGGCTAACAGACTGAAGTCTGGGTTAAATCCTTCCCTGTAGCCCCCCCCCCCCCTGCCCGGGCTCACTTTTTACTTACCCTGTTCTGGGATCCCATGACATCACACCACAGAATAGAGCAGAGTGCTTTGCTATGCTGAAGCATCTCCATTCTATGAGGTCTGCTGGGCGCACAGCATGGCCACAGCTAGGTTGCTGTGGGATCCCGGCACAAGGTGAATTTACTGTCAGCTTGGGGCAGTTTCATGCTGTGGGGCATCCCAAATCAGGATGCCTCTTAGGTAAGGGTTACAACTGGGAATAGAAGGGTTAAAGTCTGTGAAAATTTGGGAAGCATGCAGGTATTTTGTGAGCTGTATTTCTCTACCTGTATAAAAGTCTTAAAAGGTCTACTAAATCTAAGAGTTCTACATAGACTGGGTGGTTTTTATTTTCTTTTTCCTTTTCTGTTCTATATCTATATTTCTTTCATTTTTCGATATCCCCCTCTATTTGCTCTCCTTTCTTGTCTTCTTTACAATTTTCTTGTCTTATCGTATTAAAGTGGACCAACACCCAGGGGGGATCGGCCCGGGAATGTTATAAATCCCTCCCCGCGGGGCATCCGAAATCGAGATGTCCCGTGGGGTGAAACCCCCCAGGAAGCCCACAATCCTACCTTTTCCACGTTCCAGCGGCACATGCGCGTCTGCCGCCGCCGCCTCCCACGCGTCCCTCTAGCAGGGCGCGCTCCCGCGCTGCCCGTTTGTAAATGGCCGGCGCGGGTGCGCTCCATGTAAGAGGGACGCGCGGGAGGTGGCGGCGAACGCGCTCTGCTTGTCCGGCGCTGCCTCTCGCTTGTCCGGCGGCGGGGATTGGCTGCAACGGTCACGTGGGAGCGGGGTGAGGTGAGTTTTCGGGGCTTTCTGGGGGGTTTCACACAGCGGGGCACCCCCGATCGATCAAAATCCTGGGTGTTGGTCCACTTTAAAGAGTCATTAAACCTAAACTAAATGGCTGGTCCGCCACTCGCGCTCCCAGTGTCCTGCCATTTAGATTTATGAGAGAATCTGTTTTTTTCATTGAAAATTTTCCCTTTAAATTTGGTATGCGTTTTCGGTATGACGTTTAGATTTATGAGAGAATCTTCTGTTTTTAAAGTCACACAATGAAAAAACAAAAGGGTAACTTGTGTAACTTGTCCCCCGCAGCTGATCAGTCGTAGTCCGGTAATCAACAACTCACATATTAATGGATCCTCTCCTATGCACAAATGTGTGTATGTGGGGTTGTCACTCATTTACACCTTTGATACCGTTTTTTGACACTGTGTTTGAAGCCTAATAACGTTATCTTATGTATGAAAAGCCAGTGTGGCACGGAGGTGCATAGTAGGGGGTTGTTTAGTCGTTCAGGTTTTAGATTCTGACTTTTTTACCTGGCGGGTTACACAGTACCATAGCAGAATTAGCCCGTTTAGGAGGTGTTTTTATAGTTTTGTGTAGTTATTATTGGAATCTTTACATTAAAGCTGAGGCACGGGTGGAAACATCTATAAGCAGAAAATCTGACACGCCATTTAGAGGCTTGCTCGGTATTGAATTAATAATAAATGGTATTACTTTAGAATCAATACATTGTATTACTCTATAGATTTTTGCCTTCCTTTGCTGGTATTTTAAATCCATAGTTTGCCTTACAGTTCACATCTCTATCTCATGCAAGTCAGTAAATAAGGGCCAGAAGAGTAGCTAGGCTTTCTGGCACGCGGGGCAAAGATTCAAAATGGTGCTCCCCCATTTGTGGCATTAGGGAGGCCGAAGAGCCGGTGCCGATTGGTGCAGAGAGCCCTGAGTCCAAAGGGCATAAGGGCTTGCAACTTTCAGGGCTGCAAACAGTGCATCCTCTGAGCCCTGAGTTACAAGACCCTATGCTTGGTACACGGGCTGGTTGGCTTTGTTTTCAATAAAGCAAAAGAAACATAAAAAAACAAAGCTCCACTGTCATTTTCAATGCTTAACTGAACAGTAAAACTGAAAAAAAAACAAAAAATAAAAAATCACTTTCATTAGATATCAATTGTATCTAATAAAAAATACCCCCAAAATTGACAAAAAAAGTAAAAAAAGAAAACCCACTGGCATTCGCACGAGCAAACTAATCTCACATTTGAATCATGCAAATAGTCAGAAATTGCCTGCCTATGATTTTGCTTTCGCTCGAAATCAAGCTTTTACGCCGAGGCTCTGAATCAACCTTTATGTGTTGTAAGTTGAGAATGGAAATGTTACCGCTTACCTTGCTTGTTACACTCTTTTGGTGCAAAGAGCCAAGTATTACTCAATACACCGGTGCTTATTCAGGACAACAGATGGCCCCAAGCAGTGCTATATACCTAGTGCTGGGGAACTACTGGGGTAAGTAGTAGATCATAGAGAAACATGCCACACTTCTACAGATTTCCCAAGTTTTGGGTTTGTTGTTCTACACACAGCACCAAAAGAATACAAGGAGAGCATTTACATTTAGGCCCAAAATACTTATGTTTCCATTAATAAAGGATTACACCTGAAAAGATTCGACCTATTCAATGTAGAGAGCAAAAATCAGTGTGATGAATGAGCTCCATTTGCCATCAATTTTTCTGTTAGACAGTAAATCGAAAGGTTGTTTGCTGGCTTTTGGAAGAATATTTTTTCTTTGTAATAATCGGACAGGTCATTCAACAGACTTTCAAGAATAAGTGTGACGGGCTGCAAAATTACATTCTGCAACTTATTATATACTTTTCTGCAGTTCACCCGAGTTTATCCAGGAATCCTGCAGTGAGCCATCATCCTCCCCTGGGCAAGTACACATATCTGACTGTCTGTTTTCTGTCAGTACACTTCTGTCCTGGAAACCCTGGTGTTGTGACCTGGTAACAGCCTCTTCACCAGCACATCTCCATCTGTACTACAGAGGCCCTAGATGTCCCTTAGACTCTGCACCCCATAAGACTCACCAACTCAGTATTGGATCCACTTCACCAGTCGTGACACCAGCAAGTCTGCCAACTCTGCCAACCGGAGTATAACACACTGCAATGCGCCTGCCTCCTGAAATATACTGCATAGAAGAACTCTCATTCTCCTTGACTTATCCTCAGCTTTCGGCAATGTTGACCACTCCCCACTTCTCTGTATAATCTATTCTCTTGGAATTCAAGATCTTACACTCCCCTAGTTTTTATCCTTTTTTTCACTGATCATTCAGTGTATCCTACTCGACCAGTTAGTCTCTTGGTGTGCCATAAGGTTCTGTCCTAGGACCTCTACTTTTTCAGTTTATATTATAATTCTGGCCAACTTATAACCTCCCTCGGTTTTCCAATATCACTTTTATACAGATGGCACTCAACTATACCTGCCTGGCCCAAATCTCTCTTCCCTCGCCTGTCTCCCAGCTCTCTCTTCCTTGATGTCATCTCGCTCCATCAAACTAAAAATGGACAAAACAGAACCAACTATCTTCCAACAAACTCCCATTCCCTCAAATATGATCTGCATTCTGCTCTTTCATTCCACCCTGACATTTACTCCCTAGCCACCTCTTGCTGTATCCAGCTTAAAAACAACTCCCGCATCTGCCTCTCACCTGAAACCACTAAAATGTTGTATGCCCTTAACATATTCCAACTAGAGTTTTGCAACACCCACCCAACAGATAATTATTTTTAAAATCCTAAATCTAATTTACAAAGCTCTCTTCAGCCATGCTCCTCCATACATTGCATTTCTAATTAGTGATACCAACCCCAATGTAACCTTCTCTGACCTTTGCCTAACCTGCCCCCGGGTCACCCCCTCCAGGACTTCTCATAAGTCTGTATTGTATGTTTCGCCCTGTCTGTAAATACTACCTTGTACAGCGCTACGGATGAAGACGGTGCTACATAAATGAACAACAATATTATTAATCTCTCCTATGTGTCCTACTACCTTGGCTACTGTGGTGTACTGAGGCTCATGATATGGGTATATTGCCTGGCCTTACATCAGTCAAGGCATTTGGCATATGGAAACAATGGCTCTTGGCATAAAAGTAACTGTAAGCACTATGAGGCCGATTCATTAACAGCGGCAGGTAGCGACAGTTGAGCGACTGTAGCGGCATTTTCAGAGCGCCCGCTAGTAGTCGCTGTGCTTGGCCGTTGTTCGGTAGTTGATAGCGACTCAGTCGGTTTGCCGTAATGTTGAATATTGGGTGAGGAGTCGCTATTTGACCGGTTCCGCGCTGTATGGGAGCGCATGATAGCGACTGGTCAGAGTGACCGGCTTCCACCATATTCATTAACAAATCACGCTCAAAAAATTCTTGCGCTGTAAAATGCATGTTTAGACCCCAGAGCGCTGGCGGCGATGGGTTAAAAGTAGTTTTTTAACCCCCAAACAACCATATTTTTGGAAACCAAAAAAAACAAGTTGTTTAAATAATTTTGTAATATGAATACATTAATATCAGACCTGTAATATCAATTCTGTACATTTTTTTTTTTTTTTTACCTCAAAAAAATTATTTAAAATGGCAGAAGTGGTCACAGAATTTTTCACATTTAAAAAAAAAAAAAAAAAAAATTAATAACAATTAATTATGAATATGTAAAGATTGTTCCATTGAAATGCATTGGAGAGCGCCAGGTAGCGAGAGGTCATACCTGTCGCTCTTCAAGGTCGGACGCTGGCGCTGTGGGCTGAGGCTGGAATAATGATGAATGAGTCGCTATCTGGCGCTATCTCAGTCGCTAAGCAGGATTGGCTTGATAAATGTGTGATTGTGGTGGGGAGCCGGCGTTCTCGTGGCGGAGCCCGTCATTACCGGCCGCTCACCAGTCGCTACCTGTCGCTATCCCTTGTTAAATAAGGGCCTAAGTATCATTGATAGCATTTCATTTGCATTGCCAAAGCAAACATGCATTGATGATTTCAATACTACAAGCATAACCCTGGTAAACATACAGGCGAAGAATTAAACCAGAACAGCACCAGTTTTACAAGCTCCTAGCTCAGGGGGGCATCCTAATTGCCAGTGCCTATCTGAATACTGACTCCTGCTAAACCTGAGAAATCTTAACTTCTCCTCGGCCCCCACAAAATCAAGTGCTCCAATTAGCTGCCATGGGCACATGGTCCACAGGCTTCTTCCGGGTATCCGGCCCGCCAGCAACCACATGACTGCGGCGGCCAATACTGGTGCTTGATTTTGACTGAGGAGAAAGATAAGATTTTTTGGAGTTAAAAGGAGTTAATGCACAGAGTGGTGGGTGTTTGTCCAGTTTAAGAAGGCATAGCCTACCTTTCTAGTTTTCTTTCTAGTCTCTTTCATTTTTGTCTTGTTTTTTTTGTGCTGTAACTTTTTCCATGTTGAAGCAATTGTTGAAGGTCTACAATTATTCATAATGAATTAACAGCTATCACGGTGGGAAATCTGCACTCCGTAGACTTCTTAACAAAACACTATAGTTGTGGAGAATCTTGCGGATTCGCCAAGAATCTGCTCATACAAGTTCCCTTACATCATTGTAACTGTTATTTATATTATTGTATAGCATCATCTTAAGTGGCACTTCACAGAGCTAAGAGTTAGACAAATTCAACAAATCCTATTCACTTAGCATGTAGTTTACAGTCCACTTTACAAAATTATTTTTGAGTGCAATAATACAATGACCACCTTCTGACTTGGAGGCCCAAACCTCTGCTGCTGAATATGACTGAAACCCCACTAGATCCTTAATCAACTTTGCCAATGTGGTACAGATCTTACGTCATCTATAGTAATTCACATACATTGTACAGATCTATACTCTCAAAAAGCACCTACACTCAGAAAGTAAGTTACTGTCATCACCTTCTATTCCCAGCCTAGTGCCCCAAAACAGCCTGCGTTTCATTTTTTACTAAAGCCTTTGCCCAATATTCGTAACAAAGCAAATTGGATGCCGCCAGCCATATTGCTTCTTGGCCGAGCAGCCCCACCCCGGAGATGATGTGTTCAGTCATAGTACACAGCTCAGCAATGGGGAGCACTTCAATCTAACTGCTATTAGGCTGATTCAGCACCATGAGAATTTTTCTCTTCACGTTTTTTTTGGAGAAACAAAATGTATCTTTTTACCTTGTTTAGCTGTGCAAATGTTTTAGAAATTTGCACAGCTAAAAAAGAAGCTGTGGGGAAAAAATCAAGATTAAATTTTTTTTTTTTTTGTTAAATGTGCACAGCTAAAACTGCTAAATTTCAATAAACAATAATTCTAAAAATCTTTTTCTCGCAGAAAAACATGAGAAGATAAAATCACAGTGCAAAATGAGCCCTAATTGTAACTGAACTAAGAGGCTGATTCACTACCAACGCCAGGTATCGGCAGATGAGCGTCTGTATAGCGGCGCTTAGAGCGACAGCTAGTTGACATCGGGAGCTGTAACATAGTGCCTCAGTGGCTGTAGTAACCTGGCCTGCATTGATGAATGTGATGTATGTTGGGCGCTCCAACACCAGTACAGCACGGCAGGGAGCGAGAGGTAGCGCCAACTCAGTGCGACCGACTCTCGGCGCTCCACACCAAATTTATCAAAAAAGGCACAAACACAGCATCGATGCTCTAAAGCTGGGCACTATAGCATAGAGCGGCAGACGCTGTGTGATTAAAGTCTGTTTTTGAACACATATCCACCTGTAACAAAGCGAAAACACATGGAATGACATTGTTTTAACACTATGACATTAACATTTTAGTGCCAGACCTGTAATGACCATTCTGCATAAAAATATAAAAAGTCAAAAAAGTTTCTGAAAGTGTTTGTTTGCAGCCAGGAGAGGTCACACAATGATTTGAGCAAAAGAAAAAAACAAAAAAAAAAATTGGCAAACACGCTGTTTAACCCTTTAAGTGCCAGCCTACCTGGAGTTTTTGTCACACTCTGTTGCCAGACCATTTTGCACTATTATGCGCTCCCCATGTTCAAATGTGATTTTTGAAGGGATTTCCAGGGATTTCCCAGGAAAATGATATATTGCTTTTTTCAGCAGAGTCTGGGCTTTAACATGAAATGTCTTGTTTGTCATTTTTTAGGTGTATTCTCAATATTTTTGGGTGAAATATGTGCAAAAAAAAAAAAAAAATAATATTTTTTACAATTTGTATTTTTTTTGTAATAAATGCCATATATACACATATAGGATGATTTATTCGATACTCTTGTTTTTGTGCTCTGGGTTGTTAGGTATAGCATTTGATAAGGAGACCGTGGTATATTGACCTTAGGGTACAGGGGCATCCCCAAGATGGAGATACCCTTAGTAATTAGGGAATGGCAGAGATTGTAATTATATAATGCGCATAAAAAGGAACAAGCCCAGCCTGGATATATTATAACAGACAGAGATAATAATATGGTGCCCAATTCACTTATTAGTATATAAGTATGATTTGTTAGGCATGTAGAAATAGGTGATCTAAATAGTGATATATGTAAATAGTAGGAATTCATTAGATAACGTGATGTACATACATTTGTGTTTAGGTTTGATATAAGTATGTCTTAATGTCATTGGTTAGTACCTGGAATACTCACCCAATCCAGCCTGTCATCTCCCGCAGACCGAGCCAGCGTCTTGCGTTCCACTGACACCGGTATTGCATATCCGGTGCCTGGAGCGCAAGCTTCGTGACGCACGTCCGGCCGGCGTGTGTCACGTGAGCGGTTGCAGGGCGGCGCGCTTCCGGCGGTGCGCGTCTGCCCTGCACCGCAGCATGTGGCCGGTGATTGGCGGGGGAACGGGCAGTGGTGAGTATTTAAGGGAGAATGGGAGGAGGGTATCGGTATCTTGGCCCTGCCCTGGAGAAGTGACGCGAGACGTCACGCAACGCGTCGGCTGGGAGAGGAGGGGGTTTGTGTGGCTTGTTACTGGAATATCAGAGGTACTGTGTTTTGTTATATGTGTGTCTGTTTTCTTCCCCACGGCTGTCCTGAGGATGAATAATAACAATTTGTGATTTATGGCACTTAGCACTTTATGTAAATAATATTTGAGTTTTTGCACATTATTGAGATTTATAGCAATAGGTTTATGAGATAGGCACAGGTAGATAGACAGCAATGGGCATGTAAAACAGCAACAGACTTATATATGTTATTAATTTATTGAGCCATAAGGGCGTTATCCATCTGGACACTTTGGTCAGTGTGTCCTGCCCCCCCTCCACACATTTGGGTCTCTCCCCCCCCCCCTTTTTTTCTCCTTCCCCCACTCTCGGTGGGACTGTGTGTAAATATGTGTATTTTAATTATGTTTTTAATCTTATGTATGTACACAGTAGAAACAATTGAATAAAGTAATATTAAGTGTTAATTATAACGGAGTGGTGCCATTCACTGCAGGGTGTGGATTGAGGGAGTGTGGGACTCTCCATATTGGTGGGATTTTTGTAATAAAAAATGTAAGTTTGTCAATAAAATCTTATTGCGTGTGAAATCCCAATTTCTCCCGGTTACAGCGGTACCACATATGTATAGGTAGACACCATTTCCTGCCCAGGAGACTCCCCCAAACTGAAACAGCGCTTTAGGGGATTTTCAGATAAAATACAACTATGCTACGCAATATGCGCACCTTGCAGTTTTTCCAGAAAAACAACCCTTTACATTTGAAATACCCCCCACAAACCATATATTCCCTAGAAGTACACACCTCAGGCTTTCTAGGCGTACCAGGCTTGTTGATGTGGCCATAGTTTTCTGGAAGTAATCCCTCAATGGATTCTTTGGTTGCAAAGAGTTTCCCTAAAAAAAGGATAAAAAAGCAGACTCAAAGCCACATTTTCCTAAAAAAACTATATACAAACAAGAAAAAACAAGTTTAATCTGAAAACGCAACATCCCCCGAACAGAACAACACCCAACATGCATAGCTACTGTCAAGGGAAGAGTTGCCAAACACCCCAAAGTAAAGCATGTGCGTAACGGTAATTTTACTTGAAAATTTCAGCTCTGCAGACAAAGTGCGCACCTTGCGATTTTTCAACCAAAACAACCCTTGACATTTGGAATATCCCCCATAAACTATATATTCCCTGAAAGTACACACGTTAAGCTTTCTAAGGGTACCCAGCTTGTTCTAGTGGGCTCATCTTTCTGGAATTATTACCTCAAAGAATTCTTTGTTTGCGCAGGGTTTCCCTAAAAAATTTATAAAAAAGCTGAATAAAAAACACCTTTTCCTAAAATATAAATATGCAAACCAGAAAAAACAAGCTAAGTCTGAAAGCGCAAGGTCCCCCGAACAGAACAATACCCAACATGCATAGCTACTATTAACCCTTTTAATTGCCAGCCTACTTGAGATTTTGTCACCCTCTGTTGACAGGCCATTTTTCCCCATTTTGAGTCATGTTTTGCGCCATTTTTGCTGGAACTTTCAGGAAAATTATATATATATTTTTTTGCAGCAGAGTTTAGGCTTTAACATGAAATGTCTTGTTTGTAAACAAGGGGAGGGGGACCCCATTTTTTTTTTATTTTTAAGGGTTAAAAACCCTTAAAAATCAAAAAAAAAATTGACGTGGGGTCCCCCTTACCCAAAGTAACCAGCCCGGGACCAGCTATGCAGGGCTTGTAGGAACAGGGCGCAGGGGCCAGCTTTTGTGGCCCCTGGCCCTGCAGGCTACAAGCCCGCATAGCCCGTGGGCCCGGGCTCTTCTGCCCCCCCCTGGCCTTTGGGGAGGCAGGTAATGGGGGTGCCGGGGGTTAATGGCAAGTCAGCCGCTAGCGCAGGTGACTTGCCATCCCCCCGGCCTTGTGAACTGGTATAGGGGTCATGGACCCCTTACCAGTTCACAAGGGGTTAAATGTAAAAAAAAAACACAGACACACACAGAGAAAAAAATATTTTATTAATTTTTATTTGTTTTTATACTTACCTCCCATCCATCCTGGAGCACACTGTCCCTCGGCGATCACTGGCTTCTGCTCACCTGCTGGAAGCCTTTTATAGCTGCCGGGTGACAGAACACAAAGGGTTAATCAAAAAAAAAAATGACATAGGGTCCCCCCTCCCAGGGGAGGGGAACCCCATTTTTTTTGATTTTTAAGGGTTTTTAACCCTGACTTCAATGGGGAGCGCCAGCTGCCACATGCCCCTTATCCCTAGCGGCGCCTTGCTCCTGCCGCAGCCTATGTAAATGGCTGGGGCAGGAGCGCATGCAAGGCTGAGGATGCAGAGGATACAGCAGCTTGTGCTTGCCATTGAAAACAACCATTTGCTGAATGACATATGCATGGACAAAAGCCCACACATGCACCGTTAGTCCAGGGAAAGGTGAGTGATCACTGGCATTCTGGGGTGTTTCCCACAGGGGGAGAAGCCAGCGGCTGGCCTTGGATTTGTTTTGGTTTCGTCCGAGTCCTGAGGTGAGTATATGGTGACTCCACAGGGTTTCCCACAGTGGGGCATTCTGAATCATCTGTGGTTTTAGTCCACTTTAACAGTAGTTGGCAAGGTAGGATAAAGGGGTGAAGTAACTCCTAAACGCGTCAGACTGCACACTTTGCACGGGACACGTATGGCTTTTAACAATATTTAATAAATGTTAAACCGGACCTTCAGCATGATTTAATGAAAAGCCCAAACTCTTAAAAAACGGTTCCCCAGCATCTAAAATTAATATATTTTACGTTTTCAGTCACTAACTTATTATTCTTTCCCCCACTGGGCTGCAACTCTGTTCAGGAATTTAGGATACGGGCGCCGCCATCTTGACTCAGAAGCATCACACTTACTGAGGAGAGGAGAGTGGGATAAGGTACAGGGGGGCGGGTTATAGCTGTGCTTTGTTCAGACAGAGCAGAGCTGAGGTCGGGTAAAGGTCAGCAGTCCCAGAATGCAGAGCAGCACAGTCAGGAGGCACTTCCTGTCTGCAGGCTGCCTGATAAGATGGCGGCTTCCAAAAGCCGCCATCTTGGATGTTTAAAGGCTCATAACATGCAGTGGATGCAGGTAGGATGATTTTAATGTGGACAATCTGTATGTACAGGGTGTGGGAAACATATAAGATAGACTCTTATTCAGAGTGAAGGACCGCTTTAAGTTTTATTGGGGATCCTGCTGAGCTGCGATAAACCGAGGTCTTTCCGTGCTCCCAGCACTTACCTACTGGGGAATTTTTTGAGCTGTCTACTTTTTGTTATACACTTTAACATTAGTGTTTAACATAAGTGTGACAGTAAATGTCGGGTTATCACAGCGCTCCTATTTTCAGCACTGCACCTTCATAGGGAATGACATTCTGTGCTCAGCTGGAAGTTTGTTATTTTAGGCATGGCCGTGTAAATCCAACACAAGAAAGGCGTTATAGTATAGAAACAGATACAATATAAAACATGTACTTATTTATCTTTCCTGCTCAGCAGTGCAGCACATTTCCCAACAGCTTCTTAAAGCGGACCTTCACTCTGAATAAGAGTCTATCTTATATGTTTCCCACACCCTGTACATACAGATTGTCTACATTAAAAATCATCCTACCTGCATCTACTGCATGTTATGAGCCTTTAAACATCCAAGATGGCGGCTTATGGAAGCCGCCATTTTATCAGGCAGCCTGCAAACAGGAAGTGCCTTCTGACTGTGCTGCTCTGCATTCTGGGACTGCTGACCGTTACCCGACCCAAGCTCTGCTCTGTCTGAGCAAAGCACAGCTATAACCCGCCCCCCCTGGACCTTATCTCACTCTCCTCTCCTCAGTAAGTGTGATGCTTCTGAGTCAAGATGGCGGCGCCCGTATCCTAAAGTCCTGAACAGAGTTGCAGCCCAGTGGGGGAAAGAATAATAAGTTAGTGACTAAAAACTTAAAATATGTTAATTTTAGATGCTGGGGAACCGTTTTTTAAGAGTTTGGGCTTTTCATTAAATCACGCTGAAGGTCCGGTTTAATTTACACACGTTTTTTACTTTACCGACTTCACTATTTGCCCGGAGCAGCTCCTTAATTTACTATATCAAGGGCGAGAATAAACACTTGTTATCTGAAGCTTTTTATACTACTCTTCCATTATACTTAGATCCTATTCAAAGGGCAGCAAGGACAGGGTAGTGCAAGCACAGGCGTCTGGCAATGGAACAGATTTGAAAAGGAATGTTGTATGACATTAAAGACGGGCACATAGCTGTGTTACTAGTATCAGTTTCATATCCGGGCTTCGCTCTAATGAAAATGAATGGCTACGACTCTGCATCTGATTTACTAGCTTATCCTGCACTTCTGACAATATTTCCTGCAGGAGGGTAAGAGCAGCAGTTTGGAGGTCTGCATGAAGACTTTAAACCCAATTTCATGATATTTGTTTTCCTTTTCCTCCTAGCACCCCTTGCTGATTTGAACTTTAGCTGAGGCCCCGATTTTGAAGGAATAACTTGTTTTTGACACTTACCCACACTCCCACGGTTCAGCTGCACCTTTATTTGTAGCACGTTTTTATTTGTGCGAATATTTAGCAAGTATTTCTGTTTTAAGTTTTCTCACGTGCCAAAAATCTCACAAATGCTTGTATGTATGAATGCGCTTGTATGATTCTGCGATCGCAATTTACCCTAGACACAGGCTATTAAGGTGAGAAATTGGTGTAAAAATTCCCTCCATAGTTTTACTGGCAAGAAAGGTGCTTTTCTTTGAATACCTATAGTTTAGTTTTTTTGGTATTTTTACAAGTTTTAAATGTTTTAAACCCTTTTTTTCAGCCTCCCATCCTCCACATGACAGCTTAATGGTGGCCCAGTTTTAAAAGACACCGGAAAAGGTCTACCAGCAACCCTGGGGGTTTCACACAGAAAGGCATCCCGCTATAGGATGTCCCAGGGGCAGCCTAGCAGCATGGGGTTATTTATTCCTCAAACAGCTTTGGATAAGACACACTTTCACACCACTCCTCCACCACACCCATTACCCTGTAAAATGGTCAGTTTAACGTGGAGGCTGATATAAGACCAGTGCCACGTATTGCCATTTGAACGTCTATGTAGTGGCGCTTAGAGTGTCCACTAGTAGACGCTCCAAGCTGGTGTCTGGCGCTATAACCTAGCGTAGCGGGCAGACAAGTGACGCTGTGGTATCCTGTTTTGCATTGATTAATGTGATGTCTGGAGAGCGCTGTAGAAGCACTCTCCCTGAATCAATGCATATGTAGTGCCTAGAGGAAAAGACACCCAGAGCAACGCCACACAACAACAGGACAATGCTGCAGTGAACGATAGGTAGCACCGGTTAAATGCGTCTGACGCTCGGCACTGGAACCCATATTTAAAAATACACAAAACCAGCGCCGGTGCTCTAAAACTGGGGCGCTCCAGCTTTGAGTGCTGGACACTATATGAAAAAAGTCTGTTTATCAACACATACACCAGCACCAGAGCGAAAACATATGGAATGACATTGTTTTAACCCTGTAACAATGACACTGCAATGGCAGACCAACACATACAATTCTGCATAAAAAAATGTTTAACAATAAGTGTTTGGTTGCTGGGAAGGGGAGACCACACAATCATTTGATTCTAAAATTGAGAAAAATAATTACCTAAAACGCTATTTATACACAAGCAATAAAACACCATTGAAATGTATGGGATAACGCTGCTTAGCGACAGGTGCTACATGGCGCTGACTTTCATATATATGGTTTTCAGGCATTCACCTGATGCTGCGTGGTACTATGTGGTACTATGTGGTACTACGCTGCGCTAGCGCTTCTTAAATAACCCCCAGTGTAAATTTTAGCCTCAAAACAAATGGCCAGTCTCAGTTACTCTGACCATTTGTTATAGTCTCAAATTGGGACCCTGGACCTGATGGAGGTGTGGTTTATGGCCATGGCTTATTTACAGGCTTTTGAGGAAGAAGTATTTTTCCTGCTCCGAAAATGTGTTAGTGATACGGAAATAATAATAATAAATACAGTACATGGTGCAGTGCATTACAATGACACTACAATAAAACAAATCACAATCCTCCCTAGATTAAACCCCCAGCACAAGGCCAGGAAAACCATGCAAGTATTTTATCCATTGCCAGTCAGACTAGATTCCAAGCCTTCCCTATTAAGAGTGGCAGCACTGGCACCAACAAGTCTCCAAAATTGTGGCAGTCTGCGACTGGAACTATATTCTGTTGTCCAGGATATGGTTCAAACAGTCAAGCTGCACCTCACCTGGAGAATGTTTTATCTAAAACCTCAACCCCAAACTCTGGTAATATACAGTAGTCTAGTCTAGTCTAGATGCTGGTTGGCTAAGATCAGGGGCGGACTGGGCATAAGGCATACCAGGACAATGCCTGATAGGCTGTCACATCCCCTGCACTGGCCAGCTGTCAAGGCTTCAGTTTCTTGCAGCAGGTGAATGGGAGCCACTGTGAGCCACCCAGAGTTTTTGGTGGCCCGTGGCAGCTCCTATTCACCTGGCCCATGGCTAGAAGCCAGAGTAGCGTGCAGTTGCCCATCATAGGAGAAGTGGCGGCCTTCCTATGACGTTCAGGTGGCACACAGTGTCAGCATGAGAGTCCCGGCTATGCTGGAACTCTCATGCTACTGCTGTGTTGCCACCCGAACATCATAGGCCACTGCACAGAGCCTCAGACAGCAGACAGGCATCCCCGGCTCAACAGCATTTCTTGGCTCGCAGTGGCGGCATCCCTGGCACCCAGAGCTGGCATCCCTGGCACCCAGAGCTGGCATTCCTGGGCTTCCAGCAGCAGTAGGACAGCAAGGTGAGTGGGGGGAGAGAGTAGGGAGTGGGGGGATTCTGCCACAGCCTGTTATGGGGGGATTCTGCCACTCAGCACGTTACGGGGGGATTCTGCCACTCAGCACGTTACGGGGGGATTCTGCCACTCAGCATGTTATGGGGGGGATTCTGCCACTCAGCATGCTATAGGGGGGATTCTGCCACTCAGCACGTTACGGGGGGATTCTGCCACTCAGCACGTTACGGGGGGATTCTGCCACTCAGCATGTTATGGGGGATTCTGGCAATCAGCATGTTATGGGGGGGTTTCTGCTATTCAGCATGTTATGGGGGGGATTCTGCTACTCAGCTTGTTGTGGGGGATTCTGGCACTTAACCTGTGATAGGTGGGGTTCTGCACACTGCCAGTTATGGGGGGGTGTGGGTACCGGGCTGGACATGCTGCAGAAGGCTCGGTGTGACCAGAAAAGTCCCGGGACATTTTTTAACCACAGTCCGTCCCTGGCTAAGATGGCCACTAAGGTTTAGCAAATAAGTTGGAGAGTTCTCCCACAAGAGAGCTCGCCACATTATCTTGGCATATGTACATTATAAAATGTCTAAACTAGGATCAATCAGGGGTGAGAGAGGAATGAACAAACATTTCAGCAGAAAGATTTTGTGCACTTTAACTGCCAAATCATTTTTTCCAGATTTTGGCACTTATTGAATTCAAAGGTAGCCTCGCAAAAGGTTATTTATTCAAGTACTGCTACAAAATTGATGCTACATTAGCAGCACAGAAATCCATACAGAGGTAATTACCATCTAAATCAAATCAAAGGGACTTCATAGAAGAATAGAGAGTAATATCAATACATAACTACAATGAACAGCGGAACCAGCACACACTGAATCATGTGTCATTAACTTAGCGTTGGGTGATGATGAAAAAATATGTGGAGTTTATACAGGAAACATAAAATAAGCAGGTTTGTTATTTAATATTATCTCTGATTAGATGGAATTAGAGATGAAAAAAAACTAACTCGATGCAATGAAATAATACATGTGGTTCAATTGAGTTCTATAGTGTATTTTATGTTTAGGCAATAAGAAATTCCTAGGGAAGCACCCAAGGGGGCAGCCCCCAGACCTGGTGGGGCACAGAGCAGCTGCCTTTTGCGGCACTATTGAGTGCATCATGGTCGCAGTTTGTGTTAGGAGATGCTTAGAGCCAAAGAGCGCCCAGGCAATAACTATGTACCAAGTAAAAGCAGCCCTTGGGAAAAGCAGTGATAGAGAAGAGCCAGTGGAAGATGGGCTATGGGAGCCACAATTTCTTGTAGCTCAGGACACATCTTAGGAAGGTTAAAACTTTATCATGGCAGGGTGCTTGGGGCTTTTGTCTGTGGAGTCGGTAAGCCAAAGCTTGAAGCCAAAGTCTAACACGGAGGAGTTGCGAGGACCGGCTAGGGGCCTTGGGGCAGAAAGAAGACACCTAGGCCCTTATTTATGAAGGAATAGCGACAGGTAGCGACTGGTGGGCGACCGGTAATGACGGGCACCGCCACGAGAACGCCGGCTCCCCACCACAATCACACATTTATCAAGCCGATCCTGCTTAGCGACTGAGATAGCGCCATATAGCGACTCATTCATCATTATTCCAGCCTCAGCCCACAGCGCCAGCGTCCGACCTTGAACAGCGACAGGTATGACCTCTCGCTACCTGGCGCTCTCCAATGCATTTCAATGGAACAATCTTTAAATATTCATAATTAATTGTTATTAATGTTTTTTTATTTTTTTTTTTAAATGTGAAAAATTTTGTGACCACTTCTGCCATGTTAGATAATTTTTTTAAGGTAAAAAAACAAAAAAAAAATGTGCAGAATTGATATTACAGGTCTGGTATTATTGTATTCATATTACTAAATTCTTTAAAAATTTATTTTTTTTTGGGTTTCCAAAAATATGGTGGTTTGGGGGTTAAAAAACTACTTTTAACACATCGCCGCCAGTGCTCTGGGGTTTAAACATGCATTTCACAGCGCGAGAATTTTTTGAGCGTGATTTTTTGATGAATATGGTGGGAGCCGGTCGCTCTGACCAGTCGCTATCATGCGCACCCATACATCGCGGAACCTGTCAAATAGCGACTCGTCACCCCGTATTCAACATTACTGCACACCGACTCAGTCGCTATCAACAACCGAACAATGGCCAAGCACAGCGACTACTAGTGGGCGCTGTGAAAATACTGCTACAGTCGCTCAACTGTCGCTACCTGCCGCTATTAATGAATCGGCCTCCCCGTATAAGGGTCAGGAGAGACTGGAAAACTCACTAGAACACACCACTGCTGATACTGCTGCTTATTACTAAACATAACATCCACTGGCAGTCCGATCATGCGTCTCTTCCGTCTGCTGCCCCCGCCGTGAGCTGGCACGCCCTCCCTTCATTCACTGCAATAGAAAGCGCCATGTGAAGACCTAACATGCCCCTTTTTATTGCAGTGAAAGGAGGGGCATGTCAAACTGCATCACATGCTGCTGCTCCACCTGGCTCCTTCCTATGATGGGGACGGAGGCAACTCCATGCAGGGGATAGCTGACGGCCACTGTGCCACCAATGATTAGCTGTAAAAACATGACAACATGCAACAGTGCCACCAATCTGCGGAACCACTAAAAAAAAATTAAAGTCCAGCAATTGCCGCCCCCCTCTGCAGTGCCTCCTGAGGAGGTTGCTTCATACGGCCTCATTACAGGTGCACCCCAGCACGTATATACTCCTGCAATCCCTGAGCACCACTCTGACAATGTGACTGATTCATTGTTGTTGCTGGTTGAGGCTTTTCTATTCACACAGCTTTCAGTGGAGGCATATGAGGAGAGCTGCCAGTGAGTGTGTGTCTGTCCAGTTATATGTGTGTCCTGTTTGCGTGTGTGTTTATCTACAGAGAAAGCCCAAGAACAAGTAATTCTCTCATTTGAATTTAAGTTGTACATTAAGTTGTTACATTTCACAATGCAGGAACCAGGAGCCAGGTTCCGTTAAATCTTGCTGCCCGATGCTATATCTAAAAATTCTGTGTTGCATAAAGTTCCTGTATCTGAAAACCACTATATATTCCATGTGCCCAAAACAGTGGTAAAGTTCCTTTATTTACAAACCACAGAAGCAGTTATTTTGCACCCTGATCTTCTGTTAGATGAACTGCACATACTCCAATACTGTGGTTTTAAAATTAACTGTTGCTGTACAAGCAGGCTTTTGACCAAACACGGATGTATGTCTGGCCTACTAGTTTGATTTTAGATAGACCACCTCTATGCATTTGATTGGATGTTCTTACTTCTTGCCAATACAAATAAATGTATTTTTAAACTTTATTATATAATCAAGTTGTCTAAACAAAACAATACATTTAGAACAGAGGGACAACTGCTCCAAGTTCATAATACTATGAACTTTGTGTAGTAAAGGTTAACTTGGCAACAGAAATGACTCATACACAGTATAACACAATGAAAGGCCCAGCTGGGGCTTTAGTTAGTTTGTGCACATATACCCGGGTATATATATATAGTCTATAGATAAATACCTCCTAAATACCCTGATCTTGACTCGAAGAGATGATTCACTCTTGACACGCAGGAGTCAGATATGCAGCGGCAGTCGAAGATCTCGACGGGGCACACAGCTGCTGGACACACAGGTCATCAGGCAGAAGGCAATAAAGAAGTTCGGGAGCAGCTACAGAAGATTGCCCCACATAGCACCATCAGCACGACATGCAGGTGAACAGTGTAGTAGTCTGGGAAGTGATCCACGCTCCCCTGTGAGGCTGTATATGTAGGTTGCAGCAGCACAGCTCCTGGCAGCAAGCCTTGTGCTCAGTTTTTCTTGCATACAGGAAGTCTGTACTGTACATATAATCTTTGATACCTCCAGCTAGGGGCTGCAAACCCCAAACTGCAGGGGCAGGAAGTGTATCATCAGTAGCTAGAGCGAGAGAGTGATCTGCAGCAAGCCCTCTTCTCTATGATCTCCAGCAGGCATGTAATGTTTCAGTTGCAACTCTGTGGTAACTGAGCACTCCCCTACACCTGCATAAAACCTTTTTCTACCTCAATCAATACGATTACGCTGCCATACTTCATACTTGTTGTCTGTGGTTGTTGTGTGACTGCCTTGGCCAAGGCCTATCCAGCAAGGGATTCACTAAGGACACCCCTCCCTTCTCTTGGCCACTGTGCCCCTTAGGGACAAAGCTAGGCTATTCTAAAGTCTTTTTAGATCCTCCAGCCCTATTCCTCTCCTTCATTTTCTCTCTTTTGTCCATTTTAGATGTAACGTTTAGACCTACAACATGCACACTGCACATATTAACTGCTTCTAGTATAATGTTCTTGGGGGGAGCAGTCCAAAGATTACACAGGTATAACCTGGTTAAAGTCGCATCCGCGACGAAACGCGTTGGGATTTGGCAGTTTCTTTAGTCCCTTGTTCTTAGACACAGGGCTTTATCTCTGTTGCAGTGTTTACCATCCACATGCTTTGTATTGATCGGAGGAGCATTGAAGATTGGCGGTGAGACCTGCTTTACATATCGCTCTATAGAATGACATGCTGGTTTTATGATATTAATCTGTGAGTGTGATTCCTGGATTTGTAATTTTATTAAATAGTGTTTTTTAAATGTCATTGCACTAGTCCTGCTATATTTTATCTCTCCCTCCATGTGCGGGCTGTCATCCATTGAATCAATGCATCCTGAGAGATCATATTAAAATATCTGCTTTGTGGGAGTTAAATCTGGATGTGGATGATTTCAAATTAAGCCGGTTGTCCAGTGGTGCGGGGAAGATATTCAATTATTATTCTATCTGGCTGTCTGTGTTCAAGATGTGCTTTTGGTAAGGATTTGCACATAGGGGTGTTAAGAGCACAGAAGAATAGGAGTACATGCACTTTGGGACGTGGTCGAAGAATCTAGAAAGACTTTAATATTGTTTTTTGCACATATCTATTGGACGTTTTTTGTACAAATTGGACACTTTTATGAATTGGACACTAATTGTGTTATTTTGAAATAAGCCAGCTCTGTGTATTTGCCGATAACACATTACCTTGTGGATGAAGTGTCGCTGCTACTGCCACTGACACTTGCTGTCAAATGAGAGGGGCTATTTGTAGCTATGCCCTTCCCTTATGCCCTTTTAGACATGCAGTAGCAGTTCTGGAAGGGCGCCTAATACCCTGTAGCCCCTGACAAAGGTGAGGGAGTGGGAGTTCAAGGGAGGGGGCCAGATGGGACAAAGGATACAAGAGAGAGAAATTAATATGGCAGAACAAGACATAGCCATCAAGTTTCCCTGATTCTCGTTGGTCCTGTGCTTCAGGTTTTGTCTGGCAGTGTTTGTTTTCAGGCTTTTTAATTAGAACGCTTTTTTAATTAGATCATTGTTCAAGCTAGGGTGAATAGAGTAAAACTCCTGTGCTAAATGCAGGACCAGAGAAAAACACCACCTTAGTGTAACAGGACAGCTTAAAGAGTAATTCCACTTTTGATGGCATTTTAAAAAGTTTTTATTATTGTGCAAAATGATGTCTTCAATGTCCAGAGCTTTATTTTTTTAATTTTCTATTTGTTTGCAACTCTGTTATAAAAGAACAGTTAAAAAAAAAAACAGTTTTTCATAGCAACAATGTGTTCAGCTTAGTTATGTACACCAAAATGGTGATTTTGAGTACATATCATAAACTCCCTCAATTTAGCACAAGGGGCGTGTGCCCCGGGGCCTCCACCTCTTGGTTAGCAAAGGGGGCCTCCATCAACCTTTGGGTTATGGTCTGGTCCAGGAGGTTTTTTAGTCTTTAGTCTGACGAGCCGTGGGGGCCGGCAACAAAGCTGTCGGTGACAGTGGGGGCGCGCCTGGGCAAGCCAAAGCCATCACAGGGTGGAGAGTCTAGAGCAGCAAAGCCATCATCGGCAATGCTACAGTTATAGGCGCGTGTAGAGCTGTCAATCGGTGGCCGCTCACTACACATAAGCCACCAAGCACAGTTACATCCCCAGTCTATAATGGCAAAGCAGGAGAACCCTAGCAGCACGCACCCACAAAAGGCTGGCACATGGGACTGGATCTGACGTTCCACCAAGAAGGCGGGTGCCAGACAACCATCAATTAGTTACTTGGCTGGACTATTATTTTATAGAAAGAAAAATACTGTATCTGGGGCCTCCACCACACTTAATCTGGCCCTGGGCATGGATTATCCACTCATGGAAGTTGGAAGCTTGTGTTTTGCTTTATTGTAGTGTCAGTTACTCTAATAGTAAAGTGAGTGCATGTAAGGCAGAATATTTACCGTTTTATACAATATGCATAACTTAATTATGGCTAATTCTCATGGGGTGAGACAAAACATTTGTTCCTTAAAAGCCAGTGAATAAACCACACCCATAAATTCCAAAAGCCATGCCCCTGCCATGCCCATCACCCTGTAAACTGGTCTCTATGGTTGACATCTCTGCTAATAGAACGCACTCACCACTCAACCACCAGCTTACATTTCAGACCAGTGGCTCCATTGAACACCGGAAATTAAGGAGCTAACAGCTTCCGACTTTCAGTACAGAGGACATGTAAAAGCTGAAGGATTGGTAGACTGCAACTAAAGTATCTAGCTTAGGTGATGAGAGAGTAGATGTAGCCTGCGCAGCACAGGGCAATCCTGATTTTGGATGCCCCACTGTCTATTATGTAGGAACCAGACTGCAGAACCAGCAGGTATGTGTGCTTTCATTTTTTACAGCCTGAATAGGGATGTTAAAGTAGACCAAAACCCACCTCGATCGGCCCGGGAATCCAGGGCATCCAAAACCGGGATGCCCCATTGTGTGAAACCCTCCAGGTCGCCCCATACACTCACCTTGTTCCCTGGTCCAATGGCGTTTGCGCAAGCTGCTGCCGCATCCCGCTATCCTTCTGGCAGGGCACATGCCCGCGCCAGGCATTTGTGGCCGGGCCCCCTGTAAGAGGGAAGCAGTGGATGCAGCCACCAGCGCGCTTGGAGCTGCTGGCCTTAGACGAAGGCTTAGGCGATATGACGTCAGCTCCGAGTATGCTGATTGGACGAGTGCCCGCGCATGTCCATAGGGCCAGGAAGAGGTGAGTTGGGCTCGGCGATCTGGGGGGTTTCACGCAGCAGGGCACCCCTGACTGGGTTGCCCTTGAGGAATGGATCAAAATTCTTGGTTTTGGTCCTCTTTAAGAGAAGCTGGTAGTATGAGTGGGTTTGAGTAAAGAGTATTTTGCTTTACTCCCTAAACATACTGTAATGACTAATGCCATAAGCACTCATCAAAAAATAAAAAATGCTCAAACCAAAATTGAGCCACAAAGAACATGATGCTAATCATTATGCAGCAAGGAGGTAAAACCACTATTTAGCAAAAGATAGCTAGACAGAGCTTAATTAAAAAAGATTTATAAATTATATAATAATTAATATATTATATTATACATTTCATGTAATATATATATTTATATATAAATGTTCTGTATTTAATGATGTAGGGGTGTTTATTAGTGAACTCAAAGTCATTATTTCCTTAAAATGTCTTGTAAAATGTGACCTATAACAATGTAATCTCTTCTATACTAAATATTTTAACAGATCCCAAACAAGCAAATAGGACTGTGTAAACTGTGTGTGGGAAGAAAGGAGCAAGTTCTGCTGTGGTCTCAGAATTGTGTGTTAGTAGAGCATCCCTAAAGCTTCAGATTCCCCTTTGAGGTCAAATACATGAGAAGATTGCAGATTGTGCCGCCTACTCTGCTGCCAAAGCCATGGCTGCATTGCTGACAGATTGCAATACTTTATTTTGCGCATTTTGCCTGCACAACTGGCATCAAAGTAAGTTATACTGCAAAAATGCATGTATCAAATGATAAGACATGAACATACTGTATGCAGGGGATGATTTTTTTCTACAGGCACAGCATAAATGAAAAGACTATTTGTGAGAATAAAACAGGAGGCCAAAGTACATAAGCAGGTGCAAAAAACATTCGCACAAACATTTAAAGTGGAAGTCCAGTCTGCCCTGCCTTCCTCCCCTGGGTGAAAAGAAACCTTACCACGTCGGCAGCCCGCGCTGTTCCCACGGGCACAGGTGGCTAGCGCAGAGACTGCCACTATACCACTAGCTGCCACCATCACTGTTGTAATATACTCTAAATAATTAAGTTGGGCCCGTGGATCATTGTCCGATCAAAATCTACTGGTAAGTAATTGCGATACTCACTATACACTTAAAGTGGACCAACACCCACGGGTGATCGGCCCGGGAATCTATTAGATTCCCGGGCCGATCACCTCCCTCACCGCGGGACATCCGATATCGGGATGTCCCGCGGGGTGAAACCCCCCCAAAAAACCTTACCTTATCGGCCGCGGCGCCCGCGCCGGCCGTTTGTGAATGGCCGGCGCGCGCGCGCGCCCTGTAAGAGTGACGTGCGGGAGACGGCGGCGTACGCGCTGTCTTGTCCGTCGCTGTCACCCGCTTGTCCGTCGGCGGGGATTGGACGGCGCGGTCACGTGGGAGCGTGGTGAGGTGAGTTTTTGGGGCTTTCTGGGGGGTTTCACACAGCGGGGCACCCCCCCCCCCCGAAGTGGACCAAAACCCAGGATAGTCAAAATCCTGGGTGTTGGTCCACTTTAATCTCTCCTCTCTGAATACGAGTGGATCACAAGTTATACACAGTGGTTACCCACATTCAAGGGGCCAAGAATCAGCTCAGGATCAGCTGGCCCAGCCAGCCCATGCTTAAGCCAGTCAAGTGTATTCATGCCATGGATCTCTCAGCAAAGAGATCCCTTATTATAGAATGACCAGTAATGAGGCTGCGAGACAGAGACAAATATGCGGCAAACCGTGTTTAATGGTGACTAACAGTGAACAGAACACACATCAACCAGGCTGCTGTACATATATATACACGTGGAGTACATACATACATAGGAGTCCAAGTCCAAAGGCAGATACAGTAAGACTAAATCACAAGGGCTATGGCAGGAGTCCAGATTTCGAGGTTCAGGGTTCAGGGTTTCAAGGTTCAAGATTCCAGGGTTTCAAGGTTCAAGATTCCAGGGTTTCAAGGTTCAAGATTCCATGGTTTTGAGGTACAAAATTCCAGGGTTTCAAGGTACAAGGATCAAAAGTCCAGAGTCAGGGTCCAGGTACAAGGTTCAAGTTTGTTCTAGGTACAGAGAGACAATTCAATGCTGGTCCGCTGGCTCCATGTGTGGATCAGCGTATATAGACCAGCCATCTGCTGGGGGAACAGCATATAGCAGGAGAAAGTAAAGCTGAGGAGGAACTCCAGACCTGACAATTCATCAGCTGAGGCAATAGCACTAAATGAGCAGATCATATTCAGTGGTGAAAACGGACACTTTTAAAAATATGGTACTGAAGCTTTAATATTGTAGGGGTGAGCACTGTGACAGTGATGGGTATGGCCCCCAGTCATTATTATGGGGCTATACACAGGCAAAACTTGGGGTGGGGTACCTTGGCTTGGGTGTACAATGGCTCAGGTATAGGGGAGGGGTTGGGGAGGTGAGATTTATTTTTGGACAAAGGGCTAGGGTCAAGTGTCAGCCCAGTGGGCCCCAAAGCAGTGTGGCCCACTGGGAATTCTTCCTAAGCTCCTTATGGCCAGTCAGTTCATGGCCATACTAACCACTGAAATAGTCTAATGGATTCTTCTTTCATAAGAGCAGATACAATGAGCTGCAATAATCTGCTCTCACACACGGCAAACAGCAATCAAATTAGCTGTGAATCAAGGGTCATGCTTGGTAAGGAAAAGTGCACTTTGCATGTGCCTTGCTGCGTGAATTGAAACCGGCATCTCACTAAACTGTACCGTCAGCCACACAAAAAGGCGCAGAAAATCAGTTTTGTTTAACTATCTCCTCTGTAAAAACTAGGTTCATTAAAGATTTCAGTGAGCCAGAATTAGGGGTAATAATAAATAACAACTTGCTACTAGAGATAAGCCAGTGTTGAGATGTAACATGTAACTGTAAAAGGAAAAGGCAAAAAAGACAACAGATTCACAACTGGCAAGAATAATAATAATATTGGAGAAAATACAGACAATTCTACACATCACTAATTTCAAGTCCCTATCCAGACACACACGGGGAGGCCGATTCATTAATAGCGACATGTAGTGACAGTTGAGCGACTGTAGCGGCATTTTCAGAGCGCCCGCTAGTAGTCGCTGTGCTTGGCCGTTGTTCGGTAGTTGATAGCGACTCAGTCAGTTTGCCGTAATGTTGAATATTGGGTGAGGAGTCGCTATTTGACAGGTTCCGCGCTGTATGGGAGCGCATGATAGCGCTCCCGGCCCTAGCAACTGGCTCCCACCATATTCATTAAAAAATCACGCTCAAAAAATTCTCGCGCTGTAAAATGTTTAAACCCCAGAGCGCTGGCGGCGATGTGTTAAAAGTAGTTTTTTAACCCCCAAACAACCATATTTTTGGAAACCAAAAAAAAACAAGTTTTTAAAATAATTTAGTAATATGAATACATTAATATCAGACCTGTAATATGAATTCTGTACAATTTATTTTTTTTTTTTCCCTTAAATAAATTATCTAAAATGGCAGAAGTGGTCACAGAATTTTTCACATTAAAAAAAAAAAAAAAAAATAACGATTAATTATTAATATTTAAAGATTGTTCCATTGAAATGCATTGGAGCGCGCCAGGTAGCGAGAGGTCATACCTGTCGCTGTTCAAGGTCGGACACTGGCGCTGTGGGCTGAGGCTGGAATAATGATGAATGAGTCGCTATATGGCGCTATCTCAGTCGCTAAGCAGGATTGGCTTGATAAATGTGTGATTGTGGTGGGGAGCCGGCGTTCTCGTGGCGGGGCCCGTCATTACCGACCGCTCACCAGTCGCTACCTGTCGCTATTCCTTCATAAATATCATGCCAATCCTGCTTAGCGACTGAGATAGCGCCAGATAGCCACTCATTCATCATTATTCCAGCCTCAGCCCACAGCGCCAGCGTCCGACCTTGAACAGCGACAGGTATGACCTCTCGCTACCTGGCGCTCTCCAATGCATTTCAATGGAACAATCTTTAAATATTAATAATTAATTGTTATTAATGTTTTTTTTTTTTTTAAATGTGAAAAATTCTGTGACCACTTCTGCCATTTTAAATAATTTTTTTAAGGTAAAAAGAAAAATTTACATAATTGATATTACAGGTCTGATATTAATGTATTCATATTACAAAATTATTTAAAAAACTTGTTTTTTTTGGTTTCCAAAAATATGGTTGTTTGGGGGTTAAAAAACTACTTTTAACCCATCGCCTCCAGCGCTCTGGGGTTTAAACATGCATTTTACAACGCGAGAATTTTTTGAACGTGATTTTTTAATGAATATGGTGGGAGCCGGTCGCTATGGCCAGTCGCTATCATGTGCTCCCATACAGCGCGGAACCTGTCAAATATCGACTCCTCACCCAATATTCAACATTACGGCAAACCGACTGAGTCGCTATCAACTACCGAACAATGGCCAAGCACAGCGACTACTAGCTGGCGCTCTGAAAATGCCGCTACAGTTGCTCAACTGTCGCTACCTGCCGCTATTAATGAATCGGCCTCCCCATTTCATGCACTTCACTCTTTTGCTCTTACCTCTCTTTCTCACTTTCTGTTTTCATCTCATTTTTTGCTTTTCACTTCCCCCCTTCCCTTGCTCCATTCCTCCTCACTTTCAACTTTCTATTATTGTCTTCTCTATCACTTTCTTTTTCTCTGCCCCCCATCCCTTGCCTCTCTCTCCCCCCTCTATTTACTTCTCCCTTTTTCTCTCTCATGGCAGTCTCCCTCTGTTTTCTCTGCTTCTATCAGTATTCTTTTTTTTTCTTTTTGTCTATTTCTCTTTTGCTTTCTCTTCTTTTTTTCTAAGGGCTCCAGACATTGTGGCTGTACAGGGCATCAAAATTCCCAGTGGCGTTCCCCCACATAACCATGCCCGAGTTAGTCAGTTGTTTTTGCTGGGAAAGGTGGCAACCTTAGCCACTGTACACAGGGGGCAACACAGGGTTGCACTCGTGCTCCCTCCCGGTCGCAGGTGTGCCGCCATCCACTCGCCTCTACTTTAAAGGCATCTTTTGCACCTTCTCTTGTCGTCAGCCACATGGAGAGGAGGACAGCAGCGGACTCCACGAGAGAGAGGTTTTCTTGTGCCAGCAAAACAGCCTTGCCAATGCTTTCTATGTATTCTGGGATGCCCTGGGGGAAGGTTAGTGGCTAGCTATGGAATCAGTTAGATTCAATGGTTGGCCATGGTGGGTTTTACACAGCACCCCTTGTTGGGATGCCCCGGGGGGGGGACCACTATCCCAATAGTGAAAATCCCAGGTCTTTGTCCACTTTTGGAAAAATGTTTTTGTTTCATTGAAGACAAAAAAAACCTGTATTTGTAAACTGTAGGATCAAAATGGGGGGTAATAAGGGGGTGATTTGGGGGGATTCTCTACTGCACTGTTTGTTATGGGGTGATTAAGGGGGATTTTCTGACGCACTGCTTGTTAAGGGTTGATTGGAGGGATTCTGCACACTGCTTATTATCGGGGGAGAGGGGGTTTGTTATATTGGGCCAGACACTGCAGAAGGGCCGGTGTGACCAAAATGTCCCGGGCCATTTATTAACTCCAGTCCGCCCCTGTCTGATAGTGCCTCAAAATTTTCAATTATAATACCTTATGTATTCAAAAGAAACAAAGGGGGGGTGGTAGCCGCTCAGACCATTTTATAACTAACCTGGGAGGTGCCCGTTAGCAGGGCAATCAGCATACACAAGTCTTAAAGGAGCCACAGTTTAGAGACAGATTGTAGGTTGGTCAGCAAGCTGACTGGTTTGAGTGCTGTGGCTCCTTTAAGACTTTTGTATCCTAATTGCCCTGCTAACGTGCACCTCCCAGGTTAGTTATAAAATGGTCTGAGTGGCTGCCACCCCTCCTTTGTTTCTTTTGAATTTGTGTAAGCACATGGTGTGTGGGGCCTAGGCTGTATTGCAAGGTCTTTGACCCTTCCACCCCATGGGCTGCACTTGAGGTTTAGGGCAACCTCAGGTAAGCCTGCTCCCAATTTATCTATTGCATTGTATGTCCCAAATGGGGCTCTCAGAGATTAGAGTTAGGACTGCACCCCACAGGGGCACCTTGGCGTGGTGGTGCAGCTTAAGCATGTTTCTGCAGATGTGTGTGACTGAGCCTCTGTTTTTAACCAAGTTTAGAGACAGATTATAGGTTGGTCAGCAAGCTAACTGGTTTGAGTGCTGTGGCTCCTTTAAGACTTTTGTAACCTTATGTATTCAAAGTGATGCCACTTTCTTTGCCTCAATTTCTGGGTCATAGATGAGCAGGGCGAGCGACAGCTGTGGGACCACTGTGGCTTGCTGTGATCACTTACACTGAAAGCATGAAGGGACATCATGGGTAGGAAAAGGGCCTATTTATGGCCCTCTGCAAATAAGGACATTCTAACAAATATCTTCTGTGGGGAACCAATGGAGAAATAGAACATTTATCATCCTCTTTTCAATACTTCCTAATATGAATATTTTAAAATGACCAGAAGATAATTATGTGTTTCTGAGGTCTGATTGGAAACAACAAATATGTGGGATCAGGGGCGTAGCTATAGGGGTCGCAAGGGTCGCCATTGCGACTGGGCCCGCAGCCAGGGGGGGCCCGCAGGGCTGCGGGCGCATTGCACGGGGGACGCTGAGTGCACTCCTCCTTCCCTATTCTCCGGGCGCCATTTTCTGGCTCGTGGCGCCCTGAGTCCTTTGCGCGTTTTCTCTGGGGGCGGGGCCGCGAGATGACGCTACCCACGTCATCACCGAGCGGCCCGCCCCTCGAGGTTCTCTGCCGGCGGCATCTTGTGTCCCCACGCCTGTGGCTCTCTGCGCTGGGGGCCCGCTGCGTGGGGGAAGCTGCTGCGCTGCCAGCTGCTGTGGGACGCCCCGGACCCTCCTCGCTCCTTCCGCGGTCCTGCTGCCCTTCATCAACAGCCGGTCTGTGAGTCCGCTCCTTTTTTACTTCTCCATTGGGGTTCTTTGTTGCATGTGCTGTGGGATGCTCATTTTCTTCTCATAATTATGTCGGGGTGGGGGGGGGCCCAGTTTGACTCCTCGCATCGGGGCCCACAAGACTTTAGCTACGCCCCTGTGTGGGATCATTATAAAGGTTAGGACTCCAGGAGTCTCATAGAGACATTGTCAGACACCATCATAACTCATATTCTAGTTAGGAGCCATATTAATTTCTTTTCATCTTTTTTCTAATTGTAAGTGCTAATCCACATGGTTGTAAATTGTTTGGCTGATGCTTACCAGTAATTTATACCCCCTTTGAGCTTTCCCACCCCAAGGACTTTGAAGTTTCCAGACCACTTCAAACTAAATGTTTGTTTTAGTAGCAAATTACCAGGCATCCTGGATTTTGGAATGAAGAAGGGGGGAGATGGAGGATGTGAAATATGAAATACAATATGACATAGAAATCACAATCCGAAACTGTCTTGCCTGTGTGAAATCTTAATTCATCTAGGCAATTTGTCAGGACTCAAGCATTTTTGTTCAAACTTTTTACATTGAATTTAAAGAAATTATGAACTTCAAAGGGACAGATGTCCCCCACACTTACACCCTGGCATCTCCCTAGTGGAAGTGGATAAGCAGTTGTTCCCCTATTCTGGAGCTCCAGACTCCATGTACTCTCTCACTGACCTGCAGTCAGCCAGTTCATATTGCTGCCCCCTGTAAACTTATTAAGCACAATAATATGGGAATACGTTGGGTAAAGGGTAAGTCAAGGGTACAGAAAGTAAAAAGAGGGGGGGTAGGGGAGGGGGAAGGGGGTACAACAAAAACAGGTTGCAATTACATATGGAGCATCATTTATACATCTTGTCAGCTACAATTTATAGCACACAAATTTGACAATGTACATACGTAAGACGCGTTAAACCACATTTTATAGCAAAGACTTATGCTGCTTGCGTCGATACTGTTTGTGGCGATTCCCCGTGGGGAACCTTCAAGATCAATCCCAGCACCCCGCAAATCCCACCAATACCCACGAATATCTATGATATATCTCTGGGGAGCCATCATCCCCAATGTCCCAATTTCTGTGCCAACTCTACTCGTAGGATCGGCAGAGACGGTGGGGGGGGGGTGGGTATCCAAGTCGGGAGAGTGAACGGACCTTGGACAATAGCTGGTGCACCAGCGGTATGCAGTTGGCCAAGCTCCGAGCTCCATGAGATAGGGTGGGGGGACCCCTGAAGGGGGGCCCCCGGTCCCCACCCCACCACCAACACGGCTCCGAGCCCTCAAAAGACCCCGAAAGTGAATCAAGAAGGCGAAGAATGGAGAGTCACAACTCCCAAAGCCATTCGTGTAGTTATAGCAAGCTAGGGAGGTGTGAGTCTCGGAAGTCTAACCAGCCCGCCCAGGTCATTATGTAGCTATTTGTGGCTTCTGTGTTCCTAGCAACCAGGCTTTCCATATAGCGAATTGACTCCAATTCCTGAACCCATTCCATCAGTGTGGGGGGAGTCGGCTTTTTCCAGTGTCTTGGGATAATGGCCCTCATAGCTGCCACGAAATGTCTCAAGATATCCTTTTTAGATTTGGCTATGGAGGTCTGGAAGAGGGACAGGAGTACGGTTTGGGGTGTGTTGGGTATGTTATTCCCAGAAACCTGCCCGTAGATGGAAAACACTTGGTCCCATAGATCCTTAATGGATGGGCAACCCCACCAGATATGGGTCATGTTGCCCACCTCTTTCTGGCACCTCCAGCATATGTTGGTGAAAGGTTCAGTAAATCGGTATGTATCTGCTGGGCAGCGGTACCAACGGGCTAGTATCTTATAGTTCCGTTCTTGTACGGAGTTAGCCCCTGAAGTGCCGTGGGTGCAGGCATAAATCTTGGTTAGATCCGCCTCTAAGAGAGAGTAAGTCCCAGCTCCCTCTCCCATCTCCCCACAAACCTAGGGGGCTCGGAATGTGTCGCCCTATTTAGGAGTGAGTAGATAGATGCTATCACATGGGTAGGGGGGGTGTCTTGTGTAATTAGAGACTCAAGTTCTGTAGGTGGAATCCGAGCTATCTCCCCCATGTTGTTAGTAGAGAGGTATGCCCTAAGCTGCCTATGCAGCAGCCATGAAACATGTCTACCCCCCGCCCTCGCCTTAAGATCTGTTAGGGAGGGTATCTCCCCATTTTGCAGTACTTGGCCTACAGTGGTGTTATTGGAGGCATCCCAGATAAGGAAGTTCTTTGAGAGTAAACCGGGTTCAAATGCCGGGTTATCAAATATCGGTGTCAGCGGGCCGGGCCTACGTACTAGTCTACATTTGGCCTGGAGTGGGTCCCAGGTCTCCAGGAAATGCTGCACAAGAAAGGGTGTTGATTCCCTTTGGGGTCTAGACAAGGGGGCAGCCCATGCAATAGTAGAGAGGTTAAATGAAGAGAGTGATTTCTCTAGTTGCACCCATAGTTTGTCCTTGCTCCTATGTGACCAATCCACCATCCTCTGTAGAACTGCGGCCGTATGATAGGTCTTTAAATCCGGCAAGCCAACTCCTCCCTGTGCTTTACTTCGTGAAAGAGTCTTAAGTCGGATTCGTGGCCTAGTGACCCCCCAGACAAACCTCGAGAAAGCCGACCTTAGCTTATTAAAGAAGCTACCAGGCAGCCTTATAGGAGCTGCTTGAAAAACGTATAGCAGCTTTGGGAGTATGTCCATTTTCAAGCTATTGATCCTGCCAAACCAGGAGATTGCTTTTTTTGTGTATGAATTTAGTTCCGTCCCTATTTTGGCTAGCAGGGGGGAATAGTTTAGTTCGTATATTTTGGAAAGATCTGCGGGGATCTGGATGCCGAGGTACTTTATGGCGTGAGGTTTCCATTTAAAAGGATAGTTAGCCTCTAATTGGTGTATTTCCTGGTCCGGGAGTGAGAGGTTGAGCGCCTCAGATTTCGAATAGTTAATTTTAAAGTTGCTCACCGTGCTGAAGCGCCCAAACTCCCTCATTACGACCGGAAGCGTAGTGTGAGGTGCCGTTAAGTGTAACAGTAAGTCATCTGCAAATAGGGAGGTTTTGTAGTGACGGTCGCCTATTTGTATCCCTTTGATGTCAGGATTATTCCGGATGGCGATGGCTAGGTGTTCCATGGTTAAGACATAGAGGAGAGGGGACAGGGGGCACCCCTGTCTTGTGCCGTTACTAATGGGGAATGGGGCTGAAAGGATTCCATTAGCCCGAACTCTGGCTGTAGGGGTGGTATACAAGGCAAGGACCTTGGAGAGGAGGCCAGGGCCAACACCGATCTGCCGCAGAGAGGCCTCCATAAAGGCCCAGTTAACCCTATCAAATGCCTTCTCTGCGTCACACGAGAGAAGGCAGGCAGGTGTTCCGGTTGCAGATGCATAAGATATTAATGTGAACAGTTTATTGGTGTTGTCCCTAGCCTCCCTCCCCGGGACAAACCCCACCTGGTCTAAGTGGATCAGGCCAGGGAGAAGGGGCTGTAGCCTCATTGCAATTACCTTAGCATATAGCTTAAGGTCAATGTTGATAAGCGAAATTGGTCTATAATTGCCACAGGAGGTAATGTCCTTCCCCGGTTTGGGGATGACAGATATGATCGCTTCTAAAGATTGCCTGGGGAAGGGACAATCTTCCCCAATAGAATTGAAAGCTTTTGTCATTAGGGGTATTAATCGGTCCCCAAAGTGCTTGTAAAATTTGGGTGAATATCCATCTGGCCCAGGACATTTGCCGGTTGGCGATTCTTTAATAGCCCGGGCAACCTCCTGTTCTGAAAAGGGCATCTCTAGAGACTCGGCTTCCTCTGGGAAGCGGAGTGTCGTTTATATAGTCATTTATCATTTCTGGGGTTGCCTGACGATTAGCAGAACCGGCAGATTTATGAATGTTATACAACGAGTTATAGAACTCTCTGAAGGTGGCTGCTATGTCAGAGGGGGTTTGCGCTACTGTCCCGTCCAATTTTGTAAGAGAAGGTATGTATGTTGCTGTCGGCCTGGGATGCAGGGTCTTAGCCAGCATACGTCCACACTTATTCGCCATATTATAAAACTGAGCCCTACCCTTATCCCTGTAACTGAGATAAGATTGGTTGTATAAGTTTTGGAGCTTTTCTCTGGCCTCCTGGAGCTCCAGCAATTTAGGATTGGTAGGGTTAGTTTTGTGTTCCCTCTCCAAAGCGCAAATCTTATCCAGAGATTGTGTAATAAGCGAGGCTCTCTCCCTCTTAAGTCTGGACCCCTGCTTGATAAATTCCCCTCTAATGACACACTTCAGGGCTTCCCACTGGTATGGTAATGGGGTGGGGTCTGTCCTGTGATCTTCAAGGAAGTGTTTGACAACGTCCTCTATTGCCGTGGAACAGACTGCATCGCCGAGCAAGTTATCATTTAGTCTCCATGACCAGTACGGAGAAGTAAGGCCCGGAAGATGAATAGAGACAAAGATCGGGGCGTGGTCTGACCACAAAATGGGCCCTATCCACGCCTTGGGGTCCCAGTCTAGGGCATGGTGGCTAAGCAGCAAGTAGTCAATCCTGCTGTACGACTTGGCTGCATGTGAAAAGAAGGAATAGTCCTTCTTTGAGCCGTTTAGGACTCTCCAAGTATCAACCAGTTGGAGGTTTGTCAGTTCTTTTTTTAATTTATTGATTTTGCTCAGCGAGACAGCCGCTCTCCCAGAGGAAGTATCAATCAGAGGGTTAAGAGGCACATTTAAGTCCCCTCCAGTGATAATCACTCCTTCCGCAAATTCTCCCAGAAGCCTAAGCACTCCAATAGAGAATTCAACCTGATCCGTGTTGGGGGCATACATATTCACTATGGTGTATGTTTTGCTAAATAATTTGACTTTTAGAAAAATAAATCTGCCCTGTGGATCAACCTTCGTATCTAAGATCTCGTGTGGGAGTGATTTGTGAAATACTATTGAGACCCCCTTAGTCTTCCCCTCTGGATTGGAGCAATGGTGCCATGAACCAAAGTACCGGTCCCGAATGTTGGGTATGTGATCTGTTTTAAACTGTGTCTCCTGGAATAGAGCAATTTTTACTTTTTGTTTGTGTAGGTCATAGAGGATTTTCGATCGCTTCTCAGGGATATTAAAGCCTTTTACATTAAGAGAGCAAACCAGAAGCTCCGCCATTGTAAAACTTTGCTGACCGGCGTAAACCTGTTTGTGACCCCCTCAAAAATCAAAAGGGTGGGAAGGGAGCAGGGGGAAGGGATTAAGGGTAGTAGGAGAGGGAAGGGTGGGTATTAAAGTGGGTGGAGTGGGAAGGGGTCAAAGGGTGGATTGGGTTACTAAGTGTAACTTGTTACGTTCTTCACTCTACCTGCTATAGGAGAGAGAAGATAGGCCTACGGCGGGGAAGTGAGAAGCCGCGACCACGAGAGGAGAGATACGCCTGCTTTAACGTAGATGCTTTTAGCCAACAATGTTCGTGAGGGTTCAATCTCCTTCAGTTCTGAGAGACCCCGTCCGTGACCCCCCCAGAGGCCAGCGAGGAAAGATACCCCGCCGCTCTCCAGAAGGCACCAGCCAGGGAACTCAATGCGCCCACAACCAGAAATGTATTAGGGAATGTCGAAACCTGGGTCGCCCCAACTTATCAAAATTATAAAACGTGAAACACATTATTCAAGCCCAACTACTGCAACGTGCAATAGAGATCAATAACAGATAACATTTAACAGATAATAGAGAATAAAAAAATAACTGACCTTGCTACAAATGGGGTGAAACGCCTTAGGCAGTAAGTCACAGCCACTAGGCACCGCCGACTTTCCGCCAATCCCAAGTCCGCTCAACAGCGACCAGGCCCCCCCGTCCACGTCCGCCTTCCAACGGCCCAACCCTCCGAGTCAAAATGCGGATCCGTAGACGGGGGAGCGGCCACTGCACTCCCAACCCGCGTCGTCCAGGTCGTATTCCGTCCACTTACACCAAGGCCCAGAACGACTGTTCAGAAGGGCCCGGGCCAAGGGGAGGGGAGGACGCCGTTAAAGCCGGAGAAGGAACCCCCCCTACGAGGGACCCGTAGGGCCCGGGAAGCAGGCGGGAGCTCAGTCTCAGATGTTCAGTTCCAGGTTTCAGAGAGAGTCCCGTATCTAAGGCGGTGCAAGTAATTCCAAATGGAGAGAGTCACGTGTGTCAGCACGCTGCACAAGCTCCGCTTCAGAGCGACTCGTAAAAAGTAGGGCTGGGACTACTAAGCCTGTTGATCCCGACGCTCGCCCCTCCCAACGCCCGGCACCCGCAGGCCATGCTGGCGGCGTGCCACTCGCTGTGGGCGCGGGGGTCCCATCTCGGTGATTCCCAGGTCCGGTGACAACCAGTCCTCGATGGGAAAGGCCGGCAGCTCCAGGAAACTGAAGAGGTCCGGGAGTTGGGACGGAGACCGCAGGGTGAAGGATCGGCCCCTCTCCGTGACCACCAGATGAAACGGGTGGCCCCATCTGTATGAGGCTCCCTTTGCCTTGATTTTTTCCAATAGGGGCTTGAGGATCCGCCTCATCTGGAGGGTGCGTCTGGCTAAATCCGGCAACAGTGTGACCGTGGCTCCATTGTACCTTGAGGGGCCTCTATCCCAAGCTCTACGTAGGATCTCCTCTTTAATTTTATAGAAGTGTATACGGCACACTACGTCCCTGGGTCTGGCAGGGTCGGTTGAGCGTGGACCCGGTGCTCTGTGTATCCTGTCTATTTCAATATGCTCCTCTTGATCACGCCCCAATAGCTTGTTGAAAATAGATGAAGCGACCATTTCAAGGTTATTGTGTTCTGGAGTTTCCGGGAGCCCGCGAATACGAATATTATTTCAACGCCCTCTGTTTTCTATATCATCGATGTGGAGCAAAGCTCTACTAGTATGCTGCGCTGAGGTTGTTTGCGCCAGTTGTAAGGCCCCATTGGCCCTCTCCAGAGCCTCCACACGTTGGACCACGGCCTCCTGGTCCTGTTCAAGAGTTTGGACTCTCTCGGCTACCTCTGACACCGACTTTGTCACTTCCTCCAGCTCCTTCCGAAATAAGTTCTCCATCCTGTTGGTGTAGTTTTCGAAGTCCTTCCTCGAAGGGAGGAATTTCAGTAGAACCTCCAGATTGTATTGAACAGAGGGAATTGGTTCGGTGGTCGGTGGGTCAGGTGAGTGCAGAGGACCCGTCCATGTTGTGGGTGAGGATTCAGACCGGTAATTCAGGTGAGCACCACTCCTCCCAGAGCGCCCCGAGGGTGAGGCAGCCGACCGAGGCCCATCCAGGTGCACGGGTGGTGGACTCATACTAGGCGAATCTCGGTTCTGGGTTCCTTGCATATCTGTAGCCCTCCCGTTGCTAATTCGGGCTTCCGTATGGCTCCGCTCCCATCCCGGCCACGGTGGTGCAAGGGCGCTCAGAGGGTGCCCCCGACCCTGCGGGCGCTGTGCAGGGTTACGCGCTCTGATTGGCAGTAGCGTGCTGGTATGTCCCGAACGGAGCTCAGATGACCCATGAGGCTCCACTAACTGTGATTCTATCTCCCCTTCTGAGCTTTGGCCGCTTGATGGTCCGGGGGAGAATGCCACACGTGGGGATGATGAACTCTCCTCCAGCTCCATCTGCAACCGGATTGGGGAGCTCGGAGAGCAAGGCCCGCACTGTGCCACCTGTTCCCTTGTGCTGGCTGCGGCAGACAGAGTGGAAGGATCAGAAACAGGAGAGCAGCTCCTAGATCTCGGGGCAGGCAGGGAGCTCCCCGGCCTGGCACGTTGAGCCTGAAACGAGGTTAGGGGACCGTCTCTTGCTCCAAGCTGCGGGCTGCGGAGAGCTGCCCGGAAGGGCCCCTCCTCATTATCGGGCCGAGAGTTATCATCGGCGGTGCCCGCTACCCAGCCGGGTGGGGGCACATACTCCTCGGTGGACCACTCACGCTCCTGCCTCACCTCGTATGACGCCGCCTCTGCCGTCCTCTCAGCTCCAGGACTTCGGTGCTCGCATACTACATCTCCCGCCGCCGCGGGCAGCTGAGCTGCGTCCTCCGTCACCTCCCGCCGGGCCCCCGCCACCTGTACCTCGTCTTCCGCTGCCTCCCGTCGGGCCGCCGCCGGCTGAACTCCGTCTTCTGCTGTCTCAGAGCTGGCCACCACTCGTGAGGATGGGGCAAGATCCAGCCCCACACAGCTCATCTCCTCCAAAGGTAAGGCGCTCTGCTCCAGGCCTCCTCCTCCGCCCCTGCCGATCCCGGAAGCCGCGGCCGCCTCCTCCGCTCCCGGCGCCATGTTGCGGCTCCCTCCTCCGGTCCCACAGAGCCCTCCAGGGGAAAAGTACTGGGGGATTTTCGCTGGTCGGGATCCCCTGGTCACCCCTCGACTCTTCTTCCGTTTAGACATGAGCTAACGGGCAAAGAAATATGGCCAAAAGTGATAAAAATGCTGTTTTGGGCGCAGAGCTCTCTAACGCACGTCCTCACACGGTCATGGCAAACCACGCCCCCCCGTAGCACACTTTTTAGGTGGTTATTTATTAACTTGTGGAGACCTCTCCACCTAATTTTTGCTAAACTAAGCTAACATTTCTTCAGCTGCCGTTGTCCGACATAAGTCATCGGCTTTGGCATCCTTGATTTCAATGTGAATAAGAAGCTGCAAGGAAGGAATAACACTCTGGGTCCTGCTAGATAGTTGCTGAAAATAGGGACACTAATGGGTTTAGCATTACATGGTAACATTAATTTGGTCGCTAACAAACAGAAACATTGTGATGTATATTTGTATCGTGCTGATGTATGTTGCAGCAATTAAAGGTGTACAGAGAGCTATTGCTATAGAGGATCGCCCTCTGATGTCTCCACCAACATGACACACAGGCCTTTATTTATGATGGAATAGCGACAGGTAGCGACTGGTGAGCGGCCGGTAATGACGGGCCCCACCACGAGAACGCCGGCTCCCCACCACAATCACACATTTATCAAGCCAATCCTGCTTAGCGACTGAGATAGCGCCAGATAGCCACTCATTCATCATTATTCCAGCCTCAGCCCACAGCGCCAGCGTCCGACCTTGAACAGCGACAGGTATGACCTCTCGCTACCTGGCGCGCTCCAATGCATTTCAATGGAACAATCTTTAAATATTCATAATTAATTGTTTTGTTTTTTTTTTAATGTGAAAAACCACCACTTCTGCCATTTTAGGTAATTTTTTTAAGGTAAAAAAAAAAAAAATGTACAGAATTGATATTACAGGTCTGATATTAATGTATTTATATTACTAAATTATTTTAAAAACTTGTTTTTTTTGGTTTCCAAAAATATGGTTGTTTGGGGGTTAAAAAACTACTTTTAACCCATTGCCTCCAGCGCTCTGGGGTTTAAACATGCATTTTACAGCGCGAGAATTTTTTGAGCGTGATTTTTTAATGAATATGGTGGGAGCCAGTCGCTAGGGCCAGTCGCTATCATGCGCTCCCATACAGCGCGGAACCTGTCAAATAGCGACTCCTCACCCAATATTCAACATTACGGCAAACCGACTGAGTCGCTATCAACTACCGAACAACGGCCAAGCACAGCGACTAATAGCGGGCGCTCTGAAAATGCCGCTACAGTTGCTCAACTGTCACTACCTGTCGCTATTAATGAATCGGCCTCACAGTTTGCAATCAATGTTTGCCACTATTTAACCTGTTTCATGAACTGCAGCATGTCCACAGCTACAATCTCTCCTGGTTACAGATTATTCATTTTATGGAAAGCACATACACAATGCTGCTATCAGACCCAGGAAATATACAGGTAGAGTAGCAGTCTGTAAATTAAAGAGACCTTAAAGCAGAGAAAATCCGGGGCATCTTTCTGTGTAAAACCCCTGGGGTCACCAGTAAACTCACTTTTCTTATTGGCTCCCGTGATGCTGCAATCACAGCCGCCACATCCCCTGCTTCCCTGTCTGAATGGCTGGGTGCGGGAGTGAGTGCGCCAAGTGTGAAAGCCGGGGATGCTGCCAGCCAGCATTTGCACATCAGCCGACCCTTTTGAGATCAGCTGATCGGCTTATCACAGCTGCTGCTGTGTAATCTAACAAGCAGAGCAGAGTCCCTGCTGTTACACTGTAAAAAGAGGGTCAGCTCCCTGCTGTGTTACATTGTAATAGCTAGGAGTGTAGCTGATGTTACAATTGTAACATGAGCTGTGCTCTGCTGCATTGTATAGCAGATACAAGCCTGCTATTACCAGCAGCTTACAGCTTTCTGTGATGTGCAAGTAATCTTTCCAATGCAACACTGTCTCACTGACTCACATATTGCATAAAGCTGATCACTCGGAAGAATCTTGTCATCAATGTTTTTGTGTAGGCTGAATGAAATGAAGAGGTAAGGGCTGTTTCTCAGGATGACAAAGATGCCATCACTTTGTTCCCCCAGCTCCCAGCATACTGCAGTGGCTCTCCAGACATGAAATGGACCACACCGCGCATCTCATAGGTGCTGTAAGATGGGAGAAGGCAGCTTGCACCGGACGCCTTCTGGTAGCAGCTGCCTCCCCTGCCTCTGATGTCAGTGCAGGGAAGGAAATCTGAATCGGACAAATGCTGCTGATTGGCTGAGCGGCACACATGGGACTCAGGAAGATGTGAGTTTTTGGCATGATCCTGGAGGGTACACACAGAAGGGCATCCCAAATCAGGATGCCCCACCAGGGAGCAACAAAACCCAAGAAAGTGAAAATCTTGGGTTTTCTTCCTCTTTAGTGGCTGCCAAGGAATCATGGGGTGCATAAAGAGGGGCATAGGTGCTCATGACCGGAGCATCATTTTACCACTCTGTAAGTCACTGGTCAGACCCCGTATGGAATATTGTTTCCAGTTCTGGGCATCAGTGCATAAGAAGGACATATCAGAACAGGAGCTCTTTATAAAGCGGGCAACTAAATTCATTAACAGAATGCGGGGACTGGGGTATGCTAAAATATTGTCAAAAATGATGTTTATTTAGTTTGAAAAAGAGACACTTGAGGGGTGATCTAATAACTATGTATAAATATATCCGTGGTTAATACAAAGTGCTGTTCCAATCTATTTATAACCTGGAGTGTAACTATAACCTGTGGACATCCACATCCAAGGTTAGAGGTGATTCCTCTACAGACATAGGAGGGGGTTCTTCTCTGTAAGAGCAGTGAGACTATGGGGGGTTATTTAAGAAGGGATAGCGGCAGGTAGCGCCTCGTAGCGGCAGACAGCATCTGGTGAACGCTGGGCGCTGTACGCAAAACCACATTTAAGAAAACAAATCTGGTGAGCGACTCTAACAGCACCATGTAGCGTCCGTAATATTACAGGCGGCTCAGCATGTAGCGCCGGCGCTCTAGCTTCCAGCGCACCATGTATTACCTTTCGCTCAGTGTCGCTCTCCCATACATTTCAATGGGCATTGTTTAAACAGCGTGTTTGACAATTATTTTTGTTTTTTTTTCATCAAATCATTGTGTGACCTCTTTCCTGGCTGGAAACAAACTATTTTAGAAACTTTTTTGACTTTTTATATTTTTATGCAGAATTGTTATTACAGGTCTGGCACTAAAGCGTTATTGTCCCAGTGTTAAAACAATGTAATTCCATGTGTTTTGGCTTTGTTACTGGTGTATATGTGTTCAAAAACAGACTTTAATGACACAGCGTCTGGCGCGCTATGCTATAGCGTTCAGATTTAGAGCGGCGATGCTGTGTGTGTGTCCTCTTTTGATAAGTATGGGGTGGAGCGCCGAGAGTCGGACGCACTGAGCTGGCGCTCTCTGCAGTGCTGTACTGGTGTTAGAGCGCCCAACACACTGTAGTAACCTGGCCGGCATTGAGGAATGTGATATTCCTCAATGCCGGCCAGGTTACTACAGCAACTGAGGCGCTCTGTTACAGCGCCCGATACCCGCTTACAGTGTCTACTAGCAGTTGCTCTAAGCGCCGCTATACAGACGCTCATCTGGCGATACCTGGTGTTAGTAATGCATCCGGCTCCATGGAACTCTCTGCCAGAGGAGGTAGTAATGAAGAATACATTAAAAGAGTTTAAATGTGGCCTGGATGCCTTCCTTGCATGTAATAACATTACCAGATATGGCTACTAGACCATGGGAAGCAGATCATCTTTTCTATACAGGCTGAACTGGATGGACTAATGTCTTTATTCAGCCTTACATACTGTGTTACTATGTTTAGGTTTGGCTGCCGAGTTAAGAATTGCTCTCTGTATATGGCCTTTCTTGTTTAACCCTTTGTAAATATACCGGCTTCTGGAGTAATTATATATCATTTGAGCCTATTTACTGTTAAGTAACAAGCAAAGCAGAGAAAGCTGTCTGTGACGATGTGAAAAAATAAATGAATCAATGAATGCTTTCCAGTAAGATATCATTAGCAGCCCCGCTGTCCTCTCTAAGCCAGATGCTTCACATGCCATTAGGGGATGGGAGAAGGAGACGTGTGTTTAGGTTTGCAGGCACGTTAGTAGCAGCTGTACTTCATTGGTAACAATGTACCGCCATCCGCATCAACTGTATTTGGGTTTTTATTATCAATACTACATATAGGTTATGCATTTAGTTTTTTCTGCATGCTTTTTAGTATACATTGTAACAATACCTAATTCAGAATAATGTTTAATTATAAATGTGATGTCTTTCAAATCATCAGATTGTTTCCAGCTCTGATTGTTTTGATGATATAATTATTCTACTGATTTAAAATGTTCATTATACAGAATACAAAACTCGTTAGAATTTTAAAAAGATTAACGTTGACAAAGGTGTTTAATCAACTTATTATATGTAATTAAATTGGACATGCAGCCAAAAATGACCCTTTTAACAATCACCCTCAGGGCATCTTGATGCCTTTACAGTTAGAAGGATATTCTAGGGTAAATGGTTAAATGAGCCTGCGTTGTGCTCTCTGTGTCGGCTGCATCTTTCATTTAGCCTGCTTTATAATTCCCCGTAAGTCCTAGCGAACTCTCTGTCTTTTGAAAAGCAGCAGAGGATGACTTATCTATCAGGCTGAGCGACCGCTAGTAGTAGCTGTGCTCGACCATGGTTCTTTGTTTCAGAGTGCCTCAGTCGCTGTCCGGCATTGATGAATATGATGTGTGAGTCGCAGTACTATGCTGTATGGGAGCGAACGGTAGCGCCAGCTCAGTGCGACCGACTCATTTTCTGGCCCAGGTTTTGAGATTTTTTAAGAAAAAAAAAATTGGGATCAGGAAAGGGATTTAAGGATCGTCTATAGAAATGTATGGGAGAGCGCCAGGTAGCGAGAGGTAAGACGTGGCGCTCTGCAGGGCTGAACACCGGCGCTGTACACTGAGGCTGGGAAAATGATGGATCATACGCTACATGGCATTGTCCCAGTTGCTCACCAGAATCCGCTTCATAAATGTGGCATGGCGTGCCGTGGCCGGCGTTCTCATGCCGATACCTTTATAGGTACTACCTGGCGCTATTCCTTCATGAATAAGGCCCTAAGTATATTTCAGTGTAATAGTCCCCTGAGATGTGAATTCGACTGAGGAAGATGGGTCAGCACAACGAAGCAAGTTTAATCAGTTTCATAAGGAAATGCATAGTGCTGGTGAACAAATGGTGCAACCCCTGACAGCCAGCACGGGGCAAGCAAAAGGCAGGCTTGCTGACTTATTGTTGTCATTGGGTTTAGAGTCCCTTTAAGGTTAGAACACATTTATTCAATGAAGTTAACCTCTATTTTGGCTCATGGTCTGGACAGTAGCTTTCCTGCAGGGGATATAATGATTTGGGATGCCGCAAACTCAGAGCCTCTACCTACCTCTCTGGAATCTGGAAATGGCTGCATGCTGGAGCCCCCCCCCCCCCCCCCCCCTCTAATCAGTGAATATGCAGCTGCTGTACAGGTATGCAACCATTGTTGAGCTCCTCATCTGACAAAGCTTCACAAGAACTTAAACTGGTCCAACAGCCTTTCACAGTAGAGAAAAAAAAACTCCACGACACTCACTTGCCCCATCTGCATACATGATACTGAATCATTTACAGCACTTATATTTGCTCCTGCATCCATTCAAAGCTAAATCTCTGTCTCACCAATTTTCCCCTAGTCGTGGCCATCTTGGAGCACCCAGGAGCTCTGCTGCTACAAAAAGATAAATACATTTTTATGTGCAGCAACTTCATTTACCCAGGGGAGGGATACATAGCAGCCCTGTTTCTTGTAAGGGGGTTGGTCTGGTTTAAAGTGGACCAAAACCCAGGATTTTAACTATCCTGGGTTTTGGTCCTTGTCCCCAGGTTGCGGAAACCAACTCACCTCTTCCCGGTCCTACGGTGCATGTACAGCCGCTCATCCAATCAGCACAGCCGCTGAAATCACGCTGTCTAAGCCTTTGCCTAAGGTGAGCGGCTCTAAGTGCGCTGACGACCGCATCCATCACTACCCTCTAACAGGGAGCATGCCCACGCCAGCAATTCAGCTGGGATGCAGCCGTGGCTCGCGCATGCACCATTGGACTGGGGAAGAAGGTAAGTGTATGGGGTGGCATCCCGATTTTGGATCCCCGGGGGGAGGGACTCAATCGGCCTGGGGATCTTATAGATATCCGGGCCAATTATGGTAGGTTTTGGTCCACTTTAAGTAAAACTGAGGCATATCAACAGTGTCAGACTAGAGCCACTTGCATGATCTACTGACCTAATAGTGTTCCTGGATTAGTGTCTGGGGCCCACCAGGAGATCCTCTGGTGCTGGGGGGAAAGAATTTCAATTCTTACTAAAGACCAAGGCAGTTGGTGGGGACAGGATTCCCCTAGGATTTAAAGCATAACAAACCCCAGACTCTGGGCCTGTCTGCTAGTCTTCCCCTGAGGCATCTCCAATCGGGAAGCGCCATTGTGTGAAACCCTTTTGGTTCGCTGCAAATTCGCCTTTGCCCTGGCTCCCACGTCGATGTAAGCAATGCCGGCGCATCCTCAGCATCTCTGGGCTGAGGCGCACTACTGCAGCCAGCCATCCTGCTCCCTATTACCGAGCTCTGAGTCTAAAAATGAATATCTATTGTTATCTCTGGCATACAACTTTAATTATATGAGAGCCTGCACATACGCTGTGTGACAGGGGAAGTTTTTATGAGCGATTCAGGGAGGTATCATAAAGCCACCAGGGCATAGATCAAAACCGCGGATATTAAAAATCTCGAGTTTTTTACCGCCTTAATAAGAGGTCTACTTTAACTTGTCAGCAGAAGGGGGCATTTAAGCTTACAGTGGGTACAGTTGATATATGTTAAGTTCCCAGGAAAATAAACAAATGAGAACATGGTGAAATATAAAATAGCCACATACTGTATATATTCTATGCTGTATGGCAAGAGGAAGGATTATTATAAACACTGTGGGAAGAAAATCTCTCTCCATGCTTGAATAGAGGCTCTGATTTTTGCTTAAATGCAACAGAAATAAGCTTTTAATCCAGCACAGGCAGGGGACCGGCAGTTAAGCTGGGTTCAGATGGGAAAATAGCTATAAAGATATATATTACTAACATGTGGTAGAGGTCTGGTATATTTTACTAAATATGTCTGCCCACAACAGCCCTCCCAGGAACACTTGCATATAAACCAGAGACATGGTAGAGGTCCGCCCCACAACCTGTTAAAATTATATTTTATTTAAACATGACAGGAGCCCTTTATCCTAACAATGCACATTTACATGTATAATTGAGTTCCTTATTTGCACTTTGTTTTCATTTGTTTCATCACATGATAATTGTGTTCTTGATCCACCATACACTGGGTTTTCTGTTTTAATCACTGTTTCTTAGAAATCAGTTGAATGCTCTTCAGTATTTTTTGAGTAATTTGATTCATAGAAATCAGTTGAACCAGTTACAGTGTGATTGATGTTCTATTTCATAAATAGTTGAATCAAGAAAGACTTGAGTCAGCCTCCTGTAACTCTGATAAATTGCTGGTGGCAAAGGTAAGTTTCAGGTATAGTTAGGGGGAGAACCTGAGAGTTGAGTTGTATTTATAAGCAGGATTTAAAGGTTTGTTCTAGATAGTGAGAGCAGGAGTGCTGTCTGTGGAAACAGGTCTCAGCTACAAAATGAGCTCCAAGAGCCGACCGTGATGTGCATTACCTCGAACCAGTTCAGCGGAAAGAGACATTAAGAATGTCCATACTTTTAAAGCAATATTTCTCAATGTCTGAGCATGATCCCCCCCCCCCCCTAAGGTGGGACTGTCCAGGCAAAAGCAATATCACGCAGCTTAGCTGAAGCTTGTCCCATGTGTAGGGGAGTACATAGCCCTGATTGGGCCACCATCATCAGCAGCACCCGCCCCCCCCCCCCCCATTCCACGGGCCTGCACCCCTGCCCACGTGCCTCTGCTTCATTTCTTGGGTAGAAGCTGTAAAAAGGCTACAAACTGTGCCCCTCCTTTTCATTCCGTTTTCCCAGGACCACACAAACAAAGTGGTTTAACAGCCACTCTGTCCCTTTGAGATCCCACGGATATCTCTGGCCACAACAGAGCACACACATGACTCCTAAACCTGTATCATGAAAACTCCTTCCCAGATTAGCCACACACAGAACTCAGCAGTTTTACAGAATACATAAGATACTTACATATAATAAGAGATTTTGATATGCTCTGGCATTATTTGACACTGTGCACACAGGGGAAAGGGGGGGATAAAATGATTGCGTGTCTGGACAGGTACTCTAAACCGAAACAACACCCTGCACAGCAGTGCAGCTTCCTGTGAATCTGTAATACCTTTTAGACTACAGGGCCCCCTGATTGGTACAACACCCCTCCCTGCGCTGTCAAGCCCTATAAACAAAAACATCTAGCATTTCAAATCAGTACCCCAGCCAAATTGAGCGCCATGATTGGCTGCTGCAGTCACGTGATTGCCGACAGCTGGATACACAAGGGAGTCTGGAAATGCTGTACCCCCCCTTTCAGTGGTGTACTGAAGCCAAAAATCAGCCCTAGATTTTACCAGCCTCTGGCCAGCCTGAGACATCCCCCGCTGAGGCCCCCCAACCATGATGCTGGGTCTATAGCACTGGGGTCTGGGGTTCCTTGGCTTGTGGGTACAGTAGGACTGAGTACAGGTGGATGAGAAGGAGAATAAGGGGGCAGGGATTGAATGTGGGTGTTAAAAGCAGCAGCCCAACTGGCCCCAAAGCAGAGCGGGCCACCAGGTATTGTCAAGGGTCTGCCTGTGGCCAGTCCGCCCTTGCCCCCTTTAATCACCCGCATAGCCCGGTGCTTAGATATCTTCAAGCCGCTTGCATCTATTCAACACCTGATGACTAATAAGTAATTAAAAGCACTTATTATTACTTTAAAAATCAGGAATATATTTGTATGTTTAAACAGCAGTTTGTTCTGGTTTAAGTACGTTTCTGGCTAATAAGTAATACAATTTCCATGAATACATTTGTCTACATTATTAGTTATAGTTACATAGGTTTGATATTCTAATATATGATGATTTTAAGTTATGAATTAGAATTAGTGTTGGTGGAGAGCACTGAGAACCAAGTCCAAAATCTAACATATGTTACTCTAAAGAGGCAATTACAGCCATGCTTAAAACACATATTATATTATTATACTATAATAAAGAGCTATTATCGCCTGTGTATTTTTCACTGCAATATGCATTTACATTTAGGTGTTGCTTCATAGTGTCAGAACAGGTACAATTGGAAAAGAAATTCTTGTGTGATCAGTCATTCAAGGGCTTGGATCAGAACACCTCAGGTGTGATGATAAAGATCACAGCAATTACATGTATTACAGACAAGATAAACTTTACTACACCGCTGGCCTAAATTAGTGTAAGAATGTGAACAGGTTTTGTAGCCAGACAGTGTGATTTACAATCATTGATCACGAGTTGCAGTAATGACTCAAGGCAACTTAACTTTCTACATTTTTTTTACAATACACTTTGTTTACTTATCTGACCGGTGTTCTTTAATATCTGACCAGCTTTCTAAAATAATCGGATGACTACCTGAAAGTTAAGGTAGTACCATTGGTTGGTTAATAACCAGCACATGACTTAGATATGAAAAAGTATGAAATATGAAAAAGTAGAAAGAGAACTCACTGGCCGCTCAGTGCTCCACTGGAAGCAATACTTGACCATTACTGAACAGTGCTGACTAAGCGGTCCTGGGCACCCGCTGCCAGGGTGGTGAGTCCTTTTTGCTTAGCATCTGGCAATGCGTGGGAGCTGGGTGGGTGCTATTAGGCAGCACTTCTTTTAAGCAGAAGAATAACCGCATTGGTCAGACCTGAAGTCTACTGGGCAGCCCAATCGTCTGCAAAAAAAAATTTCTATCAGGACTAGAAAACGTGGCTGAATCCCTGCCATCTTGGGGCTGAGACCCGCTCTGGCAACCTGGCCATCCAGATAACCTGGGGGCCAAAGCAATTCACAGACCACAGGCAGACTGGGGATGCAGCCACTCTCTTTTATTTATGCCGTAGCTCTATCTTCAGAGTGATCCAGAAGTTGTGATGCCAGAGGAAAATGGACCAATCCCCAGGATAGTAAAAAATCCTGGAGATTGGTCCACTTTAAAGATGCAAGCTTTCAAAACTCACTTTTTTTAGGATAATACATTAATATCACATCAATATTACGCCTGAAGAAGAAACCTAATGGGTTTCAAATGTTTGAATCCTTAATATACTGAGTTCCAATAAATGTTATTACTTTAAAGGGACAGTCCAGGCTATAAAAGAACAAGAACAGGCACTGACCTGCCAACCCACAGGCTGGATCTCATGGAGTCCAGCAGGCTGTTTTAGTGCCGGTGCCAGCAGCGCTTTTCTCTCCTGTGCTGAATTCAAATTATTGCTCATGAGCATTCATTGGAAACAGGGAGGCTCAGCCAGACTAGGAGAGAAGCGCATTGTCACCACTGGAGATCAAGCCCACAGGCTGGAAGGTACTACAAGTGCCATTTGTTGTTTTTCCAGCATGGACAGGGATTTTAAGTTTGGATTTTCCACTTACAACAATGGGCAATACAGTAAAACAAATTACTAGAAGTTTTCAAGAAATATTCAGCAAGTCCAGTTGTCAGTGTGATAGAGAATCTGCATAGGTATCAGGAAAGAAAGTCTTACCTATGAGGATCCAGAGGAGGTGTCTGGATGTGAGCAGGTATCCCAGATTCATTGCTGGACAAGGGGTCAGGAGCTCAGAGCACTTTAGGAACATCCACCAGATAAGCCATGAGAAGGCATTGTGGTCACAGCCAAAAGAGGTCCATAAGTCTACAAGGGACAGGTAAATCCAGATGGAGGAAACTTCTGTGAGGATGAGGTGCTCCTATGTCCAGCACTGGCTGGTCCTGAAGCTGTAAAGTCTATAATGCAATGGGATTAACCCTTCAGTAGACAGCCAGTCACCTGCAGCATGATCTCCTCAGAGATGTGACTGGCCATAGAGTAATGAAATCTCTATCAGAGCTTGAACTTCACCAGCATGCCCCTGAGAGTCCTTCCATTCCAGTCCTGCTCATAGTAGGTGTCTGCCTGGAGCTGAGCTGTCCTCGATCTTCTTTCTGTGTAGAGTTGTGTCAGATCCTCTTACACAAGCTGAAGGTCTGTGTGTAGGTGTGTGTGTGTGTGTGGAGGTGGAGGGCTTCCCCCGCTCAGTGAGTGGGTGGCTGGGATGTCTTCTGCCCCCTCTTGGACTGAGGTCCTCCTAGCTCTCTCCTGCTATAGATCAGTGGATAGATAGGGGCTCTCCTCCTGTGTTCAGCTAAGTTTAGCTCCGGATCTGATATAAATAGGATCTGTAGGAAGAGATCAATGCCAGGAATGGCTGTGGGCTGTCACTGCTGATCCTGGGTGCCTGGGGCCATGCAGCACACTGGGGCTGGACAGCTTTCTGAGTCACTAAATGAAGTGACTTGTTCCTGGAGTTGGCTGTCCTCCCTGTCTCCCTCGCTCACAGCCGACTACTGTAGAGCTGTCAGTGGCAGCTGTGGCCGCGATCAGACGGTGCCACATGGCGCTGCCCTCCCCTGTGCCATCCTCTCACACCTAGCGAGCTGGCAGCAGGGCACCCTGACATACACACACACCAGGGGGAGGATGATCCGATTCCAGGGCCGGCTGGGATCTGTCCTCCCTCTGCATTCCAGGCTGACAGCTATCAGCCCCTCCAGGGAAATCACTCCAGCATCGACCCCTGCTGTCACGCTGCGCTGCACACAAAGGGTTAACCGCTGTCACAATCAAACTTCGGAAATTGGGTTTTTTTTCACTTCAACGCCCAAATAAGGAAAATGAATGAATGAACTTCTGTTGCATATGATCACGGCTGTTTTTGGGGAAGGTGAGCAGGGTGATCGCCCTGGGTGCCAGTGCCATTGGGGGGCCTTTATCCCAGCCATCATGTTTTCTGAGTCAGGGGTCGCTGTCCTGAGCCCCTATATTCAGGGGTGAACCTAGAATCTCTGCTGTCTGGGGCAGACTAAATGGTGTCCCCGGGGCATGCCACACTACCAGGGGTGTAACTTGAGGGGGTGCATCGGGGGCCCAGAAAGATCTGGGGAGCAGGGATTATTGCTTTTTTACCATATTTGTGCTCACTTGGCATCATTTAGAGCAGCTATACTCAACTGGCGGACCGGGGTTCGAATGTGGACCTCTGCACCAGATTTCCAGACCCCTGCCCTGAGAGCCCTGCACTCAGTTTCTTCTGTGTTGCAGTTCTCAATTGTTTAGAGCTGCCCCCTTGATCGGTGGTGTAGTGCTTAGTCTCCCCGCCAGTGTCATGGCTCCCTGGCACCTAGCATTGCAATATAAAGTACTGCACGGGCAGGAAGTGGCATTGCAAGGTACACATAAACTTTGTTTCACGCTCTCTTTGTCCCTTCCATCCCTGTCCCCTCAGCCCAGCCCCTTCCACCCCTGTCCCCTCAGCCCAGCCCCTTCCATCCCTGTCCCCTCAGCTCTGCACAGAATGCAAGGTAGTGCGAGTGGGGTTAAAGCAGTGTGCTGCAACCAAGCTGTAGGTTCTGTGGGGAAAAAAAAAAATAAAAAAATTTGGGTGGGGCAAGCAACTTTTTTTTAGTTTTATATAGGGAATCTATAGCCCCTCCCCCAGTGTGTTGATTTCTAACTTTCCACCCCTGGGACAGCCCCGCCCGGACCTTCTCCTCTCAGCAGCCTTTAATTGGACCTTTACAAGAAGCAGTTGAGTACCACTGATTTAGAGAAAGGAAGCTTCATTTGTTTCCTCTGTCACAGTCTTTCGTTATCTAGCTGCATCCAAAGAGATAGAAAAAAGGTTACTGTATCAGCCTTGATGTTCGCACCAGGGTCCTGTCACATTTAGTTACGTCTGCACCCTACTCCTCAATAAAGCTGTCTGCTGCTCCGACTGCCTCATTCCTATGATGGGGACGGCAGCAACTCGATGGAGTCACCAATGATAGGCTGTAAAAACATGACAGCGTGCAGTGGTGCCCCTTAATTTCTGATGAACCACTAATGGGAAATTAAAGTCCAGCAATTGCCCCCTCCCCCCCACAGGCATTACAGGTGCATCCGAGGTGCACCCCAGCCTATATTGGGCTCAGTCATGGGGAGGGGGCTACTGCCCGCTACTATGGTAGAGACAGGGCCTGTTTTAGACTGTCCTGAGCCCCTATTTTCAGGGGTGAATCTAGCCTCTAGATGAATTTCTTTTGCATGTGATCAGGGCTGTTTCTAGGGGAGGGAGAGCAGGGTGATCGCCCTGGGCGCAAGAGCTATTGGGGAGCCTCTATCCCAACCATTCTGTTTTCTGCAGATGAATCAGAGGTCGCTGTCCTGAGCTCCTATATTCAGGGATGAACCTAGAATCTCTGCTGTTTGAGGCAGACTAAATGGAGTCCCCAGACAGTGCCACTCTACCAGGGGTGTAACTTGAGGAGGTGCATTGGGGGCCCAGAAGATCTTGGGGGGCATTATTGTTGCTGCTCCACCTTTTTTTATCATATTTGTGCTCACTTGGCATCATTTAGAGAAAGGAAGCTCAATGTTGTTTCCTCTGTTGCAGTCTTTAGTTATCTAGCTGCATCCAAAAATACAGAAAAAAGGGTACTGTATGAGCCTTGATGTTCGCGCCAGGGCCCCGTCACATTTAGTTACGGCTATGCCCTACTCCTCAATAAAGCCGCCTGCTGTTCCGACTATCTCCTTTCTATGATGGGGATGGCAGCAGCTTGATGCAGGGGGTAGCTGACGGCCACTGAGTCACCAATGATAGGCTGTAAAAACATGAACCCTTAATTTTTGATGAACTACTAATGGGAAATTTAAGTCCAGTAATTGCCCCCCCACAGGCATTACAGGTGCATCCCAGGTGCACCCCTGCCTATATTGGGCTCAGTCATGGGGAGGGGGCACTGCCCACTGCTATGGTAGAGGCAGGGCCTGTTTTAGACTGTCCTGAGCCCCTATATTCAGGGGTGAATCTAGCCTCTAGATGAATTTCTTTTGCATGTGATCAGGGCTGTTTCTAGGGGAAGGAGAGTAGGGTGATCGCCCAGTGCGCAAGGGCCATTGGGGAGCCTCTATCCCAGCCATCCTGTTTTCTGCAGATGGGTCAGGGTCACAGCCCCCTATATACAGGGGTGAACCTAGCCTCTCTGATGCCTGAGGACAAAGTAAAGAATTGGGCCCCCCCAGAGAGTTCCACTTAATAAAGCAGTCTGCTGCTTTGCCTTGGCTCCAGCAACTCGATGCAGGGGGTAGCTGACCGCTACTGAGCCACAGATGATTGTCTGTAAAAACATGACAGCGTGCAGTGGTGCCCTCCAATTTCTGCTGAACCATTAGTAAGAAATTAAAGTCCAGAAATTGCTGCCCCCCCCCCCCCCGCTGTGCCACCTGAGCCAGATGCCTCACAAAGCCTCATTACAGGTTGCCTATATTGGGCTCAGCCATGGGGAGGGGGACTGTCTGCTGCTATGGTGGAGGTAGGGTTTAAGAAAATGTGGCCCGGGGCAAAATTCAAAGTGGGCAAAATGTTCTGAAACACTGTAGCAACAACAGTTATATTTTGTTAATATATGTTAAAAGACCCTATACTCATTCTTCGAAAACCACCCCTTGTGTCGAGACAAGGGCAGATGCGTCATAGTGGGGGAGAGTGTGACAGGTAGAGGGGACAGTGCGGAGGATCACTGATGACCATACAAAGGTGTCTGCCAAAGCTAGAACAATTGCTGCAATGGACATCTTTTGTATGGATGGCTATGAGCTTTACACTGTGCCTTCGACAGCCCAGCGATAGCCAAAAAATACATAATGAATTTAAGGGAGGTGTCTGTCCAACAGTATGAGTATTAAATAGATGAATCATTTTGAAGGGTTACACCTCTCAAATACATGACCTCACTTGTCAAACAGGCTCTTACATCTCATCCTTGTGCATTAAAGGAACTGTCTGGGCAAAAACAACAAACATCACATACTCACCTATAGTCCTGTGCAGCTGACCCTATTCCACTTGTTTGCAATGTACCTACAACGGAGATCCAGACCACGCCATCCACACTCACGACTCCAGCCCATGGTCGCTTCGATGTCTCCTCACCGTCCCCTAGTGTCAGTAACTCTGAATAGCCACACCAACTCCATAAATTTTATTGGAGTGAGCGTGCTGAGGGCTGGCACTCCCCCTCCATTGTGGTGAATGGAGCGGGTGTGGCCAGTCACCGTGACTGACGCTAGGGGGCGGATAGACCGCTCCGGGGCTGCCAGGATGCTGGGAAAGAGGTTGCCGATGCCGGTATGTTTCAAACTACTGGCATCAGGCAAATCAGCTGCACAGGCCTATTAATGAGTATCTGTAGTTTGTTGTTTTGAGCTGGACAGGAATTTTAAAGTGGTACTAAACCTCTAAAATCTAAAAGATTCCAGGGCTGGTCATTGGCCCTGGGCATTCCAAATCAGGATGACTCGCTGTGTTAATCCCCTGCCCCCCCCCCCCGGGTGCTGCAAAGCTTACCTATTCCGGTGGCTCCATCTGCGCTGTACACAATAGGTAGTAAGAGCAGATTCTTCCCTACCATATTTGGCCTGTGCGTCTGCTGGGGGGGGGTCCTCTTTTGCTCCCGAATGCTGTGAACAAACATTAAATATGTGCGGCAAACAACTCAACTGGATGAGTCGGGGAAAGGTGATTTTGTCTGGGGGGTTTCACGTCCAAATCAGGATGCCCTGGGGGCAAGGACCAAAACTCAGGAAAAGTCAAATTACTGAGTTTTGTTCTGCTTTAAATCAGTACTGCAACAGCTTCACAGACATATATAATATACACAAGGATAGGATGCATGGGCCTGTTTGACAAATGAAGTCATGACATGTGACACATACCTGTATGAGACAGCAGCAGCACCAATAGATGAGGAGGAAGTGGAATTATTTTCTTCCCGCGCTGAGTGCTATTGAGTGCTATTTTGCATAGAAATTGCCCTGCTTTTGATTGGGCGAGGAGAGGAGTAGCTCTGCTTGTGTCCCTGTGGGTTTATGACACACTGTAAATCAGCAAGCATGTTAAAGAACTGTCATTCTACTGCTACATGAGCAAGTATAACCTGTTTAACCCCAACCAACAACCATTTTAAAGTGGACCAAAAGCCAGCATATTCATTATCCTGGGTTTTGCTCCATACTCTTGGGACATCCTGATTTGGTGCCCTGCTGTGTCAAACACTATCAATCACACGCTCAGCATAACTTGGCGGCAGTCCCATAGCACAGGTGCGTCTCTCCTTTTGGGATCCGGGATCCCACTAGATGATGCCCCTCTCAGACATACACTTCATGCAAGCCCTATTTTTTCTTCCTCTGGAAGAGGACTCCAGCCCACATGACAACCAGTTGTTAATCATTGTCCCCTGTTTTGCCAAGACAGAATGCAGGTAAGCCAAATGGGGCTTGCTTGGGGGGGTTTGCAGGGGTGGGGCACCTGCAATCGCGATGTCCCTACTTTAAAATGTGTGTTAAATGGCTTTAAAAATGTGAGAAAGCCAAAATCAGGCATTAAAAGGACTGTCCAGGCAAAATGTTCTACCCCCTGTATCCACCTGTGCATTTTAGCATTGTGATTAGGTTTCAAAGTATGCTCATATAAACACACCACCTGCAATTGTACACTGCCTGCTTTGAAAAAAAAGAAGCAGGGAACATTAGGCGCTTTATTGCTATGTAATTATATGGTATTATGTAGTTGCCTACACAATTCCTTTAAAGCGTAACTCTGTCTGATTGTCTGTAAACATTGTCTAAGAGGTTGCAAGAGTGTGCACGCCTGGATTCATGCTTTAGATACTGACCTAGCCTGAGGCTCCAGCACTTGAATTCATTTCCCAGCCCTCTCCACACGCTACCATGTGATGCTCACGATGCTCGGGTCAGTACTCTTGGATATCACTTGCTCAAACTACTTGGGTGTCAGTACTGTTTAATACCACTTCCTCAAACCACTTGGGTGTCACTACTCTTTAATACTATTTGCTCAAACCACTTGGGTGTCACTGCTCTTTAATACTAGTTGTTGTTAATGGAGTATTCACTGGTCCATGGCACTTGGTTGTCAGTACTGTTTAATACCAATTGTTTAGGGCACTTTTGTGTCACTACACTTTAATACCAATTGTTCAGGCCGCTTAGGGGTCACTGTTCTTTAATACCAATTGTTCAGGGCAGTTGTGTGGCACTACTCTGGTTTGAGCAATACCATTTGCTCAAGCCACTTGTGTGTCAGTACTGTTTGATACCATTTGCTCAAACCAATTGGGTGTCACTACTCTTTAATATCACTTGCTTAAACCAATTGGGTGTCAGTACTTTTTATTACCACTTGCTCAAACCACTTGGGTGTCAGTACTCTTTAATACCACTTGCTCGAACCACTTGGGGTTCAGTACTCTTTAATACCACTTGCTCAAACCACTTGGGTGTCACTACTCTTTAATATCAATTGTGTGGAGCACTTGTGTGTCACTACTCTTCAATACCACTTGCTGAACCAACTTATTAAACAGTACTGACAAAGACCACTTGCTTAAACCACTTGGGTGTCACTACTTTAATACCAATTGTTAGTGGAGTATCCACTGGTTCAGGGCACTTAAATCTCTCTTGAAAAAAAAGCTTTTGTGTAGTGTCCACTGATTCAGGGCATTTGTGTGTCACTACACTATAATACCAATTGCTCAGGCCACTTGGGGGTCATTGCTCTTTAAAATCAATTGTTGTGAGTCTCATGTAGCTGTCTCTCCTACCATTAAGTTCCAGCTACTTGAGACTCACGTAGCTGACTTTAAACACCTATTTAAATAAGTATAAATGTTAAAAACTTACCTGACCCCTCAATTGATCTGGTTGGGCCTGTCTTCACCCAGGGCTCTTCTGGCTTAAAGCGGACCTTCACCCTGAAAGAGCCTATCTTATATGTTTCCCACACCCTGTACATACAGCTTGCTCACATTAAAAATCATCCTACCTGGGGGCGTGGTTACGCTATGGCCGCGTGAGGAAGCAATTGCAGGAGCTCTGCGCAGATAAGGCTTTAAGCAGAACCTAACCTGTTGGTCTGGACCCACAACGACCCATGTCCAAAAGGAGGAGAAGCAAGGCGGCACCTGGGAGCGCCGGGGCTGCGAAGATCCCCTCATATTTCCACCCAGGAGAGGCTGGTGGGCAGAGGAAGGTGGGCCGCAATATGGCGCGCAATGATGGCGGCGAGGTGAAGAGCCCCGCGCCGGGCGGGAGAGGAGAATCTATGGACGCTCCGGGCGGGCGGGACTCGACCGAGGAGATGGCGGTGCACTCACCGGGAGCGGAGATCGGAGGGCCTCGAGACGGTGAGACGGTGAAGGTCCGGGGAAAAGACAGCACGGTGTCGCCTTCCGTCCCTGCGAGGGAGGAGCCGCCTGAGACGTCCGCGGCGGCGGAAGGTGAGGAGAGGCACGAGCTGCTGAGTGGGATGCTGCCGGCTGCAGGGGCAGAGAGACACTTTGAATCCCCCCCGGGTGGTGGAGGGCGAGGCAGACCGCAGCGAGCTGTTCTCGCGGCTGATACATCGGGCGGTGTGAGCATGACACCGCGGCCCGCAAGTACACAACAAGCTGCTGCGGGAGCAGCGGTGCCACAAAATAGCAGCAGCACTCGCTACCCAGACCAGTCCTCACATGAGGGGAGTGATGCCCGCACGTCATACCGCGGACAGTGCACCAACACTTTCTCCCAGGGACACCCCCACCCCTCCGATCGCTCACCCACTCAGATTAATAGCCCCTGCTGCAGCAGCCTCATCAATCGGTCCCATTCTGACCCCCAGGAGGGGGAAACTGACAGCCTAATGAACTCCCCCCCCCAGTCCACAGAGCGGGAATGAGCCTTGGCCGACAGGCAGGGACGATGACTGGCCTGAAGACCTCGGGGAGCTCCCCCCCCACGGGGCGGAGCGGTGGTGCCCCGGCGTGGATCCAGCCCCATCAACCTCGGCAGTGGGCAACGGGTCACCCTCGGATGCAGGGCAGGATAGGATACACAGGGCGCCGGGCCAGGCTAGGCCGCGGGACATAGTCTGCCGCATCCATTATTATAAAATCAAAGAGGAGATCCTGCAAAAGGCATGGGAGAGAGGGCCTCTGAAGTATCATGGCGCCACAATCTTACTCTTGCCCGACCTGGCGAGAAGAACCCTTCAGATGAGAAGGTCACTTAAACCCCTACTCGAAAAGATCAAGGAGGTGGGCGCCACTTATAGGTGGGGCCACCCGTTCCATCTAGTGGTGACAAAACAGGGGCACTCTTATGTGTTACGCTCTCCCTCCCAGCTTCCGGATCTCTTTGGCTTTCTGGACCTCCCGGCCTTCCCTGTTGAGGACTGGTTGTCCCCGAACCTTGGTGTGAGAGAAGAAAGGCCGGCGATCCCGATGAGAGGCGGCGGTCGCCCGCGCAGCCCACGCAGACCAGAAAACCTACGAAGAGGGCGCAGAGCTCGTATCCAGCGGGACTAATTAACCTGCTCTGATCCGCCATCGTGTGCGTAAGCGGACTGATTCATATAAGAGTTGTTTTTCGTGCCCTGTGAGAGACTGCCCTTGTTGGATTTGGTTCTCCCTCCTACGTGGGTCGCTCGGATTGGTGGGTTCCCCCGCTCCTGCTCCGTGAGTTTATATTTTTAGATCAAAAGATAGAAACAGTATCCCATCTGGGACCTCTTTTGAACCCGGATGCTCTTGGATGTGGGGCCGGAGCGGGATCGGCGGGCGCTCGCTGGTCTGAGTGGGTCCTGGGACGGATCCTGGGTTTACAGTTATGGGTTAAAGTCATTACTTATGTTTTAGCTGTTTTAGTTGATTAATTCAGGTTAAAGTTCGCTGTTGGTTGCCGGCCCGGGGGCTGTGTTGTATGTTATGTGGCAGATGTTGCAGCATTTAATTATGGATTTACGATGTCCATGCCCCTATGACCGGTAACTTGTTGTAAGCACTCAGAGTTTTGCCCTCCCCAACACTAACACCAACGGGTACAACACTGACATGTATTGAATGCGCACCCTTCGCTCCGCGGTTATGGCTTTCCAACCCCCAATATAGGCCAATCTTCCTTCTCCTCTAGTGTGGAGAGCGAAGAAAGTAACTAGTTACACCTAGACTAACCTCCTTGTTGTTATCTTAGATAACTTGTATAGTTCTACCTATTAATCTTCATAACCCCTTCTAAATCTCCCTGCTATACTCTAACCAGAACCTTCTTCCCTCCTCCCTACCCTCTCCCGCGGGTTGCGGGTCTGACCTGATTAAAATGGCAGAGGTAATTATCTGTTCCTTCAATGCGAAGGGCCTCAATATACCAGAGAAAAGGTCCAAGGTTCTATATGACCTCCATAAACAAAAGGTTAAAATTATCGTGTTTCAGGAGACGCACTTCAGGGCCGACCACATCCCCAAAATTGGAAGTAAATACTACCCGGCCTGGCACCACTGCCCCAACCCTGACTCCAAGACTAAAGGGGTGTCGGTGGCATTCCACGAATCACTTCCACATGAAATAGTAGAGACTAGGACAGACCCCTCAGGCCGGTTCATCTTTGTCAAAGTTAGGCTGTTCAGTAAATTATACACAATAGCCAACATATATGCCCCAAACTCTGACCAGATTAACGTCTGTGTCAGGACGCTAAAGCTGTTGGAGGATTTTGCGGAGGGAATAATTATTGTGGGTGGTGATTTTAACACCCCGTTTAACCCAGACATTGACACCTCATCCGGGAGGGCGTGGATGTCTCTCAGCAAGATTAACAAGCTGAAAAGGTCCTTGATGAACCTCCAATTGATTGACGCATGGAGGACCCTCAATGGCACCAAGAGAGACTATACGTTCTACTCGCATACGGCCAACTCTTATAGCAGAATAGACTACCTGCTGCTTAGTCACCACACCCTGGATTGGTCTTTATTTCACTTTGTCTCCCTGGCCCCTCCCCCCGGGATGGTCATGGCGGCTGAACGACGACCTGCTGGGCGACACGGCCTGTTCTGCCGCACTTGACAAGACGATTGAACACTTCATTTTGGATCACAGGGATGACCCCACCCCGCTACCCTACCAGTGGGAGGCCCTGAAGTGTGTCCTCAGGGGGGAACTTATTAGACATGGGGCCAGGCTTAAGCGGGAAAGGGCCTCACTCATAATCAAAACACGAGACCTGATCCACACACTCGAAAGGGAACATAAAAACAAGCCCATGAATACCAAATTGCTGGAACTGCAGAACGCCAGGGAAAAGCTGCAAAAGCTATATAATCAATCATACTTGCGCTATAGAGCCAGAGGTCACGCTCTCATCTATGAGTCGGCAAATAAATGTGGCCGTATGCTAGCTAAAATGCTCCACCCTCGGCCGACGGCAACTTACATCCCGGTCCTCCAAAAACAGGGGGGTGGGCTGGCTCAGACTCCTTCCGATGTAGCGGACACATTTAAGAGTTTCTATGCCTCACTTTATAACATACATAGCTCCCCCAGCTCTACTGCACACACCCAGGCATCCCCGGAGGAAATTGACGCTTACATAAAGAGTACCCCTCTCCCCACTATCCCTAAGGAAGAGGCGGAACTTCTAGAAAGACCTTTCACGGAGCAGGAGGTAGCTAAGGCAATCAGGGAGTCACCAGAGGGTAAATGTCCAGGCCCGGACGGGTTTTCGCCCAAATTTTATCAACTCTTCGAAACCCGCCTGACCCCTCTATTAACGAAAACTTTTAATGCGATAGGTGAACAATGTCCTTTCCCCAAGCAGGCACTCGAGGCAACGATTGCAGTCATTCCCAAGCCGGGCAAAGACGCCATCATGTGTGGCAATTATAGACCAATATCCTTAATTAACATTGATCTTAAGCTTTACGCCAAGATCATTGCTATGAGACTGCAGACGTTGCTCCCGGCCCTGATTCACCTGGACCAGGTGGGGTTTGTCCCGGGGAGGGAGGCCAGGGACAACACCAATAAGCTTTTGGACCTAATATCCTATGTTACTTCCGTGGGGGAGCCTGCGTGCCTTCTATCGTGTGATGCGGAGAAGGCATTTGACAGAGTCGACTGGAATTTTCTGAAAGCTTCCCTGCGTCAGATTGGTGTTGGACCTGGCCTCCTTTCCAAAATTCTTGCACTATATACTTCCCCAACCTCCCCCCTTTCCCTATAAGTAATGGTACGCGCCAGGGGTGCCCGCTTTCCCCCCTCCTCTATGTTATCACAATGGAGCATCTGGCTGAAGCCATACGGGACAACCCGGACATTAGGGGGATCCAAATAGCAAACCACCAATACAAGACTTCCCTATTCGCTGATGATTTACTGCTACATCTAACCTCTGTACACATTTCCTTCCCATCGGTCCTGAAAGAGTTTCAGCGATTTGGTCGTGTAAGCAACTTTAAAGTTAACTATTCGAAGTGCGAGGCTCTTAATATCTCCCTCCCGACGCAAGACGTCAAGCAATTAGAGAGTAACTTCCCTTTTAGGTGGAGGCCCCAGGCTATTAAATACTTAGGTGTGCAAATCCCAGCCAACCTTACTAAATTATACGAGTTAAATTACGCGCCACTTCTTACTAAAGTTCTGTCTGACCTTGGCTCCTACACAAACTTTTATACATATTCCAAACAGTTCCAATCAGAATCCCCAGTGGGTTCTTCCGCAGGCTGAGGTCAGTATTTTCCAGATTTGTCTGGGGGGTCACTAAACCAAGAATTAAACTTTCTACTCTCACAAAAAATAGGTCCGACGGGGGGGTGGGACTCCCGGACTTAAAGGGTTATCATACAGCCGCGATCCTTCAGCGGATGATAGACTGGTTTCATAGGGGGCATGACAAACTATGGGTTCAGCTTGAAAAATCAATATCCCCATTTAATTCCACTTCCCTGGCGTGGGCCGGCCCCCTCTCCAGGCCTCAAAAAGAGTCCATGCCTCTCCTGATGAGACATTTCTTGGAGATTTGGGACCCTCTGCAAGACAAGCACAATCTGATACGCAGACCGGGCCCTCTCACCCCATTGTTCGACAATCCAGCATTTGAACCTGGAATACGGGCTAAGAGCTTCCTTATATGGAAAGCCTCTGAAAATACCACGATTGGGCACATATTGAAATCAGGGGCAATTCCCTCACTGGCTAACTTGAGGGAGGAGGCGAGGGGGGGACATGTCTCGTGGCTCCTCCACAGGCAGTTGAGTACATACATAACTTCCAACAATATGTTGGACATTTCTCGGGACCCACCTACGGAACTGGAGTCCCTGATCGCCCGGGATGCCCCCCCTCCCGGGTCATATCATCCATCTACTCAATTGTAAGTAGATCACTCAATCCATCCCGCCCTAAATACATAGCAAAATGGGAAAAGGAACTGAGTATCCAGATCTCTGACAGTGATCTCACCAAGATACTTCTGGGTACCCATGGCATGTCTATAGCAAGCGCTGCCCAGGAGAGGAACTATAAGGTCCTAGCCAGGTGGTACAAATGCCCGGAAGACATACACCGGTTTGCAACCTCACACTCAGACAGGTGTTGGAGATGCCAGAAGGAGGTGGGCAACATGTCTCATATCTGGTGGGGATGCCCGGTTGTTAAAACCCTGTGGGAGCGTATCTTCACTATATATGAGGACATTACCGGGACCAAGGTGCACAATACACCACAGGTGGCGCTGCTCTCGATTATCCCTGGCCCAGTCTCTGACATTAAGAAGGGAATCTTGAGACATTTTATAACGGCAATGAGATCCATTATCCCGAGGCGGTGGAAGTCACGGGTTCCTCCTACGCTGATGGAGTGGGTGCAGGAATTAGAGACGATCCGTAGTATGGAGGAGTTGGCCGCTGCCAGGGGGGATGCCACGGATCGGTTCCTGGCCACCTGGACAATATATCGAGACACACGTTTGTCGGCCCTTCTCTAGCCGGATGGGTGGTGGAGAACTCTATGAATGAGTGTGATACCTGACAGACCGGCAGGTTGTCCAGAGACCCAAGCAGGTGAAGTGGCCCGATACCCCGCTTCCTTAAATTGCCCCCCCCCACATCTTCTCCATACTTTTCGTACTTCACGGCTAAACATGAGGCCCAATACCCACTAGTATATGGACCGCTGATATGTCCCATTATGTAATCCTCCTGCTTTCGACCATAATCAGACCTATGTGGCTTGATATTGTGGCCCACACGTATGTAAGCCCATCTGGGGAAGGGAAGCGGCTTCACCGCTTATAGCAACGATGCCAGGGAAAACAAATAAGGGGATGACATGCCTCCTTAAAATAGCCAATAAACCCCCCTCCCCTGTGATATAGCACTGAGCAATTCCGTGTGTAGGCATAGCCAGAAGGCTTTAGGGTATGGAAGAATATTACTGACATCACCTATCTGTATGAATACCTATCTATGGATATTGAAGTACCAATGTCATCTTCGTATACCCCTCTGTACTTGTTTGCTTTGTTCCTTTGCTTACTATTGTATGCATGTTTTTTCCTTTTATTTTTGTTGTTAATTCCATTTAAAACCAATAAAGCTTGATTATACAAAATCATCCTACCTGCATCTACTGCATTTTCTGAGCCTTTAAACATCCAAGATGGCGGCTCATGGGACATCAGGCAGCCTGCAAACAGGAAGTGCCTTCTGACTGTGCTGCTCTGCATTCTGGGACTGCTGACCTTTTCCTGACCCCAGCTCTGCTCTGTCTGAGCAAAGTACAGCTATAACCCGCCCGCATCAAGATGGCGGCGCCCGTATCCTAAAATCCTGAACAGATTTGCAGCCCAGTGGGGGAAAGAATAATGAGTAAGTGACTAAAAACTTAAAATATATTAATTTTAGATGCTGGGGAATCATTTTATAAGGGTTTGGGCTTTTCAATAAATCATCAAGGTCCGGTTTAAGGAGAGGGCCCGGAATAGCCCCCCCCCCACTTCTGCCACCGCCGCTTCTAACTGTAAAAAAAAAAGACATTTACTCACCTGTGGCCGTAATCCCTCTTGCCAGGTTTCCTCTTCACTGGGGGGTCTCCAACCGCCCCGTGCTCTTCTGTGGTGAGAAATAGGCCCTCTCCATCACCTCTGCCATCATCCCTGACTAGTCCCTTCCTTTGGTGGGGGCGGATGACGTCGTCCATGATGTCATCCCACACCAGTCCAAAGGCACCTAGTGGACCCGGGTGAGTGGTGGTTTAACACTTAAAGTTTCCCCCCAAAGATAGGGTCCCCCATGACAATTTTTTGGGGGTTTAACCCTTTATAGTGTGGATAGAAGTTTAATTTTATTTGGAAATGTTATAAAGTGCTCTTTTTAGATTGAGAGGGCTACAGATAGATATGTTAACCATTGTAATTGGGAGAAATAGGGCTTATTTAAAATAAAGGAGACTGTATTTTGATTTGTTACTGAAAAATATTTTTAAAAAAACAGGAGAAAAATTACAAACAAGCCATTTCATGTTAAAGCATAAACACAGCCGCAAGCAAATATATAATTTTCTCGGAATTCCTACAAAAATCACAGTTAAACATTGCACAAAATTATGAAAAATGACCTGTCAACTGCGGGTGACAATTTCAAGTAGGCTGGCAGTTAAAAGGGTTAAAAGTACATATGCATGTTGAGTATTGTTTTGTTCAGGGGACCTTGCGCTGTTAGATTTAGCTTGTTTTTTCTTGTTTGCATAATGATATTTTAGGAGAATGGGTTTTTTATTCTGCTTTTTTGTACTTTTTTAGGGAAACCCTGTGCAACCTAAGAATTCTTTGAGGTATTACTTCCAGAAAGTTGAGCCCACTATGACAAACTGGGTACACATAGAAAGCTTAGTATGTGTACTTCCAGGGAATTTATGGTTTGTGAGGGTATTCCAAATGAAAATTGCAAGATGCACACTTTGTCTGCAGATCTAAAAATTACCCTTACATGCTACTCTACCCTTAACTGTACCTATGCATGTTGGGTATCGTTCTGTTCGGGGGATGTTGCTTTTTCAGATTTAACTTGTTGTTTTTCTTGTTTGCATATAGTTTTTTAGGAAAATGTGGCTTTGATTCTTTATTTTTGATTGATTTTTTTAGGGAAACCCTGTACAACCAAAGAATTCATTAAGGGATTACTTCCAGAAAACTGTGCCCATATCAACAAGTCTGGTATGCCTAGAAAGCTTAAGGTGTGCACTTCCAGAGAATATATAGTTTGTGGGGGGTATTTCAAATGTAAAAAACTGCAAGGTGCTCATAGCAATTGTATTTTATCTGAAAATCTCCTAAAGTGCTGTTTCAGTTTGGGGGAGTCTCCTGGGCAGGAAAGGGTATCTACCAATACAGATATGGTACCATTGTAACTGGGAGAAATGGAGATTTTACACATAATAAGATTTTATTGACAAACTTACATTTTTATTACAAAAAACACTACAAATTGTAAAAAAAATATTTTTTTGCACATATTTCACCTAAAAATATTGAGAATACAATTAAAAATGACAAACAAGACATTTCATGTTAAAGCGCAGACTGCTGAAAAAAACAATATATAATTTTCTGGGAAGTCCCTAGAAATCCCTTAAATAATCACAGTTTAACACGTGTAGAGCAAAATAGTGAAAATTGGTCGGACAACAGAGCGTGACAAAAACTCTAAATATGCTGGTTAAAATCAGCAAGGCCGCCCCAGCCAGAAGCCATGGAGTCAATAATGCTCCATGATGACACTCCTAGCTGGGATACCTTGGGCTATCCACCTTCCCCTTCCCCAGTTGCAAACCAAGGGTTCCCAGATGCCCAACAACTTATGTATGGAGGATAAGAACGTGGCCAGCAGACTATCACCCTTGGTGATGATGAAACCCTAGTGCCGACTGCTGCAGCTTTCTGCAATGTTGAGGTAAGCTAGCAAGGAGGAGTGGGTGGAAGAGGATGCTAGGTGATGATGTCCTTGACCTAGAAGTGGTAGTCACACAGCCCCAGTCAATCAGCAGAAGAGGGAGACAGGTGCCAATGATTAGCGGTCAGCTGTTGCGGCCCACCACACCAAAGGACTGAGCGTGACAAGGCAAGCTAAAAAAAATCTCACCAGCGTGGTATTTTTTAAGCAGTCGACCGCGGTCAAGACACAGGTCCTTTGCAAGCTGTGCCAACAGTGCCTGAAGTGAGGGAATTTTTTTAATAATTTCAGCACCAAGTCCATGATCAGTCACCTGCTATCCAAACACGAGCTGCAGTGCTAGAAACACCTAAAACATGGAAACACCTGAGACTCCTTCTACTGCTTCGGTTTACTCAGCTGCTACCACCGCCTCCCCATCGTCAAGGCCACCTGTTTCCCCCCGAAGGGAGGATGTGAGACAACCACTACCTCCAGCAGCAGCACCACCACTACCACCATCACCAAGCCAGTCCACACTATCCCAGAAAAGCGTTCATCTTTCCATCCTGCAAACTTTGGAGAGAGAGCGAAAGTTGGGCCCATCCAACCCACGAGCCCTGGCCCTGAAATGCTCCCATTCTGCCTGTTGGAGATTTGATGACAGTGACTGTTCCACAATACACTGTTCCCAACCGCCACTACTTTTCTTTCCAGGCTATCCCTGCACCACCAGGTTGTGGAAAAAATAAGATGTGCACTGGGTAATGCCATTAGTTCCCTAGAGTCCACATAGCCACTGACACGTGGACAAGTAAACATGGGCAGGGACGTTCCATCTCTATAACTGGCCACTGGGTCAATGTAGTGGCGGCCGGGAATGAGGCGGGAAGCACTGTGGCGCATATCCTTTCACCCCGCAGTATTGTATTTATGTATGTAGATATTTCCTTAATTTTTTAGTTTTCTGTTATTTTGAGTACTTTCCCTAGCCCATTTTGTGCAGGGCGATCACCCAGGTGCCCCCCTCCAATTTGGCCTCCCAACACCCTTAAGCAAACTATTATTTAATAGTATATATATATAAAAAATATATATATAAAATATACTTATATAAAAATATACTAATTTTATGTATTGTATGTATGTATGTTTCTTTTATTTTTTAGTTTCAGGTTATTAATTTGAGCATTTTCCCTAGCCCATTTTGTGCAGGGCAATTGCCCCCCCCCCCCCCCCCCCAATTTGGCCTCCAACACACTTAAAAAAATAACTATTTTCCTTTTTTTATTTATTTATCTAATTTATTAGTTTTCTGTTATTATTTTGAGTACCTTTCCTAGCCCATTTTGTGCCTCCAATCCTATATTCTATCTATTTTCTATGTATTTATTACATTTTTTAGTTTTCTGTTACCTTGAGTACTTTTCCTAGCTCTCTTTGTGCAGTGCAATCGCCCAGGTGCCCAACCCCCCCCCCCCCCACAATTTTGCCTCCAAGCCCCATAAACAAATATTTTCCTTTTTTTTATTTATGTGTTCCCCTTGATTTGCAGCCCTCTAGCTCTTGCTACCCTAATTTTACAGCCATTTTTTGTTCCTCAAATTCGGGTCCCCATTGACTTTAATAGGGTTCGGGGTTGGGTCGAGACACAAACCGAACTTTAGTGGCAAGTTTGACCGAGCTTGTCGAACCGAATTTCAGGGGTTCGCTTATCCCTAGTGCTAACCACTCTTGTTAATTATTGGGAAGGGGGACGCTAGTGCATAATTTTTGGGTAGAGGCTGCTAGAGCTCTCTGATTTTTATTGGGAAGGGGAACCTCTGCATATCAGCATGCTCTGCTTAATATTATTAGGGTGGTGGACCACTAGTGTGCGCTACTTATTATTTACTAGAGGGAGGGGCCGACTAGCAGAGTCAGCATTATAATTATTGTAGGAGGGTGCTATGCTAACTAAATATTAGGGGAATGCTAATCATATTATTGAGGGTGGGTGGTCAATACAGCCACATTCTGCATATTATCAGGGAAGGGACCTCCTCTCTAACTGGTGGTGGTCACTCGCTGTTGTATTAAAAGGGGATCTTGTTCTCTAAATCCTCGGTCAATGCCCTGGAATATGAATGGAGGCTGCACGTTCTTTGCCATGGTAAGCACAATCCTTGTCTCACCCTTCTAGGCCTGAGAACCCCCTATGCCCTTCCCTACTAACCCTTCCTGCTCCCCCTTACAGAGGATGCACTGAGGCTGCACGAGGTACGGGGTCCACTTGAGAGACCACAGCTGATCCTTGTCCCTGGAACTTGTCAGGGTACAGTATACAGCCTCCCTGTGTGGGCACACACAACCCTATATTCAACTACCTGGTTAGTGCACCTTGATTAATATTTTGGGATGCGACTTAGTTAGGAATCAGATTCAGTTCCTTTTATTAACTGAACCCTTTTGTTTTCCCACTAACAGGCATCTCCAACCCTTCCCAGATTCAGAGGAACAACCCCACCTGGATCACGCCTTCCTACCCCATGTCCAATAAATCCCTTATTTAGGAAAAGGTTTGGGGTGTTTTCCACATTCTCTTCTTTTTTTTTGTTACTAACACATTAGCGCACTCTGCATGACGATTATTGTTGTGAGGGGTCTGCAAGCTCTCTCTGGAAGCAGAATGCAGTAACTGAGGTGAGTATGATGGCACGCTCTGTTCCTGTCAGTACCATGCATCCTTTCTGTAAACACACTCACTTAGGACATGGCAGGGGGAATTTAAAGTGCCTGTCCAACATGGCCGGCCTCTGGGGTATGCGAGGTGTGCGGTCACACAGGGCGCCATCAGGCTTGGCCGATACTCTCCAATCAAATTCTCTGGGAGAGTATATTAATGAGTGTCTAGAGAAGCTGAATTAAATCTCTAACCGTACACATCGGTGGCATGCACTATCACGTGCATGTACAGCCAAGAAGCTGTTTTGACCACTCTAACAAAATAGGTGTTGGTACAATTTTGGGGGCAAGGCATCCTGATTGCCGATGCCCCTCCTGCTTATACACATAGTCTGGATTTCCAGAATACCACAAGAGAGACCCAGACCACATGAACCATGACAAGGCAATTGGGGAGGGGTACAAATTGAAGGGGCTGGCGGTGGTGCATGTTCAGTAATCAGGATGGCCCTTGCCACTCCTTTCACTGCTATGGAGTAATTTTCATTGCAGTTAATATAATGGCTGTGCTCAAGTCTGCTTCAAGTTTGACAAAGGGGCTGTCATAAATCCCGAAGGTTTCGAGGGGACATAGGCACTACAGGAATCTCTGGACAATGTTGGTTTTATTTACCCAGCAGTACAAAGAAGCTGCAGGGGAACAAAAGTTGAGTATGGGTTGGTTTTATTTTCTTCCTGGACAGACCATTCAAAGCCAAAAGGATGCCTGCCTCTAAGATGAGACACATATTTGTCTCTGCTGACCAGTGTTGGGTAAATCCCTAGAAGTTTGGCCCAACTTTGAACAAAAGTTTGGCTCGGGCACCCGAACTTGACCTCAACCCTAACCCCACTGAAATCATTAGGGACCCGTGTGACAGAACATCCTAGGTGTAGTTAATTTCTCTATGTGTGTAGGTTGATGTAATATATATATGTGCGTATATATATATATATATATATATAAATATGTATATATATATAGACCTTGGCTGACCACTCTGCTCTGCATAACTTCCCCCCCTGCGTGCCATAAAACCCCCCCTGCATGCACACAGGGACGCCTTGAATGACTATCTCCCCTCATAAAACTGCAACGCATAAACAAAGTGTTATCAGAATCAACCAGCCATGGAGAGCAGATACAAGGTCCATATCCTGCTCCCTTCCATGGAATGTTCTCTTCATCCCCCCCTCCCTGTGGAATCTCAGGACAGATGGGGGGTGTCACGTGGACCAGCTTTCAGGTACCCAAAGATGGAGAATCCCATATGAACCAATCAGACAGTGGGTGTCTCCAATCGCTCTGCCCATAGGAGGGGTCAGAAACTGACCCCTGGTTAGAGGGAGTAAGGTGAGCTGCAGAATGGGGAGAGGGGTCTCCAACACTTGATCTGACCATCAAGAGTGACACACGCAGGTTTTTAACATCCAAGCAGAATAAGACCAGAAAGCGTATAAGGACTTTATTTGATCGGACCACAAGCCCAGACAGACAACTAAGTATTTTTTTATATCACTTGCTATTTATCTTATTTACCGTGTTTTTATAGTTAATTCTGTTTTATCACCTTGCATCGTGTTTCTTGTTTTTGTGTTTTTCTGTTTGTTTAAATAAATTCTAAAAATACAGCAGAGGGTGACTTATGCTCTTAAGGATCTAAAAAGCTCACGCTATTTCGGAAGAGCCTGGCTACCTTACTTTCCTAGGACGCTCGATCGCCCCCGCCTGGAAGTGGTTGTGGGTCGATCGATCCGTTCGATCTGATTGTATTGCGTGTGGCCTGTATTATATTATAGAGTTGAGCACTGTTTGTGCTCTTGTGGCAGCAGTTTATAGCCACGTGTGTTGCCAATTGAAGAATTGCGGTGACACACGTGGGGTACGATTGGCCGGTCTGATCAGATGAACGATCAATAGGTCTGATCAACCCGTGCAATCGTCACAAATTGGTTGGCAGCTCGTGGGATCACCTTTTTATTTCTTTCAATTTAGAGCATAGGTGTTGTGTTAAGTAACACTGTATTGAAGGACTTTATTTAAATTAATCAGTTAGTTTATTGGTGAATAGGTGCGACGGTAAATAGTAGATAGCAATTGTTGGCCCCTCTTTTTTTTTTCTGTCCCATTGTTTTGTTTTTGCTGAAATGTCTGGGCTGGCGCAGTACAAGCGAATGAGCAAAGACAATTTGATCAATGAATGCCAGCGCAGACAGTTGCTTGTTTATGATCGGACAAAAGAACAACTTGTGCAATCGCTCTATGAAGCCGATCTGGAGGCACCAACGCAGCTTGTAACAGATAGACTTGCATGTTCCAGGGCAGCTGATCCGTCCCAGACTGAGGTGGTTTCTGAAGTGCCTGCTCCCATTGGATCTCCCAGCCCCAGCCTCTCTGCTTCTGGCAGGGACCCCCAGCTCCAATCGGTCCTGACCCAGTGCCACCGATCCGCAGGCCTATCTACAGTTCCTGGAGCGTCAGGCAGAGCGGGAGGCTGCACAGCGCCAGGCAGAGCGTGAGGCTGCCCAGGCAGAGAGGGAAGCTGCCCGCCGTCATGAGCTGGAAATGGCTAAGATCCGACTAACCACCCCTGACCCTGCACCTCGCTTGCCTTCAGTGGACTCTGCATTTCTAACTGTGGGTTCTGCCCCAAAGTTCCCAGTAATGGCCACAAACTGCGACGTGGACTTGTACTTGCAGTCCTTTGAGAAGATCTGCCGCCAGCATCATTTGCCACGGTCTCAGTGGGCATTGTACCTAACCCCAGGGCTGAAGGGCAAGGCTTCGGAGGCATTCATTGAGCTGCCTCCTGAAAAAGATGGGGACTATGAGGCAATAAGAGACTCCATTGTTGAAAAGTATCAGCTCACCCAAGAGGTCTACCGCCGACAGTTCCGATCACTGCAAAAGGGACCCATGGACAGTTACCTAGACCCAGGGGCGGACTGGGGCTAAGAAACGGCCCGGGACTTTTTGGGGCACACCAGCCCTGCTGTACTGTTACTGGCCCAGTATAGTATCCTAATGTCACATTATATATAAACCTTATTTTTCGTTCCACAGCACGCACCCAGGGTTTACAGGATAAAATAAAGAAAATATTCGGAACCAAAATCCCCCCATTACAGTCAGTGAGCGGCATCCCTCATTACGACCATTAAGTAGCATCCCTCAGTGCAGGCAGTAGGGGCATCCCTCCGTGCAGGCAGTGGGGGCATCCCTCAGTACAGGCAGTGAGGGCATCCCTCAGGGCAGGCAGTGGGGGCATCCCTCAGTGCGGGCAGTGGGGGCATCCCTCAGTGCGGGCAGTGGGGGCATCCCTCAGTGCAGGCAGTGGGGGCATCCCTCAGTACAGGCAGTGGGGGCATCCCTCAGTACAGGCAGTAGGGGGAATCCCTCAGTACAGGCAGTGGGGCATCCCTCAGTGCAGGCAGTGGGGGCATCCCTCAGTACACGCAGTGGGGGCATCCCTCAGTGCAGGCAGTGGGTGCATTCCTCAGTGCAGGCAGTGGGGGCATCCCTCAGTACAGGCAGTGGGGGCATCCCTCAGTGCAGGCAGTGGGGGCATCCCTCAGTACACGCAGTGGGGGCATCCCTCAGTGCAGGCAGTGGGTGCATTCCTCAGTGCAGGCAGTGGGGGCATCCCCCAGAACAGGCAGTGGGGCATCCCTCAGTGCAGCCAGTGGGGGCATCCCTCATTTCACTCCCTCCCCCCTATACTGGACAATATTAAAGCAGCAGACTGGCATGGTAACCGGTTCATTCCTGCCGCTGCTGTTACCCCCTCCCTCCCCCCCAGCTGTACACCTACCACACACTCACCCTGGTTCCTGGTGGGCGGGTCTGCCCTTCACTGCTGTTCCACCGCTGCCGCCAAAGCCGTGCATAGGCCGCGAATGGCAGATGTGGGAGGGTGGGCGGCATCTTCCGTTCGCGGCCCCTCGCTGCTGTTCCCCCCGCCGCTCCCACACATAGCGCACACACACATACACATGCTTACCGGCACTTCCTGGTCAGTGGGCGGGCCCCAGATGGCCGATGTCCAATGAAAACAATGAACGCCGCCCATAGACGCCCACCGCGTAACAACCAGGAAGTGCCGGTAAGCATGTGTGTGTGTGAGAGAGCGGCGGCCGGGGGAACAGCAGTGAGGGTCCGCGAATGGCAGATGCCGCCCACCCTCCCGCATCTGTCATTCGCGGCCTTTGCTAGTGCCGGCCTACCGGGATTTTTCCCGGTATGCCCTATGGTCAGCCCGCCCCTGCCTAGACCTGTTGGCCCGACTGCGTACCACCTTCTGGCAGTGGGTCCATGGCCTCAAAAGGGACACTTTTGATACCCTGGAGGACTTGATGGTGCAAGACCAATTCATGCATGTTTGCCCCCCTGACCTCAAGCAGTTTGTGTTGGAGCGGAAACCCAGTTCGGCCAGAGAAGCAGCAGTACTGGCCGACAGCTATGTGCACACTCGGGTGTCTGATGGCAGTCATACATCCCCTAGTAGCTGGAAAGAAGAAAGACCATCACCCGCCTGCCAGTCACCATCGGCCAATCAGACCTTCCAGAAACCCTTCCCGGAAGCCTCTGGTATCAAGCAGGCCCTTACTGAACCTCGCGCTTGTTACAACTGTGGTAAGGTCGGGCACCTCCGACCCAACTGTCCGGAGAGAAAAGTGACTGCTGCAGCTGGCCAGATGAGCACCTCTGTGCTGTTTGTCCGTCAGAGTGTCTGGAGCGACGATGAAAACTTGCAGCCCGTTGTCGTCGGCAACCGTCTGGTCTCAGGATTTCGTGACACAAGAGCAGAGATCACATTGGTTCACCCTGAACTGGTGGGCCCAGAAAATATAGAGTAGGAGGGCTCCGTTCACATGTGCCCCTTGCTGAGGTGTATATGGATTGGGGAACGGGCAGAGGGATGAGAGTAGTGGGGCTCTGTGATGAGTTTCCCACGGATGTGCTGTTGGGCAGAGACCTGGGTCGGTTGGTCTCTTGTTATGAGCCCTCAGCAGGTGCATCGGGGTCACCAACTGAACCTTCAGGTCACGTAAGGGTACTAAGCAAAGGTGCAGGTGTGGCATCAGGGTACCTTGGGGGTGGGCCGAGGGTGGAAGACGGGTTTGGGACACCCAGATCTCCCAGAGAGGGGGATGGAAAAGGGGTAGGTAGTAGACCTGTAGAACCCCCTAAGTGTAACCAAAATAAAATTGTGCAGAGCAGCTCTGAGGTCCCAGTGATGTCAGTGCCGGCAGGTGCTCAGACAGACACTGCACAACCGACATCTGAGGCCCTAGCTGTGTCAGTGCTGGTGGGCCCTCAGGTGAGTGTTGATAGGGTGGCTGGAAAGTGTGGAGCCGCCCTGGAACAGACTCTTCAGGCTGGAATTAGTCTGGAGAGCAGTCACATAGATGGAGATAATAGAGAGTTTAACAATACTGGGGGGATAACCCCTAACTTGACTGTCCTCTTCAGCGCTGCAAAGGTTGCAGAGCCGGAGTCTAGGGTTGTCAGGCAGAGCCCCAACACCGATGGCAGTTTGGTCTGCCCTGAGCCCACTGACTCCGCTCCTAGCAGGCCTCAACCCCTGCTCCTGGTCGCCCCGGGGCAGTGGGCTGGGACTTGTAGTGCCACCTTGCAGCCAGCGCTGCGAGCGAACAACCTTGGGAGGCAGTTCAGAAGCCTAGCTTCCAGCTCCCCGGGAAAGCAAGGTGACCTAGCATTTGGGCCGAATCGGGAGGGCCTACGTCTAACCGCAGACTTCCCAAATCGTCCCAAAGCTGGGGCTGTGGCAGAGGGAACATTCCCTGGCTCCTGGGATCTGCCACGTGACGCAGATCCAGGGCAGCCTGTATCAAAGCTGAGTGAGAGGCAAGAAGGATCAGGGGAGATGGGGCAAACTACGCCTTGGCCTAACATGAAGGTCATTCCGGCCACATATGGGCCCCCTCATCTTACTCGCCAACACGTGGGAAATATGGCTGCTGGTCTCCTGATCACAGGAGTCCCTCCTCCAATGCCTGCGCCAGGCGCTGGAAAAGATGGATTCCCTGGGAACATGGACAGCCAAATACCGGTGTTGCCCAATAATTCAGATGCAATGGAAAACCATGCCCCTGGGCCCCTATGCTTCTTCCCTGGTGATGGTGTGTCCCTTCCTGCCTCGAGCACAGCCCCCCAGATGCCAACATTAGGCCTGGAAGCCCCAGTGCTTAGAAAGACTCCCCCTGCAGGCCCCTGCCCGTCTGGACCCACTGCTGTGGATCCCGGTGGCACTAGAAATGAAAGCAACTAGGGACCTCTTCTTTACTCTTAAGTGTGCGCTTTGGGGAAAGTGACATCTCGCATCATAGGGGGGAAGGTGTGACAGAACATCATAGGTGTAGTTAATTTCTCTATGTGTGTAGGTATGTGTGTGTATATATATATATATATATATATATATATATATATATGTATATATATATAGACCTTGGCTGACCCCTCTGCTCTGCATAACTTCCCCCCCTGCGTGCCATAAAACTCCCCCTGCATGCACACAGGGTCGCCTTGAATGACTATCTCCCCTCATAAAACTGCAAAGCATAAACAAAGTGTTATCAGAATCAACCAGCCATGGAGAGCAGATACAAGGTCCATATCCTGCTCCCTTCCATGGAATGTTCTCCTCATCCCCCCTCCCTGTGGAATCTCAGGACAGATGACAGATGGGGGGTGTCATGTGGGCCAGCTTTCAGGTACCCAAAGATGGAGAATCCCATATGAACCAATCAGACAGTGGGTGTCTCCAATCGCTCTGCCCATAGGAGGGGCCAGAAACTGACCCCTGGTTAGAGAGAATAAGGTGAGCTGCAGAATGGGGAGAGGGGTCTCCAACACTCGATCTGACCATCAAGAGTGACACACGCAGGCTTTTAATATCCAAGCAGAATAAAACCAGAAAGCGTGTAAGGACTTTATTTGATCGGACCACAAGCCCAGACAGACAACTAAATATTTTGCCATTTTTTTTATATCACTTGCTATTTGTCTTATTTACCGTGTTTTTATTGTTAATTCTGTTTTATCACCTTGCATCGTGTTTCTTGTTGTTTTTGTGTTTTTCTGTTTGTTTAAATAAATTCTAATAATACAGCAGAGGGTCACTTATGCTCTTAAGGATCTAAAAAGCTCACACTGTTTCGGAAGAGCCTGGCTACCTTACTTGCCTAGGACGCTCGATCGCCCCCGCCTGGAAGTGGTTGTGGGTCGATTGATCCGTTCGATCTGATTGTATTGTGTGTGGCCTGTATTATATTATAGAGTTGAGCACTGTTTGTGCTCTGGTGGCAGCAGTTTATAGCCACGTGTGTTGCCAATTGAAGAATTGCAGTGACACACGTAAGGTACGATTGGCCGGTCTGATCAGATGAACGATCAATAGGTCTGATCAACCCGTGCAATCGTCACAACCCAAACTTTTTGGGGGGGAGGTGATTCTGCCTCTGGGGGCCCATTGACATATGGCCCCCCTCTGCCCCTCCCCCCACTCCTCACCCACCTGAGCGCCTCCAGAGGCAGAATTGGACAGTTAAAAAAATGTTAATAAATTGCGGGCAGGTGGTGACAGCAGCGAGTGAGGGGTGAGCTTTAACCTAATGCAGAGTGTGCAGCACATAGGAAGCTGCTGTACACTTACCTGAGCCGGCAATGGTGTCGGTGTCCTCTCACAAAATGTCCACGGCTGCCCTCATGAGTGAGGACACTGGCAGTTGGTTTGGGAACCTGAACACGCAAAGTTCTGTACAAACCTGATCTTTGTAGTTTGGGTTTGCCCAACACTAGTGATAACGTTAGACATTCTTGTAATACATCCATATTCATACAGTACCTAGGAGATTCTCATCCACCCCTTCTGTATCAAATCAAATGAACTTGGTCCTGATTTAATGCTGAATGGAGCTGTGGACTGATAAGTATGGATGAGGTGAGAGGGAGAAAATATAGCTGGAGCTGGCCTTTAAAATGCAGACAGTTCCATCACAATCTCATGAATGAGCAATTCATGGGAGATTAATCTCTTTATTCCATATATATATATATATATGTCTACGGAAGGGATTACTCACAAATACATTCTGCTAGGCTCCTAAATGGCAGCACTGCATGACTGATCACTCAGTCACAGTACAGCAGGTCTAGTTTAGCATCTTCCATAAGATCAATATTATAGTCATAATCGCCATTTTACAGTATTCAAGCAGCTAAGCAAGTAAAAGTAACATAGTAACATAGTATGTGAGGCTGAATAAAGACTTTAGTCCATCCAGTTCAGCCTGTTTAACTCCTTCCAGTGGTCTAGTAGCCATAGCTGGAAATGTTATTACATGCCAGGAAGGCATCAAGGCCACTTTTGAACGTTTTTACTGTATCCATCATTACTACCTCCTCTGGCAGCGAGTTCCATAGTCTCACTGCTCTTACAGAGAAGAATCCCCTCCTATGTCGGTGGAGAAAGCACCTTTCCTCTAACCTTAGTGGATGCCCCCGCGTTATGGTTACACTCCGGGGTATAAATAGATTGTGGGACAGATCCTTGTATTGACCCCGAATATATTTATACATAGTTATTAGATCACCCCTCAATCGTCTTTTTTCTAGACTAAATAAGCTTGGACAATCTTTCCGGGTACTCTAGCCCCCGCACTTCTTTTATTAACTTTGTTGCCCTTCTTTGAACGCGCTCCAGTTCTGATATGTCCTTCTTAAGCACAGGTGCCCAGAACTGTACACAGTATTCCATATGGGGTCTGACTAGTGACTTGTACAGGGGTAAAATGATGCTCTGGTCATGAGCACCTATGCCCCTCCTGACGCACCCCATGATCCTATTTGCCTTGGCAGCAGCTGCCTGGCATTGATTACTACAGTTGAGCTTATTGTCAACTAAAACCGCTAGGTCCTTTTCCATTGTTGTTTTACCAAGTGTTTCTTTTTTTAGTGTGTAATCATGACACAGATTTCTCCTTCCCATGTGCATAACCTTACATTTATCTGTGTTAAACTTCATTTGCCATTTAACTGCCCATGCTTCCAATTTATCTAAATCTGTTTGTAGCTGCCTGTTGTCCTCTTTTGTTTTAATTACTTTACTCAGCTTAGTATCATCTGCAAAGATTGAGACTTTATTGTTTAATCCATACCCAATGTCATTTATATATATATTGAAGAGAATTGGTCCCAGAACTGACCCTTGTGGTACTCCACTAGTAACAGTGACCCAATCTGAGTGTGTACCATTGATAACCACCCTCTGCTTCCGATCATTAAGCCAATTTCCCACCCATCTGCACACGTTTTCCCCCAGTCCAAGCATTCTCATCTTTTGTACCAGCCTTTTATGTGGCACAGTATCAAATGCTTTAGAAAAGTCAAGATATATGATATCAAATGACTCCCCCTGATCCAATCTTGAACTTACCTCCTCATAAATGCTGATTAGGTTTGTCTGGCAGGAGCGATTCCTCATAAATCCATGCTGATATGAAGTAATAAGGTCATTTTCCCCAAGGTGCTCCAGGATAGTATCCCTTAAGAAACCTTCAAACAGCTTGCCCACCACAGATGTTAAGCTTACCGGTCTGTAGTCCCCAGGTTCCCCCCTAGATCCCTTCTTGAATATTGGCACCACATTTGCCAAGCGCCAATCCATCGGAACAGACCCTGTAGTTATGGAATCCACAAATATTAGAAATAACGGCTTGTCTATTACTGTACATAACTCCCTTAAAACACGAGGATGTATGTCATCTGGTCCTGGTGATTTATCGATATTTATCTGCTTGAGACGGTGCTGGACTTCTTCCTTGGTTAGACCAGTGACATTTAATGGAGGGTTTCGGTTATTCCCCTGCATTTCACTCGGCATTTCAAATTCTTTTGTGAATATAGAAGCAAAGAAGTTGTTAAGCAAATTTGCTTTCTCCTCATTTCCCTCTATAGGGGTCCCCTCCTTGCTTTTCAGGGGGCCCACACCCTCAGGTTTGTACCTTTTACGGTTTATGTAGCTAAAGAATAATTTGGGGTTAGTTTTACTCTCTTTCGCGACCAGTCTTTCTGTCTCCAGCTTAGCTGCCCTTATCTGTTGTTTACATTGTTTATTTTCTTTTTTATATTTTTTTAACGCTTCCGCTGTCCCTTCCTGCTTTAAACGTTTAAATGCCTTTTTTTTTGTTGTTTATTGCCCCCTTAACCTTTTTATTTAGCCACATCGGTTTACATGTGCGTCTAATAGTTTTATTCCTGTAAGGTATATATCTGTCACACTGAAAATTAAGTATTCCTTTGAAAGTATCCCATTTAGCATCCATGCTTTTGTTTTTAAGGGCATTTTCCCAATCAATGCAGTGTAGGGCATCTCTAAGTTGGTCAAACTTTGCCTTTTTGAAGTCCCGCGTTTTTGTGGCTCCTTGATAAGGCACCCTAGTGACTGCTAATTGAAAATTAATGATATTATGATCACTGCTTCCAAGGTGTCCCCCAACTTGTACCTTTATTACTTTGTCTGGTACATTGGTTAGTATTAGGTCCAATATGGCTTTCCCCCTTGTTGGAGCTTGTACTTGTTGTGAAAGGTAGCCATCTTTTGTTTTAAATAAAAACCTATTACTTTTATGCGAAACACATGTTTCAGCATCCCAGTCTATATGTAGTTGTGTCCCAAAAGAAGCATAGAGGCTGCTACTGCATGGCTCCTGAACAAGCTCCTCATCTGACATATTGCTTCATACAGACCTACACTTGGGATAAAACAAAAGGTAACAGGAAAGCAGATAACGGTCACTTTTATGCTATGCAGTCTGCATAGGCTGTAGCGCAGTGTAATAGTGTCCTTTCATCTTCATGGCAACAGCCATTTGAGCGAAGACTAGGTTGCTGCTCATAGGAGGAGCAGTGAGCCGGTCTTCAGGGTAACCAGGATGCTGTTGCAAGAGAAGGACCAACCAGCCCATGAAGTAAGATGGAAGTTAGAAGACCAGGCTGCAGGAGGGGCTGAGAAGAGAGGACAATGAGGAGACAAAAACAAGACAGCCAGGTGGCGCCACAAATGGTTAAAGTAGAGGAAAGCTGTGTGGGGAATTAACTCGCGTCTGTTGGCTGCAGCCACATAATAGGATTGATTCATGGTTGAGCGCAAATTCATTTGCACACGGTTTTTGGACAACCAAGTCACGCTCTGACTTTTGCATGATTCATGGTCGTCAAAATGGAATGCATTTGTTTTTGCGGCAATTTGCGCAATAGTGTTTGCCAATGCGCCATTTTGCGCCTGGAATTTTCCACTAGTGCTATTTTGGCGCACCAAACTGTATCCTGCGCCTGATTTATGGTATGTGGCAATTTGAAAAGTGGATTTCCTCCAGCAAATAGGTGGAAATAGAGGAAACTGTCGATTCCAATGAGTAACTAGTAGCCTTATATAATTCTGAAAACACATGCCGGCAGTGGCCTGTTTTTGAACAATGAGTGTCAGCCAAATTTCTATTTAGGGACTGAACCCTTTTTTGTTTTCTTAAGAGAAAAAAGTTTTAGATAAAAAGTTGTCAAAAATCACAAAAATTAAGGTACAAACAACAGAAATGTGGATATTGGGCCCCGAAGTTTAGCAAAAACAAAAACAATAAAAACATTATAGTTAAATTAGGAAGCATTAATATGCAAACCAAACAGGGGAGGGAGGGTTAAAGAGAGCATCTTGGACAAAACAATGTTTTTGTTGGACAAAACAAAGAACATTAAGGGATAACTGGAATCAGAATATCTTCCCAAAAAATGGAGAACACAGATTTCCCAGAGAATACACGAAATGGCGAATAGAGCTTCACAGAAAACACAGACGCTGGAGAGATCAAATTGCTATGGAGAAGCAGTAAAAGAAAGGGGAGAAACATCGGGAGCAGTTAAGTGCTTAGCTGGCCAAATGCACATGGGGCGAGCCATTTGCACTTCAAAGCGCTTCTCCTGTGCGCTTGCCATTTGGTGCAATTTGCAAGTACGCCATGTGCACACATGAGGACATGAATCCTGCACCTATGTGCCTGCAGAATCACTTGTGCTTCATCTGAGCATTTTGCTCAACGGCCGTGAATCAAATCTAATGTGTTCGTATATGGTAATATTGTGAGTGAAGAATTCAAAACCATCTTAAAGTCCCTGTCCGGGCAAAAACAAACAACTAAATCTCACCAGTAGTCCCGCACAGCTGATTGGCCTGATGCCATTAGTTTTAAACTTACCGTCATCAACAATCTTGTTCTGGTCATCCCAGCAACCTAGAGCTGAGTGACCACCCTTACTCTATTCACTACAATGAAGCCCTCGGCACGCCCTCTCCATTGAAATAAATAGAGCAAAAGTGACCAGTTGCTGTAAGTATTGTGAGGAGTAAGCAAGGAGGCAAAAGGCCACCATGGGCCATAGTCGTGAGGGTACGCACCTCAGCTGGAGGTTAGTGGGGTTGCGGCACATGCATGTGCCATTGGATCCCTGGGAAGGTGAGTTTACAGGCTGTCTGGGGGATTTCACAGAGCCAGGCATCCCAAATCCCAAACAGCTCTATAGTCTATAGAATTTTCTATACATGAGATGCATAATATTTTCAACAAGTTAAGGATATTTAGAAATCAGACTGAGTGGGACACACCATGTCAAGAGCATAACATGATTTTATAAAGCCTTCATGTTGGCTACCAACTCCTCCCCAGAGCAATTCAGATTGCTGCACATAAAAATTAATTTACCTTTTTGTAGCTCATGCAGTGGTCGATTTCTCCCCCTCAATGGCATCCTATGGAGGAAGTGCTGCTGAGTTTCCTGCTGCTGGCATTTAGGTTATCTAGGGAACGGATCTCTTTCATTAGGAGAGAGATCATAAGCAGATGAGAATGCAGCTACTTTGTAATTAAAAATTTAGGTTTACTGTAATGCATACATTGCCGGTGTTTCCATGGCGCAGCTCTCCTACAATCAGCTTCGTTGGACATGCATATTATCGTGCAGCTGGAGAAGCTGAAGGAAATCCTAGCCGCACTCATCATCGGCAAGTGGCACCAGTGAGCGATGCATGCGCCATGGGCTAAGAATTACTGGCAACTGGTGGGGTTTCACAAAGCAGGGCATCCCAAAAGGTGTCCCAAATCCCTTATATACGCTAGGTCTTAGCTAGGACTTTTAGCATTGCTCTGTGTCTTTGAACGGAACTTTGAAATGATCTCCAGCGAGCTACTGCTAAAGTCAAGCCCTGTCTGGCCTAGCCTGGAACGGACCCAAAAAAATACACTACTCTGATCTTTACTGTTCATGTGAAAATACATCTTGAAGTATATTTTTTTATATTTGTTATTTAGGTTTTTGCATAGGACTACAAATAAACATTGTTGAACAAGGAGTAGTTTTGTATTTCATACATACACTAGTACAGGCACTTCTGTTGGATGCCATTTTCTGCCCAGCTTGATGTATATTTCTGAACAAGTGAAACACAGCATCACCTGTCTGCTCATTGTTTAATTTACAGATGTAGCAATCGTTATCCGACACATCACAGCTCAGCCCATTGTGATATATCTCAAAGAAGCCAATGGAAAGCATTTAAGATTTCAACATAGCATGATGCACCAGTGCACCAAGTGGAGTTTTAAAGAAGGGCAATCAGGCCTGTTGTATGACAGGCCTGATTGGACGGCCTTCGACTCCCGAGAGCCGTGATTGGACCGGCGAGGTTTGTTGTCAAAGGCGGAAGCGAGGGCTGACGCTCCTGCATACCGCCTTGCCCCGCAAACGCTAGTGCTGGCCAGTTAGCACCCACCATTCTGCCATCTTTGCAGGCTGGTCTGCCCGGGAGCTATCGCCCGCCGCTCATTCGGACTTTGGGGTTTTCGGAGGCCGCTGCCCCCCTTTATCTCCAAATATTAGGGGGCCCCCATGCTACAAGAGGGACAACATGCTGTGAACTCTCACAAGAAGATAAGATACCTTTATATTTGAGCATAGATCATTAATTCTTTGCAAGGATCAAACAGCTTATTATTTCCTCCTTTATGTAGGGGGTCATTTTAGACAAATAGTCAGAGTACCTTGTTGGATGTGTGCAGTGACTGAAAAACATAGCAGACAATGATTTATTGAGAAATCAAGAAATATTTTTAAGAAGACCTAAACTGTGAGTGCAAGTTATTCACGAGATTCAAGAGATATGTGCTTTGATTATAATACATCACATATGAGATATGTTTTTCTAACACATGTTCCTATATTTATATCTATTTATATATATATATATATATATCATATATATATATATATATAATGTTTAGATTCACTTTTTGGTTGAGAAGACTAAGCAAAATTCATTTATCGAAGTGGAGGAAAATTTTATCACAAGCAATGTATTGAATCTATGAAGTTATGTTGAACTAAAAGGAATCATGTCATTCAAATAAATATCAAAAGTTTAACCAACGTGTGCGCGCTCCCACCTCAGACATTCAGGTAGGCTGGGGTGTTTGCCAACAACTCTTATTGGATGAACGCCTGCACATGTTCCATTAGAACCAGGAAGAGATGACAATGGACCGAGATATCTAAGCGCCTTGGGAGCATATCTTGTTATACTTTTGGAATTATCAACCAAATACGGTTCCAATATATACAAGGAGTTTTCTATATTATGTTCTGGTAAGCGCACATCTGTTTGGTGGTGACCACTTGGGGACTGCTGGAGGGTGCACGCCTTTGGGACATCCATTTGACTCATCAAATAATTGCTTTTCTGGAGAACTGTCACATTTATCAGCAGTGCATGCATTTTGGGACTAGTGTGATATATGTATTGATGAACTTTCTGCTTTGTGAATGTATTTATCTCTTTTTGCTCTGTGCCTTAAAAATTCTATACATGTAGTCTGAGGCTTATTGGGGATAAGAGTCTGGCACGTTGCAGCATTACAAGTACTCTTTGTCATTGAACTAACTAGGAGCGCAGTGTTATATATTTTCTTTAACATAAACTTGTTTGTAATTTTGCAATGCTTCCATAATATTTTTGGGTGAAATATGTGGATTTTTTTAATGAGTGTTTTTAATTAATTTTTTTAAATCATATTGGGTGTAAAGCCCCATTCCTCCTGATTATAACAGTATGACATATGTATAAGTAGACACCCATTCCTGCCCAGGAGACACCCCAAACCAAAAGGAGTGCTTGATGACATTTTGAAATAAAATGCAACTACAATGCGCACTATCAAGGATTAAATCTTAAAAATTAAATAAAATGGCATGGGGACCCTCCATTCCCGCAAAACCATCCCAGACACCAGATATGGGGGTTGGTAAACCAGTGCGCAGAGGCTAAGCCCTCCCCCTGGCCCTAAAGGCTGCCAGCTCCCATAGCGCACAGTTGCTGCGGGCTCTTCTGCACCCCCTGGGCTTTAGGGATGCCGGTAATGGAACCCTTGCCAGTTCACAAAGAGTTAAAAGAACACAAAGAAAAAAGTCATTTATCACTACCAGCTTCCTCTGATCACTTTGCGAGTCTGACTCAGTCTCACTGCCAGGAGTGGCCTTTTATATCGGCTGATGATGTCATCTACCTGGGGTGGTGAGCGAGCTGTCAGAAGCTGGCATGCAGGTATCAGGAGTTCTCTGCCCAGCTGAAGACCCTGCACTAGGGGCCCACCAAGGGAAGAGGAGGAACTAGATCCAGGATGGAGGCGAGTTTTTCTTGGTGCTAGTGGGGAATGTAGATTCTACGTGCTTGGCACTTAAACTTCCTTTATGGGTAGAGGAACACTTTATGTCATCACCTTCTATGCCAAGCACATAAATTCTATTTGCTCGCTTCTTCGACTGTTAAAGGGATCCTATACCCAGAAAGGAAATTTATGTTGTCACCTTCTATCCCCCAGCTCAGTGCCCCAAAACAGCCTGTGTTTCTTTGTTTACCAGCAGTATTATGTCCAAATGGCAGCCATATGCTAATCAATTCAATTACAAGCTAACCTGTCACATAGGGGACGATTGACTTTGTCTACCAGGTTCTGAATCAGATCCAAGGTAGACAATGAAGGTCAATGGTTTTCTTTCCCAAAAAGGTGTGAGAATTCTCACCTGGCTCTTAATCGGCCCCATAATGGAGTTAGTATGAAGTGCTCCTAATGCTGAGCTGTGTGTACTGTAACTGAATGTATCATCGCTGGAAAGCATCAGGGGGCGGGGATGCTCAGCCAGGGAGCAATATGGCTGACTGCATCCAGTTCGTGTTATGAATATTGGGCAAAGGCTTTAGTAAAAAAAAAAAAGCAACACAGGCTGTTTTGGGGGAACTGGGCTGGGGATAGAAGGTGACAACATCAATTTCTTTTCTGGGTATAGAATCACATCAATGGTCAGAGAAGTGAGCAAGTAGAATCTATGTGCTTGGCATTTAAAGGGTTAAAACCTGGTTTATCGGTACAGTATCACAAAAGTGGGGGAGGGAACCTATGGCCACATAGATAAAATAAGCTGGGTTCACGCTCCCACGATGCGCTGCAATATCTAAGGACATTTCTGATCGCAGTTGAACAGAGATTTTCAGCCTGGCAGACCTCAGCAGCACCATTTGCCATTGCTCTGCAGATTTCACGCTATCAAAATACATTGCATCAGTATACCCAGGCCTTTTGTTACTCTTTGGTTTCTTTTTCTATTCATTGTTGTAGGAAGAAAGAGATTACTTGCAGAAGAGAGAACAAATGTTTTCTTTAGCAGAAAGAACATAAAAAGGACATACTTTGGTGATTAATATTGGTTTATCTTTAAACTATGCCTTAAATGGGCCTGAATAATGTATGTGTTTGTGCGTATACTAGATATCTGCCCCCCCCCAAACGTAAGATTAGATTAAAAGAAAGATATTTGGTCTGTACTGTCACCATCGGTTTTAAACATATTTTACAGCATTGCCTAACATGGTGCTTTTGACTTATTGATTTTCCTCAAACACTCCTTAATCGGTGCATGTATTTTTTCTAAACCTATTTTGTCTATAAATGTTTGTTTTCCTTCACATTCAGGAAAGAATATATGTGGAGGCTGATTCTTTACTAGCGGCAGGTATTGAGCGTCTGTATAGCGGTGCTTAGAGCGACACTGTAAGCGGGTATGGGGAGCTGTAACCTAGCGTTGCGGTCACTGTAGAAACCTGGCCGGCATTGATGAATGTTATGTGTGTTGGGTGCTCTAACAACAGTATAGCACTGCAGTGAGCGATAGGTAGCGCCAGCTCAGTGCGTCCTGCACTCGCTGCTCCACACCATATTCAAGAAAAAACTAAACACAAACAGCGTCGATGCTCTAAAGCTGGGCGCTGTAGCATTGAGCACCAGACACTGTGTGATCGAAGTCTGTTTTTGAACACATATACACCAGTAACAAAGCGAAAACACATGGAATGACTTTGTTTCAACACTGTGACAACGACACATTAGTGCCAGACCTGTAAATACAATTCTGCATAAAAATATAAAAAATCTAAAAAAATTACAAAAATGTTTGTTTGCAGCCAGGAGAGGTCACATAATGAACAAAACAAAAATTGGCAAACACGCTATTTTAACACAACCAAATGAAAGCCCATTGAAATGTATGGGAGAGCAACACTGAGCAAAAGGTAATACCTGGCGCCGGCGCTATACGCTGAGCTGCCTCTAGTAATACATGTGACGCTACATGGCGCTGTTAGAGGCGCTCACCAGATTCACTTTCTTAAATGTGGTTTCTCGTACAGCGCCCAGCGTTCACCAGACGCTACCTGCCGGTATGAAGCATTACCAGGCGCTTTCCTTCCTTAAATAACCCCCATGGTTTCAGGACATGTTAAAGCAGATCTACAATGTCTCCACAACATCCCGTATCCATATGTACCCCTATGGAGCAGATAGATTTTACTACTATATCAAGTCACATGGCCGTTAATCAGTTTCTGGCAGCATCATTTGTGGCATGCTGGGAAGTTAGAGTTAGTGTGGTTTAATACCCGCACCACTCCAAACATGCTTCAAAAGGGTAAAGATTCAGGCTTATTCAGATACAGAAATGGGCTCCAGGTGCTTTGCTTCAATCAGAAAGTCTGTAATAGCAAGGAGAGTCAATACATGATAGCAGGAGATAAGAGAGAATGGAAGGCTCTAGGGTGTCCAAAACTCTTCAGGTCAGCTGTAGCCCTATCCTCTCTTTTTTAAGGCACTGGTGGTCCAAGAAGATTGGACTGGTTCAACTCGCTGTTTAAAGTAACACTATTGTGAAAAATGGCCCAATGATAAAAATCCATAAAAAATCTGCAGGATGGCGGGAGGAAGGTCACTTATACACCTGACATCAAGAAATATCCAGCCAGGATTGTTTTTTTATTTTAATGGAAAGAGAGGATCATCATGGGTGACGGGCTCTCACCCCTGATAGACTAAGGCCCTTATTTAAGAAAGGATAGCGTCAGGTAGTGGCTGGTTAATGAGAGGTAGCGACAGATAGCGACTGGTCAACGCCGGACACGGCACGCAATTACACATTTATCAAGCAGAATCTGTTTAGCGACTGGGATAGCGCCATGTAGCGTCTGATTCATCATTTTCACAGCCTCAGCGAACAGCGCCAGCGTTCAGCCTTGCACAGCGCCAGGTATGACCTCTCGCTACCTGGCGCTCCCCCATACATTTCAATGGACGATCCTTTTCTTCTCTTTAAACGGGTTATTTTTTTTTTTTTTTTTTTAAATCACAAATAATTCTGTGACCTCTTCTGGCATTGAAATAGCAGTTTTTTCATAATTTTTTCATTTTTTATATATTTCCTCAGAAATTACATTACAGGTCTGGCATTAAAGTGGACCAACACCCAGGATTTTGACTATCCTGGGTTTTGGTCCACTTTGGTGGGGCACCCCGATCCAGCCAATCACAGCACGCAGCTTGGACGCACATAGCAGCTCAACGGCTCTGAGCGCTGGAGGCCGCGTCTCGCGCTTCCCTCTAACAGGGAGCGCGCCTGCGCCGGCCATTCCCAAACGGCCGGCGCGGGTGCGCGCCCTGCTAAAGGGAAGCGCGAGACGCGTCCGCGGCTCGCGCATACGCCGATGGAACGGGGCTGAGGTAAGGTTTGTGGTCCTCCTGGGGGGTTCCTCCCCGCGGGACATCCCGATTTCGGATGCCCTGCGGGGAGGGATCTGATTGGTCCGGGAATCTTATAGTTTCCCGGGCCGATCCCCCCTGGGTGTTGGTCCACTAAAGTGTTCATGTTACAATGTTGTTACAATGTAATTCCATATGTTTTCGCTTTGTTACTAGTTGATAGATGCTTGAAAACACACTTTAAACACACCGCCTCCTGCGCTCTGGGCTTCAAACAACTATTTTTCAGCGCCAGAGATTTGGGGGGCTGTTTTTTTGCTGAATATGGTGTGAGTCGGTCGCTATGAGCAGTCGCTAACATGCGCTCCCATACAGCGCTGTACTGGTCAAATAGCGACTCCTCACAATGTATTCACCACTACTGAACAGCGACTGAGTCGCTATAAAGTAGCGACTCACGGCCGAGCACTGCGACTACTAGCGGGCGCTCTGAAAATGCCTGCTACAGACTCTATCTGTCGCTACCTGCCGCTAATGATGAATCAGCCTCCCGTCTGTCACCCTTGGATTTTATTCCTAGAAAGGAATAAACCACAAGCTTGGCAGGAGTTTTATTCAGTTCGGGTGTATAAGTGACCCCACCTCTCATTAGCCAATGTGTTTATATAGATTTTTAATATAACACAATTTCACAAAAGTGCTCCTTTAGCTAGACCCCACTTTCCTAGATTGGCCATATCCCTTATTTAAAGGGATACTGCAGGCAAAGGCAATTGTTAGACCATTGGGTCAGGCTACATTTGGCACTGTCCTAAATGGCTGTGATCCATGGCTCTGTGATGCAGCATAATAATCAGCATTATGGACAGGGTCTGTATAACAGATATTCTCATCATCCTGGCTGTTCATCTTCTCTCCCAGTGTCCACAGTGTGATGATGCAGAGCTTTAGACCACCAGCTTAGCTGATTATTAGTGGTCTATGGCAAAGGAATTTAGGGGATGTGCCACTACCTCTTTGCCTTGTTTCTACTTTCAGGAGCAGCTGTGTTCTGACAGGAAGGGAGGGGCAGCCATTAGGAGGTGAGCTGCTGGACGCCAGTTTATGCACTTTGGCCCTTATTTAACAAGGGATAGCGCCAGGTAGCGAATGGTGAGCGAACGGTAATGACGCTCACCGCCACGAGAACGCCGGCTCCCCTCCGCAATCACACATTTATCAAGCCGATCCTGCTTAGCGACTGACAGAGCGCCAGATAGCGAATCATTCATCATTATTCCAGCCTCACCCCACAGCGCCAGCGAGCGACCTTGAACAGCGACAGGTATGACCTCTCACTACCTGGCGCTCTCCAATGCATTTCAATGGAGCAATCTTTAAATATTCATAATTAATTGCTATTTTATTTTTTATTTTTTAAATGTCAAAAATTCTGTGACCACCTCTGCAATGTTAGATATTTTTTTAAAGGTAAAAAAAAAAATAAAGTGCAGAATTGATATTACAGGTCTGATATTAATGTATTCACATTACAAAATGTTTTGAAAAACATGTTTTTTTTTTTCCTAAAAATATGGTTGTTTGGGGGTTAAAAAACTACTTTTAACCCATCGCCGCCAGCGCTCTGGGGTTCAAACAAGCATTTCACAGCGCAAGAATTTTGGGAGAGTGATTTGTTAATGAATATGCTGGGAGCCGTTCGCTATGGCCATTCGCTGTCATGCGCTCCCATACAGCGCGGAACCTGTCAAACAGCGACTCCTAACCCCGTATTCAACATTACCGCACACCGACTGAGTCGCTGTCAACAGCCGAACAACGGCCAAGCAAAGCGAATACTAGCGGGCGCTGTGAAAATAACGCTACTGTCGCTCATCTGTCGCTACCTGGCGCTATTAATAAATCGGCCTCCCCGTGTCCTTTCAAGGCTCTAATCTCTAGCTCCTGTGGGTGCCATCCTTGGCAGGGAAGCTGCCAGGTGACCCCTATTTTTTCTTTTTTGCAGTACTGGTTGTTCTGAATAGGTTGAACATGGGTTGTTCACGTGGGCGAGTGCTGACCCCTCTTTGCCGGCTGCCCATTTATGTTCAGGACACAAACTAGAGCTAAAAAGAAAGTAAAAGCAGAGAGAAGTTGTGAAGATCATTGCATTTATTTTAGATGTTTAACAATCTAAATGGTTAAGGTTTGCCTAAATAAAGTTATAAGGTGACCTTTCTGATTATCCAGCTGCCAGATATTGTGCAGTGAGTTCAGTTCAGTTCTTAAAACAAAGCGAGGAGAAACAATCTTTGTTGAGTTTTATGGGCAAACTTACTCAGTTTCCTAGGATGTATTAAAAAAAATAATGTGTCCCTGAACTATTCTTACCCTTTAAATTGTTTAAATAATCGGATAAACAGTATTCTCCCCCAGCAGAGGGGCATTATATTGGGCCTCAAACACCCTAAACTTCAGGCTGCTTACAGCATGGCACTCCATTCGCCAAGTGCTCGAGTTTCCTGACGTGTGATGTGTGCTTGTACCAGTGTGGCATATTAGGATTTTTCTCTCCACTCAAACTATGCATCCCAATCATAAATGTCCATATGTCAGACTTTTTTAAGGAATTCTATCCATAAACAGAATAATCTCTCTAACTCTGGCAGAAGAAACCCTGGGGAACATATAGGATTGCTTGGGAACTTGTGGTCTAATGACAAGCAGGAAAAAGCAGGAAACTCCGCAGACAATTCAGTGAACAATCAATGATTTATTCTGTTAAAGTGCATCACACCAACATCAGAGGTGCAGAGTTTGTCACCTAAAGTAGACTTGAACATTTTCCAACCCAAGTCCCCAAACTTTCTTACCTTGAGAGCCACATTCAAAACAAAAAACTCCCCCTGGACTCCTCAAAAAATATTTACACTGATTCCTTTCATGTCCAAATAAATTAAAAAGCACTGTGCACCTGGTCCCATCCCCAAAATGTGTAGGGAAGGGTTCTGGCTTACAGGAGCAGTATCGCAAAATTTGCATTAAAAAAGATAAATAAATAGCCACACAATAGCTTCTAACATGTGTATAAATAATGTGGCGATAGAAAAAGGAAAAAAATATCTGCCTTTCTTATAAATTGTATAATGACAATGGCTCAGTCCATTTGCTGAATAGGGGGATCTGCTGGGTTGTATTTAGTGAGCTGCTTCATTTAGCCCACTGGTCTCCTAGCAACACTTTACCTCAGAGGCTGACACTGTAATCAGTGGTAACGGCTGTGTGTGTTTGAGGTGCTGCTTTTGTTATGAGACCAGGTGACTCAAATGTGTAAAATCTATACAAAATAAACTAAACTGACTGAAAATGACTGAAATTCTTCTTTGAATAACTGTGCAGGAAAATCTAAAGGTATTAAAGTGGAACAAAACACTGAGTGGCCGACCCTGGAGTCTATAAGACCCGGCCATTGACCTTGCCCCTTGGGCATCCTAAATCGGGATGCCCCACTGTGTGAAACAACCCCTGGATAACCACAGATCCTCCCATTTTTCCGGCACGCTCACGCAGATAGTCATTTAGACAGGCCGGGTGGCCAGGAAGGTTACTGCTCAGGCTCCCCATCTGCGTGCAAACAGAGCTGATTGGATGAGAACCCGCGCATGCGCTGTGGGACAGGAAAAGGTACGTTTTCACAGGCGAACTTGGGGATTTCACATATCAGGGCATCCCAAGCCGGGATGCCCCAGGGGCACAAAACAAAACTCCAGCTTAGGCTTTGCTCAAAACACACAAAGCTGAAAGAAAGATCATATGGAAAAATGTGTTGAGAGAAAATGGTAAACTGAAAGATTCTGCAGCAGAGCCAACATGAAGGGAAAACTGTCATAATCAGCTAAATGACTTCTAGAGCTTTTCTCTCTGTTTTAGATATATGAGTTCTGGCCAGGCAATGTTGCAATGTTGTTATCTTATGCTGGACGGCTGCCAGCACTGAACAGCTGATACTTTGTTACATTGTTTCCCCCTCTCCTCAGCGTGGAACAGGCCAGAGTGCCAGAGTGTCGGGCCCGACACTCAGCAGACATAAACATGAGCTATTAGTCTCCAGCTGCACAACACAGACATCATTTTATTCTACATTTCTAATTCTAACTCCAACATTTACCTACATTCAAAGTACCATTTAAATATAAGTCACCAAGAAAAATTTGCGATACTGCTCCTTTAACTGTTTCTGCAGCTTCTGGGCCGTGCATGTAAAGAATGGGAAACAGAGTGTAGGTAGTTACACCAGCACACTTCTTTAAGTGAAACAAAGCCAGGGCTGCCCTCTTGCCTTCCCCAAATTGGGATGCCCCACTATGTGAAACCCTCCAGGTTGCCGATATTCAATCACCCTTCCTCAGGCCAACAGCACATGCACAGAGCTGTTTGCCTTGCATATATAAATTGGCAAATGGCTCTGATCGTTTACAATGGGGAGCAAGATCAGCCGTTTCATATGCATCCTCAGGCTGTGCACGTTCCCACACCAGCCACTAATATAGCCTGGGATGGGAGTGTGCCCACTGCTGGGGATGCCATCACTTGTTTCCCACTGAAGCCAATTAGAGCCATTTGCCAAATTACTTGGGGGTTTATTTATCAAGGGATAGCGACAGGTAGTGCCGCTGTACGCAATACCACATTTATGAAGCCGGTTCTGGTGAGCGACTGCAACAACGCCATGTAGCGTCAATTCATCATCACAGACAGCTCAGCGTATAGCGCCGGCGCTCTGGCTACCTGTCGCTCTCCCATACATTTCAATGGATGTTATCTTTCTTCTCTTTAAACAGGGTTTTATTTTAATTTTTTATTTTTTTTTAATCAAATCATTTTGTGACCTCTCCTGGCCTATTAAATGTCATTTTTAAAAACTTTATATTTGTATGCAGAATTGTCATTACAGGTCTAGTATTAAAGTGTTAATGTCACAATGTAATAACAATGTAATTCCATATGTTTTCACTTTGTTACTAGTGAATATGTGTTCAAAAACGGACTTTAATCACACAGCTTCTGGCGCTCTGGGCTACAGCGACCCAATTTTGAGCACCAGTGCTGTGTGAGGCTGTTTTTTTTTTTTTATGAATATGGTTTGAGTCGCTACTGTTTGCTCTCATATAGCTCTGTACTGGTGTTATAGCGACTCACACATCAAATTAATCAATGTCGGCCATGTTACTGCAGCGACTGAGGCGCTCTGTAATAGCGACTCACAGCCAATCATAGTGATCACTAGCGGTCGCTCTCAGAGCCGCTGTACAGATGCTCATCTGCCGTTACCTGGCACTAGTAATGAATCAGTCTGCCCGTCACAGCAAATGGCTCTGATTGCACAAGAGCCCGCACATGGGCTGTTGGAATTAGACAAGTGAGTTGTACTGGGCGGTTCTGGGGGTTTCACAATTCCAATTCGGAATGCCCCCGGGGCCATGATATTCATAATCCTGGGTTTTGTTCCACTTTAAGTAAAGAGCCAACAGGGGGTTCATGAGCACAAGTGGCTCCCAAGCTAAAGGTTGGGGATCCTTGTTCGACCCCTTGCCATATAGAAGCTTTAACACCACACAGGGCAGTTTAATACTACCTCATAGCTCTAATCATGAAAATTCTATCTATGCCTTACCGCCCTAAGTTCCTGACCCAACATGACCTGATACTGATTATGTAAATGGATTATGCAGATTAGAAAATCTTTTAGCAATATTTAAATTTAGAGTTTTATTTTTATTTCTAAATTGCTGTTGGATTACTAGCAAGGAGTCTTAAAAACACAGCAGGCTGAGTCGCCTTGCTTTATAACTACAGATATGCTGGATGAGCAAAAGCATTCACAGACCTACTGCAACATAATCTTCTTGTACCTTTTTTCCTATACACTTTTATTTAGATTGTAAGCCTTGTGTTCAGAGCACTATTTCTACCCAGCCGCAATTTTCATCAGTGAGGAATGTTAAAGTCTCTGTGCAGGCACACACCGACTTCCTCCCACGTTATCCCCTTTGGAGTAAAATAAATAAGCATCTTAAAATCTGATTATATGTAAATACCTTATGTATTCTAAGCAAAGCAAGTTTCTTCACTTCCATTTCAAAGCCGTGGCTGAGCTGGGAAGGGTGTCATTGTGCTGCTTTATAAGCCATGAGCATGCTCTGCTGTGGTCTGAGACAGCTGCAGCTTGCCGTGCTCGCTTGCAAAGAATTCCAAGGGACAGAGTAGCTGTTAGACCATTTTTTTGTGTTTTGCTGGATGAATGAAATTGAAAGGCAAAGCTTGGAGCCATGCCAAGGCTTGTACCTGGGCATTGCTGGAAATGCAGGAGAGACACATGGGACAGGCATCAAGTGAGCTGCTGGCTGCATTATTATGTTTATTGGGTTTTACAGTCCCCACAGGAACCTTGCCTCTAAGTGGTGGGCTGCAGTACATTTGGAGGCTGATTTAAGACTAGCGCCACGTATTGCCATTTAAGCGGCTATGAAGCGGCACTTAGAGCGACCGCTAGTGGACACTGCAAGCGGGTGTCTGGCGCTATAACCTAGCATAGCCGCTGGACAAGTGACGCTGTAGTATCCTGTCCAGCATTGATAAATGTGATGTCTGGGGGCTGCTGTAGAAGCACTCTCCCTGAATCAATGCATATCTGGCACCCAGAGGGAAAGCCGCCTAGAGCAACGCCACATATAACAACAGGACAGCGCTGCAGCGAACGATAGGTAGCGCAAGTTAAGTGCATCCAGCACTTGGCGCTGAAGCCCACATTTAAGAAAATTAAACACAAAACCAGCGCCCGCGCTTTAAAACCAATCGCTCTAGTGTCAATTGCTGGACACTATATGAAAAAAGTGTTTTTTAACACATATACTTCAGCACCAAAGCGAAAACATAAGGAATGACATTGTTTTAACACTAACAATGACACTGCAAAGGCAATTCTGCACATACAATTCTGCATAAAACAAAAATATATATAACAATATAAGTGTTTGGTTGCTGGGCAGGAGAGGTCACACAATAATTTGATCCTAAAATTGAGAAAAATAATTAATTAAAATGCTATTTATACACAAGCAAAAAAACACCATTGAAATGTATGGGAAAAGGCAGCTGAGCGACAGGTGCTACATGGTGCTGCTGAACATACAGCGCCGGCGCTTTACACTGACGCTGACACTGACGCTACGTGACCCTATTAGAGGTGCTCACCAGATTGACTTTCATATATATGTGGTTTTCACATACTGCGCCTGGCGTTCACCTGATGCTACGTGGTACTACGTGGCGTTAGCGTTTCTTAAATAACCCCCATATTTTTCTGTTCATTAGTATTGCATCGCTTAAACGATAGCTATCCTATCATTAGTGGTATTAGTGATTTTTTTTTCTCTGTAACATCATCTAGACCAGGGGTTCCCAACCTTTCCATTTTCTGATTTATATCAAGTACTACCTGGGTGCTGTGCAGTGGCGTAAGTGGCTGGTCCAGACATTAAATGGGGTCATTCCAAGGCTCATACGGTAAACATTTTTCTTTTAACGCAATTGGATGCAGCAAGGATGATGCCAAGTGAGCACAAATATTATAAATAAGGTGGAGAAGCAATGATGACAGGGCCACTTTGAGCTCCCGGGCTCTGGTGTAGTCGTACCACCTATAGTTACACCCCTAGTGCTGCGTATGCAATGTCAGTCACCTTAAACCATAAACAAAACACCCAAAACAGATATTTAACCCTTCTGGTGCCAGCTATGTGAGTCTCACGTAGTCGCCTCTCCTACCGTTAAGTGCCAGCTACGAGAGACCCAAACAGAAAAAAAAGTATAAAAGTTAAAAATGTACTTGACCCGTCACCCGGGGGGGGGGGGTTATCTGACCCCCCCCCCCCCAGGGGCTCTTCTCGCTTCAGGACAGTGCCCAAAATTGGCCGCTGCAAATTGCCCTCTTCCGCACTTCCTGGGTTGTTGGCTGCTAGCCCCGCCCTTCGTGGGCGGGTGATTTCACCTGGCAGCCGGCACTTCGCATCTGCCCCGAGAAGCTCAGTCGTGCCGGGTGATCGGAGGAGGAAGGTAGGCCCCCAGCCCTCCTCCACCGACCATCTGGCAGCTGTCATTGGAGCGTCGTGGGACATGATCGCCGGGGGACAGCAGAGAATCGGAGGTGAGTAAAGAAAAAAAAAATAATAAATGACATTTTTTTTATTATGTGTGGTGTGTTTATTTTTACTGTTAACCCCTTGTGAACTGGTAAGGGGTCCATGAGACCCCAATACCAGTTCATAAGGCTGGGGGCTGGCAAGTCACCTGCGGCTAGCAGGGGACTTGCCATTAACCCCAGCTCACCAATTACCTGCCTCCCCAAAGCCCGGGGGGGGCAGAAGAGCCTGGCCCCACGGAGGCTATGTGGGCTTGTAGCCCACAAGACCAAAGCTGGCCCCTGCACCCTGTACTACAAGCCCTGCGTAGCTGGTCCCAGGCTGGTTATACTGGGTATATTCTTAAGGGGATTTTTAGGGGAGGAGGGGGGACCCTATGTCATTTTTTTTCTTAATTAACCCCTTGTGTTCTGTATCGCCCAGCAGCTATAAAAGGCTCTCAGCAGCAGAAGGAGAGCAGAAGCCAAAGTGATCAGCATGGGACACAGTGCCCAGGGATGGATGGAAGGTAAGTATTAAAAAAAACAAACAATAAATAATACAATTCTGTGAAATACTCACCTGTAGAATTGATATTATTTGTATACAGTACGTCCTGCTCCAGATATAATACTTACACTTGGGTTATCCTCCGCCAGATGGCGCTGCACTGCAGAGACATGGAAAAACAGGCTCCTCCCGGCCCTTCAAATACCCAGGGACCTTCCACAAATCCCCAGCATTGAAAAGCAGTGAACAAGAAGCCGGGAGAATTTAACCACCCAGAACAACTGGTAATGATAACAATGATAACAATCACCATACAGGGGATCCAGAAAAATGCAAAAAACCCAGGGTGGGGTGGAGCAGGACGTACTGTATACAAATAATATCAATTCTACAGGTGAGTATTTCACAGAATTGTATTATTCTTAGTATACAGTACGTCCTGCTCCAGATATAATACTTACACTTGGGACATCCGAAAGCAGTGTCCATAAGTAGGGTGGGATCCCCAACAAAAAACGACAACAGCAGACAGTTTAAACCACTGTCACTGCAGAACCATACGGCCAAGACAGCATGAGCTGAGGCCCTAACATCAACATTGTAAAAACCTTGAAAAAGGTATGAGCAGAAGGCCAATGGCAGTGGCTTAGCCAACCAGTTCAACAGAAACCCGGTGCTGAAAAGCCCAAGAGGCATCAAGCACGCGTAGAAAGAGGAATCAAGGCAACAAGGGAGATTCTTCCCCTTGCCGGAATAGGCCTGAGTAACAGCCTGACGAATCTGATCGCTACAATAGATTTGGCAGAAGCCAAGGCCGAACAAGGTACCAGGAGTAACATCCATTCAGGTAACAACCAGGACCAAACCGCCCAACTCCCGAGAGCAGACGAGATCGGGCACATTCAGGATGCAATGACCACAAGCCCCAAGGAACCTCCGTTCCCCTAAAGGACACAGTGACTCCCAAGGAAAAACTGCCAACACCTGTATAAGGAATGCAGAACCACTTCCTCAGCGTTGCTAGGAAAAGGGGATAGCCGTTGATAACAATATCTCAAATAAATGAAAATAAGACACCTCCAGATGTAGAGAGTCCGGCTTCAGGCGGAACTCCACCTTATCCTGGTGTATCTCAAGGAATGAGGGCTAGGTAGACAGAGCGGCCCGCTAACACACGCCTGACCAAGGTAACAGTCACCAGAAGGACAACCTTGAGGGTAAGGACAGCCAGACAGCATCCTGAATAGGACCAAGGGACAATTCCTGAAAGCAGACAGAATGAAGTCAATTTCAATCCCAACAGGGACCATAGGATTACGTGGAGGACGCACATGAGCACCCCCTGAAGGAAGTCTTAACCAAGGAAGACTGAACCAGAGACTGCTAAGGCAAGGTGGGACAGTGCAGAGCCTGACCCATCAGAGAACTGAGCTGGGGAACCAACTCCAATTCATGCTGAAAACCTCACTAGAACCCTGGGAACCGAGAACGCCTAACAGGTAAGAGAACTGGACTCGCCCCAATCAATGTGGGTATGCCATACCCTACAACAAATAGAAGAAGACGAGGAAGAGGCTTACTCCTAGCCTTCCCATAGTCACAAACACTGAGACAGATAAACCTGTCTCCATCAAGATGTATGTTTCAGCAGTCAGGCCGACTAGGCAGGGACTGTAGATTGGAGTGACGTAAAGGGGGCACTGAGTGATCAAACTGGCACTCCTGGCAAGGTACAGAACTACTGACCACAGTACCATGTCTGCAACCACACTCTACTAGGTCACATGGGGGCCTCCAGAAACACTGGTCCCCTTGTCAGAGCAATCTTACGCAGAACCCTGCCTAGCAGAGGGAATGGAGAAGGACATACAGAACCGAACGTCCTGTCAAGACGGTACTAAAGGCATCCGGACCACTGACATAGGATCCTGGGACAGGGAAACAAGGGCCGATAGCCTGTGAAGGTGACAGAACCCAACAGATCCACGACTGGTTGGACTCCATAGCGACACGGGGATTAGCACATCCTGTCGCAGAGGGGCTCCGCCTGAGCTAATATCACTAACATGCATTAAACACTTCCCAGGGGAGATCCTCGGGGTGATGATCAAGCAATTTTCTGATGAGGGTTCTAGTGGCCACTGCAGTAATGGCTGCGGCACAGACCGGGCGTAACGCCGTCCCAGCACAAGAAAAGGCATGGGAGGCCAGCAGCTCAATGCGCCGGTCCTCAGCATCCCGAAGGGTACTATAAGCAGGGGTTGTAATAAAGGGGGGGTTAGGGACCCCTATGATCAGCGCATCCACCACGGGGGGTGATGACCAACAATTAACCACCTCAGGGGGAAAAGGGTATTTCCTATCCCAGTCCCCTGGAACCCCGGGAAGTTTACTGGGGCATTCCCATTCCTTGAGAAGAAGGGCATGGAAATGAGCCTGCTCTAGAAATTCCAAACGTGCAGTCGCAGTATGGAAACGCTCCCCTCTAGGCTTGGGGACCTGACCGGGGGGGGGGGGTAGACAGTGCCTTAAAGACCTTAATCAACAAGTCGTCAGTGTCACACTGGCCCCAGTATTCAGGGCCAGAATCGTCATGACTCCTCGGCCTCTCATCAGATGAGCCTGAGTCAGAGAACAACTCCCCTTCATCAGAAGGGGTATAGTCACACGGAGTAGCAAACCCCTCAGTTCTCATAGAACATAGAGAAACATGAGGCGACAGATGCCGCTTTCTACCAGGGCCCATTCGCTCTGACAACCTAGCAATAATCTGTTTGGCCGTAGGCAGTCTGGAAGGCCCAGCAGGCTGCAATTCCCCACTTGTAGGGGACTCAGCAGGAGAGAGATTTAAGCCTGGGGAGATAGGTGAATTGAAGCTAGGTGTAGCCACTGGCCGACCAGATTGCAGGGCCAGGGCTTGCTCGGCACAGGGTACGCAGACCCGTGCCCTGTCAGCATCAGCATGGGGTTGTCCACACGCTATACACCGCCGGTCTTGTCCCAGAGGGACCCCGGTCACATAATTCTGAGATGCCTCCATATAGTGATTAATCAAGGCACAATATGCCAGTAGGGATTTACACTATAAGTAACCCTGGATGCCCCAAAGACCTGCTAGGGAAGTGGGAGAATATTACAAGGGCCGCTATAATTTTACACCGGGCCGGGAGAAGCCAATGGTGTTCACCAGTCTGAAAGACATAATGGGAATACAGGGTGTCAGAACCATGCGCAGTAATCAAGGATCATGAAAATCGCCCGCGAGGGCACTTACAGACCAAGGGAGGAGGAAGACCGATACCACATGTGCGTGCGACCAGAATCAAAATGGCGCCAAGCGAACCTCGAAGGGCGGGCCAGAGCGGGCTATGACGCGGAGCGCGCCAACCTGGTCCCCGCCCCCCCGAAGAGCGCGAAGCTCTGAGATAGTTACAAGGTTGTAATGAGGAGCGAAGTGTATGGCACACTTAGAAAAAATGATTTGCCAATGAAGACGCCGCAGCGTCTGAGGCAACGCCGCTGCCCGACGCAGCACATCCAGTAAAGGAAGAGGTGCGCGCGGTGGCGACAAATACACAGTAAAGAGCAAACAGCGCGGCTCTGACACCAGGAATACCAGTCAGGGGCAAGACTAAGGCGATAACGTGTAAAACATACACTAAGACCACCACACACACACACACACCCCTTTCTTTCCCCCCGGGTCTACGGGGGGAATGAGGGAGGATGGTGACCCTTTGTACAGGGCCCACCGCTAGACGGGGCATGGGGCAATAGTGCGGGAGGGGCATCCCCTAGAGGCTCACCATCAGCCTAAACCGCCTACCCTTTGGTGGGGGACTGCGGTGGAGCATGGCTCCGTTAAGCACGCATGGTGCTGCCTACCTTCACCCGACCAGCGCAGCCCAGGCTGGGAGGCACATCACAGGGAGGACGGGTGGGAATAGTCCAACAGGGCTGCAGGCTTTGGTAGCCCCGCTCACCTGCGAGAGAGTGATACTTCATGTCTTCGCAGTCAGCACTGCAGAGAAATCTGGGGATTTGTGAGAGGTCCCTGGGTATTTGAAGGGCCGGGAGGAGCCTGTTTTTCCATGTCTCTGCAGTGCAGCGCCATCTGGCGGAGGATAACCCAAGTGTAAGTATTATATCTGGAGCAGGACGTACTGTATACTAAGAATAAAATATTTTTTCTCTTTGTCTCTGTGTGTTTTTAACACTTAACGCTTTGTGAACTGGTAAGGGATCCACGAGACCCCCTATACCAGTTTACAAGTCACCTGCGGCTAGCGGGTTACTTGCCATTAACCCTCAGCTCCCCAATTATCTGCCTCCCCAAAGCCCGGGGGTTCAGAAGAGCCCGGGGCCATGGAGGCTATGTGGGCTTGTACCCGGCAGGATGGGGGGGCCACCAAAGCTGGCCCCTGCACCCTGTTCTACAAGCCCACATAGCTGGTCCTGAGCTGGTTATGCTGGGTAAGGGGGACCCCATGTCCTTTTTTGGGGGATTTTTAAGGGTTTTTAACCCTTAAAATTCCAAGAAAAAAATGGGGTCCCCCTCCCGTTTTTTTTTTAATTAACCCCTTATGTTCTGTCGCCCAGAAGCTATAAAAGGCTTCCAGCAACAGCAGGAGGGAAGAAGCCAGAGTGATTGCTTAGGGAGGAGAGGAATGGGAGAGAAGTATTAAAAAAAAAAAGAATAAACTATTTTTTTCTTAGTGTGTGATTTTTATATTTAACCCCTTATGAACTGGTAAGGGGCCCATGGGACCCCTATACCAGTTACAAGGCTTAGGGGCTGGCAAATCACCTGCGGCTAGCTGGTGACTTGCTATTAACCCCTAGCCCCAATTACCTGCCTCCCCAAAGCCAAGGAGAGGGAAGAATGGCCCAGGGCCAATTTAGGCAGTGCGGGCTTGTAGCTGGCAGGGCGGGGGGCCACCAAAGCTGGCCCCTGAGAAAGGGACAGCCATTTTTGTAAACCCTTTATATTGTGGATAGTAGTTATATTTTATTTGTAAATGTTATAAAGTGCTCTTTTGAGTTTAGGGGTCTCCTGGGCAAGAATGGGGGGCTACCGATACATATGTGGTACTGTTGTAATCGGGAGAAATGGGACTTTCACGTGCAATATGGTTTTCTTTAATAAAACAAATGTTTTATTAAAAATAAAGGAGACAATTTTTTTAAAACATAATTTTTTGTTTGTTTTTTTATGCGAAAATATTTTAAAAAATGGTAGAAAAATTACAAACAAGCCATTTCATGTTAAAGCCTAAACTCTGCTGCAATATATATATATATATATATATATATATATAATTTTCCTGAACAAAATCACAGTTAAACATGGTGCAAAATGGTGAAAACTGACCTGTCAACAGAGGGTGGAAAAACTTTAAGTAGGCTGGCAATTAAAAGGGTTAAAAGTAGCTATGCATGTTGGGTATTGTTCTGTTCGGGGGACCTTGTGCTTTGAGATTTAGCTTGTTTTTTCTTATTTGCATATTGATATTTTAGGAAAACAGTTTTTTTATTCTGCTTTTTTATACATTTTTATTCTGACTCACCAGATGGCAGCAAATGGAATCCTGTAGACAGCTCCACGTTCCTTGTGCGTGTCTGTTCTGGATGTTTTCTTCGCTCCATAGGGCTCGGCAGATAGCTCACTCAATTGTTGGTAGACCAGTGATAAGTATTCAAAAGCTTTATTTCGGTACATAATCTTGGTACAGGAGACATGTACTTTCTATGCAGCTGGAAACTTGTGGTGAAATTTATACAGCAACAACAGGTGAAAGAACTATAGCAGAAGAGGGCAGCAGCAGCTGGATGTCAAAGTAAGAATGGCCACCAGGTAGAGGAAGAGGTGAGGAGTTACTAACATGAGAGCAGACTAAGAGAGCCTGGAGGGGACAAGGGGAATTAAAGGCACAGTGCTGAGCCTATGTAAATAAACATACACAAAACGTTACCCTAGGTGAATAAAGTCATGACAATTTTTTAAGGGAAACCCTGTGCAACCTAAGAAATCTTTGAGGGATTACTTCCAGAAAGATGAGCCCACTAAAACAAACTGGGTACACTTAGAAAGCTTAACATGTTTACTTTCAGGGACTATTGGGTTGATTCAAAGAAACATGTAACAGCTTGGATTTTGGTGCCGATCATCCTATTTTTCACGTCCGCTCGTGCGTTCGTATGAACTTGCGAGTGATTCTATAAGCAAATACGTTTCTATCCTAAAATATACGTCCGTTCGTATGGCAGTTCGGGAATCAGACCTATGTCAGTTTCCATCCTGATTTTTCCGTTTCATTTCTCAGGTTGCAACATTGGTTTTGCCCTTTTTCCTTTTTTGTCTGGACGTAAATCCTTCTGATCTTGCGGCTCCGCACTACAAACTTACCTCATTAAAGTGCATTCTAAATATTTGGTCTTTTATTTTTCTTTATTTCATTCATTTTGCAGTAACCAACCATTAATGAATGCATTTGCATAAGTAAATCTAACTTTGTTTAATTTTTACTTAACTTGCATTTTTTACTTGTGGATTTAATTTTTATATTTTGGCTTCAAATGGTACAACTTTAAATTTTTGGTGTGGTTACCCACACCCTCTACATACAGATTGCTCTCAAATATTAAAAAACACCCAGCAACTTCTGCATGTTATGAGCCTAGAAACAGGCAAGATGGCGGCTCAGGTATTATCGGGCAGCCTGCAAACAGAAAGGGCCTTGTGACTGTGTTGCTCTGGATTCTTTGATTTCTGACCTTTCCGTGCCCCCAGCTCTGCTGTGTCTGTGCAAAATACAGCAGTAACCCACATCCTGCACTTTATCCCGCTCTCCTCTCCTCAGTAAGTGTGATGCATCTGACCAAAGATGTGCTTAAATAATTAAACAAAGCAAAGGTAAACAACTACACCTATAAATGCAATCTAAAAATATTATTCTAGTACATCAATTTAAAAATAAATAACAAAGGACATAAGTTTCTTTAATTAACGCAAATATATTGCCAAATAAAGGTTTACATGCAAAGGACTAATTAAGGTCCACATTAAAATGCTTTTATAAGGCATACATGATTTATGAATTTATGGCCACGGCCATGCTGATACATGCAGTTCATTGGAGCTCAAGACGCGCAGACTCCTCCACATAGCCAAAAAACCTGTTCAAGAACAGCAATACGACTGCTAAAAGGTGTCGGCAGTGGCTTTCTTTTAAAACGTATTTAGAGGTTTGAAAACTGTTCTCTGAATCACACCGAAACACATCCAATTATCCTAAGTTTTACGTTTTCATCCTAAGTTTTAGGATTTGATCCTAAGTTTTACGTTTTGATCCTAAAATTTAGGAACGAACTTGCGATGATCGTAAGAGCATATACGCATTCGAACGTAGGCTCGTGCGAGTCGTAAATGGCCAAAAAAACAGGAAAAAATGACTAACACCCACCCAAACTTACGATTCTCGATCCGAAATCAATTAACTTTTGCTCTTTGAATCGAGGGGTATATGTGGTTAATGGGGGTATTCCAAATGTAAAGGCTGTTTTGGTTGAAAGAGCGCAAGGTGTGCACTTTGTCTGCAGAGCTGAAATTTTCACTTAAAATTACTGTTACATGCATGCTTTACTTTGGGGTGTTTGGCAACTCTTCCTTGATAGGACCTATGCATGTTGGGTATTGTTCTGTTCGGGGGATGTTGCTTTTTCTTGTTTGCATTTAAGGCTCGATTCAGAGGCACATTCGTCTGGACTTCCGTAGCTGTCTGTGAAAGTTTTTGTGTGTGTTAATCTTTTTTTTTGTTTTTTTCGTTTCCATTCGTACGAACGTTCGGGCGCTTTCGTATATGCGCTTTCGAAGAACGAAACTAAATCGGAACATTTGCGTTAGTTCAGATTCATTCATTTTCCCCACAAAATCTGATATTTTTTGTTCATTCAGATAACCTACGTTGTTGGGATGGGCTTATAGAAGCATTTTAATGTTACCTTAACCTTAATTAGTCCTTAGCATGTAAACCTTTATTTTCCCAGACATCCATATAATTGCTATATTTTTTTAGACTTATGTCCTTTGTGAATTATATTTGGATTGTTGAACTTGTTGAACTTGAATCTTAATTTGTTGTAGGAGTTATTGTTTTAGTTGGTTACCTTTGCTTTGTGGAATTATTTTATATTTGGTTGCAGGAACCGCAAGATGTGCCACTCGCACAACATACAAGCAGTGTTTGGTCTAGCTATGCGATTCCTCAGTGTTCTTGCAGGGCATCCAGGGTCATCCCATGATGCTTATATATTGCAGAGCTCCGGCTTATTTTGTCAGTTTGAGTCAGGAGAATTATCTGGTGGATGGCTCCTGGGTAAGTTTGCTCACATTCCATCAATTCATTTTCACTGTATGGCATTGAATATAGTTGATGACTTATGTCTTAACCTATGGCTGTTTTTAGCCCTTGATGACATGTTAAACAATATTGTTGCTTAGAATGTGTATTTTATGTTAGTATTTTTAAATACTTTCAGGGGATTCTGGATATCCACTCCTGCCCTTGCTCCTGATGCCCGTTCTTTGCCTGCAGAATGCGGGCCAGGAGTTCTCTAATCGGGCCCTATGCAAAACCCGAGCCGTGGTGGTGAGGGCCTCGCTTTTGAAGTCGAGATTTAGGTGTTTGGACCATACAGGGGGGGGGGGGGCACTGCAGTATGACCCCAACAAGGTTATACCAATAATTTAATTTACGTTTTTTAACAGGGACCACACGTGCCAGAGTGGCACAACTGGTGGGTGAGATGCAGGAGCTGCGCGACTCGTTGGGGACCACAGATGAAGAATAATGTTCTGTGGCCTGCCATTGCTATGTATTTAGTTTTTTATAGTTGTAAAAATTTTAAATTTTCCAAATATTTTAATATTTTATATTTTATGATGAAAAAAAATAAAAGTTTCAGTGTCATTTTATTTACAAAATACATTAACACAAAACAAATGGGCCCAGAAATATTTAAAGATGAATATTCACATGACCGTGAAGTGATTTGGGTAAGTTTTAGGGGCCTAAAATGGAAGAAGAACCTAACCGCGAAGTGATTTGGGTGAGCTTTAAGGGTCCAAAAGGGAAGATGGAGGATAGTGCTAAGTGATGTAGCTAAACATTGTATTAGAAGTGAGGGTGGCAAATATGTAGGCGAGCACTTTAATGAGTTAAGTTTGTAGTGCGCAGGCGCAAGATCGTAAGGATCTCCGTCTGGACGATTATTTATTGAAAAAGGGAAACAGAATATAACGGGAAACGTAAAGGATTCGTGGGAGGAGACGATGGGAAAAGGGCAAAAATGAAAGCCTACGTTGAAAATGAAACGGAAAAGTCACGCTGGAAAATGACATCCTCGTACTCGTACTCTGCCGTACGAACGGACGGAAATTTTACAGAAGGATTGCAATGCATGCATAGAATCGCTTGCACACTCATACGAGAGTGGAAAAAAAAAAAAAAAAAAAAAAAAGATCGGCACAAAAACAAAAGTCTTTTTTTGTCTCTCTGAATCGAGCCTATAGTTTGTTTTGGAAAATGTGACTTTGATTCTTCTTTTTGTAATCCTTTTTAGGGAAACTCTGTGAAACCAAAGAATTAATTGAGGGATCACTTCCAGAAAACTATGTCCACGTCAACAAGCCTGGTATGCCTAGGAAACTTTAGGTGTGTACTTCCATAGAATATATAGTTTGTGGAGGGCATTTCACATGTAAAGGGTTGTTTTTCTTGAAAAACTGCAAGGTGCGCATAGTGTATAGCATAGTTATATTTTATCTGAAAATCTCCTAAAGCGCTGTTTCAGTTTGGGGGGGGGGGGTCTCCTGGACAGGAAACCCCCCAATAAGATATTATTGGCAAACTTACATTTTTTATTACAAAAAAACACTACAGTTTTTTTTGCACATATTTCACCCAAAAGTATTGAGAATACACAAAAAATGCCAAACAAGACATTTCATGTTGAAGCCCAGACTCTGCTGAAAAAAAACAATATATAATTTTCCTGGGAAATCCATTCAAAAATTACAGTTGCACATGTGTAGCGCAAAATAGTGAAACGTGGTCTGGCAACAAAATTGGGCTTCAATTGAAGGCTTCTTCATGGCTTTGCCTACGTGGTCTCCAGACCAATCTCTGGCTATCATTGCACTGGAGAAAAAAGCAGAAGACTATAGACCTCCAATCTAGCCTTCATTGCCATGGCCAAACTGGCACACAGACACAAACAGTAAGGCACAACCACCCCACACCACTTTGCTTTCCAATCTTAATCTTGAATTTTGATAATTTGAAGATTTTATTGACCTCCTGCTACTTTTTCAATTTGTGTAACTTTACTGCTTGGTATTTTTGGTGTTGCCGTTTCAATGTTTATGAATTACATCAGCACCCGGCAAGCCTAGGTAGTTCGCTTTTTTCACTTCCAAGAATGGTGGGCAGGGGGGCTTAACTATTGTAGCTTGAAGTGCCAATAGCACCTGGGGCCCTCTGCCCATTCATTTTTTGGGCCTAGGGACAATACATTTGCACTATTAAGGACTGGGTGTGTGTGCTCATTTAACTAAAATTATGGGGTCTGTTCACCCTCTACTTATATTTAATTATGGGTTTGGAGGGTTGCTCACACTTCTGCACAGGGGTCTGCTGAGACTGTGGAATGGAGGATGCAGTCTTTTTACAATTTCAGCCGCAACCTATATACTTACAGCACCCTGTGGTAGACATTATTGTTTATACTAGGGTAAAAGTGTTCTCCTTTAAATAACAGAAAAGCCGAACACTGCATTGCAGTAAGTAATGCCAGTTTTACAACAGGGGCACAGAGATAATTTCTTATCTGATCAGAGTATATTCACAAGGTGGTGAAAAAGGAACAATACCATTAAAACTAACTCCACAATACATAAAAAGGCTGTTACTTATATAGTGTGAAAAAATGTGTATTAACAGCAGGCACGTAGCAACCACATAGCAACCACAAATCAAATAATATATATTTTTCATTTTTAAATATTAAGGGTACCGTATCTATTATATTGTAAGTGTAACGGCAAAGGCTACAGAGGGAACAATCTAATGAAATCAAAATTCGCTGGGAATATAAAACATACATACAGAAAAAAGGGCCGCACAGAAGGAAACATAGGCCGGACATAAAAATGTCAAGATAAGAGAGAAAATTGATATTATTCTAACAGAAAAAAAACATAAAATGATGCCATCTGAAACAGGGATAAGGAAGGCAATAAGGTATGAATAATGTAAGAGGCTTGGAAAGGTTTTGATGAGCAACAGGATCTCTAGATTAGTAGTGGCCAACGTGCTAAATGCAGGTGCTTCAAGAGTAGCCCATAAATAATCAAGAGGCACTGATTGAGAGCCTTCTTCAATCTATTTGTATGTATAAAGCATCAGGCACCTTATCTATAATGTCACGTACAATAACTTTTTTACATTTACCAAGGTAATTTGCCCCCTGCCAGTCTACTTACTAGCAACTTGCATTTTTCTCTTTCTATAGTGAACTTCTACCTTAAAGTGGACCAACACCCAGGGGGGATCGGCCCGGGAATCTATAAGATTCCTGGGCCGATCAGATCCCTCCCCGCGGGGCATCCGAAATCAGGATGTCCCGCGGGGTGAAACCCCCCAGGAAGCCCACACTCCTACCTTTTCCACGTTCCAGCGGCGCATGCGCGTCTGCCGCTGCCGCCTCCCGTGCGTTCCTCTAGCAGGGAGCGCTCCCACGTCGGCCGTTTGTGAATGGCCGGCGCGGGTGCGCTCCCTGTAAGAGGGACGCGCGGGAGGCGGCGGCGGACGCGCTCTGCTTGTCCGGCGCTGCCTCTCGCTTGTCCGCCGGCGGGGATTGGCTGCAGCGGTCACGTGGGAGCGGGGAGAGGTGAGTTTTCGGGGCTTTCTGGGCGGTTTCACACAGTGGGGCACCCCCGATCAGGGTGCCCCACCGAAGTGGACCAAAACCCAGGATAGTCAAAATCCTGGGTGTTGGTCCACTTTAAGACACACCCTTTAGGCTCACTGTTCCTTGGGGCACACAGATTATTTCATATATTCTCCTTGTGACACTGTGCCACTGTGGCTGCTCTCAGTTTCACACACTGTTTTTATTTATGGAGGTTGCAGGTTTCAACAAACTTCCAACAATTGCTTGGCTCAACTAATCAGTTGAACTAATTGTTGGTTATCCCGGGCAACACGAGACATAGCATTGATGGAAAATCGGCACGGTGGAGAGAAAGCGGTGGGACGAAGAGCATAATCAGAAGTAAAGCTGACTGGAGGCCTGCAAATTCATGTGAGCCGATTGGTTATGCCCCCCATGCACATAGCCCGCAGAAATCCCTAAAAAAACTCACCCCCCCAGAACTTGCTTCTTCCAAGTTTCAGACAAACATGACCGCTGGTAGCCTATATAAATTGTCTGCTGGCAGGAATGTGGGTCAGGGATTGGCCTACTGTGAATCAGGTTCCGGAAGAGGTGAGTTTTTGGGGCCTGGGTTTTGGTGGTTGCCAGGAAACATGAGCACTGGTCACACAGAACCCGCCAGGGTGTGAGACAGCTTTAAATTGTCAGTGATTAATGGAATCAGATGTTGAATCAAGTAAGATGTTAGAAGTTGACAGGGTTTTAGACTAATAAACTAAAAATAAATAAACAAACCTGTCCACCATAAAACTGTGTGTGAAATAGAAAGCAGGCACAGTGACTGAGTGTGTCACAGGGAGAAAGCTCTATAGCTCCCTACATTTGTAGGGAATGCGCCCATCATTTATTAATGTAACTGAATCCTCACTGATTCCCCCACCTTTTTTGCATGTCAACAGATCTGTTGGGATAAACAAAAAATGAGACAGGAAACAGTTTCTGTTTTTATATGTTTGTACTGTAGACACTCAGTAACCAGAAGTAAGTTTTATACCTGGTAGTCCACAAAATCCCCAAGGGGATTTAAGTTGGTTAATGGAGCTATTGGCAGCCTAAATGGCGGCAAGGACAAGTCAAGGACTATTGTGGTCCTGTGGTGCAGTGGTCAAGCCATCCTACAAGAACAGAGTAAATGTTTAAACTGGTTTATTAGAACTAAGGATTCAGAATTTTGCCGACCCAGTTTGCATTAGGTTAACATTTGAACCTATACATTTTTTGTGGAGTGATCTATATAGAAAGGGGCCAGCATTATACATAAATTTATAGCGCTGATTTATAAAATGCCAAGTTGATTTCTATGCATGAATAACTGCAGTTGTGAACTTTACTGTGTCCTTGACTTGATGAAGCTTTTCTTTTAGTAGTTTTGATGTGTGGCTTTCCATCTTTGATGTCCTCATCAGTTTAGTAAATATGATGGGTAAAGGTAATTCAGGCATAGTATCAGCTCAGCAGATAGATTTAAAGAGGAACATCGGACCTAAAATAAAAAGGGTCCGATTCCCCCCAACCGGTCCCTACTTTTGGATGTCGCCACTGCCTGCTGATAGCTTCAGGGTCCGATCCTCTGCCCCCCCCCCGCTGGCTTAACCTTCTGTAAATGACAGCACAGGTTTAGCCATGCTCTTCAAAGTCCCGCACTGCTCAGCGAAGTCTCGAGGGATTTCAGACAGCTCCATTGCATCCCATTCACTGCGCATCGGTTGGCGAGCTCAGTGCCTGATGGGATGCAAGATGGCACTGCCAATCAGGAGGTCGTCCGGAATCCAAAGGACCCAGAAGATGGATGCCCTGGTGAGTCGAGTAAAAATTGCCCAAAGGTAAAACCGGAGGGGGGGCAGCAGTAGGTTTTAATGTTAATGTGGGTAAGTATAATTTAATGATACCTTTGTTCTTTGGGCATAGCAACTTGATGCTGCCCTCCTTATATTTGCCAGCATGTTACATGGAGCTTGGCCAGGTATTGTAATCCATAGGATAACTTGCTTTCTAAAGCTTAGAGAGTAGATGGATAGACTTTTTCCAGCCGTGGTATTTTATGTTTGAGATAAATAGTCAACCGGGCAATAAAAAGTGAGAAAAAAAAATCCAGTTTGCAGAAGACAGCTACAGATACAGCAGCCAATCACCAGGATTTCGACTATTTTGGTGTCCTTGATACCAATTCGGAATGCCCCGCTGTGTGAAACCCCCCAAATTGCCCACTGTACTCACTTTTTTACCATCCTCACAGCACATATGCGAGTGTTTGTGCATGCCATAAATTGGTGAATCGACAATGTGCACGGGCCCACAATGTAGGGCACGCCCTGATTTTGCATGCCCCAGGGCTCCTAGGCATCTGGGGTGATTGGTCCACTTTAAAGGAATTAATCAAAAGTTAGAACCCATTGCCTGGCAGGTTACCTGATGCAGTGTCAGTCCTACGTAGTCTCATCACTCCAGTCGCTGAAAGGGAGGGAATTTCTTCTTCCTCATTGCTACCTCAGCACCTTCCCCTGATCCTGATCACAAATCAAAGCCTGAGGCTTGTATTAGGTTCACACCCACTCTCTTAGTTGGAGACTAGAATGAAGCCCTCCCTATTGCCACTACCATCATATCAACATCATTTGTATTTTATGGAATTAATTACCTTGTTATGTCCGTTTTTCCTTTTTTTAGGCCCTCACAACCCCCTTCTTCCAATAAACAATCTCGTCATGTAACTTATTTACTGTTTCTTTTACCATGGTTTAGAAAACTATAAATAACTTAAAAAACAAAACAACTGTGTAAGCCTATAAAATCTAGGGAGACCAACCTCATTTGGTTTATTTGTATTAAGACAACCCGGCTTGATCTGGCCAGCATTTCAATCTTGGAACAGGAATAAAGTCAATTCATTTTATAGGAAAATCTCATGAAAGAAAAGCTTGGGGTATTTCAATGTCTTTTTCCATTTCAATAAAACAATTATTTTTGAAAGGACATAACAATAAAATGAGCAATACTTTGCAGACCCACTTCATTCAGAAATGTATTAATGACAAAGAATGTTTTGCCACTTAAAATCCATTAAATCCCACTTGAATTAAACACATTGTTGTGCTCATTCTGAAAAAAATTATATCCCGATAATTTGAAGAGCCCAATTTGTTTTAGGTCTATTTAAAGGGACAGACTAGACTTTTAAAAAAGAAAAAAAAAGAAACTGAACTTACCTGCCAGCACAAAACAGTGCAGGACACTCGAAAGCAGTCATGTGATGCACTAATCCACTAATCACTAATCAATGACAGCCACAGCTCCCATGAGGCTTTTATATCTCACATGACCACCAAAAGCATAGGTATCCAGAAATGTAAGTACAGTGCCCTAATAACCAGCCTTATATGACTTTAGTTCCCCTTTAATCAGCTCACTGTTTATTGGCATTGAGGAATGTGTTTATAATTTATTCAGAAGTTACAGTCATTACGTTTTTTTCTTATTACACTGCATTCAATAAGCAAATGATCATAAACTGACATTTATTCCTAGTTATGTCATTTCAGCAAGTTGCCACATTTTTTTGGGATGTTAATGGAAACAGTGGATTAATATTAATGCATCCACAGTCACACCCATGTTGGGTCTTGAAGAATCTTTTACAGAAAGGATAACATATTGGTTTTGAAAGTACCGTTCTGCTTTTAGAGGGGAGAATGGTTAAACTCAAAATGCTGGTATTCTAAACTAGCCTGCTGCTATTAGGTCTTATTTCTACTGTGATTATCCTGATGTGCATTTTTTACACTACAGACATATACAGCCCTTCTTCAATTATAGTTTTATACATATTCTTCCTGTTTTCTTCATGGCAAAGTGAAAACAGATCTCTGCAAAGTGATTTAAAATGATAAGATGAATCTTTTATGTTCCCTTAGCGAAAGCATTTAAGCAACGACAGACAGTTCCAGTCCTCACAATCCTCAGTCCTAATGCAATATATATACAGTGCAAGCTGGGCAACCAGGGCTGCAAAACTTCCTCACCAGCCAGGGAACATATAAGCAGTAAACGCTGTTGTCTAAGGCCCTTATTTATGAAGGAATAGCGACAGGTAGCGACTGGTGAGCGGCCGGTAATGACGGGCCCCGCCGCGAGAACGCCGGCTCCCCACCACAATCGCACATTTATCAAGCCGATCCTGCTTAGCGACTGAGATAGCGCCATATAGCCACTCATTCATCATTATTCCAGCCTCAGCCCACAGCGCCAGCGTACGACCTTGAACAGCGACAGGTATGACCTCTCGCTACCTGGCGCTCTCCAATGCATTTCAATGGAACAATCTTTAAATATTTTATAATTAATTGTTATGAATTTTTTTTTTTTTTTTTAAATGTGAAAAATTCTGTGACCACTTCTGCCATTTTAGATAATTTTTTTAAGGTAAAAAAATGTACAGAATTGATATTACAGGTCTGATATTAATGTATTCATATTACCAAACAATTTAAAAAACTTGTTTTTTTTGGTTTCCAAAAATATGTTTGTTTGGGGGTTAAAAAACTACTTTTAACCCATCGCCTCCAGCGCTCTGGGGTTTAAACATGCATTTTACAGCGCGAGAATATGGTGGGAGCCAGTCGCTAGGGCCAGTCGCTATCATGCGCTCCCATACAGCGCGGAACCTGTCAAATAGCGATTCCTCACCCAATATCAACAACCAAACGACGGCCAAGCACAGCGACTACTAGCGGGCGCTTTGAAAATGCCGCTACAGTCGCTCAACTGTCGCTACCTATCGGCCTCCCCATCTCTGATTTAAAGCAGACCAAAAGCAAAAATCAGTAAATTGCACCCCCTTTGGCAATCAGGGCCATAAACTATTTGAGAGGGATTAACTCTATGCAGATGTTATGGAGTAGCAGGCAGATAACTGCATGGAGGCGGTCATCTTGCCACATACATGAGTCCAGCTTATGAAAAAAATAGTCCAACAGTCAAAATTGCAATCCTCCTTTATTTCTAGTAGAAAGCTGTTAGAAAGAATCAGTGCTCTGCTGCACAGCTGAATGAATGGTAACATTTTAGAAGATACATATGTTTACACTGACTGAATGGTGTGTGGTAAATCCAGATTCCGCAGTTAACAGTGATAAAAAAACATTGTTGCAACTTCTCCCTCACACACATGCAATCCCTCTAGCAGCTGGTTATTCAGTGTGTGTGTTTATATAACATAATACACAAACTGCCTGTGTTTCTGAGGCATTTATCTCTCGGTTTGGTGTGGGCTGCTGCTGGCACAACTCTCCACTCATGCTTATGTGTTAGACAAGATGGCAGCTCCCATTCAGTTCTGCAGCAAAGAATCTGCCTCTTATTCCAGAACATCTGCATGGATTTAAGCCCTCTCAAATGCTATTCAGCACCATATTTAGCTGTGCCATATGTTTTAAAATGTGCACAGCTAATTATGGTGTTGAATTCCATGAAGAAAAAAAGTAAAACAAAAAACGTTTTCTCTCAAAAAAAGTGTGTAAAAAAATATGGTGCTAAATCAACCCTATTGTGGCTACATCCTGTCAATCTTTCAGTCTATTTAGCCCTTTAAAGGTCAAACCTGTAGAATCTAGATTATCGCTTTTTCTCGTGTTTTCAGCCCTCAATGCTGCCCGGTATTCCTGTTATAATAATTTTGATTTTCATTTCCCCAGGTATGCTATTGGTTTCTGACAAGATACCATTGTTCTAAACAAGCTGTTTAACCCCCTAACTATCTCATGCTAGGAGCAGTAATAAAAAAGAGAGGGGGACCTAATCAGCACCGGTTCTCTCAGCCTCTTTCTTCCACACATCTCAGTAAACCTTTGAACAATCGCCTGTGCCACTTTCCTGAGCAGAATGACGGGTGGAGAGCTGGATGCAGGAAAATAAACCTATGCATGTCTTCACCTGCACATCAATGCTTGGAGGGGGGGGGGGGGCGATTCTTGTTGAATTAGCTTCAAATCAAAATGCAAACGACATTCAAATGTATAGTAACAGTGGAGATGGTTGCACAGATGCAGATTCAGATGCTGCTCTCTTCTCCCCCAGTACATTAAAAAAGCACACCAGACACTTTTATAGGCACCGTGTCGGGGGGTAGGATTAGAGGCAGTACTGTTCCTCACAGTAGAGTGGAGTGTACAGGTGCATCTACTGGCAGTGCCACAAACCGAAACAAAGACATGCTGCCCATGTCAGCAGCCGGGGAGGCCGATTCATTAATAGCGCCAGGTAGCGACAGATGAGCGACAGTAGCATTATTTTCACAGCGCACGCTAGTATTCGCTGTGCTTGGCCGTTGTTCGGCTGTTGACAGCGACTCAGTCGGTGTGCGGTAATGTTGAATACGGGGTTAGGAGTCGCTGTTTGACAGGTTCCGCGCTGTATGGGAGCGCATGACAGCGAATGGCCATAGCGAACGGCTCCCAGCATATTCATTAACAAATCACGCTCAAAAAATTCTCGCGCTGTGAAATGCATGTTCAAACCCCAGAGCGCTGGCGGCGATGGGTTAAAAGTAGTTTTTTAACCCCCAAACAACCATATTTTTTGAAAAAAAACAAAACATGTTTTTCAAAACATTTTGTAATATGAATACATTAATATCAGACCTGTAATATCAATTCTGCACAAATTTTTTTTTTTTTTTTTTAACTTTAAAAAAAATATCTAACATTGCAGAAGTGGTCACAGAATTTTTGACATTTAAAAAAAAAACATTAATAGCAATTAATTATGAATATTTAAAGATTGTTCCATTGAAATGCATTGGAGAGCGCCAGGTAGCGAGAGGTCATACCTGTCGCTGTTCAAGGTCGCTCGCTGGCGCTGTGGGGTGAGGCTGGAATAATGTTGAATGATTCGCTATCTGGCGCTCTGTCAGTCGCTAAGCAGGATCGGCTTGATAAATGTGTGATTGCGGAGGGGAGCCGGCGCTCTGGTGGCGGTGACCGTCATTACCGTTCGCTCACCATTCGCTACCTGGCGTTATCCCTTGTTAAATAAGGGCCTTGGAGTGACAGGGCCTGCTAGTAGCAATGCTACAGTCTGACAGCTGCCAGAGGGCCACATAAAAAGGCTTGGAGGACCGCATCTGCCCCCCAGGCCTTGAGTCTGACACATAAGCCGCCATCTTGGATGTTTAAAGGCTCATAACATGCAGTAGATGCAGGTAGGATGATTTTTAATGTGAGCAATCTGTATGTACAGTGTGGGGGAAACATATAAGATAGACTCTTATTCAGAGTGAAGGTCCGCTTTAAGGGAAAAAATCACAGGATTTTTGCAACTGCCCTTTCCCCACTATATTTGTGAAGCCTCAACAGAAGTGCTTTCCTTGCTTACAATGCTCAGTGATTTTAGCACACACATGCTCAACCTGTGGCCCATAGAGCCATCTGATGTGGCCCCCGACGTGCTGTGGGGAAGGTGGGAAGGGTAAATAGAACTGGTAAAAGTAGTTAAAATATGGGTACTCTAAGGATGGGAGGTTGCATGGATCATATAGGAGGGGCACACTGGCGAATAGTGATGGCACTGGTGGCTTGGAGGAACACAGTGTCATACCCACAGAGGAACCCAGATTAACCCCATACTTAAAGGTCTCTGTGGCCTAAACAAAGTGTTCTTATCTTGCCCCCAAGAGCATTTCAGCTGGCCGCTGCTGGGTTTTGTTCCGCTTTAATGTCACTAGTGCAGATGGTAAGACATGGCTACACGTTTAACAAGCACATGTCAATTTTTCATTAATTTTCAACATAATCCTCCTACACCATTATGTATTTAAATTTTAAATTAAGTCACCTCATTGTGTAAGCAGTCATTTACCTGGTGCTATATCCGATTTGATATCTGTCTTGCTTTTTTACATACAGATTTATTATGCTTCATATCTAATAAACAAAGAAAAGAAAGAGTCACTTCCTGCTTTGCGCACGAGAATTGTACACATTGTAATCTACAAAATCCACTATCCAGTTGCTCCAGCACATCTGGCGTCTGATTAAGATCTTTTTTTCCCTTTTATAAAACAGGAGCATATTAATTTTCCTATTACATGATGTTTTCTAAAGTTATTAGATGCAGTGTGGGTTTGCTAACTGGCATAAAAAATACTTTAGATGTCCAAATAAGATTTTTTGTGACCACAAGGAATATTTACAAGAAAAAAAAAATGTCTGTTTGGTTGGTAACCACTTTTGCCCTCCCTTCAGGTTTGTTTACTCTCTTTAAAGGAACACTATCACGAAATTGTGTAATATTAAAAATCCATAAAGATACAATGGCTAATGAGGAGTCACGTATACACCCAAACTGAATCAAACTCCCAGCAAGCTTGTGGTTTACTCTCTCCTGTTAGGAATCAAATCCAGGGGTGACAGGTTTAGTCCATTATGGGTGACAATCTTGCAGCCCTAGATATATGTGACCTCTCCTCCTGTCATCCAGCACATTTATATGGATTTTTATCATTGGGCCTTTTTTTCCCAAAAGTGGAAAAAAAAGTGCACCAAAACCCAGGATTTTGACTGCTGTGTGAAACCCCCAGATCGCTGGTAGAAACTCACCCCTTCCCAGTCCTATGGTGCATACGTGGCCACTCATCCAAGCAGTGCACTCGGAGCCGCTGTAAGTGAACGGGGTGACCTGGGGGTTTCACAGCGGGGCATCCAGGAGGGAATCGATCGGCTCACGGGCCGATCAAGCTGGGTTTTGGTCCACTTTAAATGCATAAGGCCTATTCAGAAGCATAGTCTACAGAAATAAGTCCGCTTCAAGGGCCTGTAACCCGGCCCCAAAAAGGGAGTATCCACCTTTTGTCCCCTACAACTACTCAGTCCAGCAGCAAGAGTATGCCCCAATTCTCCAAATGTATTCAGCTAGTCCATATTGCCATATTTGGGGAAGGGGGGAGATTTTAGTACCCAAGTAAAATCTTTATTCAGGAGTCCAATGAGAAAAATCTATTAAGCACGCCCACCAGGGGAGAGACTGTCCATCAGACAACTGAACTCCAGCTACAGTACAAAAAGAAAACCATAACATTAGCAGTCATAATAAAAGAGGTAGCCAAAGCAAAGTCTTAGTGGCATGTATAGGCATTAGTCTTCTGTGCTTGACAACTCTCAGCGATCTGACAGACTGAACACAAGAGTAATCACAAGAATGCCCCTTTTTGCCACCTTGGTAACTGAATGACGTGCTTCTTAAAGCGGACCTTCACTCTGAATAAGAGTCTATCTTATATGTTTCCCACACCCTGTACATACAGATTGTCCACATTAAAAATCATCCTACCTGCATCTGCTGCTTGTTATGAGCCTTTAAACATCCAAGATGGCGGCTTATGGAAGCCGCCATCTTATCAGGCAGCCTGCAAACAGGAAGTGCCTCCTGACTGTGCTGCTCTGCATTCTGGGACTGCTGACCTTTACCTGACCCCAGCTCTGCTCTGTCTGAGCAAAGCACAGCTATAACCCGCCCCCCTGTACCTTATCCCACTCTCCTCTCCTCAGTAAGTGTGATGCTTCTGAGTCAAGATGGCGGCGCCCGTATCCTAAAGTCCTGAACAGAGTTGCAGCCCAGTGGGTGAAAGAATAATAAGTTAGTGACTAAAAACATAAAATATATTAATTTTAGATGCTGGGGAACCGTTTTTTAAGAGTTTGGGCTTTTCATTAAAACAGCTGAAGGTCCGGTTTAAGGTGCCATCGTCTAGTCACCACACAGCTTTAAAACCACATTCTTATGAAACTACAGTAACAACAATAATTTACACTATTATACTGTGTTTTATTACCGTATACTATTATAAGGTTCATCCTTGCAGTGTGGTTAGCAATGATAATTATCAATCAATTCATCGAATTTATCTTTTTATATATTTTTAATATGCAAGGATTTATAGTACAGGATAATAGTAATAGACAAACGACTTGGTCGATTCAGAGCCAGGTAAAAAAACGTGCTCCTTTTTTGGAGAGAAAATTTCCATTCACTTTCATTGACTACCTTGGCGGCAGATTCCACAACTGGATGTACATTTTCACCTCTTGTTGAATCGGCTCCAAAACAAAATGCAAACACATCATTGTATTGTTATAGAAAGAATAATGTTGCCCTGGACAGATGCTGGCACTGATTTTTTTTTTTTATAAAGTGAATCCTTTTTTTCCCACCCTGACTGGCAATACCTAGCAATAACCGCTGCAGCAGCTGTAACACGGTCTGTTGTGGCAGATAGATAGACAGGCCCCCCCTTGTCTGGTGGGAGATGGTTGCACATAACAGTTTCAGATGCTGCTCTATTCTCCCCCAGTACATTAAAAAAAGCACACGCCTGACATTTTTATAGGCACCGTGTCCAGGGGCAGGATTAGATGCAGTACTGTTCTCCACAGTGGAGCGTAGTGTAAAGGCTTGTGCTACAAATAAACACAGAGGCCTCGATTCAATAGAGAAAGAAAAAAAGAGGTAGAAAAAAGTCTCATGGTAGTAAAAGATTCAATTCATGAGAAAAAAACCTGAGAATTTCACTGTTGCTGAATCACCAGCTAAGAAAACAATAAAAGTCAATGGCACTTTTTTTACTCCTAAGAAAGGTAGAGAACTGTTTACTCCTTTCTACACTGTAGTAAATGCTGCCATTGACTTTCATTGTCTTTTTATCTAGTGATTCAGTAACAGTGACATTCTCAGGCTTTTTTCTCATTAATTGAATTTTTTACTACAATGAGAATTTTTTTCTACCTTTATTGAATCGAGGCCAAAGACATGCTGTCCATGTCAGCAGCCTTGGAGTGACAGGGCCTGCTAGTAGCAATGCTACAGTCTGGCAGCTGTCAGAGGGCCACACAAAAAGGCTTGGAGGGCCACATCCGGCCCCCAGGCCTTGAGTTTGACACATGTGCCCTATATACTGTTTTTATTTACTTCACTAGTTGAGGATTAAAAATGCAGCATCTTATATAGAGATAAGACACACACAGTTAAGGGAAAAAAAAACACAGGATCCTTGCAACTGCCCTTTCCCTACTATATGTGTGAAGCCTCAATAGAAGTGGTTTTTTTTCTTGCTTAGAATGCTTAATGATTTTAGCACACACATGCTCAACCTGTGGCCCATAGAGCCATCAGATGTGGCCCTCGACGTGCTGTAGGGAAAGTGGGAAGGGTAAATAGAACTGGTAAAGGTAATTAAAATATGGGTACACTAAGGATGGGAGGTTAAGGACGGATGATATACTAGGGGCACAAAGCAAATAGAGATGGCATTGGTGGCCTGGAGGAACACAGTGACACAACACTACCCCTGGGTAAAATCTCTGACAAAATAATTTGGTAATAGTTTTTCTATGTTAATTGTATGCTTAGCATTGGTGGGAGTTTTGATGGGTTGAGTATGAGGAACTGATGAGGAAGGGCTATAAATAAGGACCTATATCAGAGGTAGGCCAAGGTAAAGGTAAAAGGCAAGCCATTCAATGTGTATTGGTAGCATATGGAGATTGTTACATATAAACGTAGGTGTTTGGTGGAGGGACATACAAGTTTAAAAAAATCACTGTAGTTTGTGGAGACAGTGGGTAATCAAATTGTTGTAGAAAATCTTCATTATGCTATTCCAAATGGAATAAATTCCAAAGTTTGAGCACCTTTGTTTTAGCACATCAAATACAGCTACACATTCACTTTCCAAAGAAGACCATTCAGGAAGGACTAGGTGAATCATATAGAAAGATATCTACAGACTATAGGCAATCACATATAAGAAGAGAAATGCCCCAGTGTGAAATAAAGCTTAAATAAAGTTTCCAATATACACCACAATTGAAGATGCTGTATCTTAGAGAGTAAACCTTAACAAGGGGGTTAGTTAAGAAGTGATAATGCCATGTAGTGCCTCATAGCGGCAGGCAGCGTCTGGTGAACGCTGGGCGCTGTACGCAAAACCACATTGAAGAAAGCGAATCTGGTGAGCGCCTCTAACAGCGCCATGTAGCGTCTGATGTATCATTACAGGCGGCTCAGCGTATAGTGCCCTAGCTTTCAGAGCGCCAGGTATTACCTTTCACTCAGTGTCGCTCTCTCCCATACATTTCAATGGGCGTTCATTTGCTCGTGTTTAAACAGCGTGTTTCACAATTTTTTTTTGTTTTTAGAAACTTTTTATATTTTTATGCAGAATTGTCATAACAGGTCTGGCACTAAAGTGTTAATGGCACCCATTGTTAAAACAATGTCATTCCATGTGTTTTCGCTTTGTTACTGGTGTATATGTGTTCAAAAACAGACTTCACACAGCGTCTGGCACTCTATAGCGACCAGATTTGGAGAGCCAACGCTGTGCGCTGTACTGGTGTTACAGCACCCAACATACATCACATTCATCAATGCGGCCAGGTTACTACAGCGACTGAGGCGCTCTGTTACAGCGCCTGATACCAGCTTACAGCATCTACTAGCGGTCGCTCTAAGCACCGCTAGACAGACGCCTATTTGCCGATACCTGCCGTTAGTAGTGAATCAGCCTCCACATTGTTACGTGAATTTTGAGGCACATCCAGAAGTTTACAAACATATACTTTAGTTATGTTTACTTGAATTTTATGCAGATCAAAGTCTCCCAAAAAGTTACCTAAATGAATTTGTTACCTGCATACAATGGGCAGTCGTTTACCTGAATTTTATGCCAGGTCATTCCTTTCAGCCAATACAGCATTACTACCCACACTAAGATCACTGATGCAGCAGATCTGACTATCTATGGACTATAGGCAGGGCCGGATTAAGTGTGGTGGAGGCCCCTGGTCACAAAATCTGGTGGAGGCCCCAGATACAGTATTTTTTTTTCTTTAAAATAATAGTCCAGCCAAGTAACTGATTGGTTGTTGTCTGGCACCTGCCTACTTACTGAAACATCAGATCGAGTCCCAAGTGCGTGCTGCTCAGAAACGCCTGCTTTGCCATTCTGGTGGGAGTGGGGGGAAGTGTAGTGGCCCAGCAGAAAACCCTGCACTGAGCTGCCAGTGGCTGTGCTTGGTCGCTTATGTGCAGTGAGCGGCCACTGATTGACAGCTCTGAACCCACCCATCACTGTAGTGTTGCTGACTAGAGTATCTAGACTCTACGTCCTGTGGTGGATATGGCTGCAGGCTTGCCCAAAGCCAACAATAGCTTTGTTGCTGCCCCTGCAGCCCGTTAGACCAACGACTGAAAAGCCTTCTGGACCAGACCATAACCCAAAGGTTGGTGGAGGCCCCCTTTGCAAGAAAAGTGGTGGAGGCCTCAAGTTTACGTAGACCCTTTAAACCGGACCTTCAGCATGATTTAATGAAAAGACCAAACCCTAAAAAAAACTATTCCCCAGCATCTAAAATTAATATATTTTAAGTTTTTAGTCACTTACTATTCTTTCCCCCACCAGGATGCAACTCTGTTCAGGACTTTAGGATACGGGCACCGCCATCTTGACTCAGAAGCATCACACTTACTGAGGAGAGTGGGATAAAGTACAGGGGGCGGGTTATAGCTGTGTTTTGCACAGACAGAGCAGAGCTGGGGTCAGGAAAAGGTCAACAATCCCAGAATGCAGAGCAGCACAGTCAGAAAGCACTTCCTGAGATAGACTCTTATTCAGAGTGAAGGACTGCTATAATATTAATGAATGTACATGTAAAAAAAAGTACCATACTAAAGGTGCAAACACAAACATTTTATTTCAAAACAGTGTGGGGGGGGGGGGGTGAACTAAAGGCCAAACATTTTGCCATGAAAACCTTAGACATCAACAGAAAAAACAAAACCTATGTCTTGGTCACTTCTGTAGGTTGATAAAATATAAACAGAAAAACAACACGTTTTTGAAAACTGTTGGTAGCTTGAGCAGTTGGGATATCATCAACCATGCATGAATCAAAAAGAACCATTTAAGTGGACCAAAACCATTTGTCGCCAGCCCTGAAGTATAAGAGATACAGAGCCAGTGGAACATCCTGATTAGGGACGCCCAACTGTGTGAAATCCCCCATAATCCCTGCTGCAAATATGATCTTTCCGGCAATCCCATGGCCAGAAATAAATGAAACAATACAGAGGTATAGGTGGTTTTTAACGTGGCATTCAGGCAAAGGGTTAATTCAGCTGCTCTAACAAGCCAAGGCAACTCTCTTCCTTGCGGTGTACCTTTCATGCTAGGATCAGTCATCAGATCTGCAAGTATCTTTAAGGCAGATTGTAAAATCAAACATGGGACCCTGAAAATGATGGGGGTTATTAAAGAATGGATAGCCCCAGGTAGTGCTTCGTAGCGGCAGTCAGTGTGTATGCAAAACCACATTTAAGAAAGCAAATCTGGTGTGCGCCTCTAACAGCACCATGTAGCGTCACATGTATTATTTATTACAGGCGGCTCAGCGTATAGTGCTGGTGCTCTAACCTCCAGAGCGGCATGTATTACCTGTCACTCTGTAGCGCTCTCCCATACATTTTAATGGGCTTTCATCAGTTGTGTATAAATAGCGTGTTTGGCAATTTAATTTATTTTTTTTTTGCTCAAATCATTGTGTGACGTCTCCTGGCTGCAAACATTTTTAGAAACTTTTTTGACTTTTAATATTTTTATGCAGAATTCTATTTACAGGTCTGGCACTAAAGTGTTAATGTCACAGTGTTAAAACAATGTCATTCCATGTGTTTTCGCTCTGTAACTGGTGAATGTGTGTTCAAAAACAGATTTTATCACACAGCGCCTGGCATTCTGTGCTACAGATCCCAGCTTTAGAGAGCCGACGCTGTGTGTGTCTAGTGTTTTGTTAAATATGGTGCGGAGCGCCGAGTGCCGGACGCACTGAGCTGGTGCTACCTCTCGCTCGCTGTAAAGCTATACTGATGTTACAGCACCCAACACATTCATCTACAGCAACCGAGATGCTCTGTTACAGCGCTCAATACCCGCTTACAGCATCTACTAGCAGACGCTCTAAGCGCCACTGTACAGGCGCTCATCTGGCAATACCTGGTGTTAGTAGGGAATCAGCCTCCAAGTCAGCAGAAGAGAGCAAGTTGGTTTATCAGGGAATGCAAAAGGTTGATGAATAAAAGATGCCGCCTCTGACAACCAGCATAGGCCAGGCTGTAAGTAGCTGTGGTGACAGCTTGTATCTGCAGAAGAGGGGTGTCACTGGATACCTCTAAAAACATGTCTGAGTCTGACTATATAGAGATATGCTGTATAAGACTCTATATAGTCAGACATGTTCTTAGAACTTTTCAGTAACACCCCTTTTCTGCAAATTGTAAGCACAGAGAAAGAGCCTTTATTTTATAGGCTGTATAAGTCAAATATATATACACCAGGTATAACATACAAAGCTTTCCATTATCACCCCTTTTCTACAGATAGCAGCACTCAATACAGAACATTTACTTTGTAAGATGTTCACTGTTCACAAAATAAAGGCTGTGTTGGCGGTTTGTATGTGTAGAAGAGGGGTGTCACTGGAGAGCTTTGTATTTTATATCGAGATATATATCTATATATATATATATATATATATATATATATATATATATGACTTTAACAGCCTATAAAATATCCACCCAAGGTGGATTCGGTTGCAAAGCAGCAACTTTGCCCAAGGACTAAAAACGCTGTTTGCCTGTCCGATGGACTTATGCTGCATTTTCCTGAAAAGGTGATGTAACCCGAAAGGGCATATGCTTTTATGGATTTTGGTGTGAATAAACATGGACTTTAAGTTTAACTTTTCGCCTCTGAGCCTCTATACTGCAAACATCCTGCTGTCTACTAGAGCTAATCATCACATTTGGTGTCGGATGCGGGCAAAGCAGTGAGGCCGTTGCTAGGAGCAACCAACGGAAAAGTTTCTTTTGCATGTCCTACATTAAGCCTGCCAGGCTGCTACCTGTGACCGCAGACAAAAATGGAGGCTGTCTTGAAAGCGCTCATGGAGGCGAATCTGCAGCAGCGGGAGACCAACAAGCAGCAGCAGCTGCTATTGCAACATGTGATGGCGCTGCAAGCTGCCCGGAAAGCTGTCTGCTTGGCGCTTACAAAAATGACCCCTTCGGATGATGTTGAGACCTACCTGGCGGTGTCTGAAAAAGTGGCTGCCAGGGAGAAGTTGCCACATGACCAATGGGCTGACGTCATCGCTCCATTTCTGGCATCTGGACCCCGGCAGGTGTTGTTTGATCTTCCAGACAACCAAGCCGCTGACTACCCGACTCTGAAGGGTGAGATACTGGCCAGACTGGGGGTGAATGTGTGGGTTCGGGCTCAGCGGGTGCATCAGTGGAGCTATCAGTCGGCAGAGCCCGCCAGACCCCAGTACTATAAACTGTTGCACCTACTGCAAAAATGGCTGCAGCCAGACTTATTAAGCCCCACTGCCATGTTGGACCACTTGCTGGCGGACATCTTCTGGAGGGCTTTACCGCACCCTCTCCAGCACTGGGTTGGCCAGGTATCCCCCGGCAACACTCTAGAGATGGTGGACCTAGTGGAGCGATATGAGGCCACCAGGAACTTGCAAGGGGCTCCACAGGGAGGGATTCGGGGAGCCCCAGCCCCGGCGAGTGGCGTTCCCTAAACCCCCTCAGGACCTACCCCTCAAAGTCCCTGCCCCGGTGTTGGGTTGGGGGTGTAAGGAGCCAGGACATATCAGAGCCAATTGTCCCCACCAGGGGGAGCCCATGGACGTGAACTTTGGTTATGTATGCCAGGAGGCTGTGTGCTGCCCGTTTCCCTGAGCTTGTGGGGCAAAGTCACCTCTGTCAGGTGAAAGTGGGAGATACCCTTGCTGTGGCCCTTTTGGACTCGGGGGTATGGTTACCCTGGTAAGACCCGCCATGGTACTGCCCGATGAGTACACGGGGCGGAAAACCGGGGTCTTGTGCATTCACGGGGACTTGAGAGACTATACCACAGCACAAGTGACTCTAACCACCATCTCCGGTAGCTGGAACCACGAAGTCGGCGCTAAACTCCCGTACGAACTTAATATTGGGAGAGACTTCACGGGGGTTCATGTCACTATAGACCAAGTTGGGAGTTCCGGAAACCCACGAGGCGGGTGTGTCCCCAATAGACTGGCCCTACTCAGGGGTGACCCCGGAACCCTGGGAATCGGAGTCAGGAGGGACAACGGTAGGGGTGACCACCTCTACGGTGGAAGAGGGGGAGTCAATCCCACGGAGTGTTATGGTTGGAGATGTGGAAGAGTTGGCAACGGGTCCAGAGTTGGCAGATCTCCATGTCTCCACAGTTAATTTTGGTACAGCACAACACCAGGACCCGACTCTATCTCGGGCCTGGGAGAATATTCTTGAGGTGGAAGGTGAACCACAACAGCCGGGGGCAGAGTTACAGTTTCCTCGCTTTGTGGTTCACCAGGATATGCTGTACCGAGTAAACAAGGTACGTCCAGAGGTGGTGGAACAATTGGTGGTACCCAATCCCTATCGCAAGCTGGTGTTGGATTTGGCCCACCAACATGTTCTGGGGGGACACCTAGGCCAGCAGAAAACTCTGGACCGAATTTTACAACGTTTCTACTGGCCCAGTGTGTAAAAGGAGGTGGAGAGAGATTGTGAGTCCTGCCCAACATGTCAGATGACCAGCCCCCAGCCTCATTAGGTCCCCTAGTTCCTCTCCCAGTTATTGAGGTACCCTTTGAGCGGATTGCCATGGATCTGGTGGGTCCAGTGCCAAAATCCGCTAGAGGGCACCAACATATTCTGGTGGTCTTGGACTATGCCACACGGTACCCCGAGGCCATACCCCTGCGACACACCTCAGCCAAGCTCATTGCTAAGGAGCTTATGGAAATGTTTTCCCGAGTAGGCCTGCCTAAAGAGGTCCTGACCGATCAAGGTACCCCGTTTATGTCTAAAGTAATGAAAGAGCTCTGTAAATTGTTGCACGTGAAACAATTGCGGACATCCGTTTACCACCCGCAAACAGACGGCCTGGTAGAAAGGTTTAACCAAACTTTAAAAACCATGTTAAAACGGGTGGTCGCCAAGGATGGGAAGAATTGGGACTTGCTGCTGCCCTACCTGATGTTCGCAGTGCGAGAGGTGCCCCAGTCCTCTACGGGGTTCTTCGAACTCTTATACGGTCGGCATCCACGGGGCCTATTGGATATAGCCAAGGAGGCTTGGGAACAGCAACCCACACCCCACAAAAGTGTGGTAGAGTACGTTACTCACCTACAGGAACGGATAGAGACCGTGTTGCCGCTGGTGAGGGAACATATGGAGGCAGCGCAGCGGGCCCAAAGCAGGATTTATAACCGGCAAGCCAGGGTACGGAACTTTAACCCAGGTAACAGGGTTGTAGTTCTGGTACCCACAGTGGACAGTAAATTTCTGGCTAGGTGGCAGGGTCCCTACGAGGTGATTGGGAACGTTGGGGAAGTGACTTACAAGGTACATCAGCCCGGGCGGAGAAAGCCAGAGCAGGTGTACCATGTAAACCTGCTGAAGCTGTGGAAAGACAGGGAGACCCCTGTGGGTGACAGTCCCCGACCAGGTATGTTAGGGGTGGAGCTTCCCATCCCTCGGTCTGCTGTTAGAGAAGCGGTAGTTGAGGTGAAAGCTGGCGACAACCTCTCCTCTAAACAGACCCAGGAAGCCAGGGAGTTTGTCAGCAGAAACACGGATGTGTTTTCAGATCTCCCTGGGCGCACTTCTGTCATCCATCATGACATTGTCACGGAGCCTCAGGTTAAGACCCAGTTGAAGCCTTACCGGGTACCTGAGTCCCGGCGACAAGCTATCACGGAAGAAGTGCAGCAAATGCTCCGGTTAAACGCGATTGAAGAATCAAAGAGCAAGTGGGCCAGCCCAATAGTCTTGATTCCCAAGCCCGATGGTACGTTGCGGTTTTGTAACGATTTCCGCAAACTTAAAGAAATTTCTAAGTTTGATGCCTACCCTATGCCCCGAGTAGACAAGCTTATTGAGAAGCTAGGCCAAGCCAGGTATTTTTCTGTTTTGGACCTCACAAAAGGGCACTGGCAGGTACCCTTGACTGAGGCTGCCAAGGAGAAAACAGCCTTTATCACACCAGAGGGACTGTTCCAGTACAAGGTATTACCCTTTGGTTTACATGGCGCTTCCGCTACGTTCCAAAGGTTAATGGATATTGTCCTCCGGCCACATCGTCGGTATGCTTCGGCCTATCTGGACGATATAATTATCCATAGTACGGATTGGGAAAGTCACCTGCCCAAAGTCCAGGCCGCAGTGGATTCCCTCAGGAAGGCTGGTTTGACGGCAAACCCGAAAAAATGTGCCTTAGGCTTAGAAGAGACGAAATACCTGGCCTATGTGATTGGGCGAGGAGTGGTCAAGCCCCAGGTTAACAAAATAGAAGCCATCCATAGCTGGCCACGTCCTAACACTACCCGCCAAGTGAAGTAATTTCTGGGGTTAGTGGGGTATTACATGAGGTTCATTCCCAATTTTGCCACCATAGCGGCACCATTGACAGACCTGTTAAAGGGACGCAAGTCTGTCATGGTGAAATGGAATGAACAGGCCGAAAAAGCGTTCTCCGCTTTGAAGTCTGCCCTGTGTGGGTCTCCGGTGTTGGTGACACCCGACTTTAAGAGGGAGTTTATAGTACAGACCGATGCTTCCGAGGTAGGTCTCGGTGCTGTACTGTCTCAGGAAGTCAACGGGGAAGAACACCCCGTTGTCTACGTGAGTCGCAAATTGACACCTCGCTACTACTTGCTGGGGAGAAGTTTCCGTCTGATTACGGACCATTCGCTCCTCAAGTGGATGTGCCAGGCTAAGGACAGGAATGCCAGGGTCACCCGGTGGTTTCTGTCCTTGCAAAAATACCATTTTGTGAGTACTCACCTGAAAAATGGATATTGTCAGTGTGCCACACACCCCGCTTCCCCTTTAATTCTTCACGATTGGGTTACTCACCGCCAGGTGACGCTGTTGCAGAGAGGAAGTCTTGTAACGAGCCCCCTTCCGGCCTATATATACCTGGTACCTCCCATTTAACACCAGTGATTTAAAAAGCAGAAAGACAAGGTACCAGTAATCTAACGGTAACCTCAAAATAAATAAAAGCTTCACCATATAAAGGATTCGGGATACCGAAAAGGGCGGGGGTGAAGCGGGGTGTGTGGCACACTGACAATATCCATTTTTCAGGTGAGTACTCACAAAATTGTATTATTCTCAGTGTGCCACACACCCCGCTTCCCCTTTAATTCTTCACGATTGGGACATCCAAAAGCAGTGTCCACAAGGGATGGGTATCCAAAGGCAAAAATGAAGCATAACTTAAATGACTGCAGTCTGCAGAACTTTGCGGCCAAAAACAGCATCCGCTGAGGCTCGCACATCAACTTTGTAAAACTTAGAAAAAGTATGAACAGAAGACCAAGTAGCGGCCTTACAAACTTGTTCAACAGAAGCTTGGTGCTGAAAAGCCCAAGACGCTCCAATGGCGCGAGTAGAATGAGCAGTGATACGAGAAGGGGGAACTTTCCCCTTAGCAGAATAGGCCGCAATAACGGCCCGACGTATCCATTTGCTAATGGAAGATTTGGCCGGTGCCAAACCCTTCTTAGGCCCACAGGGCACAACAAAAAAGGCATCGGTCTTACGAAAAGGAGACGTAATAATCAAATAGTACTTAACACATCGTACTACATCCAAACAATGCAAAACCCTTTCTTTGTCATTCTTAGGATTAGGACACAAGGAGGGAAGAACAATATCCTGATTCAAATGAAAAGCAGAAACAACCTTAGGAAGAAAGTCTGGTTTAAACCGAAAGACCACTTTATCCTGATGCCTCTCAAAGTAAGGCGCCTGGATAGACAAGGCCGCCAACTCCGAGACACGCCGGACCGAAGTGATAGCTACCAAGAAGACAATCTTCTGAGTCAGGGTAGACAAAGCAATATCTTGCAAAGGCTCAAAAAGGAGGAGCCTGAAGAGCAGAAAGAACCAAATTCAAATCCCAAACAGGGAGTAATGGTTTCCTGGGGGGCCGCAAATGCGTAACCCCCTGGAAAAAAGTTTTAACTAAAGGATGAAGCGCAAAACGCTTCTGAAAAAGATAGATAAGGCAGAAACTTGCCCTTTCAATGTACTTAGCTGAAGACCAGAGTCTAGGCCAGATTGTAAAAACTCCAGAATCCTGGAGACCGAAAAGACCCTACAAGGAAAAGATCTAATCTCACACCAAGCGATATAGGCTTTCCAAGTCCTATAGTAGATGATAGAAGAAGACCTCTTCCGGGCACTGATCAGAGTCTTGACGACTGAGTCAGAAAGACCCTCCTCCTTCAAGATGGAGGTTTCAGCAGCCAGGCCGTCAAACTTAGCGCTGGTAAATTGGGGTAACACAACCGGCCCTGAGTGAGCAGATCGGGCCGAAGAGGCAGAACGAACTGGTCCACTGCCAGCTGAACGATGTCTGTGAACCACACTCGCCTTGGCCACTTTGGGGCCACGAGAATGGCGGACACCCTTTCCAGAGCCAACTTCCGAACCACCCTGCCCAGCATGGGTATCGGAGGAAACAGGTATAGAAACCCCAGATCCCCCCAGCTCAGGGACATGGCGTCCACTGCCAGAGCCAGAGGATCCTGGGAGAGCGACACGAAGTTCGGGAGCCTGTGATTGTGACGAGAGGCAAACAGGTCCACCTCCGGCGTCCCCCATCGGAGACACAGTGAGTGAAAAACCTGAGGATGGAGAGCCCATTCTCCCAGACGGGAAGAGCCCCTGCTCAACCGGTCCGCTTCCTGGTTCTCCACCCCTGGAATGTACACCGCCGATAGACAAGGAACATGGGCCTCCGCCCAGGTCAGGATCAGGGACACCTCTCTGAGAGCACCCAGACTGCGGGTCCCTCCCTGATGATTGATGTAAGCAACCGCTGTTCGATTGTCTGAACGAACCTGGACCGGAAGGCCCAGAACGTGTTGAGTCAGGAGAGCAAGAACCCGACGGATGGCTCTCAGTTCCAGAACATTGATGGGTAAGTGGGCCTCTTGAGGTCCCCACTGCCCCTGGAACTGAAGCTCCTTCCAGAATCCCCCCCATCCCGAAAGACTGGCGTCCATGGTGACAATTTCCCAAAGAGGGGTCAGGAAAGACCTGCCCTTCACGAGATTGGCCGAGACCAACCACCACTGGAGGGACTGCCGGACCCGGGAGGACAACTGGAAGGGCTGATCCAGCGACCGAGGCTGCTGGTCCCAGGACGCCAACAGATAAAGCTGAAGCGTCCTCGTGTGAAATTGAGCAAAAGGAACTGCCTCGAAGGAGGCAACCATCAACCCTACCAGCCTCATCCCCAGACGGATGGACGGCCGAGGATTGGAAAGTAGGACCCAAGCCAACTCCTGAATCAGATGAATTTTGGACTGGGGGAAAAACACCCTGTGTCGACGAGAGTCCAACTGCATCCCCAGAAAGGACACCACCCTGGCCGGAGCGAGGGAGGACTTGGGGAAGTTGATCACCCAACCAAAGCTTTCCAGCGTGGAGACCACCATCCTGGTGTTTGTCTCGGATTGATTGAGCGACGGAGCCATGATGAGAAGGTTGTCCAAATAAGGTACGACACGAATGCCCCGAGACCTGAAAATGGCCATCACCCCTGCAAGCACCTTGTTGAACACTCTTGGAGCCGAGGTAAGGCCAAACGGAAGTGCCACGAATTGAAAATGCTGATCTTTCATCACGAATTGAAGAAAATGTTGATGAGCCTGGCAGATGGGAACATGAAGATAAGCATCCTTGATGTCTATGGACGTCATGAAGTCCCCCTGTCGAAGGGAACCGACGGGCGTACGCAAAGTTTCCATGCGAAACTTCCGAATACGGATGAATTTGTTGAGTCATTTCAGGTCCAGGACGGGACGAACCGACCTGTCTTTTTTGGGGACTGCGAAAAGATTGGAGTAGAAACCGAGGCCCATCTCTAAGTGCGGTACCGGCCGGATGACCGCCATTTCTAACAGATTCTTTACCGACGCCAGGAGCCCCTGTGCGGCTAAAGGATCGATGGGCACCTGAGACCGAAAGAATCGTGAAGGAGGGCGAGACTCGAATTCCAGTTTGTAACCGGACGACACCACCTCCCGGATCCATCTGTCCGGAACCTCCTGGTCCCAAACCTGGGAGAAGTGTCGCAATCGTCCCCCCACCCGCACGGGTGAGGGCAGCCCCTCATTGCTGAGCGGGCTTAACAGCAGGCTTGGGCTTGGTGCCCCAGGACTGAGCGGGACGGCCACGGCCCCTCCCCCGGGTCCAACCTGCACCTCTGGTAGCGGGAAAGGAAGCCCCCCTACCCGCTCTGAATCCCCGAAAGGAAGGCCTAACAGTACTTGCCCTCCGAAAGGGACGACGAGGCCTCTTGCGTTGAGGCATTTTACCACCTTTTGCAACTGAATCAATTTTATCACCAAACAGTCGCAAGCCCAAAAAGGGAAGTGCTGTAAGCACCTTTTTAGAAACTAAGTCCGCCGACCACTGGCGCAGCCATACTGACCGACGAATAGCCACCAGCATTGCCGCTGTCCTGCTACTCATAGCCAGCGCATCGTCCTCAGCGGTCAGAGCATAGGAAATAAAAGACTCACACTGCTTAAGAGCAGTAAACTCATTACAAGCGGGATCAAGATCCACGCATAGATCCTGAATAACGGACCTAACCGCCAATAGAAGAAGCGCCGAGGCACACACCGGCCGCATCGTCGATCCGGCACTAATAAAACCATGGCGAGCATACTGGTCAATCCGACGATCCTCACCATCCTTAAGAGCAGAGGTCTCAGAAGACTGCACCATAGCCGTGCTAGAGAGCCCTAGCACAGGGGTATCGACGTCAGGGGAAACCGACCAAAGCTTCACCAATTCTGGCGGAAAAGGATAGCGTTTATCCCAACTGGAAGGAATTCCAGTTAACCGCGTGGGATGTTCCCATTACTTAAGCACAACCCTCTCAAAGTGTTGTTGTCTGGGAAATACCAAACGCGGCTGAGGCACCTTAAACAACTCACTCTTTGGCAGGGCGACAGCCTCAGGCGGATCTAAATTCAAAATTTTAAACATTTGAGCCAGAATGGAGGGGGTGTCAAAGGAAACCCCCGCAGCCAGATCGCCAATAGCATCGACCTCAAGCTGATCTGCGGGCTCATCTGACTCCACAAGGAGTTCCCCCTCCTCGTCCAGGGAGTAGTCGGACCAATCCACAGGCTCACATTCCTCATCCTGTGAAGCAGGAGCTACAGGAGAAAGGTGTTTCCGCTTCGCAGTGGCCTTCAACCCTGCTTTAACGGAAACTATTTTCTCGAGGTTGGAGAATTGTGCAGACACCTCGGATTGCGAATCCCCACCTTTGACAATGTCACACGGGGTCCGGAACAGGGAGGGAGGGGTAGGAGATTATGGAAGTTGCGAGGAGCTAGAAGCCGGAGCGACGGACTGACGCACAATATTCTGCTTTGCACAAGGAATGCATAATATAACATCATCGCCTGGGAGCGGAGTCCCACAGCCCGCACACAGCCTGGATGGCCCAGAAAAGCCATTTCCGGTATTATCGGAAGCCTCCATATGGTGATTTATGGTATTCGCACAACCGTGGGTTTTAGGCATAAGCCACCCGGGATGCCCCTTTAAATTAATGTCCCGGGAGGGAGGATTTAATTTATGATTATAATTATCCCCCCTTTTTTTTTTTTTTAAATATACGAATATATATATATCTATAAATATGTCCCAATTTAGAGTAATAGGACTAGCCAGGTATAATAGAACTAGGAAGCCACTGAATTGAGGGAATCCCAGGATCTGTGGGGAAAAACAACAGTAAGATCCCCAGAGAAAAAAGGGGGCAGCATGCAGTACAACATTCATGCAACAGTATAACACGTAGCAAAAACACATAGTAAAAACACCCCAGAGTGCTTAAAGAGGTCAAAAAGAATTTGAACCAGTTAACTTTTTTTTTTTTTTAAATCAATCATGAATATAAGAAAAAACGGCCCCACACGAGGTGAGGCCGCTTACCTGCCCAAGGCTGAAGCAAGGCTGAAAAACCAGGACAGCAGCAGCAGAGATGATTCACTTTCTGCGGCTGAGAGCCCCGCAGCTGACTTCTGATAAGAGGGAGGAAGTGCGGCTGGGGCCGAGCTGCACGTCGACGCCGCTCCAGCCACGCCCCCTCTGACGTCATCCGGGCCCCGCCCCCCTCTAGATTTAAACAGTGCGGCCCGCCAAGCGGCGGTGCCGCAAAACAAGAGGGCGCCCGACGCCCCCAGTAAACGGAGGGGGAGGGAAACCCTTGCTAGGGAGTATGAGGCCCTGCGCCTAAAGCGCCGACATTGCGGCCCGCCGAACGGCGGTGCCAAAAAACGAGAGGACGCCAGGTCAAAGGGAGGGAAGAGGGGGGGGGGAAAGAGTGTCACAGGCAGCATCAGCCATGCCTGCCACAGCGCGGCCCACCCCGGCCACCCTAAAGCGGGACTAAACTCAGGCCATTCAGGCCCACCAGCAGCCCGCACAATGGCGGAGCTGCCAGCGAGAGGAGAGAGGACTAATCAGTGTGGGCAATCCGTAAAAAAGAGAGAGATAACCAGTCAGGCCGTGTGCACCCATCCTGCGGTGCTGACCTGAACACTGACAAGGTGATCCACACAAGTAAACACACAAGTAAAACACCACATGCATATACACATCCCTCAAGCCACCCCCCCCCCCATAGTGAAGGGAGAAGGGACCGTAACGGGAGAGCAAGGGGAACCTCGGGACAGGGGCATCCCAAATCCGGATCACCATGCCGGATAGCCGCATTGCCCCCCACAAGAGGTCGAGCGGAGGAGATAAGCTCCTAGGCACCTATAGTGCCATCTACCAATTGCCCAGTGAGCAACCTGGGCTGGGGGGCTTCCATTTAACCATATAGGTAACAAACAATCAAACTGGGCAGAAATAGACCAAAAGGGGGTGCCGGGGTAAGATCCCGGCTACCTGCAAGCAGGAGACTTCATTCTTCTGTCTTGCCATGCAGAGAGAAAAACACTGGTGTTAAATGGGAGGTACCAGGTATATATAGGCCGGAAGGGGGCTCGTTACAAGACTTCCTCTCTGCAACAGCGTCACCTGGCGGTGAGTAACCCAATTGTGAAGAATTAAAGGGGAAGCGGGGTGTGTGGCACACTGAGAATATTTCAAGTTCTCCATAGAGCACAGAGCGGGACGGTTGTTGGGTAATGCGGATGCCCTGTCCCGGGCACATTGTTTGTCATGTGTCCACCCCCTCAGGGTTGAACAAAGGGGGGGGGGTATGTGGTAAGGTGCAAGGGGCCGTCGTTGACGGAAGGTATGTGGCACCAAGGTACCTGGCCTAGGTGCAGTAAAACCGTGTGTTTTGTTTGCCAGCATCCGCTGCTAATGGCAGTCTGGTGCTGAAGTTAGTATAGCTGAAAGGCTAACCCGGGACGGTTTTACTGGGATGGAGTAGAGCAGGGTGGGACTCCATCCCACTACCCAGATCCGGGTTTTACAGGCCGCATAAATAGCCTGGGGAGTCAGCTGTGCACTGTCTGTGACTGGAGCTCAAAGGACTAAAAAATACAACTCTGTGAAGTACTCACCTGTAGAGTTGGTATTATATGCAGACAGCACGTCCTGCTCCAGACATAGTCCTTACATGTGGGTATACCTCCGCCTTCAGCGCCGTGCACTGCAGAATCATGAAGAAAATAAGCTCCCCCCGGCCCTACATATACCGAGGGACCTCCCACAAATCCGCAGCATTGAAAAGCAGTGAGAGAAGAAGTCAGGAGGAAAACAACCACCCAGAGACTGGCAATAATATCCAAGATAATAATCACCACACAGGGGATCCAGAACAAGGTGAATCAGGGTTGAGTGGAGCAGGACGTGCTGTCTGCATATAATACCAACTCTACAGGTGAGTACTTCACAGAGTTGTATTATTCTAAGCAGACAGCACGTCCTGCTCCAGACATAGTCCTTACATGTGGGACATCCAATAGCAGTGTCCATAAGTAGGGTGGGATCCCCATGAGAAAAGGCACAGCCAACCAAAACAGCGCTATCGCCTGTAACCTGGCTACCAGGAGCAACTAGAGCAAAGCTCTAACTTAACTTATGAAGCCTTACAAGGCTGATGAAACACGAGCAGAGAACTAGTTAGCCTGCTCAACAACCAAGTGCATAAGGCCAAAACCAAGCACCGGTAGAAGAAATCCAAACCAAGAGAGAAGAATGAATCTCCCTTAGACTCTACTGAGGACAAACAGGGCGAGCCCTGGAACCTCTCAAGGAACTGAGATGGGGGACCAACTCCAGCCATGCCATAAGAACTCTAGTACCCATGGGTAAAATCTCATTCCATAGGGAATAGAGAGCTAGTCACAGCCATCCAACTAGGGCGCCAACTCCCAACATAGCTGGTAGAAAAGGGAGAAGAATAAAAAAGGGAGGGATCTAGACCCAACCCTCCAAAAAGAAGACACCCCCAGAGGGAACATTTCTGATAGGGTGAATAAGGAACGTCCAAACCCTGTGAAGGGGATGACGTAGTAAGGAGCCTAACTAGGCATAACAGCCCACATGAGAGGGCACACAGTACAACTGTCTCCAGCAGAAAATGCGAACCAAACCACACAGGGCCAATCATGGCCCCCAGTGCAACAGTTCACCCTTGCCACAGCAAGCCTGTGCAGAACCCCACCTAGCAGGGTGTAAGAAGGGTCAGACAAGGGGTAGAATATCCAGACAAAAGGCCAGACTAGGTCACCGTGACCAAGGCCAGAGAGTCCTGGGACAATCACCCAGGGCAACGAATTAGGATTGTAGCGATAACCCTTATCGCCGGAGGGCTTCACCGCCCGAGACGTCCTTTTCCCAATCGTAAGAGGTGCTGCTGGAATTCCAGAGTCGTCCGTGAGGAAACAGGAACAGCCCTTACAAGGGCTAGTGAATTGTAATATAGCGTTTCCCCCAATAAGAGACAGAACTTCAGTATTGAAGGTGAAGAGTTTTTATTAGTGCCACTCTAGGCCTTATATACACAAGTCTCCATGCAATGGGACCTCCCCCGTGGACCTCATGACAAATACACAGACCAACTCTGCCGGTGACGCAATCAGCAAAACAATAGGCGTCTGTAATACACTCAATCAGAACAATGCCATTGCCTGTGACGTAATCAATTAACACAAAGGCAGTTTATAATACAATCCAAACTACAATGACCTAATTAAGAAAAGGCCAGTGAATGGCCCGGTGGGCAACTGAATAGTGATGACATCCAAAAGACAGAGCGTCTGTCACAATGCCCCCTTTTTGTGGAACACCCGGCAGACCCGGATTGACCCTGTTCGGGTTAACGTGGGGCTGTCCGGACTCTTGTTATGGGCAGAGTTCTGTGTAAGGACAAGTCTGCACATAGTGAGTAACCGGACTAAACATTGACGTAGGCTGTACATAGGAATCGGTCATGGGTGGGGTCCAAACATTGGGATATTGTGGCGTTGGTGAGTTCAGCACCAAAGTCCTTGGTTGGATGTGTGCACAGGTGCTTTGCTTTCTTATAGCTGGTCCAAGTTTCAATCTCTTTCTATGGTAGCTGATCGGAGAATCCACAATCTTCTGCACATCTACATCATCGTAAAAGTAGACAAAACCATAACCCTTAGAAACGCCAGAGGCATCCCTAATAATTTTGACACTCTTTACAGCGCCATACTTTGAAAAAACATCCTTAATTTCAGGCTGATTAATCCGACGGCCAATGCCCCCAACAAAAATAGTGTTTGGCATACGTTTCCCTTCTGGAAGGATGTAACCTGATGGCTGATCCTCTTCTTGGCTTCTTGTAACAGACATGACGTGATGCAGACGAAACCCCTGGGTCTCCCCGACCAGTGGGCTGGAGTCGGCAGCTCGGGCTGGAGACCGGGTTGTAACAGGGTTGACGCTGGCTGGTCCAGAGGTAGCGTAGGCAGAAGTCATTGGTCCTAGATCATTTCCCAATAGTACTTCTGCTGGTAAGTTGTCCATAAGTCCCACCTGTACCCTGCCGGATCCAGCGCCCCAGTCAAGATGTACTCGGGCGGTGGGGAGTCGAAACACAGCTCCTCCTGCCACCCTTACTGCAACGGTGTGTCCAGTGCGGTCTTTGTTCTTGACCAAATGAGGTTGGAGCAAGGTAAGTGTGGCTCCGGTGTCGCGTAATCCTTGCGCGGTGCGCCCATTGACTCGTACCTCCTGGCAATGGTGCTGTCGGTTGTCTTGGATGGCCGCTTGTACGGGATCAGCTTCATACAGTACCCCCAGATACTCTTCCGAACTGCTCTCAGCTTCCAAACAGTGTGCCACAGGAGTACGGGAGGTGGAAGGTTGCTTTTGCCCCCACGTGTTTCGGGGAGGCTCTAGGGCGCAATCACTGCGATAATGTCCCCATTGTTTGCAACGATGGCACTGAACTGTGGAGAGGTTCGGTTGCTGCGCTGGCCTATGTGGCCGAGAGTCACGAGTTGGCGCTGAAGCCACAGGTGCTTGAAATTTGATGGGAGGTGGTGGTTTTGGAGCGGACTGTTCTGTCTGGCGAGCATCGGTGTACTCGTCGGCTAGACGAGCAGCCTCAGGTAGCGTTAGAGGCCTCCGGTCACGTACCCACTCTCTTAGCTCTGGTTGCAGGGCATTGAGAAAATGTTCTAGTAAAAACAACTGTAGTACATCCTCAGCGGTCGTGGCTTTGCATCCAGTGACCCAGTGTGATGCTGTACGATGGAGGCGACATGCCCACTCCGTGTAAGAATCCCCTCCCTTCTTTTGGGATTCCCGAAATCGTCGCCTGTAGGCTTCCGGGGTGACAGCGTACCGGGCTAACAAAGCCTCCTTTACCAGATGGTAGTGTGGTAAGTCCGCATCAGGGATGGCCCGGAAAGCATCGGAAGCTTTCCCAGATAGTTTCCCTGATAATATGGTGACCCATTCCTCCGTGGGTACCCGGTGTAAAGCGCACTGGCGTTCAAAATCGGCCAAAAATCCGTCAATCTCGTCATCACTTTCCTGGAAGGACTTAAATGCTGCAAATGGAATCTTTCTCCCCCCAGTGTAACTGAGGCTGAGAGGCTGCTGGGTTGAAAGTCGCCGATCTTCCCTTCGCTTACTGGCCTCTGCCTCTGCTGCGGCAAAGACTCGGTCGATCAGTTCCTGTGATGGATTCGGGCCATAGACCGACAATCTGTTCCGAACCGCTTGAACAAGAGCAGCGTCTTCATCGATCTCTATATTGGTTTCAGTCCTCACTGCTGCATGATCCATTTCGATCAGCTCGGCTATCAGTTCCCGACGTGGGCGGTTGCTAGCTGACCTTCCCCGGCTCTCGAGTAGATCCTTCAGGGTCAGCCTTTTCAACTTGTCCTACTGACTCTCCATCAGGGTAGCACTCTCTCTGGGTACAAAGGACCATCCGACCGCTTGCCACCACTTGTAGCGATAACCCTTATCGCCGGAGGGCTTCACCGCCCGAGACGTCCTTTTCCCAATCGTAAGAGGTGCTGCTGGAATTCCAGAGTCGTCCGTGAGGAAACAGGAACAGCCCTTACAAGGGCTAGTGAATTGTAATATAGCGTTTCCCCCAATAAGAGACAGAACTTCAGTATTGAAGGTGAAGGTGAAGAGTTTTTATTAGTGCCACTCTAGGCCTTATATACACAAGTCTCCATGCAATGGGACCTCCCCCGTGGACCTCATGACAAATACACAGACCAACTCTGCCGGTGACGCAATCAGCAAAACAATAGGCGTCTGTAATACACTCAATCAGAACAATGCCATTGCCTGTGACGTAATCAATTAACACAAAGGCAGTTTATAATACAATCCAAACTACAATGACCTAATTAAGAAAAGGCCAGTGAATGGCCCGGTGGGCAACTGAATAGTGATGACATCCAAAAGACAGAGCGTCTGTCACAAGGATCTTAACCAGGACAGAGTCTCTGTAACAGTCACAGGGCCACGGTCCGAACCAGTAGGCTCATTGAGACACTAGGGAAGGCCCTCCCAGCACAGTAGGACAGCCAACGAGCCAATACCAATGAAGCGCAAGGAGTGTAAACAAACTCCACTAAATCAGAGCCAGACCCTACAAGAAGGGTCAACCTGTTCCGAGACCTTCTCGGATAAGAGCTGGGACAGGCCACTGACCAGACAGACCAAGAGTCCCCAAGAGACAAGGCCTAAGGGAAACAGACCAGCAAGCTAGGGCCCAACAAGGCACAATGTGATGACCTACCAATGGTATGAAAATGGGCCCCCCTAAAGGGGCCCCCCTTAGGTACCTCAGGGAATTTCATAAGGAATAGAACCCCTTTAGTGACCCTGCCAGACCTGGTCCCCATGGTGACCATCTACAGGGATAGCAAGAAGGAAGTGATGTCCATCAACAACTTCCATGAGTAGACCAACCAGAAGGGAACCCCCATAAAACAGGGGGAACGTACTGATCTATTTCCAGGGGTGTTGGAACCCCATCCAGGATAAGTAACCCAAGGTGCCGCAGGCCCCAGGGGCATCTGGGAAAGAGAACAGCCTCGGGCCGCCAGCAATAGGCCCACCAGCCGCAAGGAGAATGTAATGAGATTACACAGAGGGCAAGGCCCCTTCCATACCAAGGCACCCAAATCAGAAGGGAAGGTTGAACCTGGACCCATCGAAATGCCACCCCGTAGGGAGAGTATGAATCAGATTACACCAAGTAATAGATGTGCCTAAGCACCAATCCAAAAGACTCCAAGAGAGCCCCAAGTCAAAGTAGAAACTAGTGCGGACAGCACCGGTGAATGAGCATGAAAGCGCTCCCGTACTCGCCTTGGCGAGCCATCTGGGAACAGGGGAGGGACCCCAGACAAGACCCTAATCTAAAGAATGGTCCTGTAACACCGGCTGGAAAAAAGGACTAGGCGTCCAGAGTGAACAAGGGACCGAAAGGGAAAAGGATCCTTGCATGCATCCAGAGGTTCACTTGACAAGGGCGTCTGCGGCCCCACAGATGGATACCAAGTAGGCAAAGCCTGTGGAACCTAGATGCCCGGTCTAAACCGCCGGACCTGGGCAGACTGCGTCATCCCGGGGGAAGAGCAGAGTGAATGCAATTATCAGCCAAGGCCAAACTAAAAGAAGGCCCAGACCCCCCAGGCCAGACTCAACCTGTGTCCAAACACTAAAGGATACAACGGGGACTAGAATACTGGCTAATTTTGAAGGGAACTGCCCTAAACATTCCATTCTTTCAAAAACCACGTCCAGGAAGGCCATCACCTGCCATCGCCCGAACGAAGCATGGCATCCTGCCATAAGAGCCAAGTTCTGTGGCAGTTCCCTCGCCCGCAGGAGGGGGCGAGGGGTCCCTGCCCCTGGGTTGCCTGGCTGACCGTCTGCGCGAGGGCGCCTTACCCTTTTTGCCAAAAAGGTCCAACCTGGCCCCGAATAAGCGACGTCCTCGAAAGGGAATGGCAGTAAGGACCTTTTTAGTGTCACTGTCAGCCCCCCACTGTCGCAGCCAAAGCAGGCGACAAATGGCCACCACAAGAGCCGAGGTTTTAGCACACATTTTAATGGTGTCATCCATAGCTGAGAGGATAAATCTTACAAAAACGTCACAATCTGACAGTGCATTGAAGACCTCACAAGGGAGATCCTCCGGCTGTTGGTCAATTATCTTCCTGATCAGCGTCCTGGCGGCCACCCAGGTAACAGCCGCAGCACAGACTGGGCACAGAGCCGTCCCTACACTAGAGAAGGCATGGGAGGCCAATCTGTCCATGCGCCGGTCCTCGGCATCCTGAAGGGTGCGAGAGGGGGAAGCCGCCATGAAGGGAGGGTTAACAACCCCAATAATTGGAGCATCCACCTCTGGAGGAACTGACCATCGTTCAACCAAATCTTGGGGAAAGGGGTACTTCCAGTCCCAAACCCCTGGGACCCCCGTGAGTTTACAAGGGGATTCCCATTCCTTAGATATAAGATACTGGAAATGATCCTGATCCAAGAATTCCAGGCGCGGCGTCGCCGTGTGGAAACTCTCCCTCTTGGGCTTGGGAGACTCTCCCGGGGGAAAGATAGACAGCACTTCAAAAATCTTAATGAGGGGGCGTGGCTACGACATGAGAGAGTGAGGGCACGTTTTGGAGAGCTCCCGTTTAGCCCTAGTTTTTTAAGTGGATCAGTACCCCTATATTTCCCCTATTTAGCCTGATGAGGGGCGGTAAGAAGAGGAGGACGGGGGGCAACCCCAAAGGAACCCCAAGATCCACCATCGGCACCTTTTTTCCCCCCAAAGCCCAGCCGGGGCTTGTGGATCAGCCGTTCAAGATGGCGACGGACCAGCCGCATGCTCCCTGCGGGCAGACAGGGATTGGTCGGAGCGCCGGGGCAAGCCTTTCCCCCGAGGCTTCCCGAGAGGTGAGCGCCGCGGAGAACAACCTGAGACCTACCCTGAATGAGGCTGGAGGCGCGGGAGGCGAGGAGGTCCTGTGTGCCGTCGGAGCGGCGGTGCGGGTGTCTGGCGCGGCCGGCCGGCCGGGAAGCTGAACTGAGCGGCGGAGGGCGAGGGCGGCCTCCCGCCGCCGTGTATCGGAGCAGCTGTGGAGAAGAAGCCCCGGGGAGTGAAGTCAGCGGCGGCTCTGAGGTGAGCTGCGGAGGCGGGGAGAGGGGCCGCGGCGGTGCAGGCAGCAAGGAGCGAGAGCCTGAGGCGGACAGCTGCATGTCCCCCTTCCACGCCAGGCACGTGTATGAGGCTGGAGGTGGAGGCGGACTGGCACCACAAATGGAGGACTCCCCGGCGGGTCCCATTGTAATAAGGCGAAGTGGCAGTGGGCAGTTGTCATCTCCCGGAGGGCCCGTGTCACCGGCCTTAAGGGGGAACTCCCCTGCCGGCATAAATAATCAATATGCTGGGGCAATCACCCTAACCCCTACAAAAAAAAGATTGGTGCAGGTGGATCTCCATCCCGCCCCAGTTAGCCCCGGTTCCAGCAACAGCCCCCAGTATGGACACCTGCGGGGTCTCGGGCATAACGACCTGGAGTGGTCATCGGTATCCAGCATTGCTTCTGTGAACAGCACTGCCCCTGGTCAGGAGGGTGGTGGAGTCTCGAGAGATGCCGATGTGAGCCCCCCTCGACGTGTGGATGTTTCCCTGGCCAGCTCTTCCCCTGGGTCGCCTTTGGGGTCCCTTCCCGTCGATCAAGCATATGCAACTCCAACTGTTGACCCTAGTATCCAAGCTATTCTACAATACCTGCCGACGAAATCAGAGCTTAAGGCGGACCTGGAGGCAGTAGCGACCAGAATCGAGAGGGCGCTGCGCAGGGAAATTGAGGATATTCAGCAGAAATCGTCTGCCCTAGAAACCAAAGTCGCCACCCTCGAAGATTCCCGTGATGACCACGAGACCCGACTATCAAACTTAGAACGAATGCAAGCAATACATCATCAACAAATGACCGAATTTCGGCTCCAGGTGGACGACCAGGAAAATAGAAATAGGCGCAACAACTTGAAGATTCGTGGCATCCCTGAGTCGGTCCAAGCAGGGGCACTGCGTTCCTCAGCAACGGAACTGTTTAATTCCCTGCTGGGGAGACCCCTGGATGTGGAGGTGATCATCGACCGGATCCATAGAGTGGTGGGTCGCCCGGCCGGAGACCCGCAGGCCCCTAGAGACGTCCTGTGTAGGATCCACTTTTTCAGCGTTAAAGAGGACATCCTGCGAAGGGCCTGGGAGAGAGGCAGGTTTGATTGGAGGGGGTCACAGATCACAATACTACCGGATGTGTCGCGCCGTACCCTGCAGATGAGACGAATACTCCGACCTCTGCTTGACAAGCTGCGGGAAGTAGGGGCCTCATATAAATGGGGCCACCCTTTCCATCTCATTATTCGCAAGGACAATTCTGTTTTTGCCCTACGAAGTAAGGTGGACCTGCCCAGCATGTTTTTATTCTTAGGACTGGAGGCCTTCCCGATCCCGGATTGGCTGGACTTCAACCCGCCACCCCCGCTGCCGCAGAGGGCTCCTAGGCGGCCTAGGTGGGTCCGTGAGCGGGGCGGAGACGTGCCCAGGAGGATCCCAGATCTCCATCGCGAGCGGGGTGGGGGCGGGCCCCGGAGAAACCCAGTTCTCTGAGATCCTGTTCTTCGTTATTGCCATCCCCCGTTTGTCTCTTCACGTGCGGCACCACTAGGAGACACTGTCTACTCCTGAACTTTCAGCCACTGAGATGCTGGGGGGCCTTGTGGATGGGTGTTATGTCTTGTTGAATTGGACCTGTTTAATGTTTCACTCTCCGTGCCTTGGTTGCCCTTGCTCCAGTCTGGAGGGAGACGCTTGGCTGGTGGGGGGGCCGTCCTCTCTCTTCGATCCGTTGAATGCTGGGTCGGATGGTGGAGGGGGGGTGGCCCACCGTTCCCGGTCGGTGGGGCTGGGGCCACGCGAGCCCGGAAGCATAGCGATGTTTGTTAATACCTTAGTTAAGTTTAAAGTTTAAGTTCAAATGTTTGCTAATAACAGTTGTTTCTGCACTATAGCCAATGTGATTCTGGGGGAGTGGGGGGCTAGGGAGGGGTGGGGGGTTGCACAGAAATCAGGTCCAGCAGACGTGATAGTTGCCTGTTTACCTGACATGATGAAGAGGGGTCCGAAACCTAATAAAGGGCTATCGGAAGCACGCTCTGTCGTTGCGAGGCTACTTCCCCCAATAGGTTGCCGTGCCATCCTGTAGGGTCTTGACCTGCCAGGATCTGCGCAGGCAAGGGGATTTAGTTCCTGTCTATTAGTCTAATTTGCCTCCCCTGTAGGGAGGGCTTTCTAAAGGTTAGGTCTCGCCGGGCTTAGGCCAGGAGAGACACCTTATTCCTTTATATTTTCCTTTTAGTTTTTTTTCTCTCTCTTCGTCTTTCTGTTTTATCTGTCTCTATCCTCTTCCCCTCTTTCTTGGGGGACCCGGCCCCAGCCCTGAACACTAGCCACGGTAGATATACTCAGGGCATAGCGACCCCTGGTAGCTGTGTAGCCGCCCCACGTGTCACCTTCTCCTGATGGCTGACCTTAAAATATGCACGTTTAACGCTAAGGGGCTCAATGTACCTGAGAAGAGGGCGAAAATCTTGTATGGCTTCCATAAAGAGAGGGTAGATGTGGTCATGCTTCAGGAGACACATTTTTGCCTGGGGAAGATGCCAGAGATCAAAAACAGACATTATGACCGTTGGTTCCACAGCCCCAACCCCGTTAATAAATCCAAAGGAGTATCTATAGCCATACACAAGAACGTCCCCCTGGAGCAAGTGGAGGCCAAATCGGACCCGAAGGGTAGATTTCTATTTCTCAAGTTTGTGCTGTGTGAAGCGAGGTACACCCTGGCTAATCTTTACCTGCCCAACCAGGGACAGGTGGAGGCAGGTTTGGGGATGTTGCGAGCATTAGAGGAGTTCGCTGAGGGTACCTTGATTGTAGGGGGGGACCTCAACCTGACAATCGATCCGAGGGTGGATTCCTCTCAGGGCAGATCGGGGGTCTCCCATTCCGCACTCAACAAACTCCGTAGAGCCCTCCAGGCCCTGCAGGTGGTAGATGTTTGGAGGGTGCTGCATGGGGGGGAGAGGGATTACACCTTTTATTCCCACACCCACAACATGTATAGCCGACTGGACTATTTTTTCCTCAGCCACCATGCCCTTGCACGAGACCCGGTGGCCTCGATTGGGCAGATTCTTTGGTCTGACCATGCGCCTGTCTTCCTGACCCTCCCAATCCTACATGCGACCCCAAGGCAGTACACTTGGCGCCTTAATGACAATCTACTGAAGGATGTCACCTGTATGACAGAAATCAAAGCCACTATAGCTGGTTTCCATCTCGACCACTGCAGCGACGATACCCCGTTGCCAATCCAGTGGGAGGCGCTTAAGTGCGTGCTGCGTGGGATCTTTATTAAGCATGGAGCTAGACTCAAGAGGGAGCGGGCGCAGCAGATCAAAGTTACATTGGGTCGGATTAACGAATTGGAGAGTGCACATAAGTCCTCGTCTAGTCACACAGATCTGAAGGAGTTGTTGGAAGCTAGGCAGAAGCTGAGAGGCTTGTATGATCAGTGTTACCTCGGGTTTCGAGACAGGTGCAGAGCCCATTTCTATGAGCACTCAGACAAGTGTGGGAGGATGTTGGCTCGGTCGCTGCACCCGAGGCAGGGCTGTGCATTCATCCCCAGCATTAGAACTGTGGGAGGAACAGAAGTGCATAAAACCCCACTGATTGCCAATGAGTTCCAGACCTTCTACTCTGCTCTTTACAATATTGATGGATCAGCCGACTGTGGGATGCGGCAGGACTCTGCTGCTCTGATCGACAAATATATAGAGGAGACGGCCTTGCCCATCATACCCTTGGGGGAAAGCGAAGCCCTGGAAGACTCCATTAAGCGGGAGGAGGTGACAGATGCCATAGGGAAGACCCCAGCGGGAAAAAGTCCCGGCCCTGACGGGTTCACTCCCCGGTTCTACAAACTCTTGGGGCCCCTGATCGACCCCCTTTCTGGTGAAAGTGTTTAACTCAGTCTCTGAATGTAATCCCTTCCCGAGACAGGCCCTGGAAGCCCATATTGCGGTTATCCCAAAACCAGATAAGGATGTATCCTTGCCTGGCAGTTATAGGCCAATCTCGCTAATTAATATCGATGTTAAGTTATATGCCAAAATTATCGCCAATAGGATCCAGCCCCTACTCCCTTCATGGGTCAACAATGACCAGGTGGGATTTGTAACAGGAAGGGAGGCTAGGGATAATGTTATTAAAACTATTTCTCTGATGCACTATGCCCAGTCATGGAAGATACCGGCCTGTCTGTTGGCGGTGGATGCAGAGAAAGCGTTTGACAGGGTGCATTGGGGATTCCTGAGGGCCACTTTAGTGCAGGCAGGGATGGGCCCGGTAATGGTGGGGAGAATCATGGCCCTCTACCGGGATCCCACCGCTAGGGTGAAAATAAATGGAAATCTTTCGGGACCGTTTAAAATCAGAAATGGCACGCGGCAGGGTTGCCCTCTGTCCCCTTTACTATATGTTCTAGTGATGGAGCATCTTGCTAATGCATTAAGGGCCAACCCGTCGATTAAGGGAATAGCTTGTGGTGCGGAGGAATATAAACTCTCCCTGTTTGCCGATGACCTGCTTCTATATATCACTTCTCCCCACATTTCCCTCCCCTCTGTTTTGGCAGAGTTCGACCGATTCAGTCAACTCAGTAACTTTAAGGTTAACCTGTCCAAGACAGAGGGGTTGAATATCTCTCTGGGAACACAGACACAACAATTGCTAGAGGCGAACTTTCCCTTCAAATGGAAGACAGAATCAATAAAATATCTGGGGGTTAGGATATCTACAGATTTAGGGAGACTGTATAGGTTAAACTATGCCCCGCTCCTAAATGCCACACTGAGCAGTCTCCAGGCGTATGGGCGGAAACAATACTCTTGGCTCGGTCGAATTAATATCCTGAAAATGGATGTGTTGCCTCGTTTCCTGTACGTATTCCAGGCCTTACCGATTGCTCCAGAGCGAGGGTTTTTCAAGTTGCTCCAGGCAGCCTTCTTTAAGTTCATCTGGGGCGGCAGGAGGCCCCGGGTGAAGAGGGATACATTGTGTAGACCAAAGTCCAGGGGGGGGCTGGGAGTCCCAGACCTCAAGACATATCACGCGGCGGCGGTCTTGGTGCGGCTCACGGATTGGTTCCACCACAGGGAGAGTAAGCAATGGGTGACTCTCGAGGGGGACATCTCCCCACTTGGGTTGACAGCCTTGCCTTGGGTGGAGCCATCCCGTCGCCCTGGGAGACAGGAGCTCCCATATCTGGTGGGTCCCCTGCTGGCCATGTGGGACAGGATCATAAAACAGAAAAAGATCTCGCATAGACCGGGCCCCCTTACCCCTCTATTTGACAACCCGGCATTTCCTGCTGGGGTGGGCGTCTCAACATTTCTCATCTGGAACTCCACCGGGAATGTGGGGCTGGGGGACGTGGTCTCTGGGTCTGGCCTTCCCGCCCTTGCGGACCTCCGGGGGCGTGGCTTGGGTGGGCGTGGATTGTCCTGGCTCCTGCATGCCCAACTGGAGGCATTTGTTAACTCATTTACCCCCAGACTGGTGTTGTCCCGCCCCCTCACAGAGCTAGAGAAGATTCTTAAGGCTCCGACCCCCCCCACACATGTAATCTCTGGTCTTTACAAGATTCTCCGGGAGGGAGGGGAGCTTCCTCAGTTCTGTAGGAGGTGGGAGGAGGAATTGGGACAGTCATTTGAGACGTGTGAGTGGGAGAAATCCTTTATCTTGACTCACAGATTCTCTATGGCATGCAGGGCTCAGGAGAAGAATTACAAACTATTGTCCAGATGGTATAGATGCCCCGCGGACCTGGTACGTTTTGGGGGTGCGGAATCAGGGGATTGCTGGAGGTGCAATAAAGCCCCGGGGACACTTACTCATATCTGGTGGGAGTGCCCAGCGGTCAGGACCTTCTGGGGAAGGGTGCTGGGAATCTTTGCATTTTTGACGCTCCAGAGCGTCCCTAATCTTCCCCAGGTGACCCTTCTGTCTATGCTTCCGGGGTCGGTGGAGGCGGGGGGGAGGGGACTCCTGAGACACCTTCTCACAGCGGCTAGGACTGTGATACCTCGTCACTGGCGGACTAATGTTGCCCCATCCTTGTTGGAATGGTACGGAGAGGTGGAGAATATTAGAAGGATGGAGGAGCTGGCCCTGGAGAGAACTGATGGAGGAACCCAGAAGTACTCAGGGGTATGGGTGGTTTGGGAAGTTTCTAAAAAAGCTCCTGACTTTCAGGATCTCTTGAAGGATATTTAGTGGTCAATAGAAGGAGTGGGGGGCATGGGGGCGTCCTGGGGGAAATGGGTGAAGTTCGGTGCTTGGGTGAGGGGGTACGGATTCCTTGTTTTCCTTTTTTCTTTATCTCCTTCTCTTAGTTTCTTTGTTTTCTTTGTCTCCTTTCTCTTTTTCTGTTTCGCACTTTTCAGGGCATGTCCTCCTCTCCCGCTCTCTCCTTGAGGGGCGGGCGGGTTGGATGTGACAGTTCAGACCTGGAGACACCCCAGAGGGCCGTCTGGTGACAGGGGTGATTCGTAAATTTTCTGGCTGGCCCATGCGATGGGCATTATTTAGCGCTGACAACTTTACTCTCACAGCCCACCCACGGGTATTAATTAATAGGCCGTGGGACAGGGGACTATAGCCCCTTGGATAATAAACAAAGATCTGAAGTGTCTTGAATTGATGCCATGTATGCCCTGTTCAGTATCTGTGCATGTATGTTTTTTTTTATTTATTTTCCATTTTCTCTGTATAATTTCTGTGCTTACTTGAAAATCTAATAAAAATATATTGCAAAAAAAAAAAAAAAAAAAAAAAAAAAAAATCTTAATGAGTAACTCATCAGTTTCACACAGGCCCCAGGACTCCGGGCCAGAACCGTCGCGGTTCCAAGACAACTCATCTGAAGAACTGGACCCTGAGAACAGATCACCGTCCTCGGACTGATCCAGATCCTGCATAGCAGCAGGTTCTTCGGTTTCAGTGGAAGACCTATAGCTAGGTTGCTTCAGGGATCGTTTCTTCCCAGCGCCTAAGCGCTCTGCCAAGCCTGACATAATATGCTCCGCGGTGGGAAGCTTGCGCGGCACTACTTGCTGGTCATCCCCGCTCGAGTGCGACTCATCAGGAGTGAGATTCAAGTCCGGGGAGACAGGTGTATTGAAGCGAGGTGCAGGTACAGGCAAGCCTGATTGCAGGGCCAGCGCTTGTTCAGCACACGGTCCGCAGACCAGTGCTCTGTCAGCGTCAGCGTGGGGTTGTCTACACATGGTAAACAGCCGGTCTTGTCCCCGCCGGACCCCGGACACCAAATTCTGAGATGCCTTCATATGGTGATTAATCTAGGAAATATGCCGGAAGGGATTTATGCTGTAAGCAACCCTGGATGCCCCAAACCCGCTGGGAATGTGGGAGATTCTAATATGACCCCGTGAGATATATATATATATCAGGCCGGGAGAAGCCACTGGAAGCTTGGAGTCTGAAAGACATAAGGGGAAAAGAAGGTGTCAGGGCCATGCGCAACACAAAAAGAAAATTAAACGAACGTCCGTGAGGGCACTTACATCAACCAAGGGAGGAGGAGGATCGTGACCACGCGCGCGCTGGAGACCGACAAAATGGCGCCAGCGAACCTCGAAGGGCGGGCCAGAGCTATAGGTGACGCGGAACGCGCCAAACCAGACCACGCCCACCAGGAGAGTGCGAAGCTCCGCGGAACAAGACAGGAAAAGAACAGAAATAACGCCATGGCGTCGCGAGACGGAGCCGCCTTACGCGCCAAGTCACATATTTTAAGGCGCAGCGGGCAACGTAAAAACAAAGTTTAAAGCGCGGCTCTGACCCCCCGAAACCGATAGGGCTAAGGCAAGGCATGTGATATGGCAAGATTAGGCCAGCGTACACAACCCCCCCCCCTCTTTTTCCCCCCACTAACGGGGGGGAACTAAGGAAGAAGGTGACCCAGCACTCGGGGTTCACCGCTACATGGGGCATGGGGCAAGGTGCGGGAGGGGCATCCATTATGAGGCTCACCATTAGCCTAAACCGCCTACCCCATGGATGGAGATTGCGGTGGAGCATGGCTCCGTAAGCACACTAGGTGCTGCCTACCTTCACCCGACCAACGCAGCCCAGGCTGGGAGGCAGGTTACTCACAAAGAGGACGGGTGGAAATAGTCCCGCAGGGCCTCGGGCTGTCAAGCCCCGCTCGCCTGCTAGAGCGTGATACTTCATGTCTTCGCAGTTTCAGCACTGCAGAGGAATCTGGGGATTTGTGGGAGGTCCCTCGGTATATGTAGGGCCGGGAGGAGCTTGTTTGCTTCATGATTCTGCAGTGCACGGCGCTGAAGGCGGAGGTATACCCACATGTAAGGACTATGTCTGGAGCAGGACGTGCTGTCTGCTTAGAATACGCTGTTTGCCTGTCTGATGGACTTATGCTGCATTTTCCTGAAAAGGTGATGTAACCCGAAAGGGCATATGCTTTTATGGATTTTGGTGTAAATAAACATGGACTTTAAGTTTAACTTTTCGCCTCTATACTGCAAACATCCTGCTGTCTACCAGAGCTAATCATCACATTAGTCAGACATCATGTTACAGCTTCTCAGTTACACCTCACATCTAGGAAAGATAAATGGTCTACAAAAAGATAGACATGCGTCATCTTCTCTGCCCCTTTCCCTTGGAGAGATGTAACAATTTTAAACAACTATGAGTTTTTTTACAGTAGTGCAGCATGTAACAAATATCAGCTGTGCAGGGCCAGCTACTGTTGTCACTCATGGAGGAGTATTTATACACAGCCAAGTCTTCAGGTGGGTGAGAAAATGTACATGTAAAATATGCCAAATTTAGGCGTTAATGTGACCTCTGCCCATGGCAGATCTGCAGACAGTGGATGCATCCCCAGCATCTGGTGGCTGATAAGTGCCCTGGCAGCCAGCAATTCAGATAGGAGTGTGTCTCAACCTGCGGGGAAAGTGAGGATGCCTCGGTACCCTATGCCGGAGCTCTTCTTCCAAACAGAGCTGTATACTGTGCATGGATATTCAGAGCATACAGTGCTGTTTGGAAGAGAGCCCGAACATATGCTGTAGGACCATGGGTGAATTTTAAGAGCGATCTGGGGAGTTCCACACAGAAAAACAGATCAAAACCCATTAGCAATCCTAACCCCTTCCTGAGCTAATACAGCACGATCACTGAACTGAGAAAAATACCATTTTGTGATTACTCACCTGTAAAATGGTTATTACAAGTATGTCACACACCCCGCTTCCGAATATTCATGACACTTGGGTAACTGTCCTGTAGAGGGCGATCTTGCAGAGATGACATGAAAAAAAGGAGCCCCTCCTGGCCCATAAATACCTGGGACCTACCACCATTCCCCAGTATAAGACAGGGGCCAGGAAGAGCCAAATATAAACAGCAAAGAAAAAGGTACACCATATAAAGGATCCCAGAAAACCAAAAAAGGGCGGGATGAAGCAGGGTGTGTGACATACTGGTAATAACCATTTTACAGGTGAGTAATCACAAAATGGTATTATTCCCAGTATGTCACACACCCCGCTTCCGAATATTCATGACACTTGGGATATCCAATAGCAGTGCCCATAATGGGTGGGGATCCCAAAAAGGCAATAATGCAAACTTAAACTACTGCAGCTTGCAGAACTTTGCGGCCAAAAACAGCATCCGCTGAGGCCCGCACACGCACATCAACCTTATAAAACTTGGAAAAAGTATGAACAGAAGACCAAGTAGCAGCCTTACAAACTTGTTCAACAGAAGCCTGATGCTGAAAAACCCAAGATGATCTGACAGCACGAGTAGAATGAGCAGTAACACGAAAAGGGGGAACCCTCCCCTTGGTAGAATAGGCCCCAACAATGGCCTGTCGAATCCATTTACTAATGGAAGACTTAGCGGGCGCCAGACCTTTCCTGGGCCCGGAGGGCACCATGAAAAAGGCATCAGTCTTACGAAGGAGAAGTAGCCACCAAATAATATTTCACACATCAAACCACATCCAAAGAATGTAAGGTCCTCCCCTTGTCATTACTAGGCTTAGGACACAAGGAAGGGAGAACTACATCCTAATTGAGGTGGAAGGCCGAAACCACCTTAGGAAGGAAATCCGGCTTAAAGCGGAAATCTAGTCCAGGTGCCTCTCAAAGGAGCCTGAATAGACAAGGCCGCCAACTCAGAGACACGCCGAACAGAGGTAAAAGCCACCAAAAAGGCAACTTTCTGAGCGAGCAGAGAAAGAGCAATATCATGCACCGGCTCAAAAGGGGGCCCCTGGAGAGCCGACAGAACCAAGTTTAAATCCCAAACCGGCAGCAAGGGTTTTCTAGGAGGCCGCAGATGAGTAATCCCCTGGAAAAATGTCTTAACCAGGGGATGAAGGCAAAAGACCTTTGAAAGAAAACCGCCAGGGCAGAAAACTGCCCTTTCAAAGTACTAAGCTGGAACCCCGAGTCCAGACCATGTTGAAGAAACTCCAGAATTCTGGGAATAGAAAACACCCTACAAGGCAAGGCCCTAGCCTCGTACCAGTTAATATAAGACTTCCAAGTGCTATAGTAGACGTTACAGGAAGATCTCTTCCTAGCTCTAACAAGAGTCTGAACCACCGCATCAGAAAGACCTTCCTCCTTTAAGATGGAAGTTTCAGCAGCCACGCTGTCAAAGCCAGTGTTGGTAAATTGGGGTAGCGTAGCTGACCCTGGGTGATAAGATCCGGAAGAAGAGGCAGATAAAACTGATGTACTGCCAGCCGCACGACGTCTGCGAACCACACTCGTCTTGGCCACCTTGGAACCACCAGAATTGCTGGTGCCCCTTCTAGAGTTAGCTTGTGCACCACCTTGCCCACCATGGAGAAGGGGGGGAACAGGTACAGAAACCCCAGTTCCCTCCAAGCCAGGGACATGGCATCCACTGCCATGGCCAGAGGATCCTGAGACAGAGACACAAAGGCAGGAAGCTTGTGATTGTGACGAGAGGCAAAAAGATCCACCTCCGGAGTCCCCCACTTGTGACAGGGACTGGAATACCTTGGAACTGACAGACCATTCTCCTCGGCGAGAGGATCTCCTGCTCAGGGAATCCGCCTTCGTGTTCTCCACTCCCGGGATGTAAATGGCTGAGATGCATGGGACATTGCTCTCTGCCCAAACAAGGATCAGAGATACCTCCCTGAGGGCACTCCTGCTGCGAGTCCCTCCTTGGTGATTGATGTAAGCGACCGCCGTCCGATCGGACTTGAACTGGCAATCCCTGCAATAGAAGAGTCAAGCGAGACAGAACCAACCTGAGGCCCCCATAACCCCTGGAACTGATGTTCCCTCCAGAAGTCCCCCCCCCCCCAGCCCGACAAGCTGGCGTCTGTGGTGACCGTTTCCCAACAAGGGGGCAGAAAGGATCTGCCCTTCAACAGATTGTTTGACACTAGCCACGACTGAAGGGACTGCTAAGCCCGGGGAGACAGCAGACAAGACTGATCCAATGACAGCGGACACTTGTACCAAGTCGCTAGAAGATGGAGCTGAAGCGTCCTCATGTGAAACTGGGCAAAAGGGACTGCCTCGAAGGAAGCCACCATCAGACCTACCAATCTCATCCCTAGCCGTATAGACGGGCAAGGATTGGAAAGCAGAAGCCGAATCAAATCTTGGATCAGAAGAATCTTGGGCTGAGGAAGGAACACCCTGGCCTGAAAGGCATCCAGAGTCATGCCCAGAAACGAAACCTCCCTGGACGGGGAGAGGGAGGACTTGGGATAGTTGATCACCCAGTCGAACCTCTCCAGCATGGATACCACCACTCTGGCGTATAGCTCCGCTTGGCTGAGAGAGGAAGCCAAAATGAGAAGGTCGTTCAGGTATGGTACAATGCGAATGCCCTAGACCCTGAGGAGGCCCATCAACCCCTCCAATACCTTGGTGAACACCCTCGGAGCCGAGGTAAGCCCGAATGGAAGGGCCACAAACTGAAAATGCTGATCTTCCACCACGAACCTGAGGAATCTCTGGTGTGCCAGGAAGATAGGTACATGCAGATACGCATCCTTGATGCCTATGGACGTCATGAAGTCCCCCTGATGAAGAGAATCGACGGCTGAACGCAAGGTTTGCATGCGAAACTTCCTGAAGCGGATAAACCGATTGAGGAGCTTCAGATCCAAAATGGGTCAAACGGAGCCGCCCTTCTTGGGCACCGTGAATAGATTGGAATAGAATCCCAAGCCCCTTTCCGCGGAAGGCACCGGGCAAATGACAACCATGTCCAGATAACTTACTGCCGCCCGAAGCCCCTGTGCGGCCAGCGGATCCGAAGGCACTCGAGACCTGAAGAATCTGGGAGGAGGCCAGATCTCGAATTCCAGCTTGTAACCGGAAGACACCACTTCCAGAATCCATTTGTCTGAGACCTCCTGGTCCCAGACCTGGAAGAAGTGCCGCAGCCGTCCCCCCACCCGCTAGGGTGAGGGCACCCCCTCATTGCTGAGCTGGCTTAGCAGCGGGCTTGGGTTTGGAACTCTAATTGTGACCTGGACGGGCACGACCTCTGCCTCTACTCCAGGAATCACCTCTGAGGGTAGAAAAGGCCAAAACCCTGCCAGTTCTGGCACCACGAAAGGAAGGGTTAAAGGAGGCCGCCCCCCGAAAGGGACGACGTTGCCTCTTACGCTGAGGTAACTTCCCTCCTTTCGTGACAGAATCTAATCTTTCTCCAAAGAGCCGCAATCCCACAAAGGGAAGTGCTGTAAGCGACTTTTTGGCCACAAAATCAGCCGCCCACTGGCGCAACCACACCGATCGCCGAATAGCTACAAGCAAGGCCGAGGTTCTACCACACATGACCATGGTGTCATCCAAGGCGGCAAGCACAAAAGACATGAATAATTCACACCGCTTAAGGGAGGCGAACTCATCACTAGCCGGGTCAAGGCTGGAGGTACTCAACAGGTCTTTAACCACAGACCTGGTAGCCACTGCCAAAAGCGCCGAAGCACAAACAGGCCGCAAGGCTGAACCGACACTAGCAAACGCGTGGCAAGCCATCTGATCAATGCGTTTATCCTCACCATCTTTGAGAGTGGCGGAGTCAGGAGACTGCAAAATAGTAGTATTGGATAACCCGAGCACCGGGGCATCCACCTCGGGAGGGGACGACCATCGTTTTACCACGTCCACCGGAAAGGGATACTTTTTATCCCAACCTTGAGGAATACCTGGAAGCCGAGTAGGCTTCTCCCATTCCTTAAGAATAATGCCATCAAAATGCTTTTGATTTGGGAACTCCAGTCCCAAAGAATTCCCCTTTTTGAGGAGCGGCCTCCTCAGGAGGAGAAATTGCCAGAACCTCAAAAAGGTGAGCCAAGACCTTCGGGATATCCACAGCATCCCCCTGCCCTTGCTCAGTATCAGCACCAACAAACTGCTGATTGTCAGAACCCTCAAATAATTCCCCCTCTTCTAGCGGGGAATAATCAAAATCAAACTCAAAGGCCAGCGCGGCTGGAGACAAATGCTTTCACTTAGCCGAGGCCTTTCTGGCAACAGAGCCAGAAATACATTTCTCAATATTAGCCAGTCTGGCACATACATCAGATTGCGACTCCCCACCTGTGACAACATCACTAGGGGTACGGATAAGGCAGGGTGGGGAAGGAGATGAGGCCGGGACCCCGGACCCAGAAGCCTGGGCCCCTGACTGCTGCGTTATGGCCCGCTGAGCACAAGGTATGCAAACAAGTACATTATCCTCCGCAAGGGATGCCCCACAACCCAAACACTGCCGGGGTTGCCCCGAGGGGAGCCCAAGCTCGGTATCCTGAGAAGCCTCCATATGGTGATTTTAATGTAGTCGCAATGACCAGAGGGATTTATGCTATTAAGCTACCCGAGATGCTGCCCCTTCAGGTCCCAAGTGGGAGGATTTTTTTTTTTTTTGGGAACCCTAAATTAAACTCTAAGGGACCCTAGGACCGGGAGAACTCCCTCTTTAAACTTCAAAAGAAGGGATCCCACCTAGAAGACATGAGGACATAAGTGTCAACATGCACAACACCCACCATATAAGACAGTTAAAAATAGTGAAATAAATAAAATCCACTCACAGCAGCAAAGCAGCGACCGTCAACCCTCACAGCAGCAAGGGAATGAGAGGGAGTGCAGCAAAGCAGGCAGCGAGGCCGGAAAGAGTGCTTGAGAGAAGCCGGCCTCGAGGGGGGGGGGTGGGGGTGGACGGGCCACAACGAGCACCTGTTGAAAGTGAAACCGGCCCAGCAACAACGGCCGCAAAAACACATACAAACACACACACACAATCCACACACCTTTTCCCCCAAATAAAGTAAAACAACCCACAGGAGAAAAGCCCCCCCCAAGGGGCACGGTAGGGGGGAGAACCCACACCAAATAAGTGAAAGGGTAAGAGGGACGGGGCATCCCAAGCCGGACACCGCCTACCCCTTTGTGTGGGGTCTCACGGGGGAGCTAGCTCCCATATACACCACAAGGTGCAGCCTATCATTGCCTGGACCTTCAGCCTAGGCTGGGAGGCATACTGCTATAGTTTAAATTAAAAAAGTTTCAGGCAGCAATAGAAACAAAAGGCCGGGGGGTTACCCCGGCTACCTGCAAGGAGGAGACAACCATCTTCTGACTTGCCCGCCGACTGCAGAGACGAAAGACTGGGAAATGGTGGGAGGTCCCAGGTATTTATGGGCCAGGAGGGGCTCCTTTTTTTCATGTCATCTCTGCAAGATAGCCCTCTTCAGGACAGTTACCCAAGTGTCATGAATATTCGGAAGCGGGGTGTGTGACATACTGGGAATAACACTGCACCAACTGAACCCTTGATTTAGTTTATTAGATATACCAAAGAGAAACTACGGTCAAAAAGAACTGTTATTATGCAGCGGCGAGTCAGGCTGCCCAGCTGTGCATCGCAATGCTAAGAAACTCACCTTATAGGTTGCATGTCCCACGAGACCGCAAGCAGCCCACCAGTGCGGCTGGCGCTAGCTGTGCAAGCCGGAAGAGACAAGAACATGGGCGGCCTGGTTGTTTCTTTCTTTCAGAAGAGCAGTGCACAGCGAGGGAGCCTGACTCGGGCTGCCCCTTCTGCATATTAAGGAGGGACTATGGTCATTTCTGACCATAGTTCCTCTTTAAAGCTGGAGGACAGAATGAATGTTGCATAGCACGTCAACAAAGGCCGCTCTCGTATAACTATAGTCTTACTGTGTATAGTGGATCTATATAGATCATAGGGTTATCCAAATTATTTTTGAGAGGCTGGGTTTGAGAGACTTTCCAACTCCACACAATATAGTAGAAAAAACATCATTTGATTCTCTCTTCCTTTAAAGAAAATCCCCTTCGTCTTTTTATGAGGTGGTTCTATGGATGAGGTTTAGATTTTATTTATTTTTCTTTTATGATGAGGACATTTGGAAACAGCAGCAGCCTATGGATTTAACATCACACCAAAACTAGACCTTTTGAATTTCCCATAGGCTGCTGTTATTACCAATTTAGAAAAAAGCAATCTTACCCTGGCTGGGTACATAAGTTGCTGAAGGAGACAGCCTGTAAAAATAAGTGGATGTGGTGCAATGTCAGACAGATTGCTATGCAATTCCAATCTTTCACCCCCAGCCCTAGAACAAAGATGTAATTTCACTACAAGAATCAGTAATGCACACAACCAAAAGATTGATTTTTGAAAAATGCTTGTATTGAAATAAAGATTGTTACAAAAGGTGTCCTACTATTACATCATAGCATGTCATACATTGGATTGGAGCATTAAAAGACAAGAGCTCTGCTTAACAAGATAATCTGCATAGAAAAAAAATGAAAAATTAACATAGTTCCATTAACAGCGGTTATGATGCACAGTGGTAAAAAATAGCAAAGTTATCTCTCATATGCAGCATTCTTATCTTACAACATGTTCTCCATCCAGTACCATACTGAGTACATTACCCCTATTTGGGGCGATAATAAAGTGTAAACAACAGATCAGGATAAGGTAAGAAAACAATAGAACCAAATTTTACAATCAAAAGAACACCTGTTTATTATATAGTGAACACTTAACAGTAACATCAATGTGAAAAAGCATAAACAGAAGTAATATATTGCCCAAAGCAATGTGATTTCTCACACATAACATGTTGGGGTATAACGCCCCTTTTAAACTTGTCTAAAGGAGTCTTGCAAGCCAGCCACGCGATCAGGCAGGGGGCGTGTCGGCTGCCAGCCTCTGTGTCACTACCTAGGAGGGTATTTGGTAAGTGCCCATACTTCCTCCTCAAAGTGCAGTCGCGTGGGGCTGCGTTAAGCATGTCTCGACGCTAGTATAAATTTATTGAGACAGGAAAAAATTATGCTCTGGGATTCCATTTTAGTTGGTTGAGGGATTCCTTTGTGGGCAAACACAGGATCTATAATTTAAAATAAGAAGAAAAATCAGTCTCTTTGTATATACAATTAAAAGTGTTTCAAAAACAATAGGAGAGCAATAAATCAACGGAGGTAGATTTACTAAGTACTACTGGTATATATTTTAGATGGGTAAAAATACAATTCTGTGATTACTCACCTGTAGAATTGGTATTATGAGTATACAGTACGTCCTGCTCCAAATCTCTTACAGTTGGGATTATACTCCGCCAGATGGCGCTGGACTGCAGAGACATCGAAAATAGGCTCCTCCCGGCCCCTCAAATACCCGGGGACCTCCCACAAATTCCCCCAGCATTGAAAAGCAGTTAAGGAGAAGCCGGGAGCATTAAACAATCCAAACTATCAATTATAACAATGATAACAATCACCATACAGGGGATCCAGAAAAATGCAAACCAAGGGTGGGTTGGAGCAGGACGTACTGTATACTCATAATACCAATTCTAGAGGTGAGTAATCACAGAATTGTATTATTCTTAGTATACAGTACGTCCTGCGCCAAATCTAATACTTACAGTTGGGACATCCAATAGCAGTGTCCATAAAGTAGGGTGGGATCCCCAAGAAAAATCAGCAGCAGGCAGTTTAAACCACTGCCGCCTGCAGAACCTTTCGGCCAAAAGCAGCATCAGCTGAGGCCATCATCAACATCAACCTTGTAAAACTTTGAAAAGGTATGAACAGAAGACCAAGTAGCGGCCTTGCAAACTTGTTCAACAGAAGCCTGGTGCTGAAAAGCCCAAGAGGCACCAATAGCACGAGTGGAATGAGCAGTAAGGGGGAAGGGAGGATTCTTCCCCTTAGCAGAGTAGGCCTGAATCACAGCCTGACGAATCCACTTGCTGATAGTAGACTTGGCAGGAGCCAAACCCTTCCTAGGTCCAGAAGGGACCACAAAAAGAGCATCAGTTTTTCTGAAAGGTGCAGTAGCCACCAGATAGTACTTCAGACACCTAACCACATCCAAAGAGTGCAAAACCCTCTCCTTAGCATTGCTAGGATTAGGGCACAAAGAAGGAAGAACAATATCCTAATTCAAATGAAAAGCAGACACTACCTTAGGCAGAAAGTCAGGTTTGAAACGAAACACCACCTTGTCCTGGTGCCTCTCATAGTAGGGGGGCTGAATGGACAGCGCCGCCAACTCAGACACACACCTGACAGAAGTGATAGCCACCAGAAACACAGCCTTGAGCGTAAGAATGGCCAAGGCAGCATCCTACACAGGTTCAAAGGGAGCACCTTGCAGGGCTGACAGAACCAGGTTCAAATCCCAAACAGGCACCATAGGTTTACGTGGGGGACGCACATGAGTGACCCCCTGGATAAAGTCCTGATCAGAGGGTGCTGAGCAAAGGACTTTTGGAAAAAAATAGCCAGGGCAGAAACCTGACCCTTCAGAGTACTGAGTTGGAGCCCCATCTCCAACCCATGCTGCAGGAACTCCAGAATCCTGGGAATAGAGAAGACACGACAGGGAAGAGACTTAGACTCACACCAGTCAATGTAGGCACGCCAAACCCTGTAATAAATGGAAGAGGAAGACTTCTTCCTAGCTTTAATCAAAGTATCCACTACTGAGGAAGACAGCCCCTTCTCCATCAGGATGGAGGTTTCAGCAGCCAAGCCATCAAAGCCAGAGTTTGTAAAATGGGATGGCGTAGTGAGCCCTGAGTGATCAGATCTGGCACCAAAGGGCAGAGCGTTCTGATCTACTGCCAGCTGCACCACGTCTGCGAACCACACTCTTCTTGGCCACCTGGGGGCCACCAGAATTGCTGGCACCCCTTCCAGAGCAATCTTGTGCAGAACCCTGCCCAGCAGGGGAATTGGGGGGAAGACATACAGGAACGGACAGTCCTCCCGTGACATTGCTAGCGCATCTGAGTTCAGGGCCCGAGGATCCCTGGACAGGGAGACAAAGGCTGGAAGCTTGTGATTGTGGCGGGATGCAAACAGACCCACATCTGGTTGGCCCCAACGGTGACACAGAGATTGAAACACCCTGCTGCATAGGGACCAGTCTCCCTGGCAAGAGGTCCCCCTGCTCAGAGAGACCGCCAGACAAGTTTCCACCCCCGGGATGTACACAGCTGAGATGCAGGGGACATTGGCCTCCGCCCAGGTCAGGATCAGAGATGTTTCCTGGAGGGCCCCCTTGCTCCGGGTCCCTCCCTGATGATTGAAGTAGACAACTGCCGTCTGGTTGTCCGAACGCACCTTAACAGGCAGGCCCTGAAGATGAGTAGCCAAACGAGCCAGAACTAACCTGATCGCTCGTAGTTCCAAGACATAGATAGGAGCAAGAAAGGCTCTGCCCCCCTCCAACAGGATCCTCGGGTCCATCCACCCCCAGAGGGACCTCCTGACCAGGGGGGAGAGCACACAGACCCTGTCCAGGGATGCTGGGTCCTTGTCCCATACAGACAATAGGTGAAGTTGCAGAGGCCTCAAGTGAAACTGAGCATAAGGGACCGCTTCGAAGCACGCCACCATCAGGCCCACCAGCTACTTCCCCTGCCAGATGGAGGGGTGGGGACAAGCTAGGAGGGACTGAGCCTGTGCAATCAGATAGTCCACCCTCTGCTGAGGAAGGAAGATCCTTGCCTGAACTGTATCCAGATTCATTCCTAGGAATGGAGTTACCAAGGAAGGGGACAGTGAGGACTTGGGGTGGTTGATCACCCATCCAAATGACTCCAGAGTGTACACCACCAGCTGAGTATCCAACTCTGCCTGATGTAGAGACTGGGAAGTGATAAGGATGCCGTCCAGATAGGGAAGCACGCGGACGCCCTGACATCTGAGTAGAGACATCACGCCAGCCAGCACCTTGGTGAACACCCTGGGAGCTGAAGTGAGGCCGAAGGGCAAGGCCACAATTTGGCAATGTTGATCCATCAGAGCGAACCTGAGGCACTTTTGATGACCTGGTAACACAGGAATATGAAGGTAAGCATCTTTGAGGTCCACAGAAGTAATGAAATCCCCTTGGAGCAAGGAACTGATGGCCGATCGCAGAGTCTCGAAAACGCCTGCCCCTAACAAACTTGTTGAGAATCTATAAGTCCAGGATGGGCCAGACAGAACCATCCCCTTTGGGTACTGTGAATAGGTTGGAATAAAAGCCCTTGCCTTTTTCTCTTAAAGGGACCTGGCAGAAGACCCCCAGCTCCAGGAGGCCTTGCACAGCTTGCACTAGCTCCTGAGCTGACACAGGGTCCTGAGGAATCCGGGATCTGATGAATCTTGGAGGGGGATCGGCAGCAAAATCCAACTTGTAACCGGAGGACACTACCTCCTGAATCCACCGGTCTGAGACATGAAGCCTCCAGACGTGAGCGAAGTGCTGCAGCCGCCCCCCCACCCGGATGGGTGAGGGCGCCCCATCATGCCCGAGGGGGCTTGGGAGAGGATTTAGCTTTGGAAACCCAGGAGGAGCCAGGACGTCCACATCCTCTGCCTCTACCCCAGAAATCTCCCGGGCCCCAGGGAAAGAGACCCCCCTTCTTTGTCTTGCACCACGGTAAGGAAAGGAGAAGGAGCCCTCAGCCACCTCAGCAGGAAAAGGATACTTCCTATCCCAACTCTTTGGAACTCCGGGAAGTTTACTAGGACGGTCCCATTCCTTGAGCACAAGGTTATGAAAATGTGCCTGCTCAGGAAATTCCAAACGTGATTTTGCTGTATGGAAAAGCTCCCCTCTTTGCCTGGGAGCTGCAACAGGGAGAGAGATGGACAGAACCTCAAAGATCTGGGTCAATAATCTGTCAGTGTCATCCGGGGCCCAGGGGTCAGAGCCAGAATCGTCATGACCCCTTGGTCTCTCATCAGATGAGCCTGAATCAGAAAAGAGCTCCCCTTCATCAGACGGGGTATAGCCACATTCATAAACTCCTTAGTTCCCATAGGGAAAACAGTAACATTAGGCAAGTGCCGCTTCTTACCAGGGCCCTTACGCGCTAAAGACCTCGCAATAATCTGTTCAACAGTAGCCAGTCTAGACGACACGCCAGGCTGAGAATCCCCACTAGTATGCAACTCAACAGGAGTGAGATTTAAGCTTGGGGGAGTAGGTGAATTGAAACGAGGTGCAGCCACTGGCAGGCCAGATTGCAGTGCAAGCACCTGCTCAGCACAGGGTACACAGACCCGTGCCTTGTCAGTGTCAGCATGAGGCAGCCCACACGCTACACACAGCCGGTCTTGTCTCGTAGGGACCCCGGTCACATTATATGCCGATAGGGAATAACGCTATACCCTGGATGCCCCAATAACCCGCTAGGGACATGGGAGTATAACTTTATACAGGGCCTTTACAAGTGATAACTAAAAAACAGGGCCGGGAGAAGCCACGAAGGTTCGTCCTGCCTGAAAGACATAAGCAGACAAGACCTTAAGTACGTAGTAACACAAGTGAAGCAGATAAAGCCGTCCGCGAGGGCACTTACGGACCGCGATAGGTAGTAGTCCGTCGCGCATAGGCCAACCAAGTCAGAAAAGATGGGGTCGGTATACCTCGAGGGGCGGGCCAGTAACAGCGATGACGTGGAAGGCGCCAAAGACGGGGCCCCCCCCGAAGAGCGCAAAGCCAGAAGGCAAACAGCCAATGATGGCGCAGCAGCGTCTGAGGTAATGCCGCCGCCAAGCGCGGAACCAAGTCAGCGCGCGGCGGCGGCAAATTTTTAAAAAGGCAATAACAACAAGGCAGCGCAGCGGCTGACATAAGAATAAAGACATGTGAAAGTTGAAAACACAGACTTCATATATATATCTATACGCATATACACACCCCCCCTCCTTTTCCCCCGAAGACTATAAGGAGGGTGAGGGAGGACGGCGGCCACTTAAATAGGGCCCACCGACAGACAGGGGCGATAGTGCGGGAGGGGCATCCCATAGAGGCTCACCATAAGCCTGAACCACCTACCCTTTGGTAGGGGATTGCGGTGGAGCAGCGCTCCTAAGCACCTGATAGCGGTGCTGCCTACCTTCACCCGACCAGCGCAGCCAAGGCTGGGAGGCATATAATTAGTGGAACGGGTGGGAATAGTCCTACAGGGCCGCAGGTTAATAACCCCGCTCACCTGCGAGTAGAGAGCCAATTTCTCGTCCTTCGCAGCCAGACTGCAGAGAAATTCTGGGGAATTTGTGGGAGATCCCCGGGTATTTGAGGGGCCGGGAGGAGCCTATTTTCGATGTCTCTGCAGTCCAGCGCCATCTGGCGGAGTATATCCCAACTGTAAGTATTAGATTTGGAGCAGGACGTACTGTATACTAAGAATATAGGGAAATGAGGTTACTGCAGGTGATTTGCCAAAGTGGGTTTAGTGCATACCTAAACCATTACACCTATGCAACACACATCATACACATTTTGCTCACAATAGCACACAGTGGTCATCCTATGTTTATTATTAGAGATCTGATCCCCAATGTTGGACAGTTTAAGGTGTACCTAAAACCTTGCTTAGATTAAGAAGCCGTTGTTTTGCTTGTCTTTATATATGAAAACTTTGCAGAAGCGGACTGAGATTAATTTCTCCATTCTTCAGTCCTAATGGTGCTTTGTATTTAATTTATAAAATGGAATGCAGCTTCAGTGTTCTACTCAAGTCATCGTTTTTATGAGTACATGTAGTCTTGTCTTAGGAGTGATATAAGACATTTATTTCATTTTGCTTTAGGATTGGTTAATGTTATTTTTGGTTGGGTTGTACTGCCATCCAGAGGCTCTTTAGAGAGCTGAAGACTCTCTTTTTCACAAATCTACTGTAACCCACGTAACAGAAGTATATCCCTTTCGCCACCTGTCCTGGGAGTTAGTACCTGGTTGAAGCACAGTTGGGAGTCCTGATGGTTATGTTCTAAAAAAAAAGGGGTGTAATAGGTGAATCCAGATTAGTTTGGCGTATGGCACTGCAGTGTTCATGAATCCTGACGCAAATGAAGATCTCATTCAAAATTGTCAGGGTGAGCAACAAATATTAATACAGATTTATAATTCTGGTGAGGGTGAAAGACACATATTCAAGCTTGTAAGCATATGAAGACTAATGCACCTCTCTCTCTACCTGAATGGTGGCATCTAAAATACTACAGTGATGATGGACAGGTAGCTTAGACAGACTTGATAATGATCATAAAAGGAATAAAAAACATTTCTAAGCCTGAACTGAATCAAAGAATAGCACCGGAGATATGGAGCTGCGTGAATAACCCAAGCCAGATACTGTGTTATTGTATTTTACCATTTATGCTGCAGTTCATGCTGGAGGGATCTTTGCTGCCAGTACAGAAGAAACTTGCGAAATTATATTAGAAATGGTCAGTGCCCCAAACGTGCCTCCTTGAAGCTTTTGAACCTCTTTCAAAGCATCAATAATCTGATCTCTAAAAATAAAGGTTGGAAAAGGGATTTAAAACAATGTGTACCAAACCTAGGGCTTTAGGAATGAAAATGTTTCATTCATTTTTGAATACATGAATGAACACTAAATATAGCTGCTATCCTATTACAATGTAATTTTACAACAGATCAGATATCAAAGACAAACATGGATAGCTTTAAACGAGGTATTGGTAAACATGGGGCTTTGAAAACATTTCCAGAAACCATAGGAAGCTAAATCAGCTTGGTTGTTCTAAGAGACACTGAACTAAGCTACCCTACCACCTCATGCAATCAGAGAGCACACCCATTTCTTAGCAGTGCGCCATCTGATGGGGAAGAGGAAAGGGTTGCACACAACTGCAGCAATTTCCTGTCATCCTATATTACAACATTCTATGTTGTTCTTTTTCTGGTGGGGATCTAAAGACACTTCTGAAACCAGGACCATATTAAAGTAGCTTTTATTAGACCCTTAAGAACGATGGTCAGATCCCACGTATGACATTTGGAGATAGAGACTGGTCTGTGGAGGTCTGGAACTGAGTTATAGTTGGTGACCCTGAGATAACACTCTCAACACAAAAGTTATGGACTGCCATGCAACAAAAATACAATTTTGTGAAGTACTCACCTGCAGAATTGGTATTATACGCATACAGCACGTCCTGCTCCGGATATAGTAATAACATGTGGGTAATCCTCCGCCTGATGCGCCTGGCACTGCAGACATGTAGAAAACAAGCTCCTCCCGGCCCTACATATACCGAGGGACCTCCCACAAATCCCCAGTATTGAAAAGCAGTGAGAAAGAGAAGCCGGGAGAAACCAACCACCCAGAAAATGGCAATAATATCAATGATAACAATCACAAAGTGAAACCAGGGTGGGGTGGAGCAGGACGTGCTGTAAGCGTATAATACCAATTCTACAGGCGAGTACTTCACAGAATTGTATTATTCTAAGCATACAGCACGTCCTGCTCCGGATATAGTAATAACATGTGGGACATCCAATAGCAGTGTCCATAAAGTAGGGTGGGATCCCCATGAGAAAAGGCACAGCCAACAGTAACAGCGCTGTCACCCGCAACCTTGCTACCAGGAGCAACGTGAGCAAATGCTCTTACTCAAACTTATGAAACCTTACAAAGGCTGAGTGAAACACAAGCAGCGAACTAGTCAGCTTGCTCAACAGAACCGAGTGCTGAAAGGCCGAAGCCAAGCACAAGTAGAGGGAGAACAAAAACCAAGAGAGAAGAATGAATCTCCCCTACACGAGATTAACGCCTAACCATGCTACTGCAAAGAAAGGGTAGCCATGGCAACCTTAGAACCCTCCCCGTCGGGGAATATGAACCCTGGTCTCAGGCGAGACCGGCGGGAATACTGAAAAACAACGCTAACAAGGCTCAGCAAAAGCCGACATGTTTACTTTAGGCTGAGAAGGACAAACCAACCGAGCAAGACCAATCCAAAGAGCTCCTACACCCATGGAAGCAATCAAATCCTGTTACATAAGGATGGAGATGCCTATAAGCCCCAAGGGGCATAATCCCAACCAGGGGCAGGGAACAGTCCAGGAATCTCCAACGCCTGTTGAGGAATACAGATCCCTTAAGCTCAGAGTAAGCAAGACACTAGCCCAGAGGCCGGAGGGTCTGGAATGAAGGAGAATAAAAACTCCGCCTGGATCCAAACTCGGTGTAAGGCGAAAACCCCCTCACCTAATGGTGTACAGATATATAAACATATATATATATATATATATATATATATATATATATATAATGACCAGGACCGCTAACGGAGCCATCCCCTATGGCACTCTTCTGACTGAAGCAACCGCCCCAGAAGAGGGATGCGAGGGAAGGAACAGTTCAGACAAGAACCTGAATAAAACCCAAGGGAACCCTTAGCAGGGCATCAGGATAAGTAACCCCCCAAAAGGGAGCTTAGAAAGTCCCTGGGGAATGCACCTGAGCAACCCATGAGGAATGCTAACACAGAAGATTGAACTAGACTTCTACAGTAGGCGAACAGGGCGAGCCCTGACAACCCTCAGAGAACTGAGTTGGGGAGCCAACTTAAACCGTGCTCTAATAACTCTAGGACCCAGGGATCAGGCAACATCCCGCAGGAGAGAGAGCCAGTCCCAGCAAGGCAAACTAGAATGACAACTCCCAACATAGCCGGCAGAGAAGGGAGAAGAAGAAGAGGAGGGAGCTAGGCCTAGTCCTCCAATAGAGAAAAGACACCCAGAGATAACCATCTCCAATAGGGTGAAGAGCAAACCATCCAATCGCCTAAAAAGGCCTGTAGGTAGGGGCGACGTGGTAAGGAGCCTGAATAGGCAGAACGGCCCTTGTGAGAGGGCATACAGTACCACTGTCTTCAGCAGAATCAGCGAACCACGCCCCACTGGGCCACCCAGCGTAACGGTTCACCCTTGCTACAGCAAACTTGTGCAGAACCCCACCTAGCAGGGTGAAAAAAAGTTAAGACATATAGAGTATAATGTCCTGACAGAAAGCAATACTAGGTCCCCATGACCAAGGCCAGCGAGTTCCGGGACAATAACCCAGGACAGAGTCCCTGTAATAGCAACGGGGCCCCACAGGGCCACACTAGTAGGGGCTCAGTGAGACACTAGAATAGACCCTCCTAGCACAGTAGGACAGCCAACAAGCCAATACCAATGAAGTGCAAGGAATGTAAACCCCCACTAGATCAGAACCAGACCCTTCCTGACCTTCACAGATAAAAAAGGACAGGCCACTGTCGTCAGACTGACCGAGAGTCCCCAAAAAAGACAAGTCCTGAAGAGGAGTAGTCGAGCAATTTAGAGCCCGCAAAAGGCTCAATGTGATAACCGAAAAACAGTATGAAAATGGACCCCCTAAAGGGGACCCCCTTAGGAACCACGGAGGATTTCAGAAGAAATAAAAAACCCCCTAGGCAACCTGCCAGACTTGGTCCCCATGGTGACCATCTACAGGTAGAAGCAAGAAGGAAGGGATGGTCCCTGACACCTTCCTTGAATTTACAAACTCAAAAGGAACCCCCGTAACAAGGGGGAGCGTACTGACCTAGTTCCAAAGGTGTTGGAACCCCGTCCAGGATAAGTAACCTAAGGTGTCGCAGGCCCCAAGGGCATCTGAGAATAAAGGACAGCATCTGGGCTGCCACAAACAGGCCCAACAGCTGCAAGGTGAAGGTAGCGTGACAAAAAAGAGGGCAAGGCCCCTACCATACTAAGGCCACACATAGCCGAAGGGAAGGTTTAAACATGAACCCATCTAAATGCCACCCCGTAGGGAGATACCGAACCAGGGTACACTAAGTAAGATATGTGCCTGAGCACCAATCCAAAGGACTCCCAAGGAGCCCCAAGTCAATAGCCAACACGGCCTGATGCAAAAATTGGAAAAGAATGACAATCAAGTATAACCTAGCGCGGACGTCACAGGGGCACGTCCAAGACAACACTCCCGTACCCGCCTTGGTGAGCCGTCTGGGAGCAGGAGAGGGACCCAAGACAAGACCCCAATCCGCAGAGTTGGTCCTGCAACACTGTCTGGAAATGGCCTAGGTGTCCTGAAGGCACAGGGGACTAAAAAGGAATATAGATCCTCACAGGCATCAAGAGGTCCACTGGACAAGAGCTCCTGCGGCCCAACAGGTAGATACCATGTAGGAGCTGCCTGTGAAAATGTAAATTCTAGGTCCAGAATGCCAGCCCGGGTCAGACTGCTTCATCCCAGAGGGAAAAGGTAATGTGGATACAATCACAAGTCAAGGGCCAACCTGTAAGAGAGCCCAGACTCTGCACGCCAAACTCGGCCTGCCTCAACACCAGAAGGGAAAGCAGGGACTAGAAGAACCCTGACAACCTCAGAAAGGAACCGCCCAGCAAACTCCACTCTGCATCCAGGGGGACTATCTCCTGTAACAGCCTGAACGAAGCATGGCGCCCTGCGATAGGAGCCAAGTGCTGCGGCAGCCCCCTCGCCCAACAGGGCGAGGGCGTCCCTTCATGCTTGTGTGGTTTTGGCAGATTTGGACTTCGCCCTGCTGGAGGTCCCAGGGCGTTGCCTGCCCCCCCCCTGGGGCGGGCCTCCACTTCAAGAAGTTGGAAGCACACTTCTGGTTCTCGCTTGACACTAACGTAGGGAGGGGGAGGGGTATCCCTGCCCCTGGGCGGCCGGGACGGCCTTCTGTGCGAGGGTGCCTTACCCTTTCTTCCAAATAGGTCCAAACGGGCCCCGAATAAGCGTCGTCCTCTAAAAGGAAGACCAGTAAGAGCCTTTTTAGTATCATTGTCAGCCCCTCACTGTCACAGCCAAAGCAGGAGGCGAATAGCCACCACAAGAACCGAGGTTCTAGCACACATTTTAATAGTGTCATCCATCGCTGAGAGAATAAACCTCACAAAAACATCACAATCAGACAGTGCATTAAAGACCTCCCAAGGGAGATCCTCCAGCTTTTGGTCAAGTATCTTCCTAAGAAGGGTCCTGGCGGCCACTGCGGTGACGGCCCCAGCACAGACCGGGCGCAGAGCCGTCCCTGCACACGAAAAAACGTGGGAAGCCAATCTGTCAATGCGCCGGTCCTCAGCATCCCGAAAGGTACGATGAGTAGAAGCTGCCATGCGCCCTCCGTTAGCAACCCCAATAATAGGTGCATCCACCTCGGGAGGGACTGACCATCGATCAACCAAATCAGGGGGAAAAGGGTACTTCCAGTCCCAGACCCCCGGAACCCCTGTAAGTTTACAAGGTGATTCCCATTCCTTAGCTATACGAGTCTGGAAATGATCCTGTTCCAGAAATTCCAGGCGCGGCGTCGCCGTGTGGGAAAACTCTCCCTCTTGGGCTTGGGAGACTCTCCCGGAGGAGAGATGGACAGTACTTCAAAGATCTTTATAAGTAACTCATCAGTGTCACACAGGCCCCAAGAAACAGGGCCAGAACTGTCACGGCTCCAAGACATCTCATCTGAGGAACTGGAACCTGAGAACAGTTCACCTTCATCAGAAGGATCAAGGTCCTGCATAGCAGCAGACTCCTCAGTTTCAGTGGGAAACCTAGAACCAGGGGGCGTCAGGGACCGTTTCTTTCCAGCGCCCAAGCGCTCCGCCAAACCAGACATCACCTGCTCCGCCGTGGGTAACCTGCGCGGCACCATCGGGTCATCCCTGCTCGAGTGCGACTCATCTGGAGTGAGATTTAAGCACGGGGAGACAGGAGTATTGAAGCGAGGTGCAGCTACTGGTAAACCTGATTGCAGGGCCAGCAGTTGTTCAGCACACGGTCCGCAGACCCGTGCTCTGTCAGCATCAGCGTGGGGTTGTCCACACGCAGTACACAGCCGGTCTTGTCCCCGTGGGACCCCGGACACATAATTCTGAGATGCCTCCATATGGTGATTAAGTAATATGCCAGTAGGGATTTATGCTGTAAGCAACCCTGGATGCCCCAAGACCCGCTAGGAATGTGGGAGAATTTAGATATAAACCCATTAAGATATATATATCAGGCCGGCAGAAGCCAGTGGAATCTTGGCGTCTGAAAGACATAAGGAGAAGAGAGGGTGTCAGAGCCATGCGCTACAGGAAGGAAAAAATAACCGAAAACGCCCGTGAGGGCACTTACAGTAACTAAGGAAGAGGAGGATCGTGACCATGCGCGCGCGGGAAGACCGACAAAATGGCGCCAAGCGAACCTCGAAGGGCGGGCCAGAGCTGCAGATGACGCGGAACGCGCCAAACCAGACCACGCCTCCCCGGAGAGCGCGAAGCTCTAAGCGTGTAACAAGACAGAAAAAGGAGACAGTAATAAACGCCATAGCGTTGCGAAACAGAGCCGCCGTACGCGCCAAGTCAAAGTACATTAAAGGCGCTGCGGCCAACGTTAACATAATGTTTGAAGTGCGGCTCTGACCCCCGGTAACCATTAAAGGCTATAAGCATACAGTGTAATAGGGCAAGGTTAGGCCAACGTATACACAACCCCCCCCCCCTTTTTCCCCCACTAACGGGGGCAACTGGGGAAGAAGGTGACCCCGCACTTGGGGTTCACCACTACATGGGGCGTGGGGCAATGATGCGGGAGGGGCATCCACTGAAGGCTCACCATTAGCCTTGACCGCCTACCCTATGGTGGGGGATTGCGGTGGAGTCTATCTCCGTAAGCACACCAGGTGCCGCCTACCTTCACCCGACCAACGCAGCCCAGGCTGGGAGGCAAATTCTTCACACGAGGACGGGTGGAAATAGTCCCGCAGGGCCTCGGGCTGTAAAGCCCCGCTCGCCTGCGAGCGCGTGATACTTCATGTCTTTGCAGTTCCAGCACTGCAGAGAAATCTGGGGATTTGTGGGAGGTCCCTCGGTATATGTAGGGCCGGGAGAAGCTTGTTTTCTACAGGTCTGCAGTTATTACTATATTACTATTATTATTACTATATCCGGAGCAGGACGTGCTGTATGCTTAGAATAAAATGTTAACCCCCCCCCCAATATTTTTTCTTCGTAAGATGTCCGGGGATTACAGACCAAACTTGGCTTGCGTCCCCCTTTATGTTGACCCAAATGCTTCTTGTGCTCCACCTGTCACCTGTTGAAAAAAATGTCTCTGTCTAGATGACATTTTGCCTTTTACGCTTTTAGGTTTAATGGGAAACTTTTTAGTTCTTTCTGAGGACCGGGTGAGCATACTGAACATGAGATTTCCTTCAAAGGGAATCCTGCACAGTTTGGCCTTGTAGGAAGGTCCCCCTGCCAGGTTTTTAACCAAATAGCTCGTCTGGCTGAATTAAAGTGGACCAAAACCCATGCCGGGGTCTATAAGATTCCTGGGCCTGCTTTGTGAAACCCCCCAGGTCCCCCCATACACTTACCTTGTTTCCCGTTCCAAGGCCGCATGCGTGAGCAGCATCCCTGCTACCCCTCTAGCAGGGTGCGTGCCCGCGCCAGGCATTTGTGAATGGCCGGCGCAGGCATGCTCCCTGTTAGAAATAAGCAAGGATGCAGTCGCCAGCGTGCTCGGAGCTGCTGGCCTTAGACAAAGGCTTAGATGATGTGACGTCAGCGGTGATCTGGGGGGTTTCACAGAGTGGGCCACCCATCCATCTGGGGGGCCCCGGGGGAAAGGACCAGAACACAGGAAAATACTGGGTTATGGTCCACGTTAACTAGGGTGGAAGTCCTAGCTATGGCTCTAACCACCTCGGCGGAGGCGTCCTCTAAGGAAATGGCCCTAAACATACAGGGGAGGGTCTCCAAAAGGGCTTTCTATGTATCCTTTCAGGTTCTGGAGCCAGACTCAGATTCCTGGCAACACAATCCAATGCCAGGGTTGGTTTGAAGGTAACTGAAACCGCATCCCAAGCTCATTTGAGGATTCCATCTGTGTGTCTGTCCATAGGGTCTCTAAAAGTACTGGAATCCTCGAAACTCAGGTCTGAAGATCTGGAAACCTGGACATTTAGACAGGAAGCACATGTGGTCTCTTTAAATGGGAATTTACGCTTAATGGAGTTTGAGAGAAAAAGCTTTCTCTTCGGAAACTGCCATTTCATTTTAATTAGGCAAAGAAGAATGACTAGGAAAAGATTTTTCCTTTGTACCCACGAGCTTATGATAAACCGTATTCTGAGCCGGCCGACAGGGTCTGAGAGCTGCAGTTTCCTCAGACATCTCATTCTTTGCACCTTTTGAGGTTCCTTTTGCCTCAGATCCCTCTCCTCCAAAACCCTTTTAGTGAATCCTTGTCTGAGCAGACTTTATCTTCACTCTCCTTGGTTCGCTAACTTTGACTGGTAGTAGGGGGGAGGTTGAGAAGGAGCAGGCTGAGGCTGTGCAGGAGTAGCACGTGGCACAGCAGGGGCTGCCTGTGAATATACTAGGGGACAACTCTGTGTGGGAAGGACTCACTAACAGAGTCACCTTGCAAATTTCAAGGGTCAGGCCATATCCATCTTCATGGAACCAACAGTCTCGAATATAAAAGAGGATGCCTCATCCCCCCTTCCCAGTTACTGTCAGTACAGTTTTGTCAAAAGGGTCTGCTTGGGGATTCTAGAAGGATCATCTGACAATTTAAACAAAACTGAGAAAGTTTTGAATCTTGGCCCTTAATTCTGGGGCTTAGCTCCTTTTCTTTCTCCTTGGAAATACCAAACTGAAAGAAGGAAAAGTAACATTATGCTAAGTTAACACCGACTGTGTGTTAACAGATAAGGATCATAACAATGCGGAAATAATACTTCACAGCGGCTTCTTGTGGGGCATCTTGCTGCCGCTTCTCCGCTGGCCTACCCAACAGCCTACTTCATCGCCGTAGCCCAGGTTATATGTGAGGGTTCCTTTGTGTTCTCCAAGCCACCCACTGCCAGTTTTCACCTTCCATAGGCACGACTGCACCCCCCAGCGCTGACCGGTAGTGCGGCCTGGGAATCCGAAACCAAAAGTCCCAGTGGCCTCCAATGCTCTGACCCGGGGCTCAGCACCATCGCGATCCGGGATAAGAGGCCGGACGTAAAGCCAGAGGTTGGGGAACCCCACCCCAAAAAATCCTGGAGGTAGAAAAAACGAATTAAAAACATAAAACTGGACAAAATCCATGGTCCCAGCCGTTTCCTTGGAAAGGAAACACAAAATATTGAGGGTGGGGCTTTTAAACTTGTCCCAGTTTTTGTTTCCTCTCCAGGGGGAGGAGCCTTCTCAGGTGGCCGTCCTGAAAGACGAAGGGAGAAAAATGGCAGGTGAGCATGGCCTTGGTGATGGAAAATCCCTTTTGTGTTTAAACTTGGCAAATGTCGAGCTGGATGCATTGCCTGAGTTACTCGGGCGGGGGCCAAAATGGGTTTTGAGCACCTAATGGCACAGAGTAATAAGAGAACAAAGAAATCACTTGAAGCATGTCCCATGTGCCTCTCCTCCATTTCCTGCAGTACCCTGTAGGTACTGTAGCCAGCCTTTAAAATGTGCCCCTCCTTTCCATTCCATTCCTCCATGACCACCTCCAAATGTGTTGCATGCATGGTCAACTTGTCCCTCGGCACTTCCAGCGTGAGCGAGCCTGGCATGCCACATTGGCCATGCTTACCAGGCTCATTTACAATGGCAGCGAAGAGGGAAAAGGATGGCTATTCCTGCTCTGATAGGACAGGGATTTTTTTTACCTAGGAAGCAGATCTCTTTCATCTTACAGTGTCTACATATCCATATAACCCACCCATTATGGACTATAACTGGGCCCTCCCCAGACAGCTAAAACAATTATGACGGCAAAGGAGATGATTCGGTCCACTAGGTACTAGCATGGATTCTACTTGCAAACATACATGAGGTTTCAATTTAACTTACCTGGTTGCATTTTTAAAACGCATGGAAAGATAGTTTACAACTTTTTTAAACTGGGTCAGGTTTAGTCTGTTTGGGATAATGAAGGTGGGAAACTCGGATGTTTGATCAAGTTTTGGATACACGCCCCACATCTAAGAATACAAGAGTATACAATACAAAATCTGGTCAATTCTGTGAAAGGCACAAATATATATACATTACATTAAACATGTTAATTGAAATAAAGCGCATGGAAAAAATACAATTCTGTGAAACTCACCTCTAGAATTGTTTTTGATTATATCCAGTCCAGGTCGTCCCAGTGATGACATGTGGGTATTCCGCCCCCAGGGGGCGCTCAACTGCAAGATCAAAAGATGTTGCTCCTCCCGGCCCCCTATAAAGGCAGGTGTCCCTCTATCATTCTCCAGTGGTTAAAAAGCAGTAAACAAAAAAGAGGACAGGCCGGGAGGCCAAGAAACCATGTTACTTCACATAGCTTCAGCTTGTACTCTCTCTAACAAGACTTAAGGATACAAGTCCAATGAATAAAAGATGGTAATCACCATAACAGGCAAACAAGCGATAATGAACAAAAGGACGGGGTGGGACGAACGGGACTGGATATAATCAAAAACAATTCTACAGGTAAGTTTCACAGATTTTTCACAGATATATTTTTCCCTATGTCCAGTCCAGGTCATCCCAGTGATGAAATGTGGGACATCCAAAAGCAGTGTCCATTTGGACATGTAGTTCATTTCACTACCGCCTGAAGCACCTTTCGGCCAAAGACAGTATCAGCTGACGCCCTGACATAAACTTGGTAGAACTTAGTAAAAGTATGAACTGAAGACCAAGTGGCGGCCATACAAACTTGTTCAACCGATGCCTGGTGCTGAAAAGCTCAAGAGGCACCAATAGCTCGGGTAGAATGAGCTGTGATCTGAAAAGGGGGTTCCTTCCCTTTGGCAGAATATGCTTGCACCCCTGCCTGTCTGATCCACTTACTGAGAGTGGACTTGGCTGGTGGCAAACCTTTCCTAGAGCCCTTTGTTAGGAAAAAGAGCAAATCCGATTTCCTGAAGGACTCAGTTGCAACCAGGTACTACTTAATGGCTCTGACCACATCCAAGGCATAGAGGGTCCTTTCCTTAGAATTAGTCGGTGCTGGACACAAGGAAGGCAAGACAACTTCCTCATTAAGGTGAAAGGGAGAAACGACCTTAGGCAAAAAATCAGGTTTAAAGTGAAAAACCACCTTATCCTTATGCCGCTCAAAAATACCATTTTGTGATTACTCACCTGTAAAATGGGTATTATAAGTATGTCTCACACCCTGCTTCGGAAATATTAATTACACGTGGGTTATGTCCAGTAGAGGGCGAACTTCTCCAGAGATGACCAGAAAAAAGAAGCCCCTCCCGGTCCATTAAATCCCTGAGACCTCCCACACATTGCCCAGTATAAGAAAGCAGTAAGGGGACCAGGAAGAGATAATAAAATCTAAGAGAAAAAAGTTCCACCATATAGAGGATCCAAGATACAACTCAGGGTGGGACGAAGCAGGGTGTGAGACGTACTTATAATACCCATTTTACAGGTGAGTAATCACAAAATGGTATTATTCCAAGTATGTCTCACACCCTGCTTCGGAAATATTAATTACACATGGGATATCCAATAGCAGTGTCCATCATGGGTGGGGATCCCAATACGGCAAAAAATGCACAAAGTTTAAACCACTGCAGCTTGCAGAACCTTGCGGCCAAAAGCAGCGTCCGCTGAGGCCCGCACATCAACCTTATAAAACTTGGAAAAAGTATGAACAGAAGACCAAGTAGCAGCCTTACAAACTTGTTCAACAGAAGCCTGGTGCTGAAAAGCCCAAGAAGCCCCAACAGCATGAGTAGAATGAGCAGTGATCTGAAAAGGGGGAACCTTCCCCTTGGCAATATAGGCCCCAACAATGGCCTGGCGAATCCATTTACTAATGGTAGACTTGGCGGGCGCCAAACCTTTCCTGGGCCCAGAGGGCACCACGAACAAGGCGTCCATCTTCCGAAAGGGAGAAGTAGCCACCAAATAGTACTTCACACAACGAACCACATCCAAAGAGTGCAAAACCCTCTCCTTGTCATTGCTAGGCTTAGGACACAAGGAAGGGAGAACTACATCCTGATTGAGGTGTAAAGCAGAAACCACCTTAGGAAGGAAATCTGGCATAAAGCGAAATACCACCTTGTCCTGGTGTCTCTCAAAGTAAGGGGCCTGAATGGACAGAGCCGCCAACTCAGAGACACGCCGAACAGAAGTAATAGCCACCAAAAAGGCAACCTTTTGAGTGAGCACAGAAAGTGCAACATCCTGCACCGGCTCAAAAGGAGGCCCCTGGAGGGCCGACAGAACCAAATTCAAATCCCAAACGGGCAACAAAGGCTTTCTAGGAGGCCGCACATGAGTGACCCCTGGAAGAAATTCTTAACCAGAGGATGCAGTGCAAAAGACCTTTGAAAGAAGACAGTCAGAGCAGAGACCTGACCTTTCAAGGTACTAAGCTGGAACCCCAGGTCCAGACCGTGTTGAAGAAACTCCAAAATCCTAGAAATCGAAAACACCCTGCAAGGCAAGGCCCTAGCCTCACACCAGTCAATATAGGACCTCCAAATTTGTAGTATATGTTAGAGGAAGATTTCTTCCTAGCTCTAACAAGAGTCTGAATCACAGCCTCAGACAAACCTTCCTCCCTTAAGATGGAGGTTTCAGCAGCCACGCCGTCAAAGCCAGCGTTTGTAAATTGGGGTAACGTAGTCGACCCTGAGTGATCAGGGAAAAAGGGGCAGCCTGTACTTATCTACCGCCAGCCTTACCACGTTTGCGAACCAAACCTGTCTTGGCCATCTTGGGGCCACCAGAATTGCTGGTGCACCCTCTAGAACCAGCTTGCACACCACCTTGCCTGCCATGGAGAAGGGGGGAAACAGGTACAGGAACCCCAGATCCCTCCAGGCAAGAGACATGGCGTCCACTGCCAGGGCCAGAGGATCCTGAGACAGACACAAACGTTGGGAGCTTGTGATTGTGCCGAGAGGCAAAGAGATCCACCTGCGGAGTCCCCCACTTGTGACACAGGGCCCGAAATACCCTGTGGTTGAGAGACCATTCCCCTCGGCGAGAAAACCCCCTGCTCAGGAAGTCCGCCTCCGTGTTTTCCACTCCCAGAATGTACACTGCTGAGATGCATGGAACATTGCTCTCCGCCCATGCAAGAATTAGAGAAACTTCCCTGAGGGCACTCCTGCTGCGAGTCCCTCCTTGGTGATTGATGTAAGCGACCGCAGTTCGATTGTCTGATCTAACCTGAACCGGTAAGCCCCGCAGGTGATGCGTCAAGCATGACAGAACCAAACGAATAGCTCTCAGCTCCAAGACATTGATGGGGGTGTGAGCCTCCTGAGGACCCCACAGCCCTCTGAACTGATGTTTCTTCCAAAAACCTCCCCAGCCCGACAGGCTGGCATCCGTGGTAACCGTCTCCCAACAAGGGGTCAGAAAAGACCTGCCCCTCGACAGATTGCTTGGTTCCAGCCACCACTGAAGGGACCGCCGATCCCAGGGAGAAATCAGGAAAGACTGATCCAATGACTGTGGACATCTGTCCCAGGCCAACAATAGATGGAGCTGGAGCGACCTCATGTGGAACAGAGCAAAGGGAACTGCCTCGAAGGAAGCCACCATCAATCCCACCAGTCTCATCCCTAGCCGGATAGAAGGACGAGGTTTGGACAGGAGAAGACGTATCAGATCCTGAACCATCTGCACCTTGGACCGAGGTAAGAACACCCTGGTCTGAATGGTATCCAGATTCATGCCCAGAAACGAGATCTCCCTTGAGCGGGAGAGAGAAGACTTGGAATGGTTGATCACCCAGCCGAACCTCTCCAGCGTCGCCACCACCGACCTGGTGTCCAGCTCCGCCTGACTGAGAGAGGATGCCGTAATGAGGTCGTCCAGATACGGCACAATGCGAATGCCCTGGGCTCTGAGAAGGGCCATTATGCCCACCAGCACCTTGGTGAACACCCTTGGTGCCGAAGTCAACCCGAACAGGAGGGCTACAAACTGAAAGTGCTGATCTCCCACCACAAACCTGAGAAATCTCTGGTGTGCTGGGAAGATTGGTACATGAAGGTAAGCATCCTTGATGGACGTCATGAAATCCCCCTGACGAAGGGAACTGATGGCTGAGCGCAGAGTCTCCATGCGGAACTTCTTGGTTCTGATGAACCTGTTAAGAAGCTTCAAATCCAGAATGGGTCTTACGGATCCATCCTTTTTGGGAACCGTGAAGAGGTTGGAATAACAGCCCCAGCCTCTCTCTGAGAAAGGCACCGGGCATATGACTTGAATGTCCAGAAGATTCTTTACAGCCAACAGGAGCCCCTGCGCAGCCCGGGGATCCGAGGGCACCCGAGACCTTAGGAATCTGGGAGGAGGCCAGTACTCGAACTCCAGTTTGTACCTGGAAGAAACCACTTCCAAGATCCATTTGTCTGTGATCTCCCGGGCCCAGACCTGGAAGAAGCGCCGCAGCCGCCCCCCCCCCACCCGCAAGGGTGAGGGCGTCCCCTCATAGCTGAGCTGACTTGGCAGCGGGCTTGGAACCCCGGTTAGGGGCTGGACGTGCACGTCCTCTGCCTCTGTTCCAGGAATCACCTCCGAAATTAAAGTAGGCAAAACCTCTGCCTGCTCTGGCACCGCGAAAGGAAGGATTGCTTCTTACGCTGAGGTAACCTTCCACCCTTCGCCACTGAATCCAATTTATACCCGAACAGCCGCGTACCCAGGAAGGGTAGCGCTGTGAGTGATTTCTTAGATGCAATGTCAGCCGCCCACTGGCGTAACCAGACCGATCGGCGAATAGCCACCAGCAACGCCGAAGTTCTACTACACATAATAATTGTGTCATCCATGGCAGATAAAACAAAAGTCATAAATAATTTACACAGCTTAAGGGCTGTGAATTCATCACTGGCCGGGTTGAGCTGGGAACCACTCAACAGGTCCCAAACCAAAGACCTGGTAGCCACAGCCGCGAGTGCCGAGGCACAAACAGGCAGCAAGGCTGAACCCACGCTGGCAAAGGCATGGCATGCCATTCGATCAATGCGTTTGTCCTCACCATCTCTAAGAGAGGTGGCGTCTGGAGAATGTACAACGGAGGTGTTGGACAATCCCAGAACGGGCACATCGACCTCGGGAGGGGACGACCAGCGCTTCACCGCGTCCAACGGGAAGGGATACCTCCTATCCCATCCTTGAGGAACACCGGTGAGCCGGCTAGGCCTCTCCCATTCCTTAAGAATCATGCTTTCAAAATGATTCTGATTTGGGAACTCCAAGCAAGGCTTAGAAGTCCCAAAGAATTCCCCCTTCTGCGGAGGGGACTCTGTTGGCAGAGAAATAGCCAGTACCTCAAATAGATGGGCCAGGACTTTGGGGGTATCCACGGCATCCCCCAGCGCCTGCCCAGCATCAGTATCAAAAAACTGCTGATCCTCAGCATCAGATTCCTCAAACAATTCCCCCTCCTCAAGTGGGGAATAATCAGACCAGTCAAGGGAATCATAGGCATCAAAATCCAATACCTGCGCGGTCGTAGACAGATGCCTCCTCTTAGCTGGGGCCTTTCTGGCCGCAGAGCTAGAAAGCAATTTCTCGATGTTGGCCAATCTAGCGCATACATCAGATTGCGACTCCCCGCCAATGACAGTGTCACTTGGGGTACGGATAAGGCGGGGTGGGGTAGGTGATGAGACCAGAGGCACGGACCCAGACGCCTGGGACCCCGACTGCCGCGTTATGGCCTGGTGAGCACATGGTATGCAAATAAGTACATTATCCCCCGTAAGGGATACCCCACAACCCACACACTGCCGGGATTGCCCCAAAGGGAGTCCGAGCCCGGTATCCTGGGAAGTCTCCATATGGTGATTTTAAGGTAGTCGCAATGACCAGAGGGAATTACGCTGCCAGAGCTACCTGGGATGCCCCTTTAAGTCCCTAGTGGGAGGATTTGTAGGACCCCAATTTTGCTCTAAGTGACCCTAGGACCGGGAGAACCCCCTTTTGTAATAGTAGGGAGTCCTCCTGAAAGACACAATGGGGAGGGCTCATGAGAAAGGCACACAATCAATGCACATAATCATACAGCAACAATATAAATATATAGCGTATATGGAGGACTGAAGGCGCTGCCCCAAAACGCTAGAGCGGGGCACAATAATAGCATGAAAACAAGTATATGGGCCCCGCAGGTCACTCACAACAGGAAAATGGCATCCATCCACCAGAGATCCAGTGAAAGAGAGAGAAGGGAAGGGTCGCGGCCCACCCCCTTCCCTCAGCACTAGAGGGACGTGGATCCCAGCGAATAGCTGGGCTCTGCAATGGCAATTGCGCCAGAAGTAGAGGGGACGGGCCGCGGCGATCGCGCCGAACGCCTGGCCCCGCCCCCAGTCCGAGCGCACCTGAGGGGAAGAAGCTTCCCCAACAAAAACGCAGCCACCAATGCGGCCATAAGGCCCAGTAGTAACAGATACAGTGAAGCACAGGCACACACCACACACATAGTAAACCATAAAATAAAGTTATGAGAGAAAGAAGCCCCCCCCCCCCCATAGAGGGGCACAGGGAGACCCGGAAGGGGGGAGAATCCCACACTACAGAGTAAAAGGGATATCAGGGACAGGGCATCCCAAACCAGGATCACCAACCTGGATACCGCCTACCCCTTAAAATGGGGTCTCACGGGGGAGCATGGCTCCCTAAAAACACCACTAAGGTGTAGTCTACCGTCGCCCGGACCTTCAGCCAAGGCTGGGAGGCATATATGGGATTTAAACAATCAAGGTTCGGGCAGAAATAGAGAAAAAAAAGGGGCCGGGGGCAACCCCGGCTTACTTGCAAGGAGGAGACACAGCCATCTTCTGACTAGCTCGCCGTCTGCAGAGACGAAAACTGGGGAATGTGTGGGAGGTCCCAGGTATTTATGGACCGGGAGGGGCTTCTTTTTTCTGGTCATCTCTGCAGAAGTTCGTCCTCTACTGGACATAACCCACGTGTAATTAATATTTCCGAATCAGGGTGTGAGACATACTTGGAATACCAAAAGGACCACTTTGAGAGTCAAAATAGGCAATGCAGCATCGCACAATGGTTCGAAGGGAGGACCCTGACGAGCAGACAGTACTAAATTCAAGTCCCACACCGGTATTACTGACTTACGCGATGGACGGACATGGGTGATTCCCTGGAAAAAGGTCTTGATCAACCTATGATTGGCAATGGATCTCTGGAAGAAGATGGCTAAGGCCGACACCTGGCCCTTGAGGGTGCTCAGCTGGAGACCCAAGTCCAAGCCGTGTTGTAAAAACTCCAGAATCCTAGAAATGGAAAATATGTGGCAAGGGAGACTCTTGGACTCGCACCAAGCAATATAAGCATGCCAAACTCTGTAGTATATCATGGAGGAAGACTTCTTCCGTGCCTGAATCATGGTATGTACAACCGTGGCCGACAGCCCCTTTTCCGTCAGGATTGAGGTTTCAATAGCCAGGCCGTCAAAGCCAGCGTCCGTAAATTGGGGTGCCGCAACAACCCCTATGTGAGAAGCCCTGAGTCGTCGGGCATGAAGTAGCGATCTACTGACATCTGAACTATGTCCGCAAACCAACTCCTTCTCGGCCAGCGAGGAGCCACCAGGATAGTCGGTACCCCTTCCTGGTCTATCTTGAACAGAACTCTGCCCAGGAGTGGAAACGGAGGGAATGCATAAAGGAACTTGAACTCCGTCCAGGGAATTTGCACGAGTGCACGTCTGTGGCAATGGCCAGAGGATCTCTTGAGAGGGAGACGAACCTTGGGAGGTTGTGATTGTGTCTGGACGCAAACAGGTCCACATCCGGCTCACCCCAGCGGAGACAAAGAGCATGAAAGGTATTGTTGCTGAGAGACCATTCACCCAGGCGTGAGGCGCTCCTGCTCAGGGAGTCTGCCTCCTGGTTCTCCACCCCAGGGATGTAGACCGCCGATATGCAGGGAACATTCTCCTCTGCCCAAGTCAGAATCTGTGTCACCTCCTTGAGGGCTCTCTTGCTCCGAGTCCCGCCCTGGTGATTTATGTAGGCGACAGCCGTAGCTAACCTGGATCCCACAACCCCTTAAATGGGGAGTCAAGCGAAGAAGCACCAACTCCAAGAGATTTATGGGTAAGCGGTTGGCCTGCTGACCCCACTGACCCTGGATCTTCTGAGTTTGCCAAACGCCTCCCCAGCCTGTCAGACTGGAATCCGTGGTAACTATCTCCCAACGGGGAGTCAGAAAGGACTTGCCCACCAACAGGTTCCTGGAGTCCAACCACCACAAGAGGGACTGTCTGGCCAGGGGGGACAGCGAAAACTCCTGTTCTAGCCACTTCTGCATCCGGTTCCAGCCGGTCAGCAGGTTCAATTGAAGAGGTCTCATGTGAAATTGGGCGAGGAGCACTGCTTCGAAGCATGATACCATTAGGCCCACCAATCTCATCCCCAGACCTATCAAAGGCCGCTGACAAGACAGCAAGACCTGCACCTGTGTCTGGAGACCCGAAACCTTCTGCTGTGGCAGAAAGACCTTTACCTGAGCAGTGTCTATAGTCATTCCCAGGAAGGATCTCACTGTTGAGGGAGTGATAAAAGACTTTGGGTAATTGACTACCCAGCCGAAGGCCTCTAGGGTTGACAGCACCGTCCAGGTATCGCTCTCGGCCTGCTGAAGAGACTGGGCCGCAATCAACAAGTCATCCAGATAAGGCAGTACACGAATGCCCTGATTCCTCAGGATGGCCATGATGCCCGCCAGCACCTTGGTGAAGACACGGGGTGCTGAGGAAATCCCAAATGGATGAGCCACAAACTGGTAATGCTGGTCCGCCAGAGCAAACCTCAGGAACTTCTGAAGCCCCTGGAAAATCGGGATGTGCAGATAAGCATCCCTGATGTCCACCGTGGTCATGAAGTCGCCGGGCCGAAGCGAGCTCACTGCTGACCGTAAGGTTTCCATGCGGAAACCTGACTATTACAAACCTGTTGCGACCCTTTAGGTCCAGGATAGGTCTTAACGTTCCGTCCTACTTGGGAACCGTGAACAGGTTGGAGTAAAAACCTTGACCCTGTTCCTGACAAGGTACAGGGCAAATCACACCTAACCGCAGGAGGTGTCGCACGGCCATTCTCAAGCCCTGTGCCTTCAAGGGATTTTGGGATATCCGAGACTGCCAGCTCTATTTTGTAACCGGAGGACACTACCTCCTGAATCCACCAATCTGAGAAGTGCCGTCTCCAGACTCGAGCAAATAGCAGAAGCCGTCCCCCCACCCGGATGGGTGAGGGCGCCCCCTCATGCCTGGGGGGACTTGGCAGGGGGCTTGGACTTGGCTCCCCAGGAGAGATTGGGTCGGCCGGTGGACCTACCTCTACCCCAGGTATCTCTGCGGCCACCTGGAAATGAAGAGCCTCTTCCTCCTTGAAAGGAACGATAGGCAGAGGGATTCCGAAAGGACCGAGCAGGCTTCCTTCTCTGAGGGAGTCTACCATCCTTGACCAAAAGGTCCAGGCGCTCCCCAAACAGCCTGTGTCCCACAAAGGGGATACTCGTAAGCGACTTCTTGGCCGCGGCATCAGCCGACCATTGCCGCAACCAGAGCGAGCGGCGTAGGGCAACAAGCAGTGCCGAAATCCTGGCACCAAGCCGGACTCCATCGTCCATGGCAGAGGCAGCAAAAACAATGAATTTCAAGCAGGCCTTGAGTTCTTTATACTCCTCCGTCTGCTTGCGAGCCTTAGCTCTATCCACAAGATGTCTCACCTTCTTCCTGATGGCCAGAGAGACAATCGCCGCAGCACACACCAGACGAAACAAGGCACCAGCAAAGGTGAAAGCATGGCAGACCAGCTGATCCATGCGCTTGTCAGCCGGGTCACGTAAGGAAGCGGTATCAGGTGATGGCATAATAGTAGTGTTGGACAACCCCGACACAGGAGAATCCACCTCAGGACGACGAGACCACAGCTGAACCAACTCCCCAGGAAAGGGATACCGTCTATCCAGTCCCTTAGGCACAGACGGTAGTTTGTTAGGCCTTTCCCATTCCTTGAAAATCATATTAGAAAAATGGTCCTGCTCCGGAAAGACCCACCTCTGTCTTTCGGGCCTAAACAAATCCCCTTGCTTCCTCTTTGCCGCTCTGGGAGGAACAATGAGTAGTGTCTCAAACACTGAGGTAAGCAACTTCTCCGTATCATCAGGGAGCCACACATCCTAATCCGAGGAAGAACCAGACAAACTGTCATCGCCAGCAGAAAAATCCACAGTGGAACGGGAACCATCTGGCAACTCACCTTCCTCCACAGAACCCAGATCATCAAAAAGATCGTCATTATCCGAGTAAACGGGCTCGATGTGCCGTTTCTTACTCGTGGCCATCTTAGGAGCAACCGTGAGATCTGTCTCTCGAGATTGGCCACCCTATGCGCCAAATCAACATGGGATCCCCTGCTGGCTTCCCCCTCACTGAGGGCTGAGTGCAGCAGTGGAGGGTCTGAAGAGGCCGCAGGCAGTGAAGGGCTAGGAGCGGGGACGCCCGCCCAGTCATGGCCTAAAATGATGCGCCTAGTGCAAGTGGTACAAACAGTGAAGAATCCGCCCAGAGGATTCCTTCTACTAAAGGGGCAGAGCTTTACCTGCCCATGGGACCCCCAGCTCACTATCCCCAGATGCCTCCATTATGGTGATTAATAATTGCCAATTGAAAGGTTACAAGACACTAACGGCCCAAACCTATATGATCCCTCTTAATAAAAAGGGGGACCGGGAGGAACCACAATCCGCAATCACTAAGCCCACGACCTATGCAAAAGACAAAAAAGGGGAGAGGCCCATCAGACTCCTAAACAGCGAGATGCATGATAATAAGCAACATGATTGTTCAAAAGAGGGACTCATGACACCGACAGTGGCCTCAGAAGATAGGATCCCAGGCAGCAGCAGTGGAGCAGACAGGATCAGAGCGCAGCAGCACACGCAGACCTGCAGCATCTAGTGCAATCCTCGAGGGGCGGGCCGCGCCGTGATGACACGGAACATGTCAAGGTACGGGTCCGCACCCTCTGGCGGCACGAAAAACGCGCCTGCCCACCGTCATCACCAAGAGAGGCCATTAAGGTATGGGCGCCAGCACCAGGACACAACGTGGCTCCCGCAGCGGGAGCTGCGGCGCACTGAGAGCTCCGTGCAGTATCTCCGCGCGCCGCCACAGCAGCGCCACGCAGGCGGCGTACCCAGCCCCCCCCCCCCCCCCGTCACAGCGTATGTGAGAGTCAAGATGGAGGGAGGAAAATCCACAAGGCCCGTGAGGAACCGCGAGGGAGGTAAGCATGAAAGACTCCAGGGGCCAGCTGAGCCAGCAAGTGCAAAGTCAAAACACAGCACACATACAATAAAGCTTGTGGGCAGGGAGGGACATACAGGCATCCTATAGCCCTAGCTAGTGGTCCCCCCCGTTAGGCTCACCATAAGCCTATGGCCGGCTACCCTTTAAACAGGGTCTGCAGCCCAGAGCCTAGCTCTGCCGAACGCTCAACCCCGGCGTTCACCCTACTGTCATGATCCTCAAGCAGCCAGCGGCTGGGAGGCAGGAGTGGGTCTGACGGGATCAGCGGAAATAGGGCCCGCAGCGGCCGATGGGCTAGGAGGCCCCGCTCTGCTGCCAATATCCAAGAGAGAGTATCCAACGATCTTCTGCTGTCAAGACTGCAAGATGAACACTGGAGAATGATAGAGGGAATCCTGCCTTTATAGGGGGCCGGGAGAAGCGACATATTTTGATCTTGCAGTCGAGCGCCCCCTGGGGGCGGAATACCCACGTCATCACTGGGACGAACTGGACTGGATATAGGGAAAAAGGTGTACAATATCCTACCCTTTAATACGTGTATGTTAACTATATAACAAGGACTGCTGGTCATTTAAATTGTGCAAACGGTGCAGATTTACGCAACACAATACCCTAAAATGAATAAAGAAGCAAGAAAGGCTGCAGGACACAGCAGTGTGGGAAAGCCAGTGAGTGGACTAAGCAGGGGGGCTCCAATAATAATTTATAAAAATAATTGTATTATTATTATTATAATAAATAACTTATACAATAATAATAAAGATCCTTAGCCCCTATTCTGCACGCTGCTTGCTATGAGAGACTAGGTGGATTCTGCCACAGTTTGTTATAGAAGTTGGGGGTGGAGGGATTCTGCTAAACTGCTTGTTATAGAGGGATTGTGGAGGATTCTACACACTGCCTGTTATAGGGGAATTGGGGGTGGGGGGTTCTGCACACTACCTGTTATAGGGGTTTGGGAGAAGATTCTGCACACTGCCTGTTATAGAGGGGACTCTGCTCACTCCTCCTCCTTGCTGTCTGGGTTTCCCCCTTTCACAAGTCTCTTCAGCGACGCACAGCAAGCAGGAAGTTTGCATTTTTATTGTCTGTGCCTTTTACCATTGCCTGTCTGTGATCTGACTTTATTGCACATTGGCTGCCTTCTAATTTTATTATTATTCGCTGTAAATATATATACATATATATACTTTTTGGTTCCATAAGACGCACATGACCATAAGACATTTGATTTAGATTAAAAAAATACAATTCTGTGAAATACTCACCTGTAGAATTGGTATTATAAGTATACAGTACATCCTGCTCCAGATAGATTACTTACACTTGGGTTATCCTCCGCCAGATGGCGCTGCACTGCAGAGACATGCAAAACAGGCTCCTCCCGGCAACTCAAATACCCGGGACCTCCCACAAATCCCCAGCATTGAAAAGCAGTGAACGAGAAGCCGGGAGAATTTAACCACCCAAACTGGTAACTATGACAATGATAACTATGACAATGATAACAATCACCATACAGGGGATCCAGAATAATGCAAAACCAAGGGTGGGGTGGAGCAGGACGTACTGTATACTTATAATACCAATTCTACAGGTGAGTATTTCACAGAATTGTATTATTCTTAATATACAGTACGTCCTGCTCCAGATAGATTACTTACACTTGGGACATCCAATAGCAGTGTCCATAAAGTAGGGTGGAATCCCCAGCAAAAAAGGCAACAGCAGACAGTTTAAACCACTGCCGCCTGCAAAACCTTTCGCTAAAACTTTGAAAATGTAAGAACAGAAGACCAAGTAGCGGTCTTGCAAACTTGTTCAACAGAAGCCTGGTGCTGGAAGGCCCAAGAGGCACCAATAGCACGAGTAGAATGAGCAGTAAGGCGGAAGGGAGGACTCTTCCCCTTAGCAGAATAGGCCTGAATCACGGCCTGACGGATCCATTTGCTAACAGTAGACTTGGCAGGAGCCAAACCCTTCCTGGGCCCAGAAGGGACCACAAAAAGAGCATCAGTTTTCCTGAAGGACGCAGGGACCACCAGGTAATACTTCAAACACCTGACCACATCCAAGGAATGCAAAACCCTCTCCTTAGTGTTGCTAGGATTAGGGCACAAAGAAAAAAGAACAATATCTTGATTCAAATGAAAGGCAGACACTACCTTAGGCAGAAAATCTGGCCTAAAGCGGAACACCACCTTGTCCTGGTGTCTTCCCAAGTATGGGGGCTGAATAGAAGAGCCTCCGACTCAGACACCTGCCTGACCGAAGTAATGGCTACCAGAAAGACAGCCTTGAGGATAAGAACAGCCAGAGCAGCATCCTGCCTAGGTTCAATGGGAGCACCCTGCAAGGCAGACAAAACCAAGTTCAAATCCCACACAGGGACCACAGGTTTACGTGGGGAACGCACATGAGCGACCCCCTGGAAAAAAGGTCTTAATCAAAGAATGCTGAGCAAAAGACTTCTGAAAGAAAACAGACAGGGCAGAAAACCTGACCCTTCAGAGTACTGAGTTGGAGTCCCAACTCCAACCCAAGCAGTAAGAACTCCAGAACCCTGGGGACTGAAAACACCCGACAGGGAAGAGACCTAGACTCACACCAGTCAAAGTAGGTACGCCATACCCTGTAATAGATGGAAGAAAAAGTTTTCTTCCTAGCCTTCACCATGGTATCAACCACCGAGGCGAACAAGCCTTTTTCCATCAAGATGGAGGTTTCAGCAGCCAGGCCGTCAAGGCCAGAATTTAAATTGGGATGGCGTAAGGGAGCCTGAGTGAGCAGATCTGGCACCCTTGGCAAAACGTACTGGTCTACTGCCATCTGAATGTACTAGCAAAGGGTGCACCGCCTGAAAAATTATATCAATGGCACACTGGACACTATTGAATTTGGGTCCACTTTAGTGGTAGTAGTTTTCTGAGTTGGGCAACCATTTAGTTGGTCATGTGTGTGGATTTGGAACTGGTAGCCAGCACACACATGCTACATGCCTTTTTGATAATGCTTTATTGATTTTATAGTAGCACTGCCGCAAACTTTAAGGCATTTATAGCCAGCTAGGTGTAGGTATACATTTTTGCACATTCATTCATGTATATACCCCTTTAACAGGCGGATAGTATATTAGTGGCCATGATATACAACTGCAGGCATTTATAGGTATTCTTCTGTTATATAGGTAGTACATACTATAGCTTCTTGTATTGTATTGTATTGCATATGTATATGTACTTACACATTCCTTTGCATATGCCTGCCACCTATATGGGTTGGGTCCCCCTCTTCCTTGCTCACGATCCTCTTCCCCCCCCCCTCTCCTTCTCAATGCCCTGCTTACAGCGAGACAGTTTCTCGCTGTAAGCGTTCTGTTGCTGCGCAACGGACCGCACGCACCAGCACGGTGCGTGATGACATGGCCGGTATCTTCTGCACAGATTCAGCTGTCACCGGCTGCATATGAGTGCGTCTGCGCAGCCGGGAAGGAAGTGGCGGCGGGACTTGTGTCTTCTGTCCCCTTTACAAATGCTGGCATAGATGTTATGGGGCGCAGTGAGAGGTGGGTACGGTGGGCAGGTAGTACAATCGCGCAGCGCAATCAGGAGGACAGCGATCATTATCATTTTAGAGATAGGGCATGGGGCTCACATCATACTAGATCTCACTGGGAGGAAGGAGATCAGCGGACACTGGGTTAACCTATTGGCTGACTCAATTGGATAATTAGGAAAGCATGGAGGGTGGGCCCACAACAGGCAGGCATTATTTAAGGGCTGGTTTTGTCATTCCTATTTCCCTGACCCTTGAAGCAGCATGGGGGCTGCGTGCGCGGGTAGTTCTTACTAAGGTTGGCTGGTCTGTTGCCCTGGGTGACACCACGACACGTGAGATTGTATTGTTTGGATTGTTTACCGGCACTTGCACTTTTCATATTGTGGTTTGGGTTTACATTTAAAGTCTCTCATCATGGTTTCCTGTGCAACATTAGGTGGATAGAAAGACAGAGTGAGAGGGGGGTTTTGCTTTATGTTAATTGGTTGTGATAATGATATGCACTAGTGTATATATATAAAAAAACTTTTCTCTTTCATTGTATATATATTTTTGTTGGATTAATGGTATGTCACAGTTTAGATAATTAGATATGTATATTTGATTCATCTGTATGTTAGCACTATAGCATAGTTTGCTTTATTCACTCTATACTTTAATTGTTGCTTCTTTATATATGCATGTGTGTAATTTTACACACATTAGCATATATACACTCACATATTTGTATATTTTTCTGTGTATATATATTTTCTATACATATTTTTTGCATATATTTGCATGTTTACCATTTATGATATGTTTATTAGGGTTTAGATACACCTTTTTTCACACATTTTTTGTGCCGGCACAAAAAGATAGGGGGTTTTTCATATATACATTTAAAACAACCTTTTTTCACCCATGGGCATGATATATATTTGATAGCCCTTGTCTGGGCGGTATACATTAATTATCATTTTTCGGCCATACCGTTTGCTTTTAATTGTCTTTGTCGTGTGTATATGTTTGATGGTTTTAATTTTTGTACCAATTAAATACTTTTTGTAATTGAGAATTGTGTAGTGGTGCTTCCTGTTGGTGGTAGGTGTGCAACTTGCATGCCAACTCCAAGGTGTGTTGAGTCTACTGCCATCTGCACCACGTCTGCGAACACACTCTTCTTGGCCACCTGGGGGCCACCAGAATTGCTGGCACCCCCTCCAGAGCAATCTTGCGCAGAACCCTGCACAGCAGGGAGAATGGAGGAAAGACATACAGGAATTGAACGTCCTGCCATGACAGTGGTCAAGACCAGAGGATCCTGGGCAGGGAGACAAAGGCCGGGAGCTTGTGATTGTGATGGGACGCAAACAGATCCACATCTGGTTGGCCCCAACGGTGGCACAGAGATTGGAACACCTTGTTGCAGAGAGACCATTCTCCCTAGCGAGAGGTCCCCCTGCTCAGAGGGTCTGCCAGCAGATTTTTCACCCCCAGTATGTACACCGCTGATATGCAGGGAACATTGGCCTCCACCCAGGTCAGGATCAGAGACACTTCCTGGAGGGCCCTCTTGCTCCGGGTCCCTCCCTGATGATTGATGTAGGCAACTGCCGTCTGTTTGTCCGAGCGCCAACTGAACAGGCAGGCCCTAAAGATGAGGAGTAGTCAAGCGAGCCAGAACTAACCTGATCGCTCGCAGCTCCAAGACAATGATAGGTGTGTGGGCCTCCTGAGGGCCCCACCTCCCCTGGAACCGCAGGGACTTCCAGAACTCCCCACCAACCTGATAGACTGCCATCCGTGGTGACCGTCTCCCAGGAAGGGGCAAGAAAGGATCTGCCCCCCAACATTCTCCTTGAGTCCATCCACCACAAGAGGGACCTCCTGACCAGGGGGGAGAGCACACAGACCCTGTCCAGGGACGCTGGATCCTTGTCCCATACAGACAATAGGTGAAGTTGCAGAGGCCTCAAGTGGAACTGAGCATAAGGGACCGCCACGAAGGACGCCGCCATCAGGCCCACCAGCTGCATCCCCTGCCTGATGGAGGGATGGGGACAAGCAAGAAGGGACTGAGCCTGTGCAATCAGATTGTCCACCTTCTGCTGAGGAAGGAAGATCCTTGCCTGAACTGTATCCAGATTCATTCCTAGAAATGGAGTTACCAAGGAAGGGGACAGTGAGGACTTGCGGTGGTTGATCACCCATCCAAATGACTCCAGAATAGGCACCACCAGCTGAGTATCCAACACCCTGTCATCTGAGTAGAGACATCACGCCAGCCAGCACCTTGGTGAACACCCTGGGAGCTGAAGTGAGGCCGAAGGGCAAGGCCACAAATTGGTAATGTTGATCCATCAGAGTGAACCTGAGGGACTTTTGATGACCTGGGAACACAGGAATATGAAGGTAAGCATCTTTGATGTCCACAGAAGCCATGAAATCCCCTTGGCGCAGGGAACTGATGGCAGAGCGCAGAGTCTCCATGCGAAAGTGCCTGCCCTTGACAAAAACTTGTTAAGAATCTTTAAGTCCAGGATGAACCTGACAGAACCATCCTTTTTGGGTACGGTGAATAGGTTGGAATAAAAGCCCTTGCCCTTTTCTCTTAAAGGCACCTGGCAGATGACCCCCAGCTCCAGGAGGCCTTGCACTGCTTGCACTAGCTCCTGAGCTGACACAGGGTCCTGAGGAATCCGGGACCTGATGAATCTTGGAGGGGGATCGGCAGCAAACTCTAACTTGTAACCGGAGGACACTACCTCCTGAATTCACCGGTCTGAGACATGAATCCTGCAGACCTGAGCGAAGTGCTGCAGCCGTCCCCCCACCCGGATGGGTGAGGGCGCCCCTTAATGCCTGAGGGGGGTTGGGAGAGGATTTAGCTTTTGGGATCCCAGGAGAAGCCAGGACGTCCACGTCCTCTGCCTCTACCCCAGAAATCTCCCCGGGCCCCAGGGAAGGATACCCCCCTTCCCTGTCTTGCATCACGGTAAGGGGAGGAGAAGGAACCCTGACCCCTAAAAGGCCGAGGTTGCCGCCTGCGCTGGGGTAACCTGCCTCCCTTGGCCAGAAAGGTCCAGGCAGTCTCCAAACAGACGCAGTCCTTTAAAGGGAAAACCAGTGAGGGCCATCTTGGCAGCATTGTCAGCGGCCCACTAGCGCAGCCAAACCGAGCGGCGCATAGCCACCACAAGGGCAGAAGTTCTGGCACACATTCTGATGGTGTCATCCAATGCTGACAGGACAAAATTTAGAAAAACATCACAACTAGAGAGTGCATTAAACACCTCACAAGGCAAATCATCAGGGGCACTATCAAGCATATTTCTGATAAGGGTTCTAGTGGCCACAGCAGTAATAGCAGAGGCACAGACCGGGCGCAGGCACATGTAAAGGTGTGGGAGGCCAGCTGGTCAATGCGCCGGTCCTCAGCATCCTGCAGGGTAGTAGAATCAGGGGAATGCATGACAGAGGTGTTAGATAGCCCTAGGATCGGGGCATCCACCTCGAGGGGGGGGGGGATGACCAACATTTAACCACCTCAGCAGGAAAGGGATACTTCCTATCCCAAATCTTTGGAGCCCCGGGAAGTGTACTGAGGCACTCCCATTCCTTGAGCACAAGGTCATGGAAATGTGCCTGCTCTGGAAATTCCAAACATGATTTTGCTGTATGGAAAAGCTCCCCTTTTTGCCTGGGAGCCTCAACAGGGAGAGAGATAGACAGAACCTCAAGGTCTGGGTCAATAATCAGTCAGTGTCATCCGGGGCCCAGGGGTCAGAGCCAGAATCGTCATGACCCCTTGGTCTCTCATCAGATGAGCCTGAAGCAGAAAGAGCTCCCCTTCATCAGACGGGGTATAGCCACACAGATTCATAAACTCCTCAGTTCCCATAGGGAAAACAGTAACATTAGGCGTCAAGTGCCGCTTCATACCAGGGCCCTTACGTGCTAAAGACCTCGCAATAATCTGTTCAACGGTAGCCAGTCTAGAAGACACATCGGGCTGAGAATCCCCACTAGTATGCAACTCAACAGGAGTGAGATTTAAGCTTGGGGGAGTAGGTGAAGTGAAACGAGGTGCAGCCACTGGCAGGCCAGATTGCAATGCAAGCACCTGCTCAGCACAGGGTACACAGACTCGTGCCTTGTCAGCGTCAGCACGAGGCTGCCCACACGCTACACACAGCCGGTCTTGTCCCGTAGGGACCCCGGTCACATTATCCTGGGATGCCTCCATATGGTGATTATTAGGCACAATATGCCAGCAGGGATTTACGCTATAAGCAACCCTGAATGCCCCAATGACCCGCTAGGGAAGTGGGAGTAATTATACAAGGCCCAACTATCAATTACACGGGGCTGGGAGAAGTCAATGGCTTCACCCGTCTGAAAGACACAGTGTGGAAGAAGGGGTGTCAGAACCAAAAACACACTACAATGAGTATACACGTGCGTGCGCTGACAAAATGGCGCCGAGAGTACCTCGAAGGGCGGGCCAGAGTGGGCCGTGACGCAGGGCGCGCCAAACCAGGCCCCCCCCGAAGAGCGCGAAGCCCACACACAAGCAGCCAATGATAACGCAGAAGCGTCTGAGGTAATGCCGCTGCCCGGCGCGGAACATCCAAATGAAGGAAAAGACGCGCGGCGGCGGCATTTGCAATAGTAAAAATGACAAGTCAGCACAGCGGCAGACACCATATATACTAGTCAAAAGACATGACAAAACGCCGTGTGCACGAATCACGCTCACCCACACCCCCCCTTCTTTCCCTCCCGAAGGCTACAGGGAGAATGAGGAGGGATGGCGGCCCTCTGTACAGGACCCACCGCTACACGGGGCATGGGGCAATAATGCGGGAGGGGCATCCATAAAGGCTCACCATCACCCTACCCTTTGGTGGGGGACTGCGGTGGAGCAGCGCTCCATAAGCACGCATGGTGCTGCCTACCTTCACCCGACCAGTGCAGCCCAGGCTGGGAGGCACATCACACGAGGAACGGGTGGGAATAGTCCAACAGGGCCGCAGGCTAAAAAGCCCCGCTCACCTGCGAGAGAGTGATAACTTCATGTCTTCGCAGTAAGCACTGCAGAGAAATCTGGGGATTTGTGGGAGGTCCCAGGTATTTGAGGGGCCGGGAGGAGCCTGTTTTGCATGTCTCTGCAGTGCAGCGCCATCTGGCGAAGGATAGCCCAAGTGTAAGTAAACTATCTGGAGCAGGACGTACTGTATACTAAGAATAACTAGAAGAAAAATAAAGTTCTGAACCAAATGGTGTACTAACCCCCCCCCCCCCTTACGGAACCAAACAGCAGCAGTCAAACTGTAGACTCCTCCAACCCCCTGCCCCAAGAAACTGACAGGCAGTGTGAACCCCCCTCCCAAAGAACCCAATAATAGACAATATAACAAGCAGTGTGCAAAATCCCCCAATCCCCATATAACAGGGTGCATACCATATAACAGTCTGCAGAGTCTCCCCCAGCCCCTTGCGTGCAAGCAAGGGTGTGGAAGACAATGGAGGACCGTCAGGCAGGCAGGAAGCAGTTGACACCTACATTTGGTCCCTGACCACCACCCTTGCCAGTCCTCCAATGTCCAGCACCCCCCCCCCCACTGAGGATCCTGTCCACTATACTGGGTCACACACCACCTAACAGGGTGCAGATGAGCACAGTTGGTAGCCCTCTATTCCTATAACATTCATTAAGTTACTGAGTTCTGTGAATCACTTTAACTCAATATTAAAAAAATATTTAATTATATAATATTCAAAAGTGCAATTTAAGTTTTGCACCAGATACACATACAATATAATCCATGAAACACAGTTTACAGAATTGGACTACAGCACCATCTACTGGTATAGTACAGATATAGTAAAACACCACAATAAAATAACACATCGCCAAATAACTGTGAGCCCACTTGCGGGTATGTCTCCATGATAGACAGATTTGTTTTCAATTGACTGTTTTTAACCCTTTCATTACAATAACTGGGGGAATGTTTAGTAGTACTGCCCTCACTACCAACCAACTAACCCTCACTCTCGCACCTGAACCCCACCCTCTTGTCCTGCAGTGGCAGGTTCTTAGATGATCACACCAAGCCAGTCACAAGTAGTCATTTTTGAGCTTTTAATGGTTGCATTATTTCTGCATTCCAGTGTTTCTAAAGTCCATCTGAGAATTTAACCCGAATTCAACCCTCAAATAACCAAAGAGAACAGGCAAACATACTGCTTGTCTAAAGGTACCACCACTTTAAGGGATCCATGAGACCCCTATACCAGTTCACAAGGCTGGGGGCTGGCAAGTCACCTGCGGCTAGCGGATGACTTGCCATTAACCCCCAGCACCCCCAATTACCTGCCTCCCCAAAGCCCAGGGGGGGCAGAAGAGCCCAGCCCACGGAGCTTGTAGCCGGCAGGGCAGGGGGCCACCAAAACTGGCCCTTCGCCCTGTTCCTACAAGCCCCCATAGCTGGTCCCGGGCTGTTTATGATGGGTAAGGGGGACCCCACATCATTTTTTTTGGATTTTTAAGGGTTTTTAACCCTTAAAATTCCCAAAAAAATTGGGTCACCCCCAGGAGGAAAAAAAACCTGTCAACAGACAAAACTTCAAGTAGGCTGGCAATTAAAAGGGTTAATAGTACCTATGCATGTTGCATATTCTTCTGCTCGAGGGACCTTGTGCTTTCAGATTTAGTTTGTTTTTTCTTGTTTGCATATTGATATTTTAGGAAAACATGTTTTTTATTCCGCTTTTTTATAATTTTTTCAGGGAAACCCTGTGCAACCTAAGAATTCTTCAAGGGATTACTTCCAGAAAGATGAGCTCACTACAACAAGCTGGGTACACTTAGAAAGCTTAATATGTGTACTTTCAGGGAATGTATGGTTTGTGGTGGGTATTCCAAATGTAAAGGGTTGTTTTGGTAAAAAAATTGTAAGGTGCGCACTTTGTCTGCAGAGCTTAAATTTTCAAGTAAAATTACTGTTACGCACATGCTTTACTTTGGGGTGTTTGCCAACTCTTCCCTTGACAGTAGCTATGCATGTTGGGTACCGTTCTTTTCGGGAGATGTTGTTTTTTTCAGATTTTACTTGTTTTTTCTTGTTTGCATATGTGGCTTTGATTCTTCTTTTTTATTCTTTTTTTAGGAAAACTCTGTGCAACCAAAGAATTGATTGAGGGATTACTTCCACAAAACTACACCCACATAAACAAGCCTGGTGTGCCTAGAAAGCTTGAGGTGTGTACTTCCAGAGAATATGTTATATTAATAGTTTGTAGGGGGTATTTCAAATGCAAAGGGTTGTTTTTCTGGAAAATCTGCAAGTTGTATTTGATCTGAAAATCTGTTTCAGTTTGGGGGAGTCTCTTGGGCAGGAAAGGGTGTCTACCAATACATATGTGGTACCGCTGTAACCGGGAGAAATTGGGGTTTCATACGCAATAAGATTTTATTGACAAACTTGCATTTTTTATTACAAAAATACACTACAAATTGCAAAAAAATGTTTCTTTACTTTTGCACATATTTCACCCAAAAATATTGAGAATATACTAAAACAAGGCCAAACAAGATATTCCATGTTCAAGCCCAGATTCTGCTGAAAACATTTCCTGGGAAATCCCTTCAAAAATCACAGTTGAATATGTACAGCGAAAAATATTGAAAAATGGTCTGGCAAAAAGGGTGAAAAAATATCTAGACAGGCTGGCAGCGAAAGGGCTATAAGAAGCCCTTCCAGAACTCAGAAATGCTTTGTCATCGGCCAAACAGACATACTTCTCATCACTCAAACTGGCACAGGCCCGGAATCCAAAGCGGCTTTTTAATACCTTCAACTAACTTCTGGCCCACCTGCCTCCTCATACCTTCTCTAAAAATACCATTTTGTGAGTACTCACCTGAAAAATGGATATTGTTGGTGTGCCACACACCCCGCTTCACTTTTAAATATTCTTCACTTATTGGGTTAACTCACCGCCAGGTGACGCTGTGCAGAGAGGAAGTCTTGTAACAAGCCCCCTTCCGGCCTATATATACCTGGTACCTCCCTTCAATCACCAGTATATTAAAAAGCAGAAAGACAAGATACCAGTAAATTAACGGTAACCTCAAAATAAATCAATATAAATAAAAGCTTCACCATATAAAGGATTCGGAATAACGAAAAGGGTGGGAGTGAAGCGGGGTGTGTGGCACACCAACAATATCCATTTTTCAGGTGAGTACTCACAAAATGGTATTATTCTTGGTGTGCCACACACCCCGCTTCACTTTTAAATATTCTTCACTTATTGGGACATCCAAAAGCAGTGTCCACAAGGGATGGGCATCTCAAGGCCAGGTGAAGCATAACTTAAATGACTGCAGTCTGCAGAACTTTGCGGCCAAAAACAGCATCCGCTGAGGCTCGCACGTCAACTTTGTAAAACGTAGAAAAAGTGTGAACAGAAGACCAAGTGGCGGCCTTACAAACTTGTTCAACAGAAGCTTGGTGCTGAAAAGCCCAAGACGCCCCAATGGCGCGAGTAGAATGAGTAGTGATACGAAAAGGGGGAACTTTCCCCTTAGCAGAATAGGCCGCAGTAACGGCCTGACGTATCCACCTGCTAATGGCAGATTTGGCTGGTGCCAAACCCTTCTTAGGCCCATGGGGCACAACAAAAAAGGAATCCGTCCTACGAAAAGGAGACGTGATAATCAAGTAGTACTTAACACAGCGTACTACATCCAAACAATGCAAAACCCTCTCTTTGTCATTCCTAGGATTAGGACATAAGGAGGGAAGAACAATGTCTTGGTTCAAATGAAAAGCAGAAACAACCTTGGGAAGAAAGTCTGGCTTGAAACGAAAGACCACCTTATCCTGATGCCTCTCAAAGTAAGGCGCCTGGATAGACAAGGCCGCCAACTCTGAGACACGCTGGACCGAAGTGATAGCTACCAAGAAGACAATCTTCTGAGTCAGGGTAGACAAAGCAATATCTTGCAAAGGCTCAAAAGGAGGAGCCTGAAGAGCAGCAAGAACCAAATTCAAATCCCAAACCGGGAGTAATGGTTTCCGACCCTGAGTGAGCAGATCGGGCCGAAGAGGCAGGGCGAACTGGTCCACTGCCAGCCGAACGATGTCTGCGAACCACACTCACCTTGGCCACCTTGGGGCCACGAGAAGGGCGGACACCTTTTCCAGAGCCAACTTCCGAAGCACCCTGCGCAGCATGGGTATCGGAGGAAACAGGTATAGAAATCCCAGATCCCCCCAGCTCAGGGACATGGCGTCCACTGCCAGAGCCAGAGGATCCTGGGAGGGCAACACGAAGTTCGGGAGCCTGTGATTGTGACGAGAGGCAAACAGGTCCACCTCTGGTGTCCCCCATCGGAGACACAGTGAGCGAAACACCCGAGGATGGAGAGCCCATTCTCCCAGACGGGGAGAGCCCCTGCTCAACCGGTCCGCTTCCTGGTTTTCCACTCCTGGAATGTATACCGCCGAGAGACAAGGAACATGGGCCTCTGCCCAGGTCAGGAACACCTCTCTGAGAGCACCCAGACTGCGAGTCCCTCCCTGATGATTGATGTAAGCAACCGCTGTTCGATTGTCTGAACGCACCTGGACCGGAAGGCCCAGAACGTGCTGAGTCAGGAGAGCAAGCACCCGACGGATGGCTCTCAGTTCCAGAACATTGATGGGTAAGTGGGCCTCTTGAGGTCCCCGCTGCCCCTGGAACCGCAGCTCCTTCCAAAATCCGCCCCAACCCGACAGACTGGCGTCCGTGGTGACAATTTCCCAAAGAGGGGTCAGGAAAGACCTGCCCTTCACAAGATTGGTCGAGACCAACCACCACTGGAGGGACTGCCGGACCCGGGAGGACAACTGGAAGGGCTGATCCAGCGACCGAGGCTGCCGGTCCCAGGACGCCAACAGATAAAGCTGAAGCGTCCTCGTGTGAAATTGAGCAAAAGGAACTGCCTCGAAAGAGGCGACCATCAACCCTATCAGCCTCATCCCCAGACGGATGGACGGCCGAGGATTGGAAAGTAGGACCCGAGCCAACTCCTGGATCAGATGAATTTTGGACTGGGGGAGAAACACTCTGTGTTGAAGAGAGTCCAACTGCATCCCCAGAAAGAACACCACCCTGGCCGGAGCGAGGGAGGACTTGGGGAAGTTGATCCCCCAACCAAAGCTTTCCAGCGTGGAGACCACCAACCTGGTGTCTGTCTCCGATTGATGGTGACGGAGCCATGATGAGAAGGTCGTCCAAATAAGGTACGACACGAATGCCCCGAGATCTGAAAATGGCCATGACCCCTGCCAGCACCTTGGTGAACACTCTTGGAGCTGAGGTAAGGCCAAACGGAAGTGCCACGAATTGATATGTAAGGTTATGCACATGGGAAGGAGAAATCTGTGTCATGATTACACACTAAATAAAGAAACACTTGGTAAAACAACAATGGAAAAGGACCTAGGGGTTTTAGTTGACAATAAGCTCAACTGTAGTAATCAATGCCAGGCAGCTGCTGCCAAGGCAAACAGGATCATGGGGTGCATCAGGAGGGGCATGGGTGCTCATGACCAGAGCATCATTTTACCCCTGTACAAGTCACTGGTCAGACCCCATATGGAATACTGTGTACAGTTCTGGGCACCTGTGCTTAAGAAGGACATATCAGAACTGGAGCGCGTTCAAAGAAGGGCAACAAAGTTAATAAAAGGAGTGCGGGGGCTAGAGTACCCGGAAAGATTGTCCAAGTTAGGCTTATTAATCTAGAAAAAAAGACGATTGAGGGGTGATCTAATAACTATGTATAAATATATTCGGGGTCAATACAAGGATCTGTCCCACAATCTATTTATACCCCGGAGTGTAACCATAACCCGGGGGCATCCACTAAGGTTAGAGGAAAGGTGCTTTCTCCACCGACATAGGAGGGGATTCTTCTCTGTAAGAGCAGTGAGACTATGGAACTCGCTGCCAGAGGAGGTAGTAATGAGGGATACATTAAAAATGTTCAAAAGTGGCCTTGATGCCTTCCTGGCATGTAATAACATTTCCGGCTATGGCTACTAGACCACTGGAAGGAGTTAAACAGGCTGAACTGGATGGACTAAAGTCTTTATTCAGCCTTACATACTATGTTACTATGTTACTATGATAATGCTGATATTCCATCACGAATCGAAGAAAACGTTGATGAGCGTGGCAGATGGGAACATGAAGATAAGCATCCTTGATGTCTATGGACGTCATGAAGTCCCCTTGCCGAAGGGAACCGACGGCCGTACGCAAGGTTTCCATGCGAAACTTCCGAACACAGATGAACCTGTTGAGTAATTTCAGGTCCAGGACGGGACGGACTGACCCGTCTTTCTTGGGGACTGCGAAAAGATTGGAATAAAACCCGAGGCCCATCTCTAAGCGCGGTACCAGCTGGATGACCGCCATCTCTAACAGATTCTTTACCGCCGCCAGGAGCCCCTGTGCGGCCAAAGGATCGATGGGCACCCGAGACCGAAAGAACCGCGAAGGAGGGCGAGAGTCGAATTCCAGTTTGTAACCGGACGACACTACCTCCCGGATCCATCTGTCCGGAATCTCCTGGTCCCAAACCTGGGAGAAGTGTTGTAATCGTCCCCCCACCCGCACGGGTGAGGGCAGCCCCTCATTGCTGAGCGGGTTTACCAGCAGGCTTGGGCTTGGTGCCCCAGGACTGAGCGGGACGGCCATGGCCCCTCCCCCGAGTCCAACCTGCACCTCTGGTAGCGGGAAAGGAAGCCCCCCTACCCGCTCTGAATCCCCGAAAAGAAGGCCTACCAGCACTTGTCCCCTTAAAGGGAGCTGTGAGCACCCTTTTAGAAGCCGAGTCCGCCGACCACTGACGCAGCCATACTGACCGACGAATAGCCACCAGCATTGCAGCTGTCTTGCTACTCATAGCCAGCGCATCGTCCTGAGCGGATAGAACATAGGAAACAAAAAGATTCCCACTGCTTGAGCGCAGTAAACTCTTTGCAAGTGGGATCTAGATCCTCATACAGCTCCTGAATTACAGACCTAACCGCCAATAGAAGAAGGGCCGAAGCACACACCGGGCGCATCGTTGACCCAGCATAAATAAAACCATGGCGAGCGTACTGGTCAATCCGCCGATCCTCCCCATCTTTAGGGACAGTGGCCTCCGCAGACTGTACCATAGCCGTGCTGGAGAGCCCTAGCACAGGGGTATCGACGTCAGGAGGGACGGACCAGAGCTTCACCAATTCTGGCGGAAAAGGATAACGCTTTTCCCAACTGGAAGGGATTCCAGATAACCGCGTGGGATGTTCCCATTCCTTAAGGACCACCCTCTCAAAGTGGTGTTGTCTGGGAAAAACCCAACGCGGCTGAGGCTCTTTAAACAACTGGCCCTTTGGCCGGGTGACAGCCTCAGGCGGATCTAAATTCAGAATTTCAAACATCTGAGCCAGAATGGAGGGGGTGTCAAGGGAAACACCCGCCGACCAATCGCCAATAGCATCAGCCTCAAGCTGATCTGCAGGCTCATCTGACTCCAACAGGAATTCTCCCTCGTCCGGGGAGCCATCGGACCATTCCACAGGCTCACATACCTGTGAAGCCCAAGGTATCGGAGTCAGGTGCTTCCGTTTTGCAGTGGCTTTAGACCCTGCTTTAACGGGCACTATTTTCCGGAGGCTGGCCAATCGCGCCGCCACCTCGGATTGCGAATCCCCACTCTTGACAGTGTCATGCGGGGTCCGGAACAGGGAGGGAGAGGTAGGAGATGATGGAAGATGCGACGGGCCAGCAGCCGAAGCGACGGACTGACGCACAATACTCTGCCTTGCACAAGGAATGCATACAAAGACATCATCATCTGGGAGCGGAGTCCCACATCTTGTGCACCCCCTAGATGGCCCAGAAGAACCATTTCCGGTAATAACGGAAGCCTCCATATGGTGATTTATGGTATTCGCAATTCTTTTGGGATTTAAGGCATAAGCCGACCCGGGATGCCCCCTTATTGTAAATGTCCCGGAATTTTTTTTTTTTTGGGAGGATTTAATTCAAAAAGAAGATCCCCTTAATAATCTATATATAACTTTTTAATAAACAGTCAAACCCATAAAAATATAGACGGCCCCACACCAGGTGAGGCCGCTTACCTGCCCCAGTAAGGCTTACAAAAGCCCAGCACCGAACCAAAGAGGTGGTGGAGACAGGCAGAAAATGTCAGCGAAGGCGGGAGTGGCCGATTAAAACAAAGGAGAAAAGCGGAGGGGGGAGGGGAGCTGGAAAAAGTGAGAAAAGCGCAGGCAGCCAAAAGCAAGCCTGACACCATACAGCCCGCCCCGGTCACCCCTAAAGCTGACCCAAAGCTCTGGCTCTACAGGCCAGCAGCAGCAGCCCGCAAAACAGAGACTGCCATATAAGGAGGAATCAAAGTCAGGCCATATGCACACTCACTTGCAGTGCAGCCTGACAACGTTGAAATAAGCAAAACACATGAACATACAGTAAACCATACACACAATACACATCCCTCTACCCCCCCCCCCCCCATAGTGAAGGGAGAAGGGACCATAACGGGAGAGTAAGAGGCTAAGGGGACCCTCGGGACAGGGGCATCCCATTTCCGGATCACCATGCCGGATAGCCGCATTGCTCCCAAAAGAGGGGGTCGAGCGGAGGAGATAAGCTCCTAGGCACCTATAGTGCCATCTACCATTTGCCCAGTGAGCAGCCTAGGCTGGGAGGCTTCCATTCCACCATCAAGGTAAAAACACTCAAACCGGGCAGAAATAGACCAAAAGGGGGGTGCCGGGGTAAGACCCCGGCTACCTGTAAGCAGGAGACTTCAATCTTCTGTCTTGTCGTCAAGCAGAGAGAAAAATACTGGTGATTAATGGGAGGTACCAGGTATATATAGGCCGGAAGGGGGCTCGTTACAAGACTTCCTCTCTGCACAGCGTCACCTGGCGGTGAGTTAACCCAATAAGTGAAGAATATTTAAAAGTGAAGCGGGGTGTGTGGCACACCAAGAATATAACAGCTGAGCAATATCACCTTATTCCTCAACTGCCTCCTCCTCTCAATCCAGCCTTAACATCACAATTTAACCTCTCCCTCTCCACAGGTACATTTCCTTCTTCATATAAACATACAGTTATAACTACACTTATCAAGAAACCATTTCTGGACCGCTCTTCAGTTACTGCTCAATTTCTCTAACATATTCACACAGAACTGGCACACTGTCAACCAACTACTTGCTTGCCCCATTCCATTTAATCCACTCTCGATAAAGTCACTAATGATTTACTAACCTCAAAATCTAAAAGGTCAGTACTCTATTCTCATTCTTATTGACTTATCCTCAGCTGCGTCCACTCTGTGCGCCTCAATATTCTATCCTCCATTGGAATTTAAGGGCTCGCCCGTCTGTTGGTGTAGCACTAGGACCCCTACTTTTTTTAGTCTATAATTCCGGTATTGGCCAACTTCACTATCACTTCTATGTAAACAACACACAAATATACACCTATGGGCCAAATCTCTCTTCTCTCTCCCTTGACTGCCTAACAACCATCATTTCCTTTATGTCCTCTTGCTTCCTCAAACTTAAACTGGACCAACACTCTTACAAGAAACAGTGGCCATATGCATCCCGCCCCAGAGCATTTCATATTGCCGCACATAAAAATGAATGTAACTTTTTATAACTCCAGCTCTGGTCAATAAAAACAAAATGGTGTCACATGGCGCTTCAGGTCGCCTGCATCTATTCCATTCTCTCATCTCCCGCATCTATTCCTTTCTCTAATCCGACACCACTAAAATACTAGTGCATTCTCTAGCCATATCCCAACTTGACGACTGCAACATTCTTCTTTGTGACTTACCAACAGATTGGCACCCCTCCAATTTATACTGAACCCTGCTAATCGCCTCATCTACCTCTCCTCTCACTTTTCCAGTGCGTCTCTCCTCTGTCAGTCCCTCCACTGGCTGTCAGTCTCACAGAGAATTCAGTTTAGCTCGGCATCTGACATTCTCCTATCCTCCAAGTGGTTACCTCCTCTCACCATTTCCAAGAATTCTCACTCCCCAACACTTAAAGCTTTTGTTTCCCTGAAAACCTACTATAACCTGGTTTAAGCAGTTCAACTGGGCACATGCCACCAACCTCAATATCTACTACTTGTGACTCATACTCTGTGTCTCTACCCTTTCCATTAGACTGTAAGCTTGAAAGGGCAAAGCTCAATTTCCTACAGTAACTCTCAGTGTTTGCTTTATAATTTGCTGCATTTGGTCAGCAATTGTTTATGTACTATATTTTACCCTGTTTGTAATCACTGCATTGTAAAGCGCTACGTAAGTGGGTGTTCTATAAATAAATAATAATATGTAATTTTCTTCATAGTGTCTTATTCAGTAAAGCAAACAGAATGTGTTTCTCTCTCTGCTGCCCACTATTCTGTTCATTATGATATTTACAGATGCATTTCACAGTGTATTTACATCTGGAAAATACCATTTTGTGAGATACTCACCTGTAAAATGGTTATTATGAGTATGTCACACCCCCCACTTCCCGATATTCATGACACTTGGGAACCCAGCCTGTAGAGGGCGATCTTGCAGAGATGACATGGAAAAAAAGGAGCCCCTTCTGGTCCAGTTCCTCCCACTATTCCTCAGTCTTTTTAAACAGCAGTGAAGAACCAATTATATTCAAAATTGTAAAATTATATGAAAATAATAATACCAAATAAAGAATCCCTTAAAATTATTTGAATTAATAATAATCACCATATAAAGGATCCCACGAAAAAAAAAGGACGGGGGAAGTGGGGGGGTGACATACTCGTAATACCCATTTTACAGGTGAGTATCTCACAAAATGGTATTATTCCTAGTATGTCACACCCCCCACTTCCCGATATTCATGACACTTGGGACATCCAATAGCAGTGTCTATAATGGGTGGGGATCCCAAAGGAATAATGCATAACTTAAATTACTGCAGCTTGCAGAACTTTGCGGCCAAAAACAGCATCCGCTGAGGCCAGCACATCAACTTTGTAAAACTTAGAAAAAGTATGCACAGAAGACCAAGTCGCAGCCTTGCAGACTTGTTCAACAGAAGCTTGGTGCTGAAAAGCCCAAGAGGCTCCAATAGCACGAGTAGAATGAGCGGTGACACGAAAAGGGGGAACTTTCCCCTTCGCCATATAGGCCCCAATGATAGCCTGACGTATCCACTTACTAAGGGAAGATTTGGCAGGAGCAAAACCCTTCTTGGGCCCAGAAGGCACAACAAAAAAGGCATCCGTCTTGCGGAAGGCCGAAGTAGTAACTAAATAATACTTAACACAATGAACTACATCCAAAGAATGTAAGACCCTTTCCTTGTTGTTACTAGGTTTAGGACACAAGGAAGGAAGAACTATATCCTGATTTAGGTGGAATCTTGATGCCTCTCAAAATAAGGGGCTTGAATAGACAAAGCCACCAGTTCAGAAACTCGGTGGACAGAAGTAATAGCAACCAAAAAGGCAACCTTCTGAGTAAGAATAGGAAGAGAAATATCCTGCAATGGCTCAAAGGGAGCAGCTTGCATAGCCGAAAGCACCAAATTAAGATCCCAAACAGGAAGTAAAGGCTTTCAGGGAGGCCGCACATGCGCGACTCCTTGGAAAAAGGTCTTAACCAAAAGGATGAAGAGCAAACGATCTTTGAAAGAAAATTGCCAAGGCAGAGATTTGCCCTTTCAAAGTACTAATCTGGAATCCCATATCCAGACCTCGTTGCAGAAATTCCAGAATTCTAGGAATAGAAAATACTCTACAGGGCAAAGACCTGGATACACACCGACCAATATAGGACCTCCAAGTCCTGTAATAAATGACAGAGGAAGACTTCTTCCTAGCTCTAATAAGAGTCTGAATAACCACATCAGAAAGTCCTTCTTCTGTCAAGATGGAGACTTCAGCAGACATGCCGTCAAAGCCAGCGTTTGTAAATTGGGGTAACAAAGTTGACCCCGAGTGATGAGATCTGAAAGAAGAGGCAGATGGACACGATCCACTGCCAGCCTTACGACGGCTGCGTACCACAGATGTCTTGGCCACCTTGGCGCCACCAGAATTGCTGGCGCCTCCTCCAGTGCTAGCTTGCGCACCACCTTGCTGATCATGGAGAATGGGGGAAACAGATATAGGAACCCCAGATCCTTCCAGGCTAGAGACATGGCATCCGCTGCCACTGCCAGAGGATCCTGGGATAGAGACACAAAAGCTGGCAGCTTGTGATTGTGATGAGAAGCAAACAGGTCCAACCGTGGAGTCCCCCACTTGTGACAGAGAAACTGAAAGACCCTTGGATTGAGAGACAATTCTCCCTGCCGAGAACATCCCCTGCTCAGGGAGTCTGCCTCCACATTCTCTATCCCCGGAATGTAAACTGCTGATATGCAAGGAACATTGATCTCTGCCCACTGAAGGATCAGAGACACTTCCCGGAGGGCACCCCAACTGCGAGCCCCTGCCTGGTGATTGATGTATGCAACAGCTGTTCGGTTGTCTGACCGAATCTGAACTGGCAGACCCTGTAAGAAATGGGTCAGTCGAAGTAGAACAAGACGCATGGCCCGAAGCTCTAATACATTGATTGGAGAATGAGCCTCCTGAGGCCCCCACAATCCTTGGAACTGATGCTTCTCCCAGAAGCCCCCCCAGCCTACCAGGCTGACATCTGTGGTAAAAAGTTCCCAACGCGGAGTCAGAAATGACTTGCCCTTCTGGAGGTTGTGCGATATTAACCACCACTAAAGGGACTGCAAAACGTGGGGAGACAATAGACAAGTCTGATTCAATGATAGTGGGCACCTATCCCACTTTGCCAAGAGGAAGAGCTGAAGCGTCCTTATGTGAAACTGGGCAAACGGGACTGCCTCGAATGTAGCTACCATCAATCCCACTAGTCTCATCCCTAGACGGATAGACTGACGAGGGTTGGACAAGAATAGACGAATCAAGTCCTGAATCAGAACCATTCCAGAATCAGGCCCAGGAAGGGAATTTCCCTGGACGGACAGAGAGAGGATTTGGGGTAACTTATTACCCATCCTAACCTCTCTAGCGTAGAGACCACCATCCTGGTGTCCAACTCTGATTGTTCGAGGGAGGAGCCCGCGATAAGAAGATCGTCCGGAAAAGGCACAATGCGGATGCCCTGGACCCTGAATATAGCCATCACTCCTGCCAGTATCTTGGTAAAGACTCTTGGGGCCGAGGTAAGGCCGAATGGCAGGGCCACAAATTGATAATGCTGGTCTTCTATCGAGAACCTGAGAAATCTCTGGTGACCCGGAAAATAGGAATGTGCCAGAGAATACATGCGGAATTTTCTGAAACGGATAAATTGATTGAGTCTCCTTAGGTCTAGGATAGGCCAAACAGAGCCATCCTTTTTGGGTACCGTGAATAGGTTGGAGTAAAACCCCAAACCCCTTTCCACTGGAGGCACTAGGCCGATAACAGCCATGTTTAACAGATTCGCTACTGCTGCCCGCAGTCCCTGAGCAATTGCCGGATCTGACGGCATCCGGGACATGAAAAATCTGGGAGGAGGCCGGGACTCGAATTCCAGTTTGTAACCGGAAGAGACTACTTCCAGAACCCAAATGTCTGATACCTCCTGAACCCAGACCTGGAAGATGAACCGCAGCTGTCCCCCCACCCATAAGGGTGAGGGCGTCCCCTCATTGTTGAGCAGGCTTAGTGGCAGATTTGGTTTTGGACCCCCAATTCTGACTTGGACGGCCACGTCCCTTTCCTCTATTCCATGCATTCCCTCTAGGGGCTGAAAAGGCCGATCTTCTACCGGATCTAGACCCCTGAAAGGAAGGGTTAAAAGAGGCCATTCCACGAAAGGAACAACGTTGTTTCTTACGCTGAGGTAATTTACCTCCTTTAGTGACAGAATCCAATTTTTCTCCAAAGAGGCGCAATCCCACAAAAGGGAGCGCTGTAAGCGATTTCTTGGCTACAATATCAGCTGCCCACTGCCGAAACCATACTGACCGCCGGATGGCAACTAACAAGGCAGAGGTTCTGCTGCACATGACCAGAGTGTCATCTAAGGCAGAAAGTACAAAGGATGAAAACATCTCACATCGCTTAAGAGCGGCGTACTCATCAGAGGCTGGATCAAGCCCTGAGTAATTCATTAGGTCTCTCACAACAGACCTAATAGCCACTCTCATGAGCGCTGAAGCACCAACAGGCAGCAAGGCCGAGCCCACACTGGAAAAAGCGTGGCACGCCATTTGATCGATACACTTATCCTCTCCATCTTTAAGTGTAGTGGAGTCAGGAGAATGCAACACAGAAGAATTGGATAAATTAAGCACATGGGGCAACCACCCATGAGCAGAGTATCTTTTAAAAATCCAGTCTCTCAATTAATTAAATATTAATGCATAGATGGCCATTGTATGCTTGCGCACACATAGGAGTTTGTCCTCCGCATTTAACCCATCCGTGCAGTGAGTGTACACATGCCCAGAGCGGTGGGCACAGGTGGTGATGACCAACGCTTAACAGTATCAGCTGGGAAGGGATATTTCTTGTCCCAGCCCAAGGGAATGCCATGAAGCCGCGCAGGCTTCTCCCATTCTTTAAGAATATCATAAAAATGCTTTTGATCTGGGAGTTCTTAACGAGGTTTAGAGGCTCCAAAAGAATTCCCCTTTTTGAGGAGGAACTAATTCAGGAGAAGTAATAACCAAAACCTCAAATAACTGAGCAAGAGCTTTTGGGGTATCCACAACACTTGCTTCACCCTGCTCAATCTCAGTATCAACAAATTGCTGTTCATCAGAAACATCTGATTCCTCATATAATTCTCCTTCTTCTAACTGAGAAGGATCAGACCAATCAAGCAATTCACAATTGTCTGACTCACCTGCCGGAGCGGCATGAGTCGAGTGCTTACTTTTAGCTGAGGCCTTCTTAGGCACAGAGTAGACATTAATCTTTCAAGATGAGCCAATCTGGCACATAAATCAGCATGCGACTCACCACCCGGACAAGACATGGCAGAGTAGGAGATGAGGCATTAGCCACAGGCCCGGAAGCCTGGGCCTCAGTATGCTGCATAATAGTTAATTGTGCACAAGGGACGCAAACAATTGCGTTATCCCAACAAGGGATGCCCCACATCCAAAACATTGCCGAGTCTGTGCTGAGAGAATTGCATGTCCGTTATCCTGGAATGCCTCCATATGGTGTTTAGTATTATACTATAATTGATTATAGTCACCAAGTATATATGGGATTTACGCAATTGCTACCCGGGATGCCCCTTTAAATAGTCCCAAGTGGGTGGATTGAAACACAAATGGACCCCCAAATAAGGCTTAAGGGCTTTTTTTTTTTCTTATACAAGGACCAGCAGGAGAAACCCCTTTTTAAATAAGGAGTTTCCACCTACAGAGAAAACAAAAACAGTCACCAAATGCACACAATATAAATAAATGACAGAAAAAAACTCACAGCCCATGCAATAGGCTCACATCATGAGGTAAGGCCACAGGGAAGCAGGAAGTCAAACAGAGCATACCAGGTGCTCTCTGAATAAAAGCATGCCTAAGCCCCGCCCACTTCCAGACCACATGGCCAAAAATGGAGGGAAAATTCAAATCTGAACACAGCCAGAAACAAAGAGCTTTAACAGGTAAGCAAAAAATGCTGCCTAGACAGAGATAGGAAAATCTAAATAAAACATTTCCTATTAAATAGTATAGTAAAACATACATAATAAAAATAAGAAATAAAGACTTATTTTATATATCTCTTTTTTTTTTCTTTGTGTGCATGGTGACAAATAAGCCCAGATAACCCCCCCCCCCCCCCCTTCCTTTTTACCCCAGCAGGGTTAAAGGAGAACTAAAAGGGGAGAGGATAGAAATGCACCCATCAGGCACAAGGGGATTTTAAAGGGACAGAGGGCATCCCACATCGGGAAACACCAACCCGGAAGCCGCCTACCCAAATTTGGGTCTCACGGAGGAGTAAAAACTCCTGTATACACCAAAAGGTGTATGTATCTACCTTTGCCTGAACCATACAGCCAGGGCTGGGAGGCATACAATATAACCAAACAGGTTTTAAAAATTTCAGACAGAAATAGAGAAAAAAAGGGCCGGGAGCAAGCCCGGCTACCTGCAGCTTGAAGGAGAGTCATCTTCTGAATGCCTCGCCGACTGCAGAGACGAAAAATACCATTTTGTGAGTACTCACCTGAAAAATGGGTATTGTTGGTGTGCCACACACCCCGCTTCACTTCTTAAATATTCATCCATTAATGGGTTAATCCACCGCCAGGTGACGTAGTGCAGAGAGGAAGTCTTGTAACGAGCCCCCTTCCGGCCTATATATACCTGGTACCTCCCTTCAATCCCCAGTATATTTAAAAAGCAGAAAGACAAGGTACCAGTATTCCACCGGTAACCTCAAAAATAAATTTTGATATATAAATAAAAAAGGGCTTCACCATATAAATGCTTCGGTAATACCGAAAAGGGTGGGGGTGAAGCGGGGTGTGTGGAACACCAACAATATCCATTTTTCAGGTGAAAATGGTATTATTCTTGGAGTGCCACACACCCCGCTTCACTTCTTAAATATTCATCCATTAATGGGACATCCAAAAGCAGTGTCCACAAGGGAAGGGCATTTCAAGGCCAGGTGAAGCATAACTTAAATGACTGCAGTCTGCAGAACTTTGCGGCCAAAAACAGCATCCGCTGAGGCCCGCACATCAACTTTGTAAAACTTAGAGAAAGTGTGAACAGAAGACCAAGTGGCGGCCTTACAAACCTGTTCAACAGAAGCTTGGTGCTGAAATGCCCAAGACGCCCCAACAGCGCGAGTGGAATGAGCAGTGATATGAAAAGGGGGAACTCTTCCCTTAGCAGAATAGGCCGCAGTAACGGCCTGACGTATCCACTTGCTAATGGCAGATTTGGCTGGTGCCAAACCCTTCTTAGGCCCATGGGGCACAACAAAAAAGGAATCCGTCCTACGAAAAGGAGACGTGATAATCAAGTAGTACTTAACACAGCGTTCTACATCCAAACAATGCAAAACCCTCTCTTTGTCATTCTTAGGATTAGGACACAAGGAGGGAAGAACAATATCTTGGTTCAAATGAAAAGCAGAAACAACCTTAGGAAGAAAGTCTGGCTTGAACCGAACGACCACTTTATCCTGATGCCTCTCAAAGTAAGGCGCCTGGATAGTTAAGGCCGCCAACTCTGAGATACGCCGGACAGAAGTGATAGCTACCAAGAAGACAATCTTCTGAGTCAGGGTAGACAAAGCAATATCTTGCAAAGGCTCAAAAGGAGGAGCCTGAAGAGCAGAAACAACCAAATTCAAATCCCAAACAGGGAGTAATGGTTTCCTGGGAGGCCGCACATGCGTAACCCCCTGGAAAAAAGTTTTAACTAAAGGTTTAAGCGCAACACGCTTCTGAAAAAAGATAGATAAGGCAGAGACCTGCCCTTTCAACGTACTAAGCTGGAGACCAGAGTCCAGCCCTGATTGTAAAAACTCCAGAATCCTGGAGACCGAAAAGACCCTACAAGGAAAAGATCTTATCTCACACCAAGCGATATAGGCTTTCCAAGTCCTATAGTAGGTGATGGAAGAAGACCTCTTCCGGGCACTGATCAGAGTCTTAATGACAGAATCAGAAAGACCCTCCTCCTTCAGGATGGAGGTTTCAGCAGCCAGGCCATCAAACCCAGCGCTGGTAAATTGGGGTAACACAATTGACCCTGAGTGAGCAGATCGGGCCGAAGAGGCAGAACGAACTAGTCCACTGCCAGCCGAACGATGTCTGCGAACCTCACTCGTCTTGGCCACCTTGGGGCCACGAGAACGGCGTACACCTTTTCCAGAGCCAACTTCTGAAGAACCCTGCCCAGCATGGGCATCAGAGGAAACAGGTATAGAAATCCCAGAGCTCCCCAGTTCAGGTACATGGCGTCCACTGCCAGAGCCAGAGGATCCTGGGAGAGCGACACGAAGTTCGGGAGCCTGTGATAGTGATGAAGGGCCAACAGGTCCACCTCCGGGGTCCCCCATTGGAGACACAGTGAGCGAACCACCCGAGGATGGAGAGCCTAATCTTCCAGACGGGGAGAGCCCTTGCTCAACCGGTCCGCTACCTGTTTCATCACCTCTGGAATGTAAACAGCCGAGAGACAGGGAACATGGAACACTGCCCAGGTCCGGATCAGGGACACTTCTCTGAGAGTACTCAGACTGCGAGTCCTTCCCTGAAGACCGACGTAAGCAACCGCTGTTTGATTGTCTGAACACATCTGGACCGGAAGGCCCAGAACGTGCTGAGTCAGGAGAGCAAGCACCTGACGGATGGTTCTCAGTTTCAGAATATTGATGGGTAAGTGGGGCCTTTGAGGTCCCCACTGCCCCTGAAACTGTAGCTCCTTCCAGAATCTGCCCCATCCCGACAGACTGGCGTCCGTGGTGACAATTTTCCAAAGGGGGTCAGGAAAGGCCTGCCCTACACAAGATTGGTCGAGACCAAGCACCACAGGAGGGACTGCCGTACACGGGAGGACAACTGGAAGGACTGATCCAGCGACTGAGGTTGCTGGTCCTAACACGGTAACAGAAATAGCTGAAGCGTTCTCGTGTGAATTTGGGCAAAAGAAAGACACACTCCGTCTTGATGAGCGTTCAGGCCGGGATGAACCGACCCATGAACGGACCGTGAAGGAGGGTGAGACTCGAATTCCAGGTCGTAACCGGGCGACACTACCTCCTGGATCCATCTGCCTGGAACCACTTGGTTCCAAACCTGGGAGAAGTGTCGCAATAGTCCCCCCACCCGCACGGGTGAGGGCAGCCCCTCATTGCTGAGTGAGCTTATCAGCAGGTTTGGGCTTGGTGCCCCAGGACTGAGTGGGCCGGCCACGGCCCCTCCCCCGAGTCCAACCTGCGCCACTGGTAGCGGGAAAGGACGCACCCCTGCCCGCTCTGAATCCTCGAAAGGGAGGCCTACCGGAACTTGCCCCCCTAAAGGGGCCACGAGGCCTCTTGCGTTGTGGCATCTTACCACCCTTTGCGACTGAATCAATTTTCTCCCCGAACAGACGCAACCCCAAAAAGGGGAGAGCTGTGAGCACCTTTTTGGAAGCCGTGTCCGCTGACCACTGACGCAGCCATACTGACCTGCGAATAGCCACCAGCATAGCTGCTGCCTTGCTACTCATAGTCAGCGCATCGTCCTGAGCAGCCAGGACATAAGCCACAAAAGATTCATACTGCTTAAGCGCAGTGAACTGTTTGCAAGCGGGATTAAGATCCTCATATAGCCCCTGAATTAAGGACTTAATTGCCAATAGAAGAAGGGCTGAGGCACATACCGGGCACAACGCTGACCCGGAATAGATAAAACCATGTCGAGCGTATTGGTCAATCCGACGATCTTCTCCATCTTTTGGGACAGTGGTCTCAGCAGATTGTACCATAGCCGAGCTGGAGAGCCCTAGTACAGGGGTATCGACGTCAGGAGGGACAGACCAAAGCTTCACCAATTCTGGTGGAAAAGGATAACGCTTTTCCCAACTGGAAGGAATTCCAGATAACCGCGTGGGGTGTTCCCACTCCTTAAGAACCACCCTCTCAAAGTGGTGTTGTCTGGGAAAAAACAAACGCGGCTGAGGCTCTTTAAACAACTGACCCTTTGGCGGGGCGGCCGCCTCAGGCGTATCTAAACTCAAAATTTTAAACATTTGACCCAGAATAGAGGGGGTGTCAAAAACAACCCCCTCTGACCAATCGCCAATCTCATCAGCCACAAGCTGACCTGTCGGCTCATCTGACTCCGACGGGAATTCATCGGACCATTCCACAGGTTCACAAAATTGGTCCTGTTGAGCCGAAGGTACCGGAGTCAGGTGCCTTCGTTTTGCAGCGGCCTTTAACGCTGCTTTAACGGGCATTACTTTCCGGGGGCTGGGCTGTGCTGTCGCCTCGGAATGCGAATCCCCACTTTTGACAGTGTCATGCGGGGTCCGGAATAGGGAGGGAGAGGTAGGAGATGATGAAGGATGCGATGGACCCGCAGCCGAAGCAACGGACTGGCGCGCAATAGTCTGTTTTGCACAAGGGATGCAAATAAAGACATCATCAGCTGGGAGTGGAACCCCACAACCTACGCACCCCCCCCCCCCCGAACGGCTCAGCAGAACCGTTTCCGGAAATTACGGAAGCCTCCATATGGTGATTTATGGTATTCGCAATACTGGGACTTTTAAGGCATAAGCCAACCCGGGATGCCCCTTTATTAGTAATGTCCCGGAAGGGAGGATTCTTTTTTTTTTTTTTTTTTTAAATATTTTTTTTTTTTTAAGTTAAGGTCCCCTTTAATAAACTATATATATATATATATTTATATATAGTCTATGTATATATACATTAAATAGATATCCCAATAATTAGCCAGGCACATAGAGCCGGAGGGCCACCATAAGCAGGGATCCCAGGATCTGCAAGGAAAAGAAAAACCATCAGATCCTCACATGTGTATAAAAAAACATATAAGCATGGCACCAAAGTGCCTTTAAATAAGAGCCAAATCACGCCCCCTTAATACAGTGACTCCCCACTATATCACTGCAAGGAAATGCATTCCCCACTTAACGGCCCCAACGGGTGGGGCCGCTTACCTGGTCAGCGAAGGCAGCAGCCGGAGCAAGACTGCAGCCAGCACGGAAGACTGAGTGCGGCCGCGCGCCCACGCGACTTCCTGCTTTTAAAAGGAAGTAAACGCTGGGCCCGCCACAAGACGCCGCATGACGTCGGCGCCGCGCCCCCGACGCCGCGTCAGCAGGACCCGCCCCCCCCTATGCCGATCAGCTGGAAATCACTCTCAGCTGGGCCACTACACGTGCGCCCAGGCGGCGGAGGGGGGAGGATAAAGACCGCATGGCGCAGCCTAAAGAAAACATAAAAATGCCAGGCGGGGAAAAGGGGAGAGGGTAGGAGGCCATAAAGCAACAGTCTGCAAAGAAAAGTGGCCAGCCCCTACCCAGCGCAGCCTGCCCTTCAAGGAGACCAAAACCAAAAGTATACACATGCTGAATACAGTGAATGCATAATCATGAACACACACACATGTTGAAATGAAGTGATACAAGTGAAACACACATACTTAAAGCACACCCTCACACACCCCCCCCCCCATAGTGAAGGGAGAAGGGACCGTAACGGGAGAGAAAGGGGCTACGGGGACCCTCGGGACAGGGGCATCCCATTTCCAGATCACCATGCCGGATAGCCGCATTGCCCCACGCATGAAGTCGAGCGGTAGGAGATAAGCTCCTAGGCACTTAAAGTGCCATCTACCATTTGCCCGGTGAGCAGCCTAGGCTGGGAGGCTTCCATTCCACCATAAAGGTATACAAACTCAAACCGGGCAGAAATAGACCAAAAGGGGGGTGGCGGGGTAAGAATACCCCGGCCTACCTGTAAGCAGGAGACTTCCATCTTCTGACTTGTCAGCAAGCAGAGAGAAAAAATACTGGTGATTGAAGGGAGGTACCAGGTATATATAGGCCGGAAGGGGGCTCGTTACAAGACTTCCTCTCTGCACTACGTCACCTGGCGGTGGATTAACCCATTAATGGATGAATATTTAAGAAGTGAAGCGGGGTGTGTGGCACACCAAGAATAGACTGAGGAATAGTGGGAGGAACCCAGTACTTATGGACCAGGAGGGGCTCCTTTTTTCCAGGTCATCTCTGCAAGATCGCCCTCTACAGGCCGGGTTCCCAAGTGTCATGAATATCGGGAAGTGGGGGGTGTGACATACTAGGAATATACTGGCATTAAAAGTGGACCAAATTTTTTTTGACCATCCTGGGTTTTGGTCCACTCCCCCGGGGCACCCCAATCATGGGTTCCCCGCTATGTGAAACCCCCCAGATCTCCCTAATAAACTCACCTCACCGCGGTCCTACGGCGCATATGCGGCCGCTTGTCCAATCAGAGCGGCCAGACCTGATGAGCTATGGACGTCTAAGAGACATCTTAGCTCAGCGGCTCAGAGCGTGCTGGAGGGCGCATCTCGTGCTTCACTCTAACAGGGAGCGCACTGCGCCCTGCTAGAGGGATAGCGGGGATGCGGCCGCTGGCAACCTGGGGGGTTCACACAGCGGGGCATCTTGATTTTTGATCCCCGCGGGGAGGGGATGGATCGCCTGACAGCAGGGCTTTGGTCCACTTTAAAATCAATTTAGCATATTACATAATTGATTACAATACACATAATAAATTTGACCGTAATAGGCTTAAAGCGGAACAAAACCCTTGCCGGCCAGCCCTGGAATCTAAAATATTCCAGGGCCAGCCATTAGGCTGCCCCTCCTAAATCTATGAGTTTACCGGCGGCTCCTGCCGTGCTGTGATCGCTGGCTGCCGCATCCCCGACGTCTCTGCAGCTATGCACACTCCCAAAGCCAGTCTTTAAGATCAGCCATCGATCTCAAAAGGTGCCAGGGGGCGCAGCTTCAGTTGGGGAAAAACCTTTTTTTTTGTTTTGCTTTTTTAAACAGAACATTGCCGAGTCAGGGAGGATTTTGTGCCGCTTTAACTCACGAATATGAGAAAGTTCTGAGGCTCGGGCTACACTTCTTCCTCAAAAGCAACTTAGAATCTTTCAAAATTATTGAATTATCCGTTCGTACGTAGAATCATGTTCAAAGATACATATAGAAAAACAGATGAAAGGGAAATGTGTCCTGACTGGACCCATGAAGAATGTGCAATTTTTGGAGATATGAGGACATGGGGGATAGACCATCAGTGGCAAAACATATCTAAGCAGAAACCCCCCCCAGTAGCGGTAATATAGAAAGAAAATCAAATTTCTTCCCCTAAATAGTAATGCAAGCCTAGGTACATTAATTTACATAGATATAAAATAAATAAAACTACCAAAATTGTTGCTATCTTTTTGCTAGCAGAGAGACAAGCATAGGAGTTAAAAGATACAAACATAATCATAAAGCCAGTGGGCATGGAAGGGGGGATATATATAAATAAACCACACCCTTAAAACATACTTTGAGGCCCCAAACAAATGGTCAGTTTAGGTAGTCAGATCTCTCTGCCCTTACCCATTTGCTCAATAGCGCAGGCTAGGTCTGGAACAATCTTTCTAAAAGGATTCAAAGTTGGATTCATAATGTAATGTTATAAGGTATTTATTTATTAGACCAACTAGCTAATTTTCAGAATCCCCCCGCTTTTTTGTTAACTAAGACAATACAAGTCGTGCCCCTCTTTTGGGACTAAAAGAATATACCCCTATACCACCAGCACTGTTCCACAAGCATGAATCAAGGTAGCCTATCTGCTACTACAGTCTCCTCCTCTCCATAGTTAAGCTCTAAACCTTGGTTATGCCTAGACTCCATTAACAGATTGTTAAAAGAAAAATCAAAATTTGTGTACTCACCAGTAAATTTCCTTTCTCGTCCTCTTCCATTCCAGGATACCACCTGTAGCAACACATGGGTTGAACTCAGCCGTAGGCGGGGGCTGCAAGATAGAAAAAAACTAGCTCCTCCCGGCATATATAGGGCAGGCTGTGGCAGGATCCCCTCAGTTAAGTAACAAGCAGTTTAGCCACAGCCCAGGGAGGGGAAAACGCTAACCTGCGCATAATGCACGCAACTAGAAAACAAGGCTACAAAACTAAAACCAGTTAGAAGGCATCAGCCGCCACAGACGCAGTCATAACACAACAGAAGGGTAGGTGTGGTGCCCTGTAATGGAAGAGGACAAATAAGGAAGTTTCCCAGTGAATACACAAATTTCCCTTTCCATTCCGGGGCACCACCAGTAGAAAAGCGTGGGACGTCCCAAAACAGTACCCTCAATAAGGCTGGAACCGTGCAAGAACAGCCGGCTGCATCAACCTAACCAACAACGGCGGTACTGACACCTCCAGGAGAGGGGTTCACCACCGTTTGCAACACCTCACACCTCAGAGCAGCATCGGCAGATGCCCCGACATCAAGTGTGTAAAACTTGGTAAAAGGTTTAAAAAAAAGGTGTGGAGAGATGACCAGGTCGCTACCTTGCAGAGCTGTTCCGCCAACGCCTAGTATTCGAAAGCCCAAGACGCGGCAATTGGTGGTGGCCAACACCTGATGGAGTGAGCTGTGAACTGGAAAGGCGCCTCCTTCCCCTTGCAGACACAGGCTTGTATGACTGCCTGCTTGATCCATCTGCTAAGAGTGGACCTGGCAGCTGCCAGGTCCTTCTGGGATCACAAACAAGACATCAGTCTTAAGTGCTGTTCAAGTAGCAGCCAAGTAATATTTCAATTCCCTGACCACATCAAGGGAATGTAGGAGTTGCTCCTTATGGCGAGTGAGCGTGGGCACAAGGAGAGTAGCACTATCTCCTGATTAAGATGGAAGGGAGAGACCACCTTGGCCAAAATTTTGGGGGGAGACTGCCGCACTTACCATTCCTCCAGTGGTGGGTGCCCGGTTCACGGAGACGCCGCACAATCCAATTTCTGTTGAAGGACCAGCACTCCAGACATGATCAATGTCAAAGAATTGTATTAAAGATCCAAACATGAGAAGAATGTACAATAAGGTCCATAAGTTCAATGCATGAGGTTATCAGTCAACAATTCGGGGTGCCACTCCTGTAGAAGGTTCTCGGTACCAAATATTTTGGAGGACCTCTAGCAAGGTCTGCAGGCTGGCCTACACCCCAGCATCCTTAAGGGCCAAATCTTGGCCATGTAATTTTTTTTCCAAGTGACGATCACGGAGCAAAGGTTAATCTGCACTCTCATGCAGGATGCTGTGTATTTTCACCCTCTGCGGCAGTCGATGGTCCCGCCCTGGAATCACAATCTGGTCCTATCAGTACTTCATGGACCCCCCTTTGAGTTGCAGAGGGCTTGAAACACATCCTGGTGAAGGGACCATTCCCCTTGGTCCACCATCTACCTGCTCAAATAAGTGTGCTGATTCTCCAAGCCCGAGATGTAAACCGCCAAGATGCGCGGAACGTGAAATTCCACCCACCTCATGATGTGACTTCCTGGAATGTCTGCCAACTCCTGTTACCTCCCTGATGGTTTATGCAGATCACAGCTGTGGAATTGTCTGACTGTGCCCTGACTGGAAGGCCCAGAGATGAGCAGACCAATGCCTGAGAACCAGCAGAATCGCTCTCAGTTCCAACACATTGATTTGAAGACTGCGCCCCCGCTGGTCCCAGAGACCCTTGTCTAGAACACCACCCCATCCCGTCAGACTGACGGCTCTAGTCAGGATGACCCACCGGACCGGCAGGAAAGACCAACCCACTACCAGCAAATGCTGGTCCAGCCACCAATTCAGGGATTTTTGGGCATTGTCTGTCAATATGAAGTGACAGTCCAGCGTCTGAACAGTCCTGCACTATTTCGAGAAGAGCAGCATTTGTAGAGGCCTGGAGTGGAACTGGGCCATACGGAATTGCCTCGATGGTAGACACCATCAGGCCAAGGCGACGCATGTCCTGCCTGATCGTGAAAAGTAGCGACCTCACCGCCTCCTGAAGAGCCGTGCACCACTGTACTGGAAGAAGGACCTGTGCCAAAGTGAACATTTTGCAGTGCCTCTGCCAGAGATGGGGTTCGGATGAGCAAGTCGTCCAGGTATGGGGTGACAAGCACACCTTGCCTTTGCAGGAGTGCCATCACCACTTCCAAGACTTGTGAAAACTCGCAGGGCAGTGGACGCAGGGCCACAAATTGCAAATGCCGGGCGCCCACCGCAAAGCACAGGTATTGTTGGTGACCAGGGAAGATCGGGACATGCAGACAAGCATCCCTTATATCTACCGTCAGAAAATCCCCTGTTGCAGCGACGTCAGGACCAACTTTAGTGATTCCATGCGAAATCCGCACTGAAATGTAACTGTTCAGATTCCGGAGATCCAGGATCGGCTAAACTGACCTGTTCTTCTTGAGGGTGATGAATAGTATTGAGTAGAAGCCACGGCCCCACTCTGAGGGGGGCACAGGCACTACAACTCCCCGGTCCAGCAACAGCTCTATTGCATGTTTGCGAACCGCCACCCTTTCTGCAACGCAGGAAGGCTTGAATGCCACAAACTGTGTGGAGGCCTGGTCCCTTGTATCCGGAAGAAACAACCTCCCAGACCCAGGTATCAGATATCCATTCCCTCCACATCAGCGCATAGTCCAAAAGCTGCCCACCACCCAATGCGGTGAGGGTGCACTGTCAACTCTGAGAGGGCTTGGCTGGCCCCTTGGGGTCTAGAACAATCCTCCTCTGAAGTCTGTAGAACCTCTGAACTTCTGGAAGGGGCGAAAATTTGGCGCCCTGCGAAACAAAGTTCGAAGTTTCTGTGGAAGCCTAGTCCACTTCCCACCTGTGGCTTTCTGGACCAAGTCATCCAGAGGCTCACCGAAAAGACGACAACCCGAAAAGGGGAGGGCAGTAAGCGTATTCTTAGAAGCAGTGTCAGCCGATCACTGTTTTAGCTAGACCGTGTGTCGCAAGGTGACCAGCAATGCCAGCCCCCTAGCCATCAGATGCACCAAGTCACCCCTAGCCGGCACCATGTATATGAAGAATTCCATAGCGAAGTGCAGAGGAATGCAAACCTCCATGTCAAAAACGCCTCCTCTGTTGCTTCATTCAGACCTTGCCTGATGTAGCCGCCATAGATGTGGCGCAAGCTGGGCACATGGCCGCCCCCGCCATGGACAACGCATGCACCACTCTTTTAAAATTTGAAACCCTGATATGGTAAAATGGCTGCTATAACTGCTAAGTCATACAGCTGGAGCCCTGGTCCCCACACCCTCGTGCCCGTTGACTACTGGTCAGACCTGCCTGCACCACCAGAAAAGAAACCTCCCTGCAGCGGAGACCAACCCACTGACCAAGGATGCAGCAGCTTCTAGACCTCTAACCTGCAACAAGAACAAAGTCAGATTCCTAGAGGAATCGAGCCACCCTACCCGTCACTTCCAAAGGAAGAACCCCATCCATGGGTGGACTCTGGGACACAAATGGACCTGGTAGCCCCCCCTTTGAGGTGGTGTCCCGTTTCAAGAGTCCAAGCCTGAAGCTGCAGGGGAAACTGGATGATCCGACTGAGGAGCAGAACCTGCCAGCAACGTGAGGCAGCGCAGAACAGTAGAGCACCCAGCACACAGGGGTCCCTCGTCCGAGGTCCGGTGCTCTTGGGACATGGGACACGCGGCACCACTCTCTTAAAATACGAAACCCAGGTGCCTCTGACATGGTAAAATGGCTGCTATAACTGCTAAGCCATACAGCTGGAGCGCTGGTCCCCACACCCTCATGCCTGTCGACTACTGGTCAGACCTGTATGCACCACCAGAAAAAATACAATTCTGTGATTACTCACCTGTAGAATTGGTATTATGAGTATACAGTACGTCCTGCTCCAAATCTAATACTTACAGTTGGGATATACTCCGCCAGATGGCGCTGGACTGCAGAGACATCGAAAATAGGCTCCTCCCGGCCCCTCAAATACCCGGGGACCTCCCACAAATCCCCAGCATTGAAAAGCAGTTAATGAGAAGCCGGGAGAATTAAACAATCCAAACTATCAACTATAACAATGATAACAATCACCATACAGGGGATCCAAGATAATGCAAAACAAGGGTGGGTTGAAAAAGGACGTACTGTATACTCATAATACCAGTTCTACAGGTGATTAATTACAGAATTGTATTATTCTAAGTATACAGTACGTCCTGCTCCAAATCTAATACTTACAGTTGGGACATCCAATAGCAGAGTCCATAAAGTAGGGTGGGATCCCCAAGAAAAATCAGCAGCAGGCAGTTTAAACCACTGCCGCCTGCAGAATCTTGCAGCCAAAAACGGCATCAGCTGAGGCCCTAACATCAACCTTGTAAAACTTTAAAAAGATATGAACAGAAGACCAAGTAGCGGCCTTGCAAACTTGTTCAACAGAAGCCTGGTGCTGAAAAGCCCAAGAGGCACCAATAGCACGAGTGGAATGAGCAGTAAGACGGAAGGGAGGAATCTTCCCCTTAGCAGAGTAGGCCTGAATCACAGCCTGACGAATCCACTTGCTGATAGTAGACTTGGCAGGAGCAAAACCCTTCCTAGGACCAGAAGTGACCACAAAAAGAGCATCAGTTTTCCTGAAAGGTGCAGTAGCCACCAGATAGTACTTCAGACACCTAACCACATCCAAAGAGTGCAAAACCCTCTCCTTAGCATTGCTAGGATTAGGGCACAAAGAAGGAAGAAAAATATCCTGATTCAGGACTCAGACACACGCCTGACCGAAGTGATAGCCACTAGAAATACAACCTTGAGCATAAGAATGGCCAAGGCAGCATCCTGCACAGGTTCAAAGGGAGCCTGCAAGGCTGACAGAACCAAGTTCAGATCCCAAACAGGTACCATAGGCTTACGTGGGGGGCGCACAGGAGTGACCCCCCTGGAAAAAAGTCCTGATCAGAGGGTGCTGAGCAAAGGACTTCTGGAAGAAAATAGCCAGGGCAGAAACCTGACCCTTCAGAGTACTGAGCTGGAGTCCCATCTCCAACCCATGCTGCAAGAACTCCAGAATCCTGGGAATAGAGAACACACGACAGGGAAGAGACTTAGACTCACACCAGTCAATGTAGGCATGCCAAACCCTGTAATAAGTGGAAGAGGAAGACTTCTTCCTAGCTTTAATCAAAGTATCCACAACTGAGGAAGACAGCCCCTTCTCCATCAAGATGGAGGTTTCAGCAGCCAAGCCGTCAAAGCCAGAGTTTGTAAATTGGGATGGCATAGTGAGCCCTGAGTGAGCAGATCTGGCACCAAGGGCAGAGCGTACTGATCTACTGCCAGTTGCACCACCTCTGCGAACCACACTCTTCTTGGCCACCTGGGGGCCACCAGAATTGCTGGCACCCCTTTCCAGAGCAATCTTGCGCAGAACCCTGCCCAGCAGGGGGGTTGGAGGGAACACATACAGGAACTGAAAGTCCTGCCATGACATTGCTAGCGCATCCGAGGTCAAGGCCAGAGGATCCTGGGACAGAGAGACAAAAGCTGGGAGCTTGTGATTGTGGCGGGACGCAAACAGATCCACATCTGGTTGGCCTTAACGGTGACACCGAGATTGAAACACCCCGCTGCATAGGGACCATTATCCCTGGCGAGAGGTTGCCCTGCTCAGAGTCCACCAGGCGATTTTCCACCCCCGGGATGTACACAGCTGATATGCAGGGGACATTGGCCTCCGCACAAGTCAGGATCAGAGATGCTTCCTGGAGGGCCCCCTTGCTCTGGGTCCCTCCCTGATGATTGATGTAGGCAACTGCCGTCTGGTTGTCTGAGCGCACCTGAACAGGCAGGCCCTGAAGGTGAGTAGTCAAGTGAGCCAGAACTAGCCTGATCGCCTGCAGCTCCAAGACAATGATAGGTGTGTGGGCCTCCTGAGGGCCCCACCTCCCCTGGAACCGCAGAGACTTCCAAAAACCCCCCCAACCTGACAGACTGGCATCTGTGGTGACCGTCTCCCAGGAAGGGGCAAGAAAGGATCTGCCCCCCAACAGGTTCCTTGAGTCCATCCACCACGAGAGGGACCTCCTGACCAGGGGGGAGAGCACACAGACCCTGTCCAGGGACGCTGGGTCCTTGTCCCATACTGACAATAGGTGAAGTTGCAGAGGCCTGAAGTGGAACTGAGCATAAGGGACCGCTTCGAAGCATGCCACCATCAGGCCCACCAGCTGCATCCCCTGCCTGATGGAGGGATGGGGACAAGCTAGGAGGGACTGAGCCTGTGCAATCAGACTGTCCACCTTCTGTTGAGGAAGGAAGATCCTTGCCTGAACTGTATCCAGATTCATTCCTAGGAATGGAGTTACCAAGGAAGGGGACAGTGAGGACTTGGGGTGGTTGATCACCCATCCAAAAGACTCCAGAGTGGACACCACCAGCTGAGTATCCAACTCTGCCAGATGTAGAGACTGGGAAGTGATGAGAATGTCGTCTAGATAGGGAAGCACGCGGAAGCCCTGACACCTGAGCAGAGACATCACGCCGGCCAGCACCTTGGTGAACACCCTGGGAGCTGAAGTGAGGCCAAAGGGCAAGGCCACAAACTTACATAGTTAATACGGTTGAAAAAAGACATATGTCCATCAAGTTCAACCAAAGGTGTTGGGGTAGGGGGAAGTTATTTTTTATTTTATAGGGGAAGCTATTTATTTTATTTTTTGTCTTTATTTTATTATTTTTTTTTTTTTATTGATAACCACTAATAGTAACTGTTAATGTTATTTTCTTCAAAATAAGCATCTAATCCTTTTTTGAAGCTGTCAGCGGTTGATGCTGTAACAAGCTTCTGTGGGAGGCTATTCCATAGATTTATAGTTCTTATGGTAAAAAACGATTGTCGCCTCCGGAGACTAAATTTCTTTTTTTCCAATCGAAGGCAATAGTGTTCCCCCATATTTTTTGTATGGTCCATTTATATATTTATACAAGTTAATCATGTCCCCCCTCAATCGCCTCTTCTCAAGACTAAACAGATTTAATTCTCGTAATCTTTCCTCATAACTAAGATCTTTCATTCCCTTTATTAGTTTGGTGGCTCTCCTTTGCACCCTTTCCATAGTCAGAGCGTCCTTTCTATGAATGGGCGCCCAGAACTGGACGGCATATTCCAGGTGAGGGCGCACCAGTGCCTTGTAAAGAGGCAAAATTACATCTCTATCCCGTGATTCCATGCCTCTTTTAATGCACGATAGTATCTTGGTGGCCTTGGAAGCAGCTGCTTGGCATTGCATGCTGTTATTTAGTCTGTGATCTACTAGTACCACCAGATCCTTCTCAACAAGTGACTCTCCCAGTTTTACTCCCCCCGAGGACATATGTGGCCTTCGGGTTATTAGACCCCAAGTGCATGACTTTACATTTTTCCACAATGAACTTCATTTGCCAAGTGGATGCCCAGACAATCAATGTGTCCAAGTCAGCCTGAAGCTTGTGAACATCTTCAATAGACTGCACTGTGCTACATATCTTTATGTCATCTGCAAAAATAGAGACAGTGCTTTTAATTCCATCTTCTATGTCGTTTATAAACAAGTTGAATAATAGAGGGCCCAACACTGAACCCTGGGGTACACCGCTTACAACTGGTAACCATTCAGAGTAGGTATTATTAACCACAACTCTCTGCACACGATCCTTCAGCCAGTTTTCAATCCAGTTACAAACTGCGTTTTCTAATCCTGAAGATCTCAATTTCCCCAATAAGAGTCTATGGGGGACAGTGTCAAATGCTTTTGCAGAAATCCAGAAAAACTATATCCACAGCCGCCCTTCTGTCCAGGCTTCTACTCACCTCCTCATAGAAGCCAATCAGGTTAGTTTGGCAGCTTCTGTCCTTAGTAAAACCGTGTTGGTTGTCACTTATATTATGGATAGTTACATATTCGTGTATGTTGTCCCTTAATAGTCCCTCAAGCAATTTCCCCACAATGGATGTTAAGCTAAAAGGTCTGTAATTGCCCGGAGAAGACCTAGAGCCCTTTTTAAAAATGGGCACCACATTTGCCCTGCGCCAGTCCCTTGGCACTATACCAGTTGCTAGTGAGTCTTTAAAGATCAACAACAGAGGTGACAAGATACCGGAACTGAGTTCTTTGAGAACTCTTGGGTGAAGTCCATCTGGTCCTCCAGTCTTATTCACATTTAAATTATTGAGCTTTTCTTGGATGATATCCACGTTTAGCTTGTTAATTATTATACTTGGGATATTACTATCAGTGGCATTTCCTGTGTTGGCTCCTTGCTCTTCTCTTGTGTACACAGAGCTAAAGAATCCAACAGCTCTGCCTTATCATCATCCCCAGTGACCATTTCCCATTATCATTAATTAGGGCACCCACCTGTTCTGATTTCGTTTTCTTCGAATTAATATATTTGAAAAATCGTTTAGGGTTAGTTTTGCTTTCTTTGGCCACATCTCGTTCATTTTGTGCTTTTGCCAATCTTATTTCTTTCTTACACACTTTATTTACTAGTTTATACTGTTCAAGTGTTACAGCTGAGACTTCAGCCTTGTAATGTTTAAATGCCCTTTTTTTGTCCTTTATTGCCCTTTTAACCGCAGGTGTCAGCCATGAGGGGTTTAACTTTAGCCGCTTATATTTGTTACCCGTAGGAATACATTTTGCAACGTTGCTACTCACAATTGATTTAAAGCACTCCCATTTGGCATCTATATCCTTATTCCTGAACAGATGCTCCCAGTCTATGTCCTTGAGTGCAGCTCTGAGCCTGGGGAAGTTGGCCTTTCTAAAATTTAATGTTTTTGCCTTCCCTGGTAGTGTTGATCCATCAGAGTGAACCTGAGGAACCTTTGATGACCTGGGAACACAGGAATATGTAGATAAGCATCTTTGATGTCCACAGAAGTCATGAAATCCCCTTGGCGCAGGGAACTGATGGCAGAGCGCAGAGTTTCCATGCGAAAGCGCCTGCCCCTGACAAACTTGTTGAGGATCTTCAAGTCCAGGATGGTCCTGACTGAACCATCTTTTTTGGGTACTGTGAATAGGTTGGAATAAAAGCCCTTGCCTTTTTCTCTTAAGGGGACCTGGCAGATGACCCCCAGCTTCAGGAGGCCCTGCACTAGCTCCTGAGCTGACACAGGGTCCTGAGGAATCCGGGATCTGATGAATCTTGGAGGATCTTGTAACCGGAGGACACTACCTCCTGAATCCATCGGTCTGAGACATGAAGCCTCCAGATGTGAGCGAAGTGCTGCAGCCATCCCCCCACCCGGATGGGTGAGGGCGCCCCATCATGCCTGAGGGGGCTTGGGGGAAGATTTTGCTTTGGGACCCCAGGAGGGGCCAGGACGCCCACGTCCTCTGCCCCTGCCCCAGGAAAGGAAACCCCCCTCCCCTGTCTGGCACCACGGTAAGGGGAGGAGAAGGAACCCTGACCCCGAAAGGGCCTAGAATGACGCCTGTGCTGGGGTAGCCTGCCTCCCTTAGCAAAAAGGTCCAGGCGGTCCCCAAACAGGCGCAGTCCTTTAAAGGGGAACCCAGTGAGGGCCTTCTTGTCAGCAGCCCACTGGCGCTGGTTACAAAAACATCACAGTGCATTAAACACCTCACAAGGCAAATCATCAGGGGCACTATCAAGCATATTTCTGATAAGGGTTCTAGTGGCCACAGCAGTAATGGCACAGGCGCAGCGCCGTCCCCGCACATGCAAAGCCGTGGGATGCCAGCTGGTCTATGCGCCGGTCCTCAGCATCCCGCAGGGTAGTGGAGTCAGGGGAATGCATGACAGAGGTGTTAGCTAGCTAGGATTGGGGCATCCACCTGGGGGGGGGGGGGGGGGGGGAGATGAGCAGGAAAGGGATACTTCCTATCCCAACTTTTTGGAACCCCCGGGAAGTTTACTGGGGCGCTCCCATTCCTTGAGCACAAGGTTATGGAAATCTGCCTGCTCGGGAAATTCCAAACGTGATTTTGCTGTATGGAAAAGCTCCCCTCTTTGCCTGGGAGCCGCAACAGGGAGAGAGATGGACAGAACCTCAAAAATCTGGGTCAATAATCTGTCAGTGTCATCCGGGGCCCAGGGGTCAGAGCCAGAATCGTCATGACCCCTTGGTCTCTCATCAGATGAGGCTGAATCAGAAAAGGGCTCCCCTTCATCAGACGGGGTATAGCCACAAAGATTCCAAAACTCCTCAGTTCCCATAGGGAAAACAGTGAAATTAGGCGTCAAGTGCCGCGTCTTAGCAGGGGCCTTATGCGCTGAGGACTTAGCAATCAACTGCTCAACAGTAGCCAGTCTAGAAGACACATCAGGCTGAGAATCCCCACTAGTATGCAACTCAGTAAGAGTGAGGTTTAAGCTTGGGGGAGTAGGCGAAGTGAAACGAGGTGCAGCCAGATTGCAATGCTTTCCCGAAGAGACCAAGGTCACATTATCCTGGGATGCCTCCATATGGTGATTATAGCGGCGCTATACGCCGATAGGGAATAACGCTATATGGCAAACCCCGGATGCCCCAATAACCCGCTAGGGAAGTGGGAGTATCATTTTTTACAAGGCCTACAAGTTATATACTAATACAGGGCCGGGAGAAGCCAAAAGGGTTCGCCCCGCCTGAAAGACATAAGCAGACAAGACCTGTAAGCACACAGTAACAAAAGTGAATGATATAAAGCCGCCTGCGAGGGCACTTACGGACCGCGGTAGGTAGGGGTCCGTCGCGCATGGGCCAACCAAGCAGGTTAAAGATGGCATCAGTATACCTCGAGGGAGCGGTGCATAGACGGGCCCCGCCCCCCCGAAGAGCGAGAAGCCAGAACTTGCAAGCAGCCAATGACGGCGCACCAGCGCCCGAGGTAATGCCGCCACCAAGCCCGGAACCAAGTCAGCGCGCGGCGGCGGCGGGAATTTTTTAAAAAGACAGTAAAGGCAAGTCAGCACGGCGGCTGACACGAGACTAAACAGAATGGAAAAAGTGTGTAAAACACAGCATGCATAGCATACACATTTACACCCCCCCCCTTTTCCCTCGAAGACTACAAGGAGGATGAGGGAGGACAGGGGCCACTTAAACAGGGCCCACCGATAGGCAGGGGCAAGGGGGCACTAGTGCGGGAGGGGCATCCCATAGAGGCTCACCATAAGCCTGAACCGCCTACCCTTTGGTGGGGGATTGCGGTGGAGCAGTGCTCCTAAGCACCTAACAGCGGTGCTGCCTACCTTCACCCGACCAGCGCAGCAAAGGCTGGGAGGCATATTACTAGTGGAACGGGTGGGAATAGCCCTACAGGGCCGCGGGCTAATAGCCCCGCTCACCTGCGAGTAGAGAGCCATTTCTCGTCCTTCGCAGCCAGACTGCAGAGAAATTCTGGGGATTTGTGGGAGGTCCCCGAGTAGTTGAGGGTCCGGGAGGAGCCTATTTTCGATGTCTCTGCAGTCCAGCACCATCTGGCGGAGTATATCCCAACTGTAAGTATTAGATTTGGAGCAGGACGTACTGTATACTAAGAATAGAAACCTCCCTGCAGCTGAGATCAACCCACCAACCAAGGATGCAGCAGCTTCTGGACCTCTACCCTGCAACAAGAACAAAGTCAGATTCCTAAAGGAATCAGTACAAGTTAAAAGGCTTTGCCCCCAGATGGAGTCCTACCTGACCAGGGAAAACCGTGTGGCAGCAGCCACACTGGATACGATACTTAGCCCAGGAGAACAGGGAGGCAGTGCAGAAGTTGCCAATCCGGGATGCAGCAAGTAGCTCCAGGCCTTGTGTGGTTAGTGAGAAGAATGGTGGAGCTGCGGACCTCGCAAATGTGGCCGTCCCACCCCTCCTCCCTTCCCCCCCTGCATCATAGGCGTGGCCAGCAAACCCCCATCCCGAGTTAGCCAATAGGCAGACCGCAGAGCTGAGCTCTGACCAGCATGGCCACCAGCAGTAGTAATCACACACTGATGCCTGGAAGCCTGGCAACCTAGCCCAGGCACCACCCAGCTGGCAGATGGAAGGCAGACTGCATATCTCAAAGGGCGTCGAGGAGCCATGCGGGTTGTGGGACCAGTACTCAGTGGCAGACACACAGCAGGGCCACCATGCAAGGCCCAGAGATCAGGTAACCTGCTGCAGTAGGGTCCTGAATCTTGGGGCTCAGACCCAGTCGGATGAGCCCCAGCGTGCTTACCTGGACTCGTGTGCTTCCCTCACTCTGCACAATCCACACTATTGGCTTAGGAACAGACTTTAGGCATCCAACGGGGGTCCCCAGGAATGCTGCAGCTGGTAAGGGGCTGGGAGAAAGACGGAGTTGATGGCCCCACTCCCACAGTGTAACTAAAAAAAAAAAAAACCCAACCATCTTCACAGTCCCTTGCGACTGCAAGAAAAGAACCGAGGAGATCTTGCCACAGCCTGCCCTATATAGGTCGGGAGGAGCTAGTTTTTTTTTCTTGCCTACGGCTGAGATTAACCCATGCGTTGCTACTGATAGTGCCCTGGAATGGAAGAGATGAGACAGGGCGTCCTGTACACACTTGAGGTTAGGGACCCCTTCCGTACGCCCCACCCCAAAAAGGGTGCAAAAGTATTTAAAAAAAAAAAAGGCTACTTGAAGGAGTTTTTCTTTGTCTAAAAGCTTAACCCCTTTAGTGCTTTTCCATTCCATTTTCCCAATGTGTACACGAGTAGTGTGCAATGTTATACTAATCACTAAGAAGACAATTAATATAAATTCAAGTGTATTAGGAAATAAAATTACCATTTCTTTATTTTTCTCAGGCACTTTTTGCAGAGGACCAATAATAGGTTGTGCCACACCATCACTGGCAGGTATTTTGACAGTTTTATCTTCTATAGTAACACTCACTGGGACAGACTTTGGAAATCTCAAAGGTTCTTTAGGCTTGAAACTAGTTGATACTAAGCACTTTGTTTTTATGTCATCAATAGGAGATACACTGGTAGTTACAGTTTTTTGACACGCAGCCATCACAGTATTTATCACAGGGGATGCGTGTATAGCAGTAGAAGTTGTAGTTTTTGTTTCATCATTTACATTAGTAACAGTAGGTGAAGCAGCTTCAACAAAAGGCATAGAGAGAGTTTTTGTAGTTAGGCTGGAACCAGCATTTGTATCTTGACTTAACACTTCTGTACTGGCACTTAATGGCCTGGTGCTGTTCTGAGAGGGGGGTGGAACCTTTGAGCCTTTATCCTCGACAGAAGAATAGTGAGCATTCGTATTAACTTTAACACTTGGTTTATGCACAGAAGTCTTTAAAGGGTCTTGCAAAGAAAAATTAAATGTCCCAGGGATTGTAGGTAATGGATAAAGAGGTATCATCCTTGAATTAGGTTTGCTGTCATACGCCCCCAAGCTTGATAAATGTGAATGCAACATCCATGGACAAGCCATGTAGCTGGAAAAATTTGTACTACTGAACTGAGGAGCCTTTGAAGATGCTGGAGTTGCATTCTGTAAAACTGTCCTTTTGTTTAGTTTGTTTGATGACAAACCTCCCATTTTTTTCTTGTTATGTCCTTTGGAAATTTTATGCTTAAGGGGTTCTGGCACAATGTTCACACTTACCGGAGGCTGTGGAGCAAAAACTTCCTTAGGTTGGACAATTTCAGCTTTTTTCTCTTGGTATAAGGGGTCAGATATTTTGATTGCATTAGAAGTAAATTGAAAACTAAAATTTGAATGTTGAATGAGACGGACTTTTAATTTTTTTCCCCAAAACAGCTTTCCATCCATTTCTTTAACAGCAGCTTGAGCTTGTTCGGAGCAGGTGAAGTTCAGGACAGCATAGCTTAATAGAAAAAAAAATATTTATTTAGAAAATTATATATGAACACCTGTTTCAAATTAAGAAGAAAAAAAGAATTGCAGTACTTTGTTAGTCTGGTGCTGAATTACAAAGGATTGAGAACCATGACTAACTGTTAAGAGTTAGAAACCAGAGTTTAAAAAGATGCAGTTGCTCACAGGACTACAACTATGCATTTTCCAGGAGCAACCATGAAAAATAACACGTTTATATTTTTATGTAAGTAGCAGAAGAAACAGACTGGGGCCATGCTAACCAGTCACCAATCAAGTTCGAATGATGGACAGGATTCCTGAGACCAAATGAGGAAAGGAGGGGCAGAATCCTCACACACACACCCTGCCACACTACAAACCAAAGAACGCTTCCACTCCCCTGTCCGTTAAAAGTTAATAGTGATCAACTGGGAGGGGAAAGACCATGTATGTTACAAACCCCCCCAAAAACAAATTGGTTACACAGACCATTGGATGAATAAGGGACAGAGATCTAAACAATTACCATCTAAAGCAATAATCTCCCTTCACTCTAAAGACCCCCTGCCGTTCTACCCAAGTCTACTTAAAAAGCAAAGTTGCTATGGGGATAATCACACTCTACCTACCTATCACACTGTTTAAGACTAATGTATGGCCTTGGACATTGCCCATTATAAGGTTAGTGTTGGGGACTTTCCCTACCTTCTCCTTTGAATATATATATAAGCTTATGGGATGACCTCTTCATCTATGACTAAGGACCTGTCTGAAATAATAGGAGGAAACCACTTACTGGCTATGTATTGAAAATTGGTTTTATCAATTTGCTTCTCATAGATTCTTTTTCTTAATGATGAACATAGTGGATGTATTTAGGACATGCCTGTATTATTTTTGTGAACCAAACTCCTGAAATTTAGGTACTGGCATTCTTACGCTATGTGCAATTATTTCAGTATGTTGCTATTTACCAGTAGTTATTGTTTTTTCAATTACTAACAATGCCTTACAAAATAGACTTACTCAATAACCTTATAATAGGCTGAGCAAATACAATCCTTCAACTTGATAACAAGCAACACCCAAAGGCTTTTTAACAAACAGCATAAAGACAATACAGAAAACAAGAAAGAACAATATGTATGTGCAGAAAAACATACACAATGAATGATAAGAGCAAGTATCTGTCTTTGGAGAACATAGAGAGACCTAGGAGGACAACAATAAGAGCCCTATCATGCTTTTAAAATAGAATTTAACTCACGCAAAAAAGACATGCACATAAAAATTGTACAAACAACTAGGAGCAAAACCTAGCCAACTTATTCTTGAGGAGGGAAACAGATCTCAGAAACCTGAATAACACTGGAACTTTCTAGAGAACCTGACAGAGATTTAAGTAAAAACCAAAAAAGAGAACAGACCTCCAGGGACTGAACAGTAGGAGAAAACACTGAGTGTACAGATTAAGTATTAATAAATGGTGCAGAGAATCCAGGTCCTGTGAGACCGCCAGGTGATGAGTTCCGGGCCCCGCTGGCCCCATCCTCAATAGAAGTGGCGTATCGGTAGACCTGCGGCACAAGCGAGCATACAATCGCAATGCATGCCAGCCCGGTCCCCGACCGACAAGACTGCGCCCACGTACAGCACTGCAACCGCAACACACTATAGGTGCCAGCATGTACATGGAGAGATCTGCAGCAGGGGAACAGATGCAGTATGAATATGAGTGTTTAAAAACAAGTAGTACGGGAAAGGGGCTGCATGGGAGTGGAGCAGGAAACAGTACTCGAAATCGGATGAAAAAAACCACAGTGAAGGCAGAAATCTTGACAGTACTTCTTGGGAAACGGATGTCAAATGCGTCCTAATTTATATCCTAAATTTGTATGATAAGCAAGTATTCAAATGAATGATAAACAGTAAATAGTAAACTGAAACAGCATTGCAGATCTCCAAACATGCTGCCTTTATTGAGGGCGGGGCCAATGAGGCAGGGGATATCCAGGTACGCGGCCATATGAGGACACACAGCTAGGCATTATTTAGGTAAGACCAAGAGGCAGTTTGCCCAGAAACACAGCTGAAGGTCTCACAGGATTCACTGCCCCATTTATTATTTTCCTAGTGTCCTGTTCAGGTCGCTCCATTTCTGACAAGTGGGTTATCTGCCACAAGGTGGCGCAGTGACTGCAAGATGAAAAATACCATTTTGTGAGTACTCACCTGAAAAATGGATATTGTTGGTGTGCCACACACCCCGCTTCACTTTTAAATATTCTTCACTTATTGGGTTAACTCACCGCCAGGTGACGCTGTGCAGAGAGGAAGTCTTGTAACGAGCCCCCTTCCGGCCTATATATACCTGGTACCTCCCTTCAATCACCAGTATATTAAAAAGCAGAAAGACAAGGTACCAGTATTTTACCGGTAACCTCAAATAAATCAATATAAATAAAGGCTTCACCATATAAAGGCTTCGGAATACCGAAAAGGGTGGGAGTGAAGCGGGGTGTGTGGCACACCAGCAATATCCATTTTTCAGGTGAGTACTCACAAAATGGTATTATTCTTGGTGTGCCACACACCCCGCTTCACTTTTAAATATTCTTCACTTATTGGGACATCCAAAAGCAGTGTCCACAAGGGATGGGCATCCCAAGGCAAGATGAAGCATAACTTAAATGACTGCAGTCTGCAGAACTTTGCGGCCAAAAACAGCATCCGCTGAGGCTCGCACATCAACTTTGTAAAACTTAGAAAAAGTATGAACAGAAGACCAAGTGGCGGCCTTACAAACTTGTTCAACAGAAGCTTGGTGCTGAAAAGCCCAAGACGCCCCAATGGCGCGAGTAGAATGAGCAGTGATACGAAAAGGGGGAACTTTCCCCTTAGCAGAATAGGCCGCAGTAACGGCCTGACGTATCCACTTGCTAATGGCAGATTTGGCTGGTGCCAAACCCTTCTTAGGCCCATGGGGCACAACAAAAAAGGAATCCACCCTACGAAAAGGAGACGTGATAATCAAGTAGTACTTAACACAGCGTACTGCATCCAAACAATGCAAAACCCTCTCTTTGTCATTCTTAGGATTAGGACACAAGGAGGGAAGAACAATATCTTGGTTCAAATGAAAAGCAGAAACAACCTTAGGAAGAAAGTCTGGCTTGAACCGAAAGACCACTTTATCCTGATGCCTCTCAAAGTAAGGCGCCTGGATAGACAAGGCCGCCAACTCCGAGACACGCCGGACCGAAGTGATCGCTACCAAGAAGACAATCTTCTGAGTCAGGGTAGACAAAGCAATATCTTGCAAAGGCTCACAAGGAGGAGCCTGAAGAGCAGAAAGAACCAAATTCAAATCCCAAACCGGGAGTAATGGTTTCCTGGGAGGCCGCACATGCGTAACCCCCTGGAAAAAAGTTTTAACTAAAGACTGAAGCGCAACACGCTTCTGAAAAAAGATAGATAAGGCAGAAACTTGCCCTTTCAACGTACTTAGCTGAAGACCAGAGTCCAGCCCAGATTGTAAAAACTCCAGAATCCTAGAGACCGAAAAGACCCTACAAGGAAAAGATCTTATCTCACACCAAGCGATATAGGCTTTCCAAGTCCTATAGTAGATGATAGAAGAAGACCTCTTCCGGGCACTGATAAGAGTCTTAACGACTGAATCAGAAAGGCCCTCCTCCTTCAGGATGGAGGTTTCAGCAGCCAGACCGTCAAACCCAGCGCTGGTAAATTGGGGTAACACAATCGCCCCTGAGTGAGCAGAAGAGGCAGAACGAACTGGTCCACTGCCAGCCGAACGATGTCTGCGAACCACACTCGCCTTGGCCACCTTGGGGCCACGAGAACGGCGGACACCTTTTCCAGAGCCAACTTCCGAAGCACCCTGCCCAGCATGGGTATTGGAGGAAACAGGTATAGAAATCCCAGAACTCCCCAGCTCAGGGACATGGCGTCCACTGCCAGAGCCAGAGGATCCTGGGAGAGCGACACGAAGTTCGGGAGCCTGTGATTGTGACGAGAGGCAAACAGGTCCACCTCCGGGGTCCCCCATCGGAGACACAGGGAGCGAAACACCCGAGGATGGAGAGCCCATTCTCCCAGACGGGGAAAGCCCCTGCTCAACCGGTCCGCTACCTGGTTCTCCACTCCTGGAATGTATACCACGAGAGACGAGGAACATGGGCCTCCGCCCAGGTCAGGATCAGGGACACTTCTCTGAGAGCACCCAGACTGCGAGTCCCTTCCTGAAGAATGATGTAAGCAACCGCTGTTTGATTGTCTGAACGCACCTGGACCGGAAGGCCCAGAACGTGCTGAGTCAGGAGAGCAAGCACCCGACGGATGGTTCTCAGTTCCAGAATATTGATGGGTAAGTGGGCCTCTTGAGGTACCCACTGCCCCTGAAACTGCAGCTCCTTCCAGAATCCGCCCCATCCCGACAGACTGGCGTCCGTGGTGACAATTTCCCAAAGTGGGGTCAGGAAGGACCTGCCCTACACAAGATTGGTCGAGACCAATCAACACAGGAGGGACTGCCGGACCCGGGAGGACAACTGGAAGGACTGATCCAGCGACCGAGGCTGCTGGTCCCAAGACGCCGGCAGAAAAAGCTGAAGCGTTCTCGTGTGAATTTGAGCAAAAGGAAGAAACACTCTTGTGTTGATGAGAGTCCAGGCCGGGACGAACTGACCCATCTTTCTTGGGGACTGCAAAAAGATTGGAGTAGAAACCGAGGCCCATCTCTAAGCGTGGTACCGGCCGGATGACCGCCATCTCTAACAGATTCTTTACCGACGCCAGGAGCCCCTGCGCGGCCAAAGGATCGATGGGCACCCGAGACCGAAAGAACCGTGAAGGAGGGCGAGACTCGAATTCCAGCTTGCAACCGGACGACACCACTTCCTGGATCCATCTGTCTGGAGCCTCTTGGTTCCAAACCTGGGAGAAGTGTCGCAATAGTCCCCTGACCCGCACGGGTGAGGGCAGCCCCTCATTGCTGAGCGGGCTTATCAGCAGGCTTGGGCTTGGTGCCCCAGGACTGAGTGGGCCGGCCAAGGCCCCTCCCCCGAGTCCAACCTGCACCTCTGGTAGCGGGAAAGGAAGCCCCCTTACCCGCTCTGAATCCTCGAAAGGAAGGCCTACCAGAACTTGCCCCCCTAAAGGGACCACGAGGCCTCTTGCGTTGTGGCATCTTACCACCCTTTGCGACTGAATCAATTTTCTTCCCAAACAGACGCAACCCCAAAAAGGGGAGAGCTGTGAGCACCTTTTTAGAAACTGCGTCCACCGACCACTGACGCAGCCATACTGACCGGCGAATAGCCACCAGCATAGCCGCTGCCTTGCTACTCATAGCCAGCGCATCGTCCTGAGCGGATAGGACATAGGACACAAAAGATTCACACTGCTTAAGCGCAGTAAACTCTTTACAAGCGGGATTGAGATCCTCATATAGCCCCTGAATTACAGACCTAATCGCCAATAGAAGAAGGGCTGAAGCACACACCGGGCGCATCGCTGACCCGGGATAAGTAAAACCATGGCGAGCGTACTGGTCAATCCGACGATCTTCCCCATCTTTAGGGACAGTGGTCTCAGCAGACTGTACCATAGCCGTGCTGGAGAGCCCTAGCACAGGGGTATCGACGTCAGGAGGGACAGACCAAAGCTTCACCAACTCTGGCGGAAAAGGATAACGCTTTTCCCAACTGGAAGGGATTCCAGATAACCGCGTGGAATGTTCCCATTCCTTAAGGACCACCCTCTCAAAGTGGTGCTGTCTGGGAAAAACCCAACGCGGCTGAGGTGACGGGGGCGTGGCGCCGGTGGTAGCGTCATGCGGCAGGCCCCAGCTTCACTTCCTTCCTTTCAAGTTTAAAAGGAAGTCATGTGGGGGGGGGGGGGCGCTGTCACCCTTTGGCAGGGTGACAGCCTCAGGCGGATCTAAATTCAAAATTTTAAACATTTGAGCCAGAATGGAGGGGGTGTCAAAAGCAACCCCCGCCGACCAATCGCCAATCGCATCAGCCTCAAGCTGATCTGCAGGCTCATCTGACTCCAACAGGAATTCTTCCTCATCCGGGGATCCATCGGACCATTCCACAGGCTCACATAACTCGTCCTGTGGAGCCGAAGGTACCGGAGTCAGGTGCTTCCGTTTTGCAGGGGCCTTTAACCCTGCTTTAACGGGCACTACTTTCCAGGGGCTGGCCGACCGTGCCGCCACGTCGGATTGCGAATCCCCACTTTTGACAGTGTCATGCGGGGTCCGGAACAGGGAGGGAGAGGTAGGAGATGATGAAGGTTGCGACGGGCCAGCAGCCGAAGCAACAGACTGACGCGCAATGCTCTGCTTTGCACAAGGGATGCAAATAAAGACATCCTCAGCTGGGAGCAGAGCCCCACAACTTATGCACCCCCCGGATGGCTCAGAAGAACTGTTTCCGGCAATAACGGAAGCCTCCATATGGTGATTTATGGTATTCGCAATTTTTTGGGCTTTAAGGCATAAGCCAACCCGGGATGCCCCCTTATTTGTAAATGTCCCGGAAGGGAGGATTTTTTTTTTTTTAAAAGGAAGGTCCCCCTTAATAATCTATATATATATATATGTATATTCTTAAATATAAAAATATCCCAATATTCTTTTTTTTTTTTAAAAAGAAAGACTAGCCAAGTAACATAGAGCCGGAGGGCCACCATAAACAGGGATCCCGGGATCTGTAAGGAAAAGAAAAACCACAATCAGATCCCCACATGCGTGTAACAAGCCAAAAAACCTATGTATGCATGGCACCAAAGTGCCTTAAAATGAGCAAGAAAAGGCCACAACCCTGCCCCTTAAAAAATTCAAAACATGATGCCTCCTTAAAAACACTCGCCCCCATATCTACATATTATAGATATTTAACTCCCACTCAACGGCCCCACCAGGGTGGGGCCGCTTACCTGAAAGGACCGAGAGCAGCAACCGGAGGGACGAAGCAGCAGCCAGCAGCAGCACAGGTAAATACAACCATGTGCGGCCGCCCCCCCCCCCACGACTTCCTTTTAAACTTGAAAGGAAGGAAGTGAAGCTGGGGCCTGCCGCATGACGCTACCACCGGCGCCACGCCCCCGTCACCGGGCCCCGCCCTCTAAGCTCGATCAGTGCGGCCAAATCATCTAGGAATTAAAACCAAAATAAAATCAAATACAGGAAAACACCGCGCTTAATCTCAATAATGATGGTTCAATTACATATGAAGATAACTTTATGTCTTTAAAATTGCTCAAACGTGCTGGACCACTTATCCCTCCAGTCCTCAATAGAATGTAACCAAATAAGCACAGAGCAAAAACAGTTCAGTGTTTCAACTAATACGCAGCTCCTCGGTATGATCCAAAAGAAGCTGTAATCCCAGTGCGCATGCACAAAGTCCACAATGTGCCCGTCACCCTTAGGAAATATTCTTACCAAAAGGTTCAAGATTAGCAGGCAGAAACATATGTCATACACTCTCCTATTACGCAGAGGTCGTCTTCCCAAAATATATGCTTGTAGGTCCTCTTTCAGTCTTTATACACCATTGGACTCAATGTAGTCCAAGAACCAAAAAAGGAAAGGAAAAGATATCTAGTGCAACTCTGTCAGTTAATGATTCAGGCTTTAATAAAACTCATATGCACTTACACAGTAATGTAGATTAATAGCATAAAAGGATTTCCCGTCTGAGAGGTGTTCCCCCAAGTTCCCACACGCGGCCGTCGTTGGGAAATAGAGAAAATCACTCCAATCAACAAAGAGTAACAAGAGAGCCCACACTCCCCTGCCTAATGCGTTTCATTGGTAAATCCAACTTTATCAAAGGCAGAGAGTGGATAGAGTGGGGCCAATATATAGAAAAATTAAAACACACTCACCCCTCCATTTCCGGTGTAGGAAAGGTAGCAGAGCTTGGTTCAGAGTGTGCTGCAAACGTCATGCACAATGGCCAGTGCAGTGAATGGATGCTCGATCACATCCATTGCAAACAGAGACAGACAGCATAATCGAGCGCCGAGCAATAGCAAACAGCGCTCCAGCAAATCTGCACAATGGTAGTCGGCAAGGAATAACATACAATAAAACACAAGGGAATTACCCTAGCGATTATTAATTGGGACATAGAAGAAACATATTCAGGCCACCAAACTACAGGGAATCGCAATGGATTATGCATCACTAGTAAAAGCAGCTCGTATAAATAGAGCTGCTACAGCAGAGATAAACATAGGTCAAAGATTACTAAAACTACAAAAAGGGATTAAAAACAGATTAAGAAACAGTGGGGATCTCAGGGAAACACCACCCAGTCACAATGCAACAATAAGAGCACAAATTAGCTTGTTATGCCCAAATAAACATATATACATATAACAAAATATCCATATAAAAATACAATAAAAAATGTATTTAAAATTTGAAATGGTGCACAGTATATTAATCAAGCACTATCTATGAAACAATTCAAATCCAGTTCAACATTTAAGCCCTTAGGAGATAGGGTGTCCAGTAGGAAAATCCATTTGGTCTCCCGTTGGGAAACCTCTCGCACTAAATGGGAACCTCTCCAATGTTTCTCCACCCTATCTATCCCCACAAAGGTTAATCCCTTGGGGTCACAATTATGTTTTTCTTTAAAGTGTGCCGATAGACTATGTTGGGTGAAACCCCTTCGGATGTTATACAAATGTTCCCTAATGCGGACCTTTAGTTCTCTTGTGGTCCTACCCACATAGTACAACCCACAGGGACAAATTAATAGATAAACCACAAAAGTGGAATTACAGGAGATAAACGTATTAATCCGAAACTCCTTCAAACCCTGATGGGAAATAAAGGTTTTCACTGATTTCGGTTGTCCACAAAGTAGTTTACAACCCATACAGGACCCACAACGGAAAAACCCTTCCATGGTTGCTAAAGCCCCTCCCAATTTTTGGGGGGATCTGTAAAACTTTTGGTAATTAAATCTTTTAAATTGGGTGCTTTCCTGAAAATTAATTTAGGACGATCAGGCAGAAGTGGCCCTAGGCTTGGATCACTTCTCAAAATGTGCCAATGTTTAGAAAAAAGTTGCCCCAAGACTTTGTGCTGTGCACTAAATGAGGTAATAAATGCAAAATCAAGGGAAGAAGAATGGTTGTTCCTAGTAGTGGAGCTAAATAAGGAGGACCTATCAACAGCCCTAATTTGATTCCTCTGTGTCAAGGTCTCATTGGCATTATAGCCTTTATCCAGAAACCGTTGCGTCAAGAGTGAAGATTGTGAATCATAATCCTCCAAGGAAGTGCAATTCCGTCGCAACCGAGTAAATTGACTCCTAGGGATAGCATCCAACCACTTAGGATGGTGACAGCTATCCCTAGGGACATAACCATTCCTATCAGTGGCCTTAAAGTATGTACAGGTGACCAGAGCAGAGCCTGATTTCTTGATCGTTAGATCAAGAAAGTTTACAGATAGCTCACTGCTTTCTGTGGAGAACTCTAGATTGAAATCATTCCCATTCACCCCATGGAAAAAGGAATCCAAATCAGATTGTGACCCCTTCCAGATGACGAAAACATCATCTATGTATCGTTTCCATACAACCAGATTGGACCAATCCTTGGAGTGTAAAAATTGTGCCTCCCACCATCCTACATACAAATTTGCCATACTGGGCGCAAATTTAGCCCCCATTGCTACGCCCGTTTTTTGTAGGTAAAATGAATTACCAAACCAAAAATAGTTGTGCTTAAGGGCGAACGTTAGGCATTCTATCAGGAAATCAACCTGGGCAGTTTGTAAAGTAGAGCCTTGACTCAAAAAATGTTTAACCGCAAGAATGCCTTTCTCATGGGGGATTACGGTGTAGAGAGAGGTGACATCTGAAGTTGCCAGAATGTAGTCATCCCCAACTCTTATGGTGCTACATAACTCTAGCACCTGGCTCGAATCCTTCAAATAGGACGGCAATGTGACAACCAATTCTTGGAGAAAAGAGTCAACATACTCTCCCAGGCGGCAGGTTAAAGAACCCACCCCACTGACAATTGGACGGCCCGGAGGTTTAACCAGCGATTTATGTATCTTAGGTAATTGATAGATGGTGGGAATTTTAGGCACTTTGGGGGAAAGGTAATCCCACTCTTTCTGAGTCAAAATTCCTTGCTCTAACCCTCTAGCCAGCAATCCATCCAAGGCCCGTTTATATTGATCAGTGGGATCAGTAGGTAAAATTTCATAGGTTTCCCCATCAGATAAAAGTCTGGCCATTTCCGCTAGATAATCAGACTTGTTCATCACCACTAACTGAAAGAGGACCTACAAGCATATATTTTGGGAAGACGACCTCTGCGTAATAGGAGAGTGTATGACATATGTTTCTGCCTGCTAATCTTGAACCTTTTGGTAAGAATATTTCCTAAGGGTGACGGGCACATTGTGGACTTTGTGCATGCGCACTGGGATTACAGCTTCTTTTGGATCATACCCAGGAATTAAAACCAGATGACCCGCTACACGCGCACAACAAGGCAGGAGGCGGCGGAGGGGGGAGACGAAGGAGGGGGGAGGAGAGGAAAACAGCATAGCGCAGCCATACCGACAGAAGACCTGCCATACAGTGGCCGCAAGGAGACCAGCAGGGAAGGGGAGAGGCGGCTGTGGAAACTCAGGCGGCAAGCCAACCTGCCCAGCGCGGTCCGCCCAACCGCCCCCAAAGCTGACCTAAACACACAAACCGGCCAGGACTATAAAAAACAGACCTGGCCGAAAGGGAAAAGAGTGCACACATGCTGTGCAGTCTGCTCAATGCATAAAGTAAAACACACATGTTATCATAAAGTTATACTGTGAAAAACACACACACAAAACACACAACCCTCTAACCCCCCCCCCCCATAGTGAAGGGAGAAGGGACCGTAACGGGAGAGTAAGGGGCTACAGGGACCCTCGGGACAGGGGCATCCCATTTCCGGATCACCATGCCGGATAGCCGCATTGCCCCCAAAAGAGGGGGTCGAGCGGAGGAGATAAGCTCCTAGGCACCTATAGTGCCATGTACCATTTGCCCAGTGAGCAGCCTAGGCTGGGAGGCTTCCATTCCACCATCAAGGTATACAAACTCAAACCGGGCAGAAATAGACCAAAAGGGGGGTGCCGGGGTAAGACCCCGGCTACCTGTAAGCAGGAGACTTCAATCTTCTGTCTTGTCGTCAAGCAGAGAGAAAAATACTGGTGATTGAAGGGAGGTACCAGGTATATATAGGCCGGAAGGGGGCTCGTCACAAGACTTCCTCTCTGCACAGCGTCACCTGGCGGTGAGTTAACCCAATAAGTGAAGAATATTTAAAAGTGAAGCGGGGTGTGTGCCACACCAAGAATATCGTGGCTCCTCCCGGCCCATATATAGTCACTTGTCTCCCCAGTCTGACTGCGAAGATCGTGCTCTCTCTCTCACTGGATATCGCAGGCGAGAGGGGCATCCTAAGCCTGTCGGCCACTGCAGACCTATTCCCACCTGCTTCCGGGGACCCATACTGCCTTCCAGCCTTGGCTACGGAACTGGTGATGGTAGGGGAACGCCGAGGGTCGGGCGTTCACAGAGCTAGGTCTGGGCTGCAGACCCTCTCCCAAAGGGTAGCCGGCCATAGGCAATGGTGAGCCTATGGGGGGGGGGGGACCACCTAGGGACCCCTTGTCTCCCTCATGTAGCCCACAAGCTTTATTGGTCTGTGTGTATGTGACTGTTTTGACTTTTTCTTGTACTCACCTCCCTCATTCCTGCTCCTCCTCACCTCGCCCGCCCCTCGAGGTGCTCTCTCGGCCCAGCGATCGGCACCATCTTCCTTGCGGCCTGCCTGCGCCTGAAGGGGCACGCTGATCCTTCCTCTACTGCCACATTTGAGCTTCCATCGGGTTGCTGCGTTGCCCTGCCTGGGTCCTGCGCTGCTCCGCTGTCCCACTGTGGTCCATGAGTCCAGTCTTCCTGGTTGTCTTTCTGTGCATGCACTGTGGGATGCTCGTTTTTTTCCCTTTGTGTCGTCCAGATTATCCTCAGTGTTATGGTTCCTCCCGGTCTCATCCACCCCCCCCCCCCCCCGCTCCATACAGTCTCTTGTTAAAGGGATTTATTAGAGGGATTTATTGGGGATTGTCCAGGTTTAGGCAGTGAGTGCTTTGTAACCAGTTTATTTTGCTGCTAATCACCATAATGGAGGCTTCTGGGGATAGCGAGCTTGGGGCCCCCTCGGGCCGGGTTAAGCTCTGTCTCATGTGTGGTACATGCCCTCTGAGCGGTCGCAGCGCTGTTTGTGTATCTTGCATCCAAAGCGTTCTTTTGGATCAGGATGGGGCGAGCACTGCTGTCCCTAGCCCTATTTTACTTACGGCCTCGCCGACACCTCGCCTGCATTTGGCTCCCAGTGAGGGGGAACTCAGCAGGGGGTCTCAAATGGATTTGGCGCTCCGAGTGGCCAGCCTAGAGAGACAATTATCGTGCTCGGCCGCCGGCAAGGCCGCGTGTAAGAAGCGGCATATTGAACCGGGTTATTCACTTTTTGCTGCTGCTGCTGCTGATTATAAGGCTTTTGGTGGCCGAGACTCCATGGAGGAGGGCGAGTTGTTTCATGACTCCGACTCCTCAGTGGAACGACCGGGTGGCTTTGACAGTGAGTTATTACAATACGGTTGTAGCACTCTGATGTCTTTATCAAATAAAGTCCATAGGAAATAGAAAGCAAAAGAATGGGTTCTAAATACCCCTGGTACCCCTGCCTATGGGTACCTGTAGCGATCATAAAAAACAATAGAGTGGGGCAAATGAACACCAAGAAGTATATGCCGTCAAAAATCTTTTTTAATGCTCAAAAAGGTGAATAAGTGAAACAGTGCATGATATATACAGTTCTATGGCATAGCAGAAGTAGCATATCATGAAGCAGGACAGTGTAGCATTCAAGATAAAACAGGGTTCAATACTCCAAAGCAATATCAGACATATGCAGAGGTATTATACAAAAGAATTATCCAAGAACATGGGTTAAGTATGGCGGGACCCTATTTATCATCAGTTTTGAACTAGCATAACACTTACAGCAGTATGAGAATACAGATCACAGAGAGCTGACAGGCTGACCGCAGGACTGAACCTCAACGTTTCGATCTAAGGAGATCTTTGTCAAGAGGAAGCGGTATCCCTAGGCAGAAGCAAGCATCTTAAATAGTGTGAAGGTGAGGGTCTCCAGCAATCAAAACATGGAGCCACGGACGGCGCGCGCGCGGGCGCCGAGTCGCGACGTCATGCGCGACGGCCGTGCGGCGTCCCGGTCACTCCCATTGGTTGACAATCCTGTCAATCACAAAATGGAATATGACGCGCGGGGCGGGCACGGAGTCACATGGAACGGGATTCAGCTGCCCATAGGGGCTACACAAAAATGGCTGCCATGCAGAGCAAAACAAAGGTACCTTTGTTTTGCTCTGCATGGCAGCCATTTTTGCGCGCGCCGTCCGTGGCTCCATGTTATGATTGCTGGAGACCCTCACCTTCACACTATTTAAGATGCTTGCTTCTGCCTAGGGATACCGGATTTCCTCTCCTGGGTCGTGTGCTGCGCAAGATAGCCCAGGAGGGGGTGCCAACCATTCTGGTGGCCACTCGTTGGCCGAGGCGGTGTTGGTTCGTGGACATAGTTCAGATGTCAGTGGATCGCTACGTCATGCCCGACGATCCAGGGCTTCTCACTCAGGGACTGTTAGGCCACCTCAATTTACAAACGCTGGCTTTGACGGCTTGGCTGCTGAAACCTCCATCTTGACGGAGAAAGGGCTGTCTGCTTCGGTCGTGAGTACCATGATTCAGGCTCAGAAGAATTCCTCCTCCATGATTTACTACAGAGTCTGGCACGCTTACATTGCCTGCTGTGAGTCTAAGTCTCTTCCCTGTCGCATATTCTTTTTCTAGGATTTTCTAGGAGTTCCTACAGCATGGTTTGGATTCGGGTCTCCAGCGGAGTACCCTCAAGGGTCAGGTTTCGGCCTTGGCTTTTTCTTCCAAAGATCCTTCCCCAATCATAGACTTATCAAGACCTTTTTCCAAGGAGTTACTCATGTACGTCCACCGCGTAAGCCTATGTTACCGGTGTGGGATTTGAATTTGGTGCTTTCTGCTCTCTAGGGTCCTCCTTTTGAGCCCTTGTGCGATGCTGCTTTATCCATTCTGACTCTGAAGGTGGTCTTTTTGGTAGCTATCACTTCGGTGCGTCACGTCTCAGAGCTGGTGACGCTTTGTATGAAGCCTCCTTACTTTGAGTGGCATCAGGATAAGGTGGTTTTTCGACTTAAACCGGATTTTCTTCCTAAGGTTGTTTCTGCTTTTCATCTCAATGAGGACATTGTTGTGCCTTCCTTGTGTCCCGCGCCTTCTAATTCTAAGGAGAGGACTCTCCATGCCATGGATGTGGTTAGAGCCCTTAAGTACTACCTGATATTTAGTTGATGAGAGGGTTAAACTGGGCGGTAAATTAGTTCCGAGGCCCTGAATAATAATTTTGTATAAATAATAGTGATTGAGCTGCTCCCACCCCCCTTTATTCATTTGAATTGCCATGGGCACAAGCAGGGAGGAATTCAGTCAATATGGATCTCTCCCTGTGAAGTGTTCTAAAGGGAGGCTGGCTGCTTCCCAGGTGAGTAGCTCTCAGATATTTATCTGCATTGCATGTCCCAACTTTGGGGACTCAGAATTAAGAGTAGGGACCACACTAAACACAGAGTCCCTTGCCGGGGCAGTGTGGCTTCCACATGTATCTGCAGATATATGCAACCAAATCTCTGTCTTTCCACATGTTTGTTGCTTGATATTTAGTTGATGAGAGGGTTAAACTGGGCGGTAAATTAGTTCCCAGGCCCTGAATAATAATAATTTTGTATAAATAATAGTGATTGAGCTGCTCCCACCCCTCTTTGTTCATACTACCTGGTTGCTACGGAATCTTTTAGGAAATCAGATTCTCTTTTTGTCCTTCCTGACGGGCCTAGTAAGGGCTTGCCTCCAGCCTAATCCACTCTCAGCAGGTGGATCAGACAGGCGGTGGTGCAAGCTTATTCTGCCAAGGGGAAGGAACCCCCTTTTCGGATCACAGCTCACTCTACCAGAGCTATTGGAGCCTCCTGGGCTTTTAAGCACCAGGCCTCGGTTGAACAGGTTTGTAAGGCTGCTACTTGGTCTTCAGTTCATACTTTTACAAAGTTTTACAAGGTTGATGTTAGGGCCTCAGCTGATGCTGTTTTTGGCCGTAAGGTACTTCAGGCGGTAGTGTCATGAACTACATGCTGTCGCTCTTTGGGGATCCCACCCTTCTTTTGGACACTGCTTTTGGATGTCCCACTTGTCAGAAATGGAGCGACCTGAACAGGACACTAGGAAAAATACAATTCTGTGAGTACTCACCTGTAGAATTGTTTTTGGTGGTGTCCTGTTCAGGTCGCTCCATCCCACCCTTGTTCTGTTATCTACTTTTGCCTGTTGTGGTGATTGCTGTTGCATTTGTTTTTTTCTTGAGAGAGTTCATGCTGAAGCTATGTTAAGTAACATGGTTTCTGGCCTCCTGGCATGTCTCTGTTTTTACGGCTTTTCAACCACTGGGGATTTTTGGGGAGACAAGTGCCTTTATATGGGCCGGGAGGAGCCACGATTTTCATCTTGCAGTCACTGCGCCACCTTGTGGCGGATAACCCGCTTGTCAGAAATGGAGCGACCTGAACAGGACACTACCAAAAACAATTCTACAGGTGAGTACTCACAGAATTGTATTTTTAATAATTTATTGTAAAAGTTATGTTTAACTGCTAGCATTGCCCACCAGCTAGATCACCTCCTTTGCTCCTGCAATTCAGGCTCATCAGTGCCTTTCTGTGCTGGGGCAAAAGCATTGAGGGATGCTGGGAAAATGTTTTTGTACAGATGGAGAAACCTGTACATCTGGCTTAGAGTGAGTGGGTACTAAACCACCTAAAAAGCAAGTAGGAGACAATACCATTTTGTGATTACTCACCTTTAAAATGGGTATTATAAGTATGTCACACACCCCGCTTCCACTATTCATGACATATGGGTTATGGTCCAGTAGAGGGCGAACTTCTGCAGAGATGAAAGCAAAAAAGAAGCCCCTCCCAGTCCATAAATACCTGGGACCTCCCACACATTCCCCAGTATACGACAGCAGTAAAGGGACCAGGAAGAGCTAATAAAACATTCTTAACCATAAAAAGATTCACCATATAAAGGATCCAGGATACAAAAAAGGGCGGGATGAAGCGGGGTGTGTGACATACTTATAATACCCATTTTAAAGGTGAGTAATCACAAAATGGTATTATTCCAAGTATGTCACACACCCCGCTTCCACCATTCATGACATATGGGACATCCAATAGCAGTGTCCGTCATGGGTGGGGATCCAAATACAGCAAAAATACAACTATGTGAAGTACTCACCTGTAGAGTTGATATTATATGCATACAGCACGTCCTGCTCCCGAATAGTAATAACATGAGGCGCTGTGCACTGCAGACATGCAGAAAACAAGCTCCTCCCGGCCCTACATATACCGAGGGACCTCCCACAAATCCCCAGCATTGAAAAGCAGTGAGAAGAGAAGCCGGGAGGAACAAACCACCCAGAAGAACTGGTAATAATATCTAATAATAACAATCACCATACGTGGGATCCAGAACAAGTGAACCAGGGTGGGGTGGAGCAGGACGTGCTGTATGCATATAATATCAACTCTACAGGTGAGTACTTCACAAAGTTGTATTATTCTAAGCATACAGCACGTCCTGCTCCCGAATAGTAATAACATGTGGGACATCCAATAGCAGTGTCCATAAGCAGGGTGGGATCCCCAGGAAAAAACAAGGCACAGCGGACATTAAAGGCGCTGTCACCTGCAAAACTTGCAACAGGCATGACATGAGCAAAGGCTCTAACGTCAGTCTCATAACAAGACCATGAAGGTATGAACAGAGACAGGCCATAAGACTAGCAACTGAATCAACAGAAAAAAACCCTGGTGCTGAAGGGCCAGTGGTACCCAAGCACCAATATAACGGAGTAAAAAGCAAAAGGGAAGATTCTTTCCCCTGAAAGGAACATAGGTCAGTGTAATGACCCAACCAGCTCACAGGCAAGGAAGCCTTGTGGCAAAACTTGTAACACCCCCTAAGGGAAAAAGAACAGGTCACCCGACCAAGGCGGGAATACAGACCCCTAATTATCAGGAAGCCAAGGCTTCACTCAGGATCAGGGGACATCCAGAAGGATTAATCCAATGGGCGCAATGGCGCTGGAAGCAGATATCAGGCGCATACATAAAGAGGCGCCCGTAGACTCCAAGAGCATCAGTCCCCCTAAGGGCCATGAAAGCCCACATGGGGAGAATTGCAACACCTGTAGAGGGGATGTAGGCCCTCATATTAGTATTATTAGGAATAAAGTCCATAGCTAGACTAAGGGACTAAAGCAAAGATCCTACAGACCACCTGGACCGGAGGCCCCGCGTAAGAGGAAACACCCCCAGGCATGGGGTGCCTGTAGCCGTATATATATATATATATATATATATATATATATATATATACACACACACACATCGAGCCAGGGTTAAGTAACCAGATCCATCGTCCCAGGCACATGTCTGACGGAGTCAGGAGGCCCCAGAAAAGCGAGCTGGACTACAGGGCAGCTCAGTCAGCATCCAACAAAAGTCCCCAGGAAGTCCGCAGGGTAAAAAATGAAAATTGATCCCCACAGGGACCATGGAACTACTTGGGAAATGCAGCTAAGCAATCCCCAAAAGAATTCCCTATGAGGGCGACAGAACCAGACTCCTGCAGGAAAGGCAAGGACAAAACCTACACCTTCAGAGTCCCCAGACGGGGAGCCAACCCCAAACTTACGTTGTAATGACTTTAACGGTCCTGGGAACCGAGAACGTCTAACAGGGAAGAGACCAAGGCTCATGCCAATCAATATGGGTTACCACAAAACCCCCATAGACGTAGGAAGGGGAAGCTGGGGAGCTAGCTCCCAGCCCCCCCTCATACTAAGTCACCCAGAAGGTAAGGCCCGTCAGCAAGGGGTGAATGAATCAGCTGTCAATCCCCAGACAGGAGACCTTATATTGGGACAAAGGGGCCTGACAAGGGCAGAACCGCACTCCTGAAAGAGAGCACACAGGTCAGCAGACTTCAGCAGAGGCATCTGCGAACCACAGCTCCCAAGGCCACCCAGGCCATCCATCTCACGGGACTCTCTATCAGGCCAACCGTGCGCAGAACCCACAAGTAGGGTGATGAAGAGAAGGCATATGAAATAACAAGTCTATGCCTAAATACTCAGCCCCCATGATCAGATTCAGAATATTCTGGGACAGTAGAAGCAAGGGCAGAGCTCCTGTGTTAGGGGGGAGACCCCACAGAGCCACGCTAGGCTCCCCGGACGACACCAGGATAGCATAACCTGCCGCTAAGGGCATCCATTGAAGCGAATACCGCTGAGAAGCAGGGGAAGTAGACCCCCGCCCAAGGCAGGATCAGGGACCCTCGAGAGGGAGCATCCTGCCACAATCTTTAGACCAGAATTAAAACAGGCCATTGTCATTCAACAGACCAGGAGTCCCCCAATAAACCGACCGATCCTAAAGGAGGAGAAGTCCAGCCATATAGAGTCAACGGGGGGCCCACCGTTTCAACAAAACCAGCAGGTAAGATGGACCCTCTAGGGGACCCTACCTAGAAACCACGGGGATTGTGGAAGAAATTTCCCTTCCCCCGCCAAACCTGCGAGACTTGGTACCCAGGGTGACCATTCACTGGAAGATGCTAGTAAGGAAGGGGAGTGCCCCCTGACGGGGCCCTTGAATATGGGAAGCTCAAGAGGAACCACCTTACCAAGGGGGCATGAGCACAGACCAAGCACCGGGGTGCTGGAACATATGTAAGTTCAATAACCTACTGCGCCGAAGAGCCCAAGGGCTCGGTATATAAGTGACATCATCTTGATGTCCCGCCAAAGGCCCACCAGTTAACATCCCGCCTGGTGAAGGTAAGGCGCCAGTAAAGGGGGGCAGAGCCCCCGGAACCAGGGGTCCCCTATTGCCAGAGAAGAAGGCTGCAAGCCTGAACCGAATCCCAGGAATGGGGGATAGCGGATAAGGGACCATGAGGGAATGAGGTGACTGAGCAACCATCCAGTAGCTCCCAGGGGACACCGCTGGCCGACCTATCCACTCGGCCTGACGCAGAGACTGGGGAAGACGACACGGTAGGTCCTAACGCAGACGCCCCCCCCTCCCCCCCAGGCGTGTCGGAGACATCATCCCCAGTCGTCCCATGGCGAGTAGCCTGGGAACGAAAGAGAGGCCCCAAATAATGCCTCAATCCTCAGGGTTGGTCCTGCAACACTATCTAGAAATGGTCTTGGTGTCCCACAGACACAAGGGAAACTAAGAAGATCTAGTACTTCACAAGAGGCCGGAAGCCCCCCCTGCACAGGGGGCCCGTGACCCCAGACAGAGGTGTCATATAGGGACTACCTGTGAAGGTAGAATTGCCAAGCCTGCCATAGGCCAACGTGGCCCAGACTGCCTCATACTGTTGAGGGAGGGAGGAAGGATAATATAGAGGCCATAGCCCCATACCGTTAAGGGCAAACTGTAAGTAAGCCCAAACACCGTAGGCCCAGTCCGGCCTGCGCCATCCTGTGTCCAGGGGAATTACCTCCTGGAACTACCAGAAGGAAAAGGTATATTCCTGGATGGGAGAAAGCTGCTGCAGCAGTCCCCTCGCCCAGAAGGGTGAGGGTGCCCCTTCATGCTTGGGAGGTCTTGGCAGATTTGGACTTAGTCCTGCCAGAAGGCCCAGGGCGCTGCCTGCCCGCCCCATGGTGGAAATCCACACCGAACAGCTGGAAACACACCTCAGATTCACGTTTGACACTAACGTAGGGAGGTGGAGGGGTGACCCTGCCTCGTGGAGGCCGGAGCGGCCTTCTGCGCCGTCCTCTGAATGGAAGGCAAGTGAGAGCCTTTTTTTGTAGCCTCGTCAGCACTCCACTGTCGCAGCCAGACCAAGCGGCGAATAGCTACCGCAAGGGCTGAGGTTCTAGCACACATCTTAATGGTGTCGTCCAGTGCTGATAGAATAAACTTCACAAACGCTTCACAGTCTGATAGCGCATTAAACACCCCCCAAGGGAGGTCCTCAGGGCGGTGATCTAGTATGTTTCTGACAAGAGTCCTGGCGGCCACTGCAGTGATGGCCGCGGCACAAACCGGGCGCAGACGCCAGTCTGTCAATGCGCCGGTCCTCGGCATCCCGAAGGGTACGGTAAAAAGGAGCAGTCATGAAAGGGGGGTTTGTGACCCCTATGACCGGCGCGTCCACCACCAGGGGAGCTGACCATAAATTAACCACATCAGGAGGGAAAGGGTACTTCCATTCCCAGACCCCTGGAACCCCTTTAAGCTTACAAGGCGATTCCCATTCTTGGGATATAAGATTCTGGAAATGTTCCTGTTCTGGGAACTCCAAGCGTGGCGGCGCTGTATGGAAACTCTCCCTCTTAGGCTTGGGGATCTCCCCAGGTGGGGAGATTGACAAAACCTCAAAAATCTTAGTAAGGATTTCATCTGTGTCACACAGACCCCAGGAACCAGGCTCAGAATCATCACAGCCCCCGGGCATCCCATGCGAGGAGCCCGAGTCTGAGAATAGCTCACCTTCCTCAGAAGGGTCAGGGTCCTGCATATCAGCAGAGTCATCGGTATCGTCAGGAAGCGCCAGGGACCGCTTTTTACCAGGGCCCATACGCTCCACCAATCCAGAAAGCACCTGCTCCGCCATGGGCAACACGCACGGCACTGATTGCAGGTCATCCCCGCTCGAGTGGGACTCTTCATGAGTGATATTTGGGAGCGGGGAGACGGGAGTAAGGAAGGGAGGTTCCTCAGTTAGCAAACCTGCCTGTTCTGCACACTGTCCGCAGACCTGTGCCCTGTCAGCCTCAGCCAGGGGCTGGCCACACACTGCACACAGCCGGTCACGTCCCGGAGGGACCCCGGTTACATAATTCTGAAATGCCTCCATATGGTGATTATTAAGCAGTATGAACGCAGGGATTTATGCAATAGGCAACCCTGGATGCCCCAAAACCCGCTAGTAATGTGGGAGAATTTGTAAGGTGGACCCGCTGTAATATATGTTAGGCTGGGGGAAGACAACGAAGTCTTGCGTCTGAAAGACACAACGGGACAAGAGGGGTGGAGTCAGTGCCATGCGCAGTCTGAAAAACATAGAACCATGCCGCCCCGGAGGGCACTTACATGACCAAGGGAGGAGGCGAACCACACCACGCGCGCGCGAAGATAGAGAAAATGGCGCCACCAAACCTCGAAGGGTGGGCTGGGCTGTGACGCGAGGCGCGTCATGCCGAGTCTCCACCTCCCCCAAAGAGCGCGAAGCTCTAAGCGACAGCAAAACTTAGAACAGCGGAGAATAAGCATACCTCTAAAATGCTGACAAGCTGGAATGATGCTGCCGAACTAGCAGATTGTTAATGAAAAAGACAGCTTGCGCTGTATAGCAAGACGCGACACTGACCCAAGAATAAAGAATAAGTGAAGTTAGCACTAGGGCTGCCACACATACCCCCCCCCCCATTCTTTTCCCCCGAGTTACGGGAGGAAGCGAGGGGGACGCAGACGGTGTCCATGGACTAAGTCTGTGAGGGGCACGGGCAAGATTGCGGGAGGGGCATCCACTAGAGGCTCACCATCGGCCTGACCGCCTACCCTATGGAGGGGGATTGCGGTGGAGCATGGCTCCGTTCAGCACACCAGGTGCTGCCTACCTTCACCCGACCCGCGCAGCCTAGGCTGGGAGGCATATTTCTTCTGAAGAGGACGGGTGGAAATAGTCCCACAGGACCTTGGGCCGTAAGGCCCGCTCGCCTTTGATACTTCAGGTCTTCGCAGTTCCAGCACTGCAGAGAAATCTGGGGATTTGTGGGAGGTCCTTCGGTATATGTAGGGCCGGGAGGAGCTTGTTTTCTGCATGTCTGCAGTGCACGGCGCCTGAGGCGGAGGATTACCCACGTTATTACTATTCGGGAGCAGGACGTGCTGTATGCTTAGAATAAATGCACCAACTTAAACCACTGCAGGTTGCAGAACCTTGCGGCCAAAAACAGCATCCGCTGAGGCCTGCACATCAACCGTATGAAACTTGGAAAAAGTATGAACGGAAGACCAAGTAGCAGCCTTAAAATCTTGTTCAACAGAAGCCTGGTGCTGAAAGGCCCAGGAAGCCCCAACAGCACGAGTAGAATGAGCAGTGATCTTAAAAGGAGGAACCCTCCCCTTAGCGGAATAGGCCCCAACAATGGCCTGACGTATCCATTTACTAATGGTAGACTTGGCGGGCGCCAAACCTTTTCTGGGCCCAGAAGGCACCACGAACAAGGCGTCCGTCTTACGAAAAGGAGAAGTAGCAACCAAATAGTACTTCACACAACAAACCACATCCAAAGAGTGCAAAACCCTCTCCTTGTCATTGCTAGGCCTAGGACACAAGGAAGGGAGAACTACATCCTGATTGAGATGGAAAGCAGAAACCACCTTAGGAAGGAAATAACCCTTTAAATGCCAGCCACGTAAAATTGACGTGGTTGCTTCTCCTCCACTTAAGTGCCAGCCACGTAAAATTCACGTGCCTGGCATTTACCCCTGCTAGCGGGCAAAAAAACTCACCTGACCCCCTTGTTGGATCTGGCCGGGTCTCCTCTTTAATTTGGTGCCCCGTGGGGACACGGATGGCTCCAGGAGAGCCCCCGGAATACGCCCCCCCCCCTTCGGCAGCAGCAGCTGCTAACTGTAAAAAAATAAAAAATGACATTTACTTACCTGCAGTCGCGCTGCCTCCCTCCGGGCCCTCCCCCTAGCTCTTCAGCTTCAGGGGAGAGCCTAAAAGGGCTCTCCCCCTCCTCTCCCGACGGGCGCCGCCATCTTGCCGTTAAGCCCCGCCCCAAAGGCTTCACTCACTTCACTCACTGGGTATCGTCCTGGCTCCCTGCTGCTGTTCTTTCAGATGCGATCATGCTGGCCACAGGAGCAGAGGGGCAGGTGATCACATCATCACCTGCCCCTCTGTTACTGCAGCCAGCATGATAGCATCTGTCATCACATCGAGGGACAAAGGAGCTGACGATCGGAGGTAAGTAAAGTAAAAAAAAAAAGTTTTTATTTCTTAATAAAAGTCATTTTTTTACTGTTAACCCCTTGTGAACTGGTAAGGGGTCCACGAGACCCCTTATACCAGTTCACAAGGCTGGGGGCTGGCAAGTCACCTGCTAGCCTCAGGCAGGTGACTTGCCATTAACCCCTGGCACACCCTATTACCTGCCTCCCCAAAGCCCGGGGGGGGGGGGGGGGGGGCAGAAGAGCCCGGGCCCACATAGGCTATGTGGGCTTGTAGGCTGCAGGGTGGGGGACCACAAAAGCTGGCCCCCCTACTCTGTTCCTACCAGCCCCCATAGCTGGTCCTGGGCTGATAATGCTGGGTAAGGGGGACCCCATTTCATTTTTTGGGGGGATTTTAAAGGGTTTTTAACCCTTAAAATTCCAAACCCTATGTCGTTTTTTTTTTTAAATTAACCCCTTATGTTCTTTCGCCCAGCAGCTATAAAAGGCTTCCAGCAGGTGAGCAGAGACCAGTGATTGCCGAGGGACACAGTGCTCCAGGATGGATGGGAGATATTAAAAAAAAAAAAAAAAAAAAAAATATTTTTTCTCTGTGTGTGGTGTGTTTCTTTTTACACTTAACCCCTTGCGAACTGGTAGGGGGTCAAAGAGATCCCTATACTAGTTCACAAGGCTGGGGGATGGCAAGTCACCTGCGACTAGCGGGTGACTTGCCATTAACCCCCGGCACCCCCATTACCTGCCTCCCCAAAGCCCAGGGGGGGGGGCAGAAGAGCCCGTGGCCACGGGCTATGCGGGCTTGTAGCCTGCAGGGCCAGGGGCCACAAAAGCTGGCCCCTGCGCCCTGTTTCTACAAGCCCTGCATAGCTGGTCCTGGGCTGGTTACTTTGGGTAAGGGGGACCCCATGTCATTTTTTTGGGGATTTTTAACCCTTAAAAATCCTCCAAAAAATGGGGCCCCCCACCCTGGGAGGGGGGACTCTATCCCCCCTCTATGTCATTTTTTCCCCTCAATTTAACCCTTTGTAGTGTGGATGGTAGTTGTATTTTATTTGTAAATGTTATAAAGTACTTGTTTCAGTTTGGGGGGTCTCCTGGGCAGGAACGGGGGGCTACTGATAAATAAGTGGTACCGTCCTAATCGGTAGAAATGGGGCTTTCACATGCAATATGATTTTCTTTAATAAAATACATTTTTTATTTAAAATAAAAGGAGAGAATTTTCTAAAAAAAAATGTTATTTATTTATTTATTTTACTTAATAATATTGTAAAAAACTGAATAAAATGTACAAACAAGACATTTCAAGTTAAAGTCTAAACTCTGCTGCAAAAAAAAATTTATATAAATTTTCCTGAAAATTCCAGCAAAAATGTCGCAAAACATGGGGTGCAAAATGGGGAAAAATGACCTGTCAACAGAGGGTGACAAAATCTCAAGTAGGCTGTCAATTAAAAAGGTTAAAATTAGCTATGCATCTTGGGTATTGTTCTGCTCGGGGGACCTTGCGCTTTCAGACTTAGCTTGTTTTTTCTTGATTGCATGTTTATATTTTAGGAAAAGGTGTTTATTCAGCTTTTTTATACATTTTTTAGGAAAACTCTGCGCAAACAAAGAATTCTTTGAGGGATTAATTCCAGAAAAATGAGCCCACTACAACAAGCTGGGTACACTTAGAAGGCTTAACATGTGTACTTTCAGGGAATATATGGTTTATGGGGGATATTCCAAATGTAAAGGGTTGTTTTGGTTGAAAAATCGCAAGGTGCGCAGAGCTGAAATTTTCAAGTAAAATTACCGTTACGCACATGCTTTACTTTGGGGTGTTTGGCAACTCTTCCCTTGACAGTAGCAATGCATGTTGGGTATCGATCTGTACAGGGGATGTTGCTTTTTCAGATTAAACTTGTTTTTTCTTGTTTGTAAATAGTTTTTTTTTTAGGAAAAAGTGGCTTCGATTCTGCTTTTTTATCCTTTTTTTAGGGGAACTCTTTGCAACCAAAGAATACATTGAGGGATTACTTCCAGAAAACTATGGCCACATCGACAAGCCTGGTACACCTAGAAAGCTTGAGGTGTGTACTTCCATAGAAGATATAGTTTGTTAGGGGTATTTCAAATGTAAAGGGTTGTTTTCTGGAAAAACTGCAAGGTGCGCATAGCGCATATCACAGTTGTATTTTTTCTGAAAATCCCCTAAAGCGCTGTTTCAGTTTGGGGGAGTCTCCTGGGCAGGAAAGGGTGTCTACCTATATATATGTAGTACTGCTGTAACCGGGAGAAATTGGGATTTCACACGCAATAAGATTTTATTGACAAACTTACATTTTTTATTACAAAAAAACACTACAAATTGTAAAAAAATAGATTTTTTTACAATTTTTTTTGCACATATTTCACCGAAAAGTTTTGCGAATACACCTAAAAAATGACAAACAAGACATTTCATGTTAAAGCCCAGACTATGCTGAAAAAAAACGATATATCATTTTCCTGGGAAATCCCTTCAAAAATCACATTTGAACATGGGGAGCGCAAAATAGTGCAAAATGGTCTGGCAACAAAGGGTGACAAAAACTCCAGGTAGGCCGGCACTTAAAGGGTTAAAAGGAGGAACCCTCCCCTTAGCAGAATAGGCCCCAACAATGGCCTGACGTATCCATTTACTAATGGTAGACTTGGCGGGCACCAAACCTTTCCTGGGCCCGGAGGGCACCATGAACACGGCGTTCGTCTTACGAAAAGGAGAACTAGCAACCGAATAGTATTTCACACAACGAACCACATCCAAAGAGTGCAAAACCCTCTCCTTGTCATTGCTAGGCTTAGGACACAAGGAAGGGAGAATTATATCCTGATTGAGATGGAAGGCAGAAACCACCTTAGGAAGGAAATCAGGTTTCAAATTAAGGGGCCTGAATAGACAGAGCTGCTAACTCAGAGACACGCCGAACAGAGGTAATAGCCACCAAAAAGGCAACCTTTTGAGTGAGCACAGAAAGAGCCACATCCTGCATCGGTTCAAAGGGAGGCCCCTGGAGGGCCGAAAGAACCAAATTTAGGACCCAAACGGGAACCAAAGGCTTTCTAGGGGGGCGAACATGAGTGACCCCTTGGAAAAAAGTCTTGACCAGATGATGCAAAGCAAACGACCTTTGAAAAAAGACAGCCAGGGCAGAAACCTGACCCTTCAAAATACTGAGCTGGAACCCTAAATCCAGACCGTATTGAAGAAACTCAAAAATCCTAGGAATCGAAAACACCCAGCAAGGTAAGGCCCTAGTCTCACACCAGTCAATATAGGAATGCCAAGTCCTGTAGTAAATGGTAGAGGAAGACCTCTTTCTAGCTCTAATCAAGGTCTGAATAACCGCCTCAGACAAACCTTCCTCCCTCAGGATGAAGGTTTCAGCAGCCACGCCGTCAAAGCAAGCGTTTGTAAATTGGGGTAACGTAGTTGACCCTGAGAGATCAGATCTGGAGACAGGGGCAGCCTGTACTGATCTACCGCCAACCTTACGACGTCTGCGAACCAAACCTGTCTTGGCCACCTTGGGGCCACCAGAATTGCTGGTGCCCCCTCTAGCACCAGCTTGCGCACCACCCTGCCCACCATGGAGAAGGCGGAAAACAGGTACAGAAAACCCAGATCCCTCCAGGCAAGGGACAAGGCATCCACTGCCAGGGCCAGAGGATCCTGAGACAGAGATACAAAGGTTGGAAGCTTGTGATTGTGCCGAGAGGTAAAGAGATCCACCTCCAGAGTCCCCCACTTGTGACACAGGGCCCGAAACACCTTGCGGTTGAGAGACCATTCCCCTCAGCGAGAGAATCCCCTGCTCAGGGAGTCCCCTTCCGTGTTCTCCACTCCCGGAATGTATACTGCTGAGATGCAAGGAACATTGCTCTTCCCCCATGCTCCGTCTCCTGCTGCGAGTCCCTCTTTGGTGATTGATGTAAGCTACCGCAGTACGATTGTCTGATCGAACCTGCACCGGTAAACCCTGTAGGTGAAGTGTCAAACGCGACAGCACCAAGCGGATAGCTCTGAGCTCCAAGACATTGATGGGGTTGTGAGCCTCCTGAGGACCCCACAACCCCTGGAACTGATGATTTTTCCAGAAACCTCCCCAGCCCAACAGGCTGGCATCCGTGGTAACCGTCTCCCAATGAGGGGCCAGGAACGATCTGCCCCTCATTAAGATTGCTTGATTCCAGCCACCACTGAAGGGACTGCCGAACCCTGGGAGACATCAGAAATGACTGATCCAAGGACTGTGGACATCTGTCCCATTTCAACAATAGATGGCGTTGTAGCGATCTCACGTGGAATTGAGCAAAGGGGACTGCCTCGAAGGAGGCCACCATCAAACCCACCAGAGTCATCCCTAGCTGAATGGAAGGACGAGGGTTGGTCAGGAGAACACGTATCAGATCCTGAACCCTCTGCACCTTTGGCTGAGGTAGGAACACTCTGGCCTGAATGGGATCCAGATTCATGCCCAGAAAGGAGATCTCCCTTGATGGGGAGAGAGAAGACTTGGGGTGGTTGATCACCCATCCGAACCTTTTCAGCGTCGCCACCACCGTCCTGGTGTCCAACTCCGCCTGGCAGAGGGAAGAAGCTGTAATGAGTAGGTCGTCCAGATACGAATGCCCTGGGCTCTGAGCAGGGCCATTATGCCCGCCAGAACCTTGGTAAACACCCTCGGTGCTGAGGTCAGCCCGAACGGGAGGGCCACAAACTGAAAATGCTGATCTCCCACCACGAACCTGAGAAAACTCTGGTGCGCAGCGAAAATTGGTATATGAAGGTAAGCATCCTTGATGTCTATGGACGTCATGAAATCCCCCTGACGAAGGGAACCGACGGCTGAACGCAGAGTCTCCATGCGGAACTTCTTGGTTCTGATGAACCTGCTGAGAAGCTTCAAATCTAGGATGGGTCTTATGGAGCCATCCTTTTTGGGAACCGTGAAGAGGTTGAAATAATAGCCCCGGTCTCTCTCTGAAAGAGGCACCGGACATATGACCGCCATGTCCAGGAGATTCGTTACAGCCAACAGGAGCCCCTGCGCCGCCCTAGGATCCGATGGCACCCGAGACCTTAGGAATCTGGGAGGAGGCTGGGACTCGAACTCCAGTTTGTACCCAAACGAGACAACTTCCAGTATCCACTTGTCTGTGACCTCCTGGGCCCAGACCTGGAAGAAAAGCCGCAGCCGTCCCCCCACCCACAAGGGTGAGGGCGCCTCCTCATTGTTGAGCTGGCTTGGCAGTGGGCTTGAGCCTGGAACCCCAGGTAGAGGCCGTACGGGCACGTCCTCTACCTCTGCTCCAGGAATCACCTCTAAAGCCAGAGTAGGCAAGACCTCTGCCCCCTCTGGCACCGCAAAAGGATTGAAGGAGCTTGCCCCCCTAAAGGAGCGACGCAGCTTCTTACGCTGAGGTAGCTTCCCACCCTTCGCCACAGAATCCAATTTGTCTCCAAACAGCCACGTTCCCAAAAAGGGCAAAGCTGTAAGTGACTTCTTGGCCGCAATCTCCGCCGCCCAACCGTGAAGAGGTTGAAATAATAGCCCCGGTCTCTCTCTGAAAGAGGCACCGGACATATGACCGCCATGTCCAGGAGATTCGTTACAGCCAACAGGAGCCCCTGTGCCGCCCTAGGATCCGATGGCACCCGAGACCTTAGGAATCTGGGAGGAGGCTGGGACTCGAACTCCAGTTTGTACCCAAACGAGACAACTTCCAGTATCCACTTGTCTGTGACCTCCTGGGCCCAGACCTGGAAGAAAAGCCGCAGCCGTCCCCCCACCCACAAGGGTGAGGGCGCCTCCTCATTGTTGAGCTGGCTTGGCAGTGGGCTTGAGCCTGGAACCCCAGGTAGAGGCCGTACGGGCACGTCCTCTACCTCTGCTCCAGGAATCACCTCTAAAGCCAGAGTAGGCAAGACCTCTGCCCCCTCTGGCACCGCAAAAGGATTGAAGGAGCTTGCCCCCCTAAAGGAGCGACGCAGCTTCTTACGCTGAGGTAGCTTCCCACCCTTCGCCACAGAATCCAATTTGTCTCCAAACAGCCACGTTCCCAAAAAGGGCAAAGCTGTAAGTGACTTCTTGGCCGCAATCTCCGCCGCCCACTGGCGCAGCCAGACCGATCGGAGCATGGCCACCAACAGGGCCGAAGTACTACTACACATGGTAATAGTGTCGTCCATAGCCGACAAAACAAAACAAAATTCAGGGTTGTGAATTCAACACTGTCCGGGTTGAGGTGGGACCCATTTAACATGTCCCTGATCTCCGACCTGGTGGCCACAGCCACGAGTGCCGATGCAAGGCAGATCCCACACTGGCAAAGGCATGACATGCCATCTGATCAATGCGTTTGTCCTCGCCATCCTTAAGGGTAGTGGCGTCAGGCGTATGTACAACGGAGTTGTTGGACAATCCTAAAATGGGTGCGTCAACCTCGAAAGGGGAAGACCAGCGCTTCACCGCGTTCACCGGAAAGGGATACTTCCTATACCATCCCTGAGGAACACCGTGGAGGCGACTCGGCTTTTCCTATTCTCTAAGAATCATGCTGTCAAAATGATCCTGATTAGGAAACTCCAAGCGGGGCTTAGAGAACCCAAAGAATCCCTCCTTCTTCGGAGGGGCCTCTGCTGGTGGGGAAAATACAATTTTGTGAATACTCACCTTGTAAAATGGGTATTATAAGTATGTCTCACACCCTGCTTCGGAAGTAGTCCTTACACTTGGGTTATGTCCAGTAGAGGGCGAACTTCTGCAGAGATAACTAGAAAAAAAGAAGCTCCTCCCGGCCCATAAATACCCGGGACCTCCCAAGCACCTCCCAGTATAAGAAAGCAGTAAAGGGACCAGGAAGAGCAACTAAAAAAATTTACAAGAAACACAGTAACACCAAAAGGATCCAAGATAAAATCAGGGCGGGGCGAAGCAGGGTGTGAGACATACTTATAATACCCATTTTACAAGGTGAGTATTCACAAAATGGTATTATTCTAAGTATGTCTCACACCCTGCTTCGGAAGTAGTCATTACACTTGGGACATCCAATAGCAGTGTCCAAAAAGGGTGGGGATCCCAATAGGCAAAAATGCACAAATGAAAACCCCTGCCGCTTGTAGAACTTTGCGGCCAAAAAAGGCATCCGCTAAGGCCCGCACATCAATCTTACAAAAACTTGTAAAAAGGTATGAACAGAAGACCAAGTAGCAGCCGCACAACTTATTCCACTAAACTGAAAAGGGGAACCCTCCCCTTGGCAATATAGGCCCACACAAGGACCAGACATATCTATTAAAAATGGCAACTATGACGGCGCCAAACCCGTCAGGGGCCAGAGGGCACCCCAAACAAGGCTTCCTTCCTACAGAAAAACGAAGTAGCCAAGAAATAAAACGTCAACAGGGCCCTCAGCAGGGCCCTCTCCTCGTCAAAGCTAGACGAAGGACAAAGGGAAGAGGAACCACATCCTTAAAAAGATGGAAACACAGCGAACAGAAGCAATAGCCACCAAAAGGCAATCTGTTGTGTAAGCATAGAAAATGCAGAACCCAAACAGACGCAAGGCTTTTTCTGAGGACAAAAGGCCCTAGAAGAAGACCACCAGGACAGAGGCCTGCCCCAGCAAAGCACTTAAGCTGGAGCCCCAGACCGTACTGACGAAAGTCCAAAACCTAGTGAACCAAAAAAACACCTTGCAAGGCAAGGCCCTAGCCTCACACCCATCAATATAGGACCACCAAGTCCTGTAGACGAAGTTAAAGGAAGACCACTTCCCAGCCCAAACAAGGGTCCGAAGCACAACATCAGACAAACTTCCTCTACGAAGATGGAGGAGGTTGCAGCAGCCATGCCGCCAAAGCCAGCGTTTGCAAACTGCAGAACGAACCAAACCTAGCTTGGCCACCCTGGAGCCACCAGCATTGCTGACACACCATCAGGAGCCACCTAGCGCCCCACCTTGCCCACCACGGCGAAGGAAGGAAACAGGTACAGGAACCCCAGACCCCTCCAGACAAAAGACATGGCGACCACTGCCGGAGGCCGAGGAACCTAAGACCAAAAACCAAACGTTGGGAGCTAGTGATTGCAACGTGAGGCAAGGAGAACCACCTCCGGAATCCCCCACTTGCAACAGAAGGACCGTAATACCTTGCGGTAGAAAAAAAAACTCAGTGTTATCCACTCCCGGAATGAATGCCGCTGAGACGCATGGAACAGCTCTCCGCCCATGCAAGAACAGCGAAACGTCCCTGAGGGCACTCTAGCTGCGAGTCCCTCCTTGGTGATCGACGTAAGCGACCGCAGTTCAATCGTCCAACTGAACCTGAACCGGCAAAACCTGTAAATGATGCATCCAGCATGACAGAATAAAACAAATAGCTCTGAACTCCAAAAACAGAGATGGGAGCGGGAGCCTCCTGAAGACTCCCCAGCCCCTGGAACCGAAAGTCCGTCCAGAAAAACTCCCCAGCCCAACAGGCTGGCATTCGTGGTAACCGTCACCTAACCAGGGCCAAAAAGGATCTGCCCCTCATCAGACCTCTAAGCTCCAGCCACCACTGAAGGAATGCCGGACCTTGGGAAACAGCAGAAAGGACCGAGCCAAGCACCAGGAACAGCCGTCCCAAGTCCGCAATAGACGGAGTTAGAGCGACCTCATGAAGACCAGAACAAAGGGGACTGCCTAGAAGGAAAACCACCATCAATCCCACCAGTTTCAGCCCTAGCCGGAAAGAGAGGCGAGGATTGTCCGGGAGAACAAATATCAGGTCCTGAACCCTCTGCACCTTAGGGCGAGGAAAGAACCCTCTGGCCTGACCGATTCATGCCAGAGAACATGGGGTGGGTGATCACCCAACCGAAACGTTCCAGCGTCGACACCACCCTGAAGTCCATCTCCACCCGGCATAGAAAAGATGCTGTAATGAGAAGGTCATCCAGATACGGCACAATGTAAACGCCTCGGGCTCCGAGAAGGGCAATTATGCCCGCCAGCCCCTTGGGGAACACCCTTGGCACCGAAGACAACCAGAAAGGGAGGGCCACAACTGAAAATGTCGATCTTCCACCCCAAAACCGAGAAATCTCAGGCAAGCGGGGTAGGATGACACATAAAGGTAAACAACCGCGATGTCTATAAATGTCAGAAATCCCCCTGATGAAGGGAATAGATGACTGAACGCAGAGACTCCCTGCGGAACTTCTGGGATCTGATGAACCTGCAGAAAGGCCTCAAAAACCCGAATGGTTCTGATAGATCCATCCCGTTAAGGGGGACCACAAGGGTTGGAACAATAGCCCCGGCCCCTGCACAGCCCAGGGGTCCGAGGAAACCCGAAAAAAGAGGAATCACCACTGAAGATAGAGAAGACAGCACCTCTGCAGGCTCTGGCACCGTGAAAGGAAGAATAGAGGAGCCTGCCCCCCGAAAGGAGCAACGTCGCTTCTAGTGTGGTAAAATCCTACCTTCTTATGCCACTGACTCCAATATGACCTCAAAAATCCGCATACCCCGAAGGGGAGCCAATGTTAGCCGCCACCGGCGCAACCAGACAGAGCGTCGTATAACCACAAGCAAAGCTGAGGTTCCGCCATACAGACATATAGTGTCATCCAGGCAGACAAGACCATGGTCAGAAACTTTACACACCGCAGAAACGCTGCCAAACCAGCACTGGCCAGTCCAGCTGGGACCCCACAACAGGCCCCAAACCACAGACCTGATAACCACAACCATGAGTACAAAAAAACAAACAGGCGGCAAGCTAGAACCCATGCCGGCAAGGGCATGTCAAGCCATCTGATCAAAAAAAAACGGTCCTCACGATCCTTAATCGTGGAGGCGTCTAGAGAGTGCACCACAGAGGCGCTGGACAATCCCAGTACCGGACGCATCGATCTCGGGAGGAGATGACCAGCGCATCACCGCGTCCACCGGACAAGGATACCTCCTATCCCGTTCCTGAAGAAAACCGGGAAGCCGGCTAGATCCCTCCTGAACTGCAATAATCACATATTAGAAAAGAAACTGAGTCGGGCACTCCTTACGAGGCTCAGAGGTCTCAAGTAAAAAATATATATATATATTTTTTTTTTTTTAACTGCGGAGGGGACTCCGCCAATTGAGGAGTAGCAGACACCTCAAATAAATGGCCCAGGAACTTGGGGGTAACAACAGCATCCCCAAGCCCCTGCCCGGCATCAGCATCCCAAACTGCTGATCCTCAGAGCCATCAGATTCCGCAAACAGGTCCTTCCACAAGCGGAAAATAAACAGACCATTAAAGAGAATCAAAAACATCAAGAAACGGCACTGCCATTGACAGATGTCTTCTCTTAGCCGAGGCCACCCTGGTCACAGAGCTAGAAAACAATTTTACGGAGTTGCATCCAGCACAAACATCAGATTGCGACTCCCCACTAGTGACATGTCACCTGGGGTACAGATAATTTAAGGTGGAGTAGGCGATGAGGCCAGCGACACTGACCCAGACGTCCGGGCCCCCGACTGCCGCGTTATGGCCTGCTGAACACATAGTATGCCCCAGCACAGTATCCCCAACAGGGGATACCCCCCAACCCACACACTGCCGGGACTGCCCCGAAGGGGCTAGAGCCCGGATCCAGGGGAGCCTCCAAACTGTGATACGTATGGTAGTCGCACTAACCCGCAGGAATTATGCTAGAAGCAACCCGGGATGCCCCTCAAGTCCGTCAGAGGGAGGATTTGCAACCCAAGGGGCCCCAGGACACAATGACTAGGGGGGCCGATTTGTAGCCGGAGCCTTCCGGGCCGCAAGGCTAGCAATCAATATCACAATGTTGCTCGTCTAGCGCAAACATAAATTGCGACTCTTACACTAGTGTCAGTGTCACTATGGGTCATATCCAGGTGCGGGGGTGTGGGGAACAAGACCAGTCGAGCTGATCCAGCCGCACAGGCCCAGATTACCGCGCAAGCAAACACTGCGCACTTGGTACACAACTCTGCACATTATTACCCACAAGGGATGCCCCACATACCACACACAGCCGGGCTTGCCCGGAGGTGACCCCGAGCACAGTATCCTGGAAAGCCTCCATAAGGTGATTTTGGTAGTCGCAATGACCAATGGGAATTACGCTGTTGAGCTACCCGGGATGCCCCTTAAATGTCCGTTAGTGGGAGGATTTAATATAGGATAATACATGTTGATGGCAATATACCCCCTTAGTTTTGAAGGATAGGGCCACAGGACCGGGGGAAAACTAAATTAGGACGTCCCCCGGAAGACATAATAGGGTAACCATAAGCAATCACCCGCATACCGGACCACATCAAACATATACATATATATATACACTACATCCATATAAAGATGCAACCCCCAAGGTCCACAGTAGATGCCCAAGATGATCAATACTTGAAGAGCGTCATTTACATGAAAAACAATAAAAATAAATATACATATCTGTAGAAAAAAACAGTCCTCAGCCCACACGGGGGGGGAGCACTCACCGACTGCACGTGAACCAAGATGGCGCCTAGAGGTGGAAGAGAGAGCAAAGGGGGCGGGCCACCTGTGTAGCGCGCCAAACGCTAGGTCGCGCCCCCTCCCAACACCGGGACCACAAACAGCCGGACGCCGACCGAGATATCACCGGCCCTCCGCCGGAGACCGGAGCTAGAGGGAGCGAAGGGGCGGGCCGCATGGGTAGCGCGCCGAGCGCTAGGCCACGCCCCCTCCCCAAGCAGGGAATCACAACCCAGCCGAGCTCCCCGCCAATGCGGGAGCCGGCTGCGACGTCACCGACCCGCCGCCATGGAAGAAGCGTGCGCGGGCTGAGGAACTCAGCGTGTGGAAAAGAAAGAAGCGCTGGCCATCACCAGTAGTAACAACACACTACACACAAACAGTAAAACAGCACACATACACAATTAAATATATATACATATACAGGCCACCCCAGCTAATCGGAAATAGGGAAGCAGGGAGGAATAAGCCCATGGTTACATGTGCTTGCCAAGTAAAGAGGACTAGCAACGGACGGGGCATCCCATGTCAGGATCACCAACCTGAAGCCGCCTACCCTCTAGTATAGGGTCTCACGGTGGAGCATTAGCTCCTAAGCACCTAGGGTGCCATCTACCCTCGCCCGGACCAGCAGCCTAGGCTGGGAGGCAGGGTAATACAAAACAGAGATCCGGGTGGTAATAGAGAAAATAAAGGGCCGGGAGTCATCCCGGCTACCTGAAATCCCCCTGTGCAAGGAGGAGACATCATCTTCTGACTTGCTCGCCGTCTGCAGAGACTTATCTGGGAGGTGCTTGGGAGGTCCCGGGTATTTATGGGCCGGGAGGAGCTTCTTTTTTTCTAGTCATCTCTGCAGAAGTTCGCCCTCTACTGGACATAACCCAAGTGTAATGACTACTTCCGAAGCAGGGTGTGAGACATACTTAGAATATATCCAGAACCTCTAACAGATGGGTCAGGACCCTGGGGGTATCCACAGCATCCTCCAGTGCCTGCCCGGCATCAGAATCAAAGAACTGCAATTCCTCAGTCTCAGATTCCTCAAACAATTCCCCCTCCTCAAGCGGAGAATAATCAGCCCAATCAGGGGAGTCATAATCATCAAAATCAATTACCGGCATAGCCGCTGACAGATGCCTTTTCTTAGCAGCGGCCTTTCTGCCCACTGAGCTAGAAATAATTTTCTCGAGGTTGGCCAGCCTGGCACATACATCCGAGTGCGACTCCCCACTAATGACAGTGTCACTTGGGGTATGGATGATGTGGGGTGGGGTAGGATGGGTCGGGCGGCACTGACCCAGGCGCCTGGGGTCCTGACTGCCGCGTTATGGCCTGTTGCGCACATGGTATGCAAATAAGTACATTCTCCCCCGTAAGGGATACCCCACAACCCACACATAGCTGGGATTGTCCCGAAGGGAGCCCGAGCCCGGTATCCTGTGGAGCCTCTATATGGTGATTTTAAGGTAGTCGCAATGACCCAAGGGAATTACGCTGGTAAGCAACCCGGGATGCCCCTTTAAGTACCAAGTGGGAGGATTTACAATTGCCCCAAATTTTTGCTAGGGACCTAGGACCGGGAGAACCCCCTTTTAAGCAATTGGCACAGGAGTCCTCCTGAAAGACACAAGAGATGTCCTTTAAGCACATGCACACACACAACTGCATAATAAAAAACATGTAAAGGCAGAGGGGGCCAGCGCTGCCCCAAGCGCGACTGGGGCATTAAATATAGTAAAAACGGGGGGAAGCCCGGCAGGGCACTCACACACACTGAAATTGGCGTCCAGCTATCCAGGAACCATCTAACCTGAAACTAGCCCTTCTGGTTTTCTAGTCTGGATAGCTGACAAAGTAGAAAACAGAGACGTCAGAGGCATAGCTGGTGTTTGATACTAAGGCTTTGGCCACAGTTCTCTCAACATGTAGAGACATCCAGTCAAAAATCACCTGCTCTTGAATCCACAAATAATACCTTTTTGTGATTTTGTGATTACACACCTGTAAAATGGGTATTATAAGTATGTCACACACCCCGCTTCCAATTTTCATGACATATGGTACATCCAATAGCAGTGTCCAACATGGGCGGGAATCCCAAAAAAGGCAATAATGCACAAATTTAAACCACTGCAGCTTGCAGAACCTTGTGGCCAAAAACAGCAAACAGCTGAGGCCCGCACATCAACCTTATAAAACTTGGAAAAAGCATGAACAGAAGACCAAGTAGCAGCCTTACAAACTTGTTCAACAGAGGGCTGGTGCTGAAAAGCCCAAGAAGCCCCAACAGCACGAGTAGAATGAGCAGTGATATGAAAAGGGGGAACCTTTCCCTTGGCAGAATAGGCCCCAACAATGGCCTGACGTGTCCATTTGCTAATGGTAGACTTGGCGGGCGCCAAACCCTTCCTAGGCCCGGAGGGCACAATGAACAAGGCGTTGGTCCTACGAAAGGGAGAAGTAGCCACCAAATAGTACTTCACACAACGAATCACATCCAAAGAATGCAAAACCCTCTCCTTGTCATTGCTAGGCTTAGGACACAAGGAAGGTAGAACTACATCCTGATTGAGGTGGAAGGAGGAAACCACCTTAGGAAGAAAATCTGGCTTAAAGCGAAAAACCACCTTGTCCTGGTGTCTCTCAAAGTAGGGGGGCTGGATGGAAAGCGCCGCCAACTCAGAAACACGTCTAATAGAAGTTATAGCCACCAAAAAGACAACCTTGAGAGTAAGAATGGCCGGGGCAGCATCCTGCACAGGTTCAAAGGGAGCACCCTGCAAGGCAGACAAGACCAAGTTCAAATCCCAAACAGGCAACATAGGCTTACGTGGGGGACGCACATGAGTAACCCCCTGGAAAAAGGTCCTGATCAGAGAATGCTGGTCAAAGGACCTCTGGAAGAAAACAGCCAGGGCAGAGACATGACCCTTCAGAGTGCTGAGTTGGAGCCCCAGCTCAAACCCATGCTGCAGGAACTCCAGGATCCTGGGAATAGAGAACACACGACAGGGAAGAGACCTAGACTCACACCAGTCAATGTAAGCACGCCAAACCCTATAGTATATGGAAGAAGAAGACTTCTTTCTAGCCTTTATCATGGTATCAACCACAGAGGCAGACAGCCCCTTCTCCATCAAGATGGAGGTTCCAGCAGCCAGGCCGTCAAAGCCAGAGTTTGTAAATTGGGATGGCCAAGATAACCGAGTAAGCAGGTCTGGCACCCTGGGCAGAACGTACTGATCTACTGCCAGCCGCACCACGTCTGAGAACCACACTCTTCTTGGCCACCTGGGGGCCACCAGGATTGCTGGCACCCCCTCCTGAGCTATTTTGCGCAGAACTCTGCCCAACAGAGGGAATGGGGGAAAGACATACAGGAGCTGAAAGTCCCGCCATGACATCACTAGCATATCCGTGGCCAAGGCCAGAGGATCCTGGGACAGGGAGACAAAGGCCGGGAGCTTGTGGTTGTGACGGGACGCAAACAGATTCACATCTGGTTGACCCCAACGGTGACACAAACTGAAACACCCTGCCGCAGAGGGACTATTCTCCCAGGCGAGAGGTCCCCCTGCTCAGAGAGTCTGCCTGCAGATTCTCCACCCCCGGAATGTACACAGCTGACGGGCAGGGAACATTGTCCTCCGCCCAGGCCAGAATCAGAGACACTTCCTTGAGGGCCCCCTTGCTCCGGGTCCCTCCCTGATGATTGATGTAGGCAACCGCCCGGTTGTCCGAGCGCACCTGAACAGGCCGGCCCCGAAGGTGTAGGGTCAAGTGAGCCAGAACCAACCTGATCGCTCTCAGCTCCAGAATGTTGATAGGTGTGTGGGCCTCCCGAGGGCCCCACCGCCCTTGGAACTGGAGGGACTTCCAGAAGCCCCCCCAACCTGTCAGAGTGGCATCCGTGGTGACCGTCTCCCAGCAGGGGGCAGAAAGGATCTGCCCACCAACAGGTTCCTGGAGTCCAGCCACCACGAGAGGGACCGCCTGACTAGGGGAGGCAGCACAAGGAACTGGTCCAGGGACGCAGGATCCTTGTCCCATACTGACAAGAGGTGGAGTTGCAGAGGCCTCATATGAAACTGGGCATAAGGGACAGCTTCGAAGCACGACACCATCAGGCCCACCAGCTGCATTCCCTGCCTGATGGAGGGATGAGGGCAAGATAGCAAGAACTGAACCTGGGCTAGCAGACTGTCCACCTTCTGCTGAGGAAGAAAAATCCTTGCCTGAACTGTATCCAGATTCATTCCCAGGAAAGGAGTCACCAAGGAGGGAGACAGGGAAGATTTGGGATGGTTGATCACCCAGCCAAATGACTCCAGCGTGGACACTACCAGCTGAGTATCCCGCTCTGCCTGTTGAAGGGACTGAGAAGTGATGAGAATGTCGTCTAAATAGGGCAGCACGTGAATGCCCTGAGACCTGAGCAGAGACATCACTCCTGCCAGCACCTTGGTGAACACCCTGGGAGCTGAAGTGAGACCGAAGGGCAATGCCACAAATTGGTAGTGCTGATCCTCCAGAGCGAACCTTAGGAATCTTTGATGACCTGGAAAGACAGGAATATGAAGCTAAGCATCCTTGATGTCCACAGAGGTCATGAAGTCCCCTAGACGCAGGGAACTGATGGCAGAGCGCAAAGTTTCCATGTGAAAGTGCCTGCACCTCACAAATTTGTTGAAGATCTTCAAGTCCAGGATGGGCCTGACTGACCCATCTCTTTTGGGCACGGTGAAAAGGTTGGAATAGAAACCCTTGCCCCTTTCTCGTAAGGGGACCTGACAAATGACCCTCAGCTCCAGAAGGCTTTGCACCGCCAGAACTAGAGCCTGAGCTGACATAGGGTCCTGAGAGATCCGGGATCTGATGAATCTTGGGGGCGGCCAGGCAGCAAACTCTTGTTACCGGAGGACACTACCCCCTGAATCCACCGGTCTGAGACCTGAAGCCTCTAGACGTGAGCAAAATTCTCCGGATGGGTGAGGGCGCCCCTTCATGCCTGAGGGCGCTTAGGAGAAGACTTAGGCTTGGAGCCCCAGGAAGAGGCAGGGCGTCCACGTCCTCTTCCTCTACCCCAGAAATCTCCTTGGGCCCCAGTAAGGGAGACCCCCCTCTCCTGTCTGGCTCCACGGTAGGGGGAAGAAAAGGAGCCCTGGCCCAGAAAGGGCCGAGACTTCCGCCTGCGTTGGGGTAACCTACCTCCCTTAGCAAACAGGTCCAGACGGTCCCCAAACAGGCGTAGTCCTTTAAAGGGGAAACCAGTGAGAGCCTTCTTGGCAGCATTGTCAGCAGCCCACTGGCGCAGCCATACTGAGCGGCGTATAGCCACCACAAGGGCAGAGGTTCTGCCACACATCCTAATGGTATCATCCAAGGCAGAGAGGACATAAGTCACAAAAACCTCACAACGAGAGAGAGCATTAAACTCCTCCCTAGACACATCATCAGGAGCACCATCTAGGACACTTCTCAGCAGGGTCCTAATGGCCACAGCTGTAATGGCAGAGGCACAGACCGGGCGCAGCACCGTCCCTATGCAGGCAAAGGCATGGGACGCCAGCTGATCAATACGCCGGTCCTCACCATCCCGCAGCGTAGTAGAGTCAGGGGAATGCATAACAGAGGTGTTGGACAACCCTAGGACTGGGGCATTCACCTCTGGAGCGGATGACTAGCACTTCACCACATCAGCAGGAAAGGGGTACCTCTTATCCTAACACTTAGGAACACCGGGAAGTCTGCTGGGACGCTCCCATTCCTTGAGCACGAGGTTATTAAAATGGGCTTGCTCCGGAAATTCCAAACGTGGCTTAGCAGTAGGAAACAATTCCCCCTGCTGCCTGGGGGCCGCAGCCGGGGGAGAGATAGACAGTACCTCAAGAATCTGAGCCAACCGCCTATCAGTATCATCTGGGGCCCAGGAGTCAGAGCCAGAATCATCATGACCCCTGGGCCTCTCATCAGATGACTCGAGTCAGAAAACAAATTCCCCTTCTTCCAAGGAGGTATAACCAGACAGTTCCAAAAACTCATCAGCCTCCATAGGGAACAGAGTGACATCAGACGTCAAGTGCCGCTTTTTAGCAGAGGCCTTACGCGCCACGGTATTAGCCAGCAACTTCTCAACACTAGCCAGTCTAGAAGACACATTAGGTTGAGAGTCCCCACTGGTATGCAACTCAATAGCAGTCAAATTTAAGCTTGGGGGAGTAGGTGAATCCATAAGTGGCGCAGGCCCAGCTACTGGTAAACCAGGTTGCAGCGCAAGCACCTGCTGGGCACAAGGTATACAGACCCGCACATTGTCAGAACTAGTAGGGGACACCCCACAAGCTACACACAGCCGGGCTTGTCCCGAAGGAACCCCGAGCACATTATCCTGAGACGCCTCCATATGGTGATTATAGCGGCACAATAAGCCGATAGGGATTCACGCTATAAAAACAACCCGGGATGCCCCAATAGCCCGTCAGGGAAGTGGGAGTAATTTACACACTAGGCCTCAAAAGTTTAATAACTAAATAGAGGGAGAAGAGCCAGGAGAAACCTATCTGAAAGACATAAACGAAGAGAACCCCATAAGTGACTAATATAAAGATATAGGGTAAATAAAGCCGCCCGCGAGGGCACTTACGGACCGTGGTAGGTAGATGCCAGTCATGCAGCAGACGAAACCAGCGAAAGATGGCGCCGGTATACCCCCCCCCCCCCCGAAGAGCGCGAAGCAGCACACGTGACAAGCAGCCAATGACCGCGCAACAGCGCCTGAGGTAGTGCCGCCGCCAACCGCGGAGCACAAAGAAGCACGCGCGGCGGCATTTTCAAAAGCAACCAGTGCAACCAAGTCATCGCGGAGACTGACACCAAGGCAGCACATAATACAGTGAAAACACCAAGGCATATAGACACACACATATAGGCACATTCCCCCCCGAGAGCTACAAGGGAGTGCGAGGGAGGGCAGCGGCCACTTTAAAGAGGGCCCACCGATAGATAGGGGCAACAGGGCGGGAGGGGCATCCCATAGAGGCTCACCATAAGCCTATACAGTCTACCCTTTGGTGGGGGAATGCGGTGGAACAGCGCTCCCAAGCACCTGACAGCGGTGCTGCCTACCATCACCCGAACCAGCGCAGCCAAGGCTGGGAAGCACATTAATAATGGAACGGGTGAGAATAGTCCTACAGGGCCGAAGGCTAATAGCCCCGCTCACCTGCTAGTAGAGAGAGACATCTTCTTGTCCTTCGCAGTCCAGACTGCAGAGAAGATCTGGGGATTTGTGGCAGGTCCCGGGTATTTAAGGGGCCGGGAGGAGCCAATTTCACGGTCTCTGCAGTCCAGCGCCATCTGGCGGAGTAATACCCAAGAGTAATGATTCTTATCTGGAGCAGGACGTACTGTATACTAAGAATATACAGAAGCCATCCCTCCACTCAAAGGGGTTGGGGCATCCCCTCATGCCTGAGGGGGCTTAGAAGGAGGTTTTGCCTTATTTCGCCAGAAAGTTCTGGGTCTTTGGTTTATTCCAGAATTCCTTTCGGGGTCTCGAGGAGGCGGAATCTCTACCGCTGGCCGAGGATCGGAAGGTGTGACTTAGATGCCTGGACTCCCTGCCATGTTTTGAGACATCGATCACACCTGGCACTGATAGAGAGAGTCATGATTTTCGTGTTTGCTCATGACAGATTCTGCAGAAGCATCCACAATAAAAGAAAGTTAAGGCATCTAAAATCTCCTTCCCAGGGGCTTCCTGAATAAGGTCACGCCTGAGACTGTCAATCCACGTTTTTAAGACGCGGTCCACATAGTCTAATGCAAAAAAAGGCTTTAACAGAAAGGCATCAATGTTCCAGACTCTTAAGAAGAATATCTGCCCATTTATCCATAGGGTCCTTTACAGACCCAATGTCTTCAAAGGACTGGTCAGACCTTTTAGAGACTTGGGGTAGGGAAGCATCCACTCTGGCAGCCTTAACCCAAGCCCGCTTCCTCAAAGGGGAACCTGTGTTTTGAAGATTGTGGGAGGGAAAAATTAAAAAAAAAATGTCTTCTCTTCACCGGACCCCCCCCCCCCCCCGGGCTCCGCAGGTTTCAGGTGAGGACCCTCTTCTGGGTCCTCACCACCCCTTCTGACGGCGCTGGCCACCGCCCCTAGCCCCGCCTGTTGTGGGAGGAGCTGGATGAGGTCATCCCGCTCCTCATAGTGTCTCACCCGGCTCTGTCATCGCCAGCTGTCATCACAGCGGGACAGCGGCGAGAGACACAGGATAGGAGGTGAGTAGAGTAAAAAAAAATTTCATTTTTTTCTATCTGTGTCAGTGTCTTTATTTTTTACATTTAACCCCTTGTGAACTGGTAAGGGGTCCATGAGACACCAAAGCTGGCCCCTGCACCCTGTTCCTACAAGCCCCCATAGCTGGTCCTGGGCTGGTTACTTCGAGTAGGGGGTCCCCATTTCCTTTTTTTTTTTATTTTTAAGGGTTTTTAACCCTTAACATTAAAAAAAATGGGGCCCCCCCATTCTATGTAATTGTTTTTTTAATTAACCCCTTATGTTCTGTCACCCAGCAGCTACAAAAGGCTTCCAGCAGGCAAGCAGAAGCCAGTGATGGGCGAGGGACACAGCGCTCTGGGATGGATGGGAGGTAAGTATTAAAAAAAAAGACAAAAAAAAAAAAAATTAATAAAATATTTTTGTGTGTTTGTGTCTGTTTTTTTACATTTAACCCATTGTGAACTGGTAAGGGTTCACAAAACAGGTGCTGGCAAGTCACCCTTTATAGTGTGGATAGTACTTGTTTCAGCTTGGGGGGGGGGGGGGGGGGGGGGGGCCCTTGGGCAGGAACGGAGGGCTACCGATACATATGTGGTACCGTTGTAATCAGGAGAAATGGGGCTTTCACATGCAATTGTCTAAAAAATATTTTTTTTATTTTTACTTAATATTTTAATAAACAGTAGAAAAATTACAAAAAAGACATTTCATGTTAAAGCCTAAACTCTGCTGCAAAAAAATATATAAATATATTATTTTCCTGGAAATTCCTGCAAAAATGGCACAAAACATGGTGCAAAATGGGGAAAAAATGACCTGTTAACAGAAGGTGACAAAATCTCAAGTAGGCTGGCATTCAAAAGGGTTAAACGTAGCTATGCATGTTGGGTATTGTTCTGCTCGGGGGACCTTGTTCTTTCAGATTTAGCTTGTTTTTTCTAGTCTGCATATTGATATTTTAGGAAAGGTGTTTTTTATTCTGCTTTTTTAATACATTTTTTAGGGAAACCCTGTGCAACCAAAGAATTCTTCGAGGGATTACTTTCAGGAAGATGAGCCCACTACAAAAAGCTGGGTACACTTAGAAAGCTTAACATGCGTACTTTCAGGGAATATATGGTTTGTGGGGGGTATTCCAAGTGTAAAGGTTTGTTTTGGTTGAAAAATCGCAAGGTGTGCTGTTTGTCTGCAGAGCTGAAATTTTCAAGGAAAATTACCATTACGCACATGCTTTACTTTGGGGTGTTTGGCAACTCTTCCCTTGACAGTAGCTATGCATGTTGGGTATTATTCTATTCGGGTGATGTTGCTTTTTCAGATTTAACTTGTTTTTTCTTTTTTGTATATAGCTTTTTTTAGGAAAATGTGGCTTTTATTCTGCTTTTGTATCCTTTTTTAGGGAAACTCTGTGCAACCAAAGAATACATTGAGGGATTACTTCCAGAAAACTGTGGCTACATCAACAAGCCTGGTACGCCTTGAGGTGTGTACTTCCAGAGAATATATATTTTATTAGGGGTATTTCAAATGTAAAGGGATGTTTTCATTGAAAAACTGCAAGGTGCGCATAACATAGTTGTATTTTATCTGAAAATCCCCTAAAGCACTGTTTCAGTGTGTGTGTGTGTGTGTGTGTGTGTGTGTGTGTGTGTGTGTGTGTGTGTGTGTGTGTGTGTGTGTGTGTTGGGGTGTTCTGGGCAGGAAAGGGTGTCTACCAACACATGTGTGGTATCGCTGTAACTCCAAGAAATTGGGATTTTACACGCAATAAGATTTTATTGACAAACTTACATTTTCTATTACAAAAAAACTACAAAACTACAAATTGTAAAAAATAGATTTTTATTTATTTTTTTGCTCTTATTTCACCCAAAAATATTGAGAATACACCTAAAAAATGACAAGACATTTCATGTTGAAGCCCAGACTCTGCTGAAAAAAATACAATTCTGTGAGTACTCACCTGTAGAATTGGTTTTATAAGTATACAGCACATCCTGTTCCAGAGTATTCCTTACACATGGGTTATACATCCACAAGATGGCGCTGGACTGCAGAAAGACTTGTGGCCACTCCCGGCCCCTAAATAGCCAGGAACCTCCCACTAATTCCCAGTGTTGACAAGCAGTTATACAAGAAGCCGGGAGAATCAATAAGAATAAAATTCCAAAATGAAAATGTGAACAATCACCATACAGAGGTAACCAAGAATAATGATAACAAAGGGTGGGATGGAACAGGACGTGCTGTATACTTATAAAACCAATTCTACAGGTGAGTACTCACAGAATTGTATTTTTCCAAGTATACAGCACGTCCTGTTCCAGAGTATTCCTTACACATGGGATATCCAATAGCAGTGTCCGTAAGGTAGGGTGGGATCCCCAAAAGTAACAGTGGGCAGTTTAAACCACTGCCGCCTGCAAAACTTTGCGGCCAAAAGCAGCATCAGCTGAGGCCGTAACATCAACCTTGTAAAATTTAGAAAAGGTATGAACAGAAGACCAAGTAGCAGCCTTGCAAACTTGTTCAACAGAAGCTTGGTGCAGAAAAGCCTGAAAAGAGGCACCAATAGCACGAGTAGAATGAGCAGTAAGGCGGAAGGGAGGCTCCTTCCCCTTAGCAGAATAGGCTTGTACCACTGCCTGACGGGTCCACTTACTAATAGTGGATTTAGCCGGAGGCAAACCCTTCCTAGGACCAGAAAGGAGAACAAAAAGAGCATCAGTCTTCCTGAAGGATTCAGTAGCCACCAGATAAAACTTCAAAGTCCTAACCACATCCAGAGAATGTAAAACCCTCTCATGGTTACTAGGATTAGGACACAGAGAAGGCAAAACAATGTCCTGATTGAGATGAAAAGCAGACACAACCTTAAGCAGAAAATCTGGCTTAAACCGACACCTTGTTCTGGTGTCGTTCAAAGCAAGGAGGTTTGATGGAAAGCGCCACCAACTCAGAAACACGCCTAACAGAAGTGATAGCCACCAAAAAGGCTACCTTAAGAGTCAAAATGGACAAAGGAGCCTCATGCAGAGGCTCAAAAGGAGGACCCTGCATAGCAGATAAGACCAAATTCAAATCCCAGACTGGTAACAGGCATACGTGGAGGGCGCATGTGAGGAACTCCCTGGAAGAGTGTCTTAACCAAACGATGGTTGGCAAAGGATCTTTGGAAGAAAATATCCAAAGCTGAAACATGTCCTTTGAGGGTACTAAGTTGAAGACCCAAATCCAAACCATGTTGCAGGAATTCCAGGATCCTGGGAACAGAAAATACCCGACAGGGAAGAAACTTAGACCCACACCAGGCAATGTAAGCCTATAGTAGATAAAGGACGAGGACTTCTTTCTAGCCCTAATCATGGTATTAACAACAGAAGCAGGCAGCCCTTTTCCATCAAGATGGAGGTTCCAGCAGCCAGGCTGTCAAAGCCAGCGTTTGTAAATTGGGATGGCGTAGCTGCCCCTGAGTGAGCAGGTCTGGAACCTTGGGCAGGGCGTATTGATCTACTGCCAACTGCACGATGTCTGCGAACCACACACTTCTTGGCCAACAGGGGGCCACCAGGATGGCTGGCTGGCACCCCTTCCTGGGCTATCTTGCGCAGCACCCTGCCCAGCAGAGGAAACGGAGGGAACACATAGAGGAGCTGAAAGCTCTTCCAAGACATTGCCAGTGCATCCATGGCCAAGGCCAGAGGGTCCTGGGACAGAGAGACAAAGACTGGAAGCTGGTGATTGTGACGTGACGCAAACAGATCAACATCTGGCTGACCCCAGCGGTGGCACAGGGAGCGAAACACCCTGCTGCTGAGGGACCATTATCCCAGAAGAGAAGTCCCCCTGCTCAGGGCATCCGCCTCCAGATTTTCCACCCCCGGGATGTACACTGCTGAGATGCAAGGAACATTCTCCTCTGCCCAAGACAGTATCAGGGACACTTCCTTGAGGGCCCTCTTGCTCCGGGTTCCCTCACTGATGATTGATGTAGGCAATCGCCGTCTGGTTGTCCGAGCGGATCTGAACAGCCCGACCCCAAAGGTGTGGAGTCAATTGGCCGAGAACCAACCTTATCGCCCTCAGTTCCAGAATGTTGATAGGGGTATAGGCCTCCTGAGGGCCCCATTGACCCTGGAATTTCAAGGACTTCCAGAAGCCCCCCCCAACCTGTCAAACTGGCATCTGTGGTGACGGTCTCCCAGCAAGGGGGCAGAAAGGTCCTGCCCACCAAGAGGTTCCTTGAGTCCAGCCACCACGACCGCCTGGCCAGAGGGGACAGAACAAACACCAGATCCAGGGACACAGGGTCCCAATCCCATACTGATAAGAGGTGAAGCTGAAGAGGTCTCATGTGAAACTGAGCATAGGGTACCACTTCGAAACAAGACACCATCAGGCCCACCAGCTGCATCCTCTGCCTGATGGAAGGATGCAGACAAGACAGTAGCAATTTGGCCTGAGCTTGAAGACTCTCCACCTTCTGCTGAGGGAGAAACATCTTGACCTGAGATGTATCCAGACTCATGCCCAGAAAAGACCTTACCAGTGACAGAGACAGAGAAGACTTGGGATGGTTGATCACCCAGCCGAACGACTTCAGTGTGGCCACCACCACCTGGGTATCCAGCCTGGCCTGATGGAAGGACTGAGACGTGATCAGAATGTCGTCCAAATAAGGAAGAATGCGAATGCCCTGAGATCTCAGCAGAGCCATCACCCCCGCCAGCACCTTGGTGAATACCCTGGGAGCCGAGGTGATACCGAAAGGCAAGGCCACAAATTGGTAGTGCTGATCCTCCAGAGCAAACCTGAGGAATTTCTCATGACCTGGAAAGATTGGTACATGAAGGTAAGCGTCCTTGATGTCTACAGAGGTCATGAAGTCGCCTGGGCGCAGAGAATTGACTGCTGAGCGTAGGATCTCCATGCGAAAATGCTTGAATCTGACAAACTTGTTGAGGTGCTTTAAATCCAGGATGGGCCTGAGGGACCCATCCTTTTTGGGGACTAGAAGCCTCTGCCCCTTTTCCTGAAAGGCACCAGGCAGATGACTCCCAACTCCAGAAGGTTTTGAACCGCAAGACGCAAACCCTGAGCTGACAGGGGGTTTTGAGCCATCCGGGATCTGATGAATTTTGGGGGCGGCCAGGCTGCAAACTCTATCTTGTAACCGGAGGAAACCACCTCCTGGATCCACCTGTCTGCTACACGTCGCCTTCAGACGTGAGCAAAGAGCCGAAGCCATCCCCCCACACGGATGGGTGAGGGCGCCTCCTCATGCCTGAGGGGGCTTGGGGGAGGATTTGGGCTTGGGACCCCATGAGAGACCGGGGCTGCCATGTCCCCTGCCCCTGCCCAAATAGTCTCTGCGTGCTCCAGCAAAGGCAACTCCACAACCAGCCCTGGAAGAGCGGAAGGAGGGAAGAGAGGCACCAGACCCCCGAGAGGGCAGAGACGGTCTCCTACGTTTGAGGCAATCTACCACCCTTGGCAAACAGGTCCAAGCGTTCACCAAAGAGCCCCAGCCCCTTAAATCCAGTGAGAGACTTCTTAGCAGCATTATCAGCTACCCACTGACGCAGTCAGACAGACCGGCATATAGCCAGCAAAAGGGCAGATGTCCTCCCACACATTCTAATGGCATTATCCATGGCAGAGAGAATATATGCAACAAATTCATAGCAAAGCAGGAGAGAGCTATACTCTTCTCCTCCCGCGTCATCAGAGGCCCCATCTAAGAGACACTTAAGCAAACCTTTAATAGCAATAGCCGTAATGGCAGTGGCACAAACCGGGCGCAGTGCAGTCCCCACACAGGCAAAGGCATGACAAGACAACTGATCCATGCGCCGGTCCTCACCATCCCGCGGGGTAGTAGTGTCAGGCGAGTGCATGACTGATGTATTTGACAACCCGAGAACGGGCGCGTCTACCTCCGGAGGAAATGACCAACGTTTAATCACCTCAGCGGGGAAGGGATACCTCCTGTCCCAACTCTTGGGCACCCCAGGTAGCTTACTGGGTCGTTTCCAGCATTCTGCTCAGGGAACTCCGAACGCAGTTAAACCGTATGGAAAAACTCACCCCTCTTCTCCAAAGGGAGACCCGGTACCACCATATACCTTAGGTTGTTCCTCAGATGATTCTGAATCAGAGAATAATTCCCCCTCTTCAAGGGGACAGAAACCAGAAAGGGCAAAAAATTCCTCACCCTCAACAGGAAAGAGAGAAGCAGCAGGGGATGAATGCTGCTTCTTGGCAGAAGCCTTACGCGGGGCTGATCCAGCAAGATGCTTTTCAATACTGGCCACCAGTGAAGCCAGGCCATATTGAGACTCCCTGCTAGTGTCCTCCTCACTGGGAGTCAGATGTAAACGTGGGGGGGGCATAGGTGAAGCAGAAAGGGGGCGCAGCACTGGGACCCAGGAGATGGCCCAGGCTGCAGCGCAAGTACATGCTGGGCGCAAGGCAAACATACCCTGACACCATCTTTCACAGGGGATACCCCACACACAACACACAGCTAAGCTTTTCCCGAAGGAACCCCAAGCGCATTATCCCCGGAAGACTCCATATGGTGATTTTACTAAAAATATGCACAACAACCAGTACAGGGACACAGCAATAGCCACCCTATTTGGGATGTCCCCCAAAGCCCGCTAGGGATGGTGGGAGATTGGCAATAGGCAGGGCCGGGAGAACCACAGTCAAGGGGACCCGCCTGCAAGACACCATAATGCACGACATAAGCATCCCTAGTCATACAACAGTAAACCGAAGATAAAACCCTGTAAGGGACTCACTGACCAAGTGGACAGTAGCGCATAATGAAGCAGATCACCAGACCGCGTTGCAGCCCCGCAAGGAAAGGCGAGGGGCGGACTGCGGGCGCATGATGCGGAACGCGTAAAACTGCGGTTCCTGCCCCCCCCAAAGAGCGCGAAACCAAGATCACGTGACGCGCCGGCGCCATGATAGTTAAGCAAAAAAGCAAGTAAAAGCGCCAACCATTGCGGAGCGCCGTACAACAGCCCCCACACACACCAAACACGGAGTAAATAAAAAACAGTAATAAAAGCACAATAGCGGACTCCCCGGGTGCCCCCTATCGGTCCCGCAGACCACCGTGAGGGGGTCCCGCACAACCTCTAGCGTGAGAAGGGAGGGAGGGGGAGGAAGGAGGGAATAAAGATCCCAAGAATAAATGGCTGGGGGCATCCCAATGAGGCTCACCATAAAAAGCCTGTCGCCGGCTACCCTTTGGTACAGGGTCTTGCGGCCCGGAGCAGCGCTCCTTCAGCACCTGACCCCAGTGCTGTCCTACCTTCACCAGAACCGTCAGCAGTGGCTGGGAGGCAGTGGGTCCAGATCAGGTGGAAATAAACCTGCAGGGCCCTAGGCTAAAGCCCACTCCCTGCGCAGAAGAGAGCCATCTTCATCTTCGCAGTCCAGACTGCAGAAAAACTCTGGGAATTAGTGGGAGGTTCCTGGCTATTTAAGGGGCCAGGAGTGGCCACAAGTCTTTCTGCAGTCCAGCGCCATCTTGTGGATGTATAACCCATGTGTAAGGAATACTCTGGAACAGGACATGCTGTATACTTGGAAAAAACAATATATAATTTTCCTGAAAAATCCCTGGAAATCCCTTTTGATTTCACATTTGAACATGCGTAGTGCAAAATAGTGATAAATGGTCTGGCAACAAAAACTCCAGGTAGGGCACTTATAGAGTTAAAGCCCCGATATAAGGAATTCTTTAGAGAAAAAGGATGGGGTGGGGTTTCAATCTTTAGCGTGGTATGGATAGCCTGCAGGAGGTCTGCACGTGGAGAGGTGAAGGCTGTGACGTCTCCCTCCTGCATTGTTTTATTCTCCGGCACGAGCCTGATAGCTGGGTTATGTGCTAGCTTGGATGCGACACTACCACATCGGCGATCAAGCACGTTATTTTGAAGCCTTTGAAAAAGCTGTACAAACAGTGAAACGCGTCAGGCGGGGTAGCGGCAAAGTTTGTTTATACCTTAAGGTGATTTTTTATTCCTGGAGTGCAAGTTCAGTCCTAATTACACCTATCTCTACTACTGGCCATAGTGGACTGGGGGAAGGACAACTACTCTTCGTTTTTATTCTGTGTATATATTCGTTGGATGTTTGTAAGTGCAATATTTTATTATTAAACACGTGGTATTAAGTCAGACGGGGTTGCACTATGGTTTTTTGTTCTTCTTCCATGTGACCATTGACTATATGGAGTGATATATGGAATCTCATTGAATTTATGGGAGTCTTCATGGAGCACGTCTATTATAAAGAATTGATTTAAGGATTTATCTGTTTTACGTTTTTCTGGTAAGTGCACACGAGTGAAGGGTGATCACTACCAACAGGTGCATGAGTTTGAGATATCCACTGGATTTATCAACACGAAAGTTTTTCTTCTTGCATCACCTCAGCAATTGTGCATGTGTTTTGGGACACTTATAATATGGACTCATGTTAATGATCTGTAACTACATTTTAAGTGTGTAATTTTTTCCTTAGGCGCAAACCTTTCACCAGAGGTGGTTGTTATTTTTAATTTTTGCTCTGTACCTTAATACACATTTTCTTTTGAGGCTTGTTAGGGATAAAGGTCTGGTACGTTGGAGCATTCCATTTACTTTGTTTCTAAGATTTAGGAGCGCGGTGTTTATTTGAACATTCTTCATCCGATGCTCTTGCCCTGGGAGGAAACCCTGGGATCACTCCAGATGACCCACTTGCTTCCAGACCCCTGACCTGGGCAATCCCACTGTTCTCTGGGTAAGCTGGGTTGGGAGCCCAGAGGGCAGGTAAAAACTCCAGCTTACATTTGTGTGACGCAAATGTGCAATCCATTCCCTCTTTCAGGTACTCCAAAAAAACTGAAATCAGGGAATTAAGATTAGGTATAACAGCATCCTGGAGACAACATGAACCATCTGGCAATTTTGGCAGGATCTAGATAAGGGCCTGTCTTTTACTTCCTTAGGGGTCTTAGGCGCCTTAATATGCTTATTTCCCTTAGGATCTTTAGGCTTGGCGTGCTTCTCCTTTCCCTTCTTAGCCTGAAAGGGAATAACATAAGGTCATTTTTACTAGGGACCTAGGTTCCTCCCTCCCCTGCACCATTAACCACCCTGGTGTAAGAAACATTACCCGAGTCCTGAGAATCACCACTGCCCATGTTGCTGAATTGCGGTCGGTGACCTTTAATACTGCCGCTGCTCCCTCGCTGCAGATCTTCCACCCCCCCCCACAATTCCCCGAGTGGTGGTTACTTACAAGAAAATTCTGTTTTCGTATAAGTTATTTTTATTTTGTTTCAGTCAGTGATGCAATCTTTTTCTGGGAATTGGTGTTGCCAGTGCATTAGCATTCTAGCTGTAGCATCAATGTAACACTTTCTTCTGCTACTCCTACTTTCCTTCACCATACACTACAATTTATACAACTAGCAGCAGGCCTATAGTAAAAAAAAAAAAAACAAAAAAAAAAAAAACTGCTAAACATTTCCCTTCCCAATGGGACGCCATTCCTAAAGTGGTTGAAAACCCTCACAGCTGGGCCTTGAAATCAAAAATATCCCAGCCCCAGCCACTAGTCAACCCCAGGGGCATCCTACACCGGATGCCCCGCTGTGTGAAACCCCTTCCCCCAGGGGCGGTGATCTTACCTGATCCCGGCAATGAGATCTCCACCGGTACTGCATTCCCGGCTTCTCCTTGGCTGTGCACGATCCCTCGTCCAGCCTTTCTGAATGGGCACAGAACAGTGTGCCATGGTGGGGGGTTGAACGATGGACCCAAATATGGGTTTCCATCTGCTTAAAAGTTTTACTAAAGGCAAGCCTGATTGTTTTCCTATTTTCTCAGGCTACACGTTGTACTGTCCCAAACTTTAATGCGTTTTCAAAGACACCCTGTTGTTCCTAAGTTATTAGTGATTTAAGTATTAGAGCATTGGAAATGCAGAGAATAAATGAGGATAAACAGCGTGTGTGGCAACAGCGATGTGATGTAAGAACACTGTGCTTCACACTATGTGCTGGCAGTAATATCTAGAGGCAAAACAATGGACTTATTTTTTTTACTATAATATATGTAAACATAAAAAGGGGGTGAGAGTTGCAGAATAAGAGCTTTGCCGGTCTGCCAGCACATAGTGTGACCAGGGTGGAGGGCGTGGTTTCAGAGCAGCCGAGAGGAACAGCTAATCAAGACATCTGGGGAGGGAGTGGGGGCGTTTCCGTTCTCGGTTCACCGAAGGTTGATTGAAGGACCAGGTCAGCGGGGTGAAGACGGAAAGCTGAATGCGGAAGCGAGTTCCTCTCTAAATAGACCGACGTAGCAGGAAGAAGAGCGCAGGAGGGACTCAATGTAAGGTTAAGCTATTTATTTTTTAACTCTTGACTTGCCAATCACTTTAAGTCTGATTCTGGTGGATGGAACTTTAATAAGCACTGATCACTCAGAGGAAAAATGTATACAGTAAAAAGCAAATTCTGTGATACTCACCTGTAGAATTGCTTTTATTTCCGATCTATTCCAGGCCGTCCAGTCTTCACGGTTGGGTAACTTCACCCCAAAGGGAGCGTGGACTGCAAGATCAAAGATGTGGCTCCTCCCGGCCCCCTATAAAGGAAGCTGCCTCTCAACCCAGGCCCAGTAATTCAAAGCAGTACTCAATAGAAAGAGGCAGGCCGGGAGGTCCAAAACATAGGAGACCATGTTACTTCACATAGCCTCCGCTTGTACTCTCTTAACCCTTTAAATGCCAGCCACGTAAAATTTACGTGGTTGCCTCTCCGTCACTTAAGTGCCAGCCACGTAAATTTCACGTTCCTGGCATTTACCCCTAACAGCTAAAAAATAGAAAAAAAAAACACTTACCTCCGGTATCCCCGTGAAGCTTGGGGTCCCCTCTTCCTGCGGGGGGCATTCGATCGCCCCCCCGTCATCCTCCGTCTTCAGGAGGGGGCCCGAAACCAGCCGCCCCCCCCCCTTTCCAGCGCTGACATCGGAGCAGGGCGGGTGTCAGGTGAGGAGGCTCCGATCGGAGCCCCCTCGCCTGTCACCCGCCCTGCGCCGATCACCACCGGCATCTGTCAGTGACATGAGCGGCGCGGGATGCCGGATCAGAGGTGAGTACAGTGTAAAAAAAGAAAAATAAAGATTTTTTTTTTCTTGTGTCTGTGTCTTATTATTTACTTTTAACCCCACAAGGCTGGGGGGGATGGCAAGCCACCTGCGCTAGCGGGTGGCTTGCCATTAACCCCCGGCACCCCCATTACCTGCCTCCCCAAAGGCCAGGGGGGGGCAGAAGAGCCCGGGCCCGCATAGGCTATGTGGGCTCGTAGGCTGCAGGGTGGGGGGGCCACAAAAGCTGGCCCCCCCACTCTGTGCCTACAAGCCCCCATAGCTGGTCCCGGGCTGGTTACTTTGGGTAAGGGGGACCCCACGTCAAATTTTTTTTTGATTTTTAAGGGTTTTTAACCCTTAAAAATAAAAAAAAAATGGGGTCCCCCTCCCCTGGGAGGGGGGACCCTATGTCTTTTTTTTTTGATTAACCCTTTGTGTTCTGTCATCCAGCAGCTATAAAAGGCTTCCAGCAGGTGAGCAGAAGCCAGTGATCGCCGAGGGACAGAGTGCTCCAGGATGGATGGGAGGTAAGTATAAAAAAAAATAGAAATTAATAAAATATTTTTTTCTCTGTGTGTGTGTGTTTTTTTTTACATTTAACCCCTTGTGAACTGGTAAGGGGTCCATGACCCCTATACCAGTTCACAAGGCTGGGGGGATGGCAAGTCACCTGCGCTAGCGGGTGACTTGCCATTAACCCCCGGCACCCCCATTACCTGCCTCCCCAAAGGCCAGGGGGGGGGGGGCAGAAGAGCCCGGGCCCACGGGCTATGCGGGCTTGTAGCCTGCAGGGCCAGGGGCCACAAAAGCTGGCCCCTGCGCCCTGTTCCTACAAGCCCTGCATAGCTGGTCCCGGGCTGGTTACTTTGGGTAAGGGGGACCCCACGTCAATTTTCTTTTTTGATTTTTAAGGGTTTTTAACCCTGTCATTTTTTTCTCTCGATTTAACCCTTTGTAGTGTGGATGGTATTTGTATTTTATTTGTGAATGTTATAAAATACTTGTTTCAGTTAGAGGGGTCTCCTGGGCAGGAACGGGGGGCTACCGATAAATATGTGGTACCGTTCTAATTGGTAGAAATGGGGCTTTCACATGCAATATGCTTTTCCTTAATAAAATACATTTTTTATTTAAAATAAAGGAGTCAATTTTCTAAAAATTTTTTTTATTTATTTATTTTTTTTACTTAATATTGAAAAAAAAAAAATAAAATTTACAAACAAGACATTTCATGTTAAAGCCTAAACTCTGCTGCAAAAAAAAATATATATAATTTTCCTGAAAGTTCCAGCAAAAATGGCGCAAAACATGACGCAAAATGGGGAAAAATGGCCTGTCAACAGAGGGTGACAAAATCTCAAGTAGGCTGGCAATTAAAAGGGTTAATAGTACCTATGCATGTTTGGTATTGTTCTGTTCGGGGGACCTTGCGCTTTCAGACTTAGCTTGTTTTTTCTGGTTTGCATATTTATATTTTAGGAAAAGGTGTTTTTTATTCAGCTTTTTTATAAATTTTTTAGGGAAACCCTGCGCAACCAAAGAAATCTTTGAGGTAATAATTCCAGAAAGATGAGCCCACTAGAACAAGCTGGGTACCCTTAGAAAGCTTAACGTGTGTACTTTCAGGGAATATATGGTTTATGGGGGATATTCCAAATGTCAAGGGTTGTTTTGGTTGAAAAATCGCAAGGTGCGCACTTTGTCTGCAGAGCTGAAATTTTCAAGTAAAATTACCGTTACGCACATGCTTTACTTTGGGGTGTTTGGCAACTCTTCCCTTGACAGTAGCTATGCATGTTGGGTATTGTTCTGTTCGGGGGATGTTGCGTTTTCAGATTAAACTTGTTTTTTCTTGTTTCTATATAGTTTTTTTAGGAAAATGTGGCTTTGATTCTGCTTTTTTATCCTTTTTTTAGGGAAACTCTTTGTAACCAAAGAATCCATTGAGGGATTACTTCCAGAAAACTATGGCCACATCAACAAGCCTGGTACGCCTAGAAAGCCTGAGGTGTGTACTTCCAGAGAATATATAGTTTGTTGGGGGTATTTCAAATGTAAAGGGTTGTTTTTCTGGAAAAACTGCAAGGTGCGCATATTGCGTAGCATAGTTGTATTTTATCTGAAAATCCCCTAAAGCGCTGTTTCAGTTTGGGGGAGTCTCCTGGGCAGGAAAGGGTGTCTACCAATACATATGTGGTACCGCTGTAACCGGGAGAAATTGGGATTTAACACGCAATAAGATTTCATTGACAAACTTACATTTTTTATTACAAAAAAAAAAACTACAATTTTTTTTTTTTTGCACATATTTCACCCAAAAATATTGAGAATACACCTAAAAAATTACAAACAAGACATTTCATGTTAAAGCCCAGACTCTGCTGAAAAAAACAATATATCATTTTCCTGGGAAATCCCTTCAAAAATCACATTTGAACATGGGGAGCGCATTATAGTGCAAAATGGTCTGGCAACAGAGTGTGACAAAAACTCCAGGTAGGCTGGCACTTAAAGGGTTAAACCTAAAAACCTACATTTGTATAACTAGTGTCCTATGAGCAATAATGGTTCAATCACCATAAACAGGCATGCATAATAAACCTCAAAAGGGGGGGGGTGGGGGGGGTTGGACGGCCTGGAATGGATTGGAAATAAAAGCAATTCTACAGGTGAGTATCATAGAATTGCCTTTTTCTTTGCAATCCATTCCAGGCCGTCCAGATAGTCTTCACAGTTGGGACATCCAAAAATGTCCATATGGGCAGGATCCCCAGTGCGGAACAGCAGGTAGTTCATTTCACTACCGCCTGGCCAAAAACTGCATCAGCTGAGGCCCTGACATCCACCTTGTAAAACATTGTAAAAGTATGAACTGAAGACCAAGTGGCAGACTTACAAACTTGTTCCACTGAGGCCTGATGCTGAAATGCCCAAGAAGCACCAATGGCTCTAGTAGAATGAGCTGTGATCCGAAAAGGGGGTTCTTTCCCCCTGGCAGAATAGGCTCTTACAATTGCCTGTCTAATCAACTTAGTGTGGACTTGGGTAATACCTTATGGCTCTAACCACATCCAAGGCATGGAGAGTCCGTTCTTTAGGATTAGTCGGCGCTAGACGCAAGGAAGGTAAGACAACTTCCTCATTAAGGTGAAAAGGAGAAACGACCTTAGGCAAAAAATCCGGCTTAAAGCGAAAAACCACCTTATCTTTGTGTATCTCAAAATAGGGTGGTTTCATACATAGCGCGGCCAGCTCTGATACTCGACGCACCGAGGTGATCACCACCAGAAAAAACTCTTTGAGTGTCAGCATAGTCAAAGTAGCGTCATTCAATGGCTCGAACGGGGCACCCTGGAAAGCAGATAACACCAGATTTAGGTCCCACACCGGTACGATTTACGCGGTGGACGGACATGGGTGACCCCCTGGAAAAAAGTCTTGATCAATCTATGATTGGCAATAGACTTCTGGAAAAAAATGGATAAGGCCGAGACCTGACCCTTGAGGGTGCTCAACTGGAGGCCCAAGTCTAGACCGTTTTGTAGAAACTCTAGGACTCTAGAAGCAGAATATCTCCGACAAGGAAGGTTCCTGGCCTCGCACCAAGAGATATAGGCCCGCCAAACTCTGTAGTATATCATGGAAGAAGACTTCTTCTGTGCCTGAATCATTGTGTGAATAACCGTGGCCTATAAACCCTTCTCCGTCAGGATGGAGGTTTCAATAGCCAGGCCGTCAAAGCCAGCGTCCGTAAATTCGGGTGCCGAGACAACCCCTGTGTGAGAAGCTCTGAATCGTTGGGCATGATGCAGTGATCTATTGACATTTTTTGTCTGCAAACCAACTCCTCCTTGGCCAACGAGGAGCCACCAGGATGGTTGGTACCCCCTCCTGGACTATCTTGCGTAGTACTCGGTCCAGGAGCGGAAACGGAGGAAAAGCATACTGAAGATTGAACTCCGTCCAAGGAATCGCCAGGGTGTCTGCTGCTATGGCCAGAGGGTCTCTTGAGAGAGACACGAACCTTGAAAGCTTGTGATTGTGTCTGCAAGCAAAAAGGTCCACGTCTGGTGCAGCAACGGAGGATCCGGAGAGGCTGGTGGTAACGCAGGACAAGGGTCAGGAGCGACCGCCCGCTCATGGTCCAAAACAATGCCTCTGGCGCAAGTGGAACAAATTGTGCTGAATCCGCCAAGGGGATTCCATCTGCACCAGGGGGAGAGCCTGTCTTGCCCAAGTGAGGTGCCCGGCTCACTATCCCCTGATGCCTCCATTATGGTGATTTTGAATATGCAATATTCGTAAAGGCTAAATAGACACTAGCGTCCTAAGCCTATTAGCCGATCCCCTACTATGAGGACCGGGAGAAACCACAACCCTCAACCTTCTTCCCACAATCCAAAATCAAAAAGAGAGGAGACAGTAATTAAAATATGACCCACACTGCCATATATAACATATTATAGACAAAATATGTTGTCAAACATTGTCAAAATAGAAATACAATATATACAAGCATTTCCCCCTCTTCCCTTTTTACAAATGCAATACCAGAAGGAAAAAAGAAGAACTCATGACACCATGCTGCAGCAGCGCTACGGAGACACGCAGGAGCAGCTCAATGCATTGAGGTATAACTTCCAGATGTGTGACATAAACACGCAGCAGCGCGCGAGTTCCAGAACCTTCTGGCTGGGGGAGCGTCACTGGAGCGATGGCCAGCCTGTGCGCTGCCGCTCGTGACTCCGCCCCCCCCCGGCCCGTCAGCATATAGCGCCCTAGCTCCCCCACCAAGTAGTAGTAGCACCAAGCACGGCCACATTAACAATAAAAACAATAAAACATGTGGGAGAAGGGAGGGTATATACAAGAGTATATAGTGGTTTCTCAGCAGGTTCACCATGAGATACCTGCGACCGAACTGCTTGTTGTAAGAAAGCCTGCAGCCCAGAGCTATGTGCTCTGCCAAAACGCCCCAGACTCCGGCGTTTCACCCTACCATCACAGATCCCAAAACAGCCAAAGCTGGAAGGGAAAGATGGGTCTGAGGAATCCGTGGAAAATAGGGTCCTGCAGCAGGTCGACATGCTAGGAGGCCCCGCTCTGCTGCTTAAATCCTGAGAGAGTGTAAGCGATCAGTGCAGCTCCACTGCAAGAAGAGAACTGGGCCTGGGTTGAGAGGCAGCTGCCTTCATGGGGCCGGGAGGAGCAACATCTTTGATCTTGCAGTCCACGCCCCCTTTGGGGCGGAGTTACCCAACCGTGAAGACTATCTGGACGGCCTGGAATGGATTGGAAAGAAAAGCAAAATATCCCCAATACTTCATACTAATAAACAATTAATTTAATACTCTAATTGCATGTAGTGATGCTTTAGCAAATGAAATGAAAAATAAAACTAATCAATAATAGGTTACCTAGAAGTCATAGAGGATTGTTCAATATAAACTTTAGATACTTCAAACTTTTGGAAGGCAGTTCTTAATTCTACCTACAGAAAATTGATTAAAAAGAGGCGTTAAAACTTTCAATCAAAAACAAAATACAAATGATACTGTGCCATACAACTGTCAACAAAACTGACCCTTTAAACAATAGCATATACTACGGCTATTCAACAGGCGGACCCTAGTTGTCTGGACCTCTGCCCAGGACTGACCCTAGTATTGTGTTCCAGAAACCGCTGCACAGCATACCATTACTGTGCTGGAATGACTCCAGCCGGGTGCTGATAGCTCTGTGCACCGTCTTTTAGTGCCCCCCACCCAGGAACACAGACAGCTTTCTAGTTCCCTACCCCCTGCTACTTCCTCACTGCAGACGGGAACAGCGTTAGTATGCTGGTAAGGCTGCCTGGTGTATGGGTTTTTGGTGTGCACGATTGATGTGCGTGCATGTTTGCTGTGTACGATTGATGTGCGTGCAAGTTTGCTGTGTAAGATTGATGTGTGAGTGTGTTTGCTGTGTAAGATTGATGTGTGAGTGTGTTTGCTGTGTACGATTGATGTGAGTGTGTTTGCTGTGTACAAATTATGTGTGTGTGTGTGTGTGTGTGTGTGTGTGTGTGTGTGTGTGTTTGCTGTGTACGATTGATGTGTGTGTGTTTGCTGTGTACGATTGATGTGTGTGTGTTTGCTGTGTACGATTGATGTGTGTGTGTTTGCTGTGTACGATTGATGTGTGTGTGTTTGCTGTGTACGATTGATGTGTGAGTGTGTTTGCTGTGTACAAATGATGTGTGAGTGTGTTTGCTGTGTACGATTGATGTGTGTGTGTTTGCTGTGTACGATTGATGTGTTTGCTGTGTACGATTGATGTGAGTGTGTTTGCTGTGTACAAATTATGTGTGTGTGTGTGTGTGTGTGTGTGTGTGTGTGTGTGTGTGTGTGTGTTTGCTGTGTACGATTGATGTGTGTGTGTTTGCTGTGTACGATTGATGTGAGTGTGTTTGCTGTGTACAAATTGTGTGTGTGTGTGTGTGTGTTTGCTGTGTACGATTGATGTGTGTGTGTTTGCTGTGTACGATTGATGTGTGTGTGTTTGCTGTGTACGATTGATGTGTGAGTGTGTTTGCTGTGTACAAATGATGTGTGAGTGTGTTTGCTGTGTACGATTGATGTGTGTGTGTTTGCTGTGTACGATTGATGTGGGTGTTTGCTGTGTACGATTGATGTGTGAGTGTTTGCTGTGTAGGAATGATGTGCGTGTGTTTGCTGTGTACGATTGATGTGCGTGTGTTTGCTGTGTACGATTGATGTGCGTGTGTTTGCTGTGTACAATTGATGTGCGTGTGTTTGCTGTGTACAATTGATGTGCGTGTGTTTGCTGTGTACAATTGATGTGCGTGTGTTTGCTGTGTACAATTGATGTGCGTGTGTTTGCTGTGTACGATTGATGTGCGTGTGTTTGCTGTGTACGATTGATGTGCGTGTGTTTGCCGTGTACGATTGATGTGCGTGTGTTTGCTGTGTACGATTGATGTGCGTGTGTTTGCTGTGTACGATTGATGTGTGTGTGTGTGTTTGCTGTATATGACTGGTGTGCGTGTGTGTTTGCTGTGTACAATTGATGTGCGTGTGTTTGCTGTATACAATTGATGCGCGTGATTGACGTGCATGTGTGTTTGTTGCGTATGATTGACGTGCATGTGTGTTTGTTGCGTATGACTGATGTGCATTTGTGTTTGCTGTGTATGATTAATGTGCGTTGACTGTGTATGATTAATGTGTGTTGACTGTGTATGATTAATGTGTGTTGACTGTGTATGAATAATGTGTGTGTGTTGCTGTGTATGACTGATGTGCGTGTGTGTGTTTAATGTGTGTACATGTATGATCAGTATGTTTATGATTGTTGTGTTACTGGTCTGTGTGGGGGGTATAGTTGATCACGGGGGGGGGGGGGGCGATTGCTATAAGGAAGGAGTGATCACATTGTGATTGGGGGGGGGGGGGATACTGCTGACCGTTGTGGGGGAAGAGAAGGCTGTCCATTGTGGTGGGGACAGATAAGGCTGGTTATTTTTGGGGGGTAAGGCGTTTGGGCGGATAGGGCTAAGCCCTCACCTAACCCCCCCACCCCAGTCACTGATCTGCACCCTTCACCTTAGCCTCCTCTGCAGCCACTAACCTGCATTCCTCACCTAACCCCCCCCCCCCCCCCCCACCTCGGCAGCCACTGACCTGCACCTTCACCTATCCCCTGTACCACTCCACAATCATTGACCTACAACCCTTTCCTAACCCATAGTTTTCCCAGTTTCTGTCCTGAACCCCTAACCTAACCTTTGTTCCCAGCAACTGACCTGCACCCTAATTTATCCCCCTACCCCGCCTTTATAAGTTCCTCCCTGACATTGTGTCATTTTCAGCATATTTAAAATGCGTGTAAGAATAGGGTCTCAAAAATAAAAAAACTAAACCAGTTGCAAAACTGATAGAATACCTCTGTCACGGAAGACTCTATGTTTCCTACATGGACATAATAGCTTGTTTTCTCTGAGTTCTTAGACTGGTTGCATTCTTAAAAAGAAATAAAAATTAATGCAAACACAGGTTTTTTCTTTACTTTATTAGCTTTTAAAGTGAACCCATATTCAGAAAGAAAGTTTATGTCGTCACCTTCCATCCCCAGCCCAGTGCCCCAAAACAGCCTGTGTTTCTTTTTAAAAAAAATATTCTGAACCATATTAATAAAAAGACTGACAGGAAGTAGTATTATGGTGAATATGCTTATATGCTTACCATATGCTAATTAGTTAAATTACAACGAAATTGTCACATTAGGGCTGATTCAACACAGTGATCATTTTTTCCTCACATCTTTCTGTGAGAAAATCAATTTTATAATGATTTTTTTCCTACGTTCAATTCAGCACCATTTTAGCTGTGTGTTATAAATATTGGGCCAAGGGTTTAGTAAAAAAAATAAAAATAAACAGGCTGTTTTGGAACACTGGGCTGAGGATGGAAAGTGACTACATAAACTTCCCTCCAAGTATAGGTGCACTAAGTCTACGACACCTAAAGTAAACCTAAACTCTGCCTTGCAACACCATGCCAGTTAGGGTCTCGGTCCACCACAAAACTGACCTGACCCACAATACTCCTCTTTTGCCCTCCATGAGACAAGCATTACAGAGCAACTTCCCTTTTTCTAGTATGCTTTGAAACTAGGGACAGGAAAAAGCTGAGGGAGTTTGGGACTTTAAGGACCATATCTGACACAAAGTTTTCAGGGGAGGGGTCGAGGTGCACTTTCTCTGTTTACTTACAATAATACCATTTTGTGATTACTCACCTGTAAAATGGGTATTATAAGTATGTCACACACCCCGCTTCCACTATTCATGACATATGGGTTATGTCAAGTAGAGGGCGAACTTCTGCAGAGATGAAAGCAAAAAAGAAGCCCCTCCCGGTCCATAAATACCTGGGACCTCCCACTCATTTCCCAGTATATGACAGCAGTAAGGGGACCAGGAAGAGACAATAAAACATTATTAACAATAAAAGGTTCACCATATAAAGGATCCAGAATACAAAAGGGCGGGATGAAGCGGGGTGTGTGACATACTTATAATACCCATTTTACAGGTGAGTAATCACAAAATGGTATTATTCCAAGTATGTCACACACCCCGCTTCCACTATTCATGACATATGGGACATCCAATAGCAGTGTCCGTCATGGGTGGGAATCCAAATACAGTGGTTGCTTCTCCTCCACTTAAGTGCCAGCCACGTAAAATTCACGTGCCTGGCATTTATCCCTGCTAGTAGGCAAAAAAAAAACTCACCTGACCCCTCGTTGGATCCGGCCGGGTCCCCTCTTTAATTTGGTGCCATCCGTTCCCCCGTGAGACCCCTTATACCAGTTCACAAGGCTGGGGGCTTGCCATTAACCCCCGACACCCCCTATTACTTGCCTCCCCAAAGCCCGGGGGGGGGGGGCAGAAGAGCCAAGCCCACATAGGCTATATGGGCTTATAGGCTGCGGGGTGGGGGGCCACAAAAGCTGGCCCCCCCACTCTGTTCCTACCAGCCCCCATAGCTGGTCCCGGGCTGGTAATGCTGGGTAAAGGGGACCCCATTTCATTTTTTTTTTTTTTTAACCTTTAAAATTCTAAAAAATGGGGTCCCCCCCGGGAGCGGGGACCCTATGTCATTTTTTTTTTAATTAACCCCTTATGTTCTTTCGCCCAGCAGCTATAAAAGGCTTCCAGCAGGTGAGCAGAAGCCAGTGATTGCCGAGGGACACAGTGCTCCAGGATGGATGGAGGTATTAAAAAAATAAATAAATAAAATAAAATATTTTTTCTCTGTGTGTGGTGTTTTTTTTTTTTTACACTTAACCCCTTGTGAACTGGTAAGGGGTCCAAGAGATCCCTATACCAGTTCACAAGGCTGGGGGGGATGGCAAGTCACCTGAGACTAGCGGGTGACTTGCCATTAACCCCCGGCACCCCCATTACCTGCCTCCCCAAAGCCCGGGGGGGGGGGGCAGAAGAGGGTATGTGGGGTTGTAGGCTGCAGGGTGGGGGGCCACAAAAGCTGGCCCCTCTACTCTGTTCCTACAAGCCACAAAAGCTGGCCCCTGCGCCCTGTTTCTACAAGCCATGCATAGCTGGTCCCGGGCTGGTTACTTTGGGTAAGGGGGACCCCATGTCATTTTTTTTTGATTTTTAAGGATTTTAACCCTTAAAAATCCCCGCAAAAATGGGGCCCCCACCCTGGGAGGGGGGACTCTGTCATTTTTTTTTCTCAATTTAACCCTTTGCAGTGTGGATGGTAGTTGTATTTTATTTGTAAATGTTATAAAGTACTTGTTTCAGTTTGGGGGGTCTCCTGGGCAGGAACGGGGCTTTCACATGCAATTTTCTTTAATAAAATACATTTTTTATTTTTTTTACTTAATATTGTAAAAAACAGAATAAAATTTACAAACAAGACATTTCAAGTTAAAGCCTAAACTCTGCTGCAAAAAAATATATATATACATTTTCCTGAAAATTCCAGCAAAAATGTCGCAAAACATGGCGCGAAATGGGGAAAAATGACCTGTCAACAGAGGGTGACAAAATCTCAAGTAGGCTGTCAATTAAAATGGTTAAAAGTAGCTATGCATGTTGGGTATTGTTCTGCTCGGGGGACCTCGCGCTTTCAGACTTAGCTTGTTTTTTCTTGTTTGCATATCTATATTTTAGGAAAAGGTGTTTTTTATTCAGCTTTTTATACATTTTTTAGGGAAACCCTGCGCAAACAAAGAATTCTTTGAGGGATTAATTCCAGAAAGATGAGCCCACTAAAACAAGCTGGGTACTCTTAGAAAGCTTAACATGTGTACTTTCAGGGAATATATGGTTTATGGGGGATATTCCAAATGTAAAGGGTTGATTTGGTTGAAAAATCGCAAGGTGTGCTGTTTGTCTGCAGAGCAGAAATTTTCAAGTAAAATTACCGTTACGCACATGCTTTATTTCGGGGTGTTTGGCAACTCTTCCCTTGACAGTAGCAATGCATGTTGGGTATCGTTCTGTTCGGGGGATGTTGCTATTTCAGATTAAGCTTGTTTTTTCTTGTTTGTAAATAGTTTTTTTAGGAAAATGTGGCTTTGATTCTGCTTTTTTATCCTTTTTTTAGGGAAACTCTTTGCAACCAAAGAATACATTGAGGGATTACTTCCAGAAAACTATGGCCACATCAACAAGCCTGGTACACCTAGAAAGATTGAGGTGTGTACTTCTAGAGGAGATATAGTTTGTTGGGGGTATTTCAAATGTAAAGGGTTGCTTTTCTGGAAAAACTGCAAGGTGCGCATAGCGCATATCACAGTTGTATTTTTTCTGAAAATCCCCTAAAGCGCTGTTTCAGTTTGGGGGAGTCTCCTGGGCAGGAAAGGGTGTCTACCTACATATATGTAGTACTGCTGTAACCGAGAGAAATTGGGATTTCACACGCAATAAGATTTTATTGACAAACTTAATTTTTTATTACAAAAAACCACTACAAATTGTAAAAAATATTTTTTTTTAATTTTTTTGCTCATATTTCACCCAAAAATATTGAGAATACACCTAAAAAATGACAAACAAGACATTTCATGTTAAAGCCCAGACTATGCTGAAAAAAAAAAATGTATCATTTTCCTGGGAAATCCCTGGAAAAATCACATTTGAACATGGGGAGCGCAAAATAGTGCAAAATGGTCTGGCAACAAAGGGTGACAAAAACTCCAGGTAGGCTGGCACTTAAAGGGTTAAAAGGAGGAACCCTACCCTTAGCAGAATAGGCCCCAACAATGGCCTGACGTATCCATTTACTAATGGTAGAATTGGCGGGCGCCAAACCTTTCCTGGGCCCGGAGGGCACCACGAACACGGAGTCCGTCTTACGAAAAGGAGAAGTAGCAACCAAATAGTACTTCACACAACGAACCACATCCAAAGAGTGAAAAACCCTCTCCTTGTCATTGCTAGGCTTAGGACACAAGGAAGGGAGAATTACATCCTGATTGAGATGGAAGGCAGAAACCACCTTAGGAAGGAAATCAGGTTTAAAGCGAAAAACCACCTTGTCCTGGTGTCTCTCAAAGTAAGGGGCCTGAATAGACAGAGCCGCCAGGGGGGGGCGCGCGTGTGCACGAGAGGATGGACGCCTGATCCGTCGGCTCCGCAGCAACGGAAGACCCCGAGCGACCTGAAGAGCAGTAGAGGCGCCGGATCCGCAGCACTGTCGCCGGGTGAGCGGGGGGACCACCCGGGGAGTCAGCGGGGAGGCGATGTTAGCCGCCTCTGGCAAGAAAAGGGGCAGCAGAGAGGGCCGCAAGTCGGCGGCTGCGGGACCTAAGATGGCGGCCGTGAGGTCTGAGGAGACAGTGTGTGCAGCACAGACCTCAGTGAAGGAGAGCCAGACTGCGCACACTGAGCACAGGACAGACAGGCTTGATGAGAGCTCTGCGGATTCACAGGATAGCTGGGCCCGCTCTCCAGCCTCCCCAGCTCAGATCTCACAGCAAGCAGTGCAGGGACAGCCAATCCTCCTTGACATTCTGTCCCAGCTCAGAGCCATTGTGAGGGAAGAGGTGACTGAGGTAACCTCTAAACATACTGACACCCTGCTACGTGAAATAAGGGACTTGGGGGGCAGAACGGACGCCTTAGAATCACGGCTGGATGATGTCACCACGGTACTGGACACCCAGGACTCCCTCCTAACCCATCTTCAGGAATAGCTCTCTTAAAGGGGCAGCAGGAGGAGTTGGAGAATCGGAACCGCCGCTTTAATCTCAGATTCCGTGGCCTCCCTGAAACTATGGAGGATGTGCCCAGCACTATCAAAGTCCTCCTTCAGGATCTTGTTCCGGATATTCCAGTGGAGAAGCTTGAGCTGGATAGGGCCCATCGCGCCCTCACCAAGCGACCCACAGATGCCCCCTCCCCGGGATATTATTGTGAAATTCCACCATTTTCAAACGAAGGAGGCGGTCCTGAGAGCCTCCAGGGAAAAGGCCCCCCTTTCGTTCCAGTCACACGGCTACTCCATATATGCGGACCTATAGCAGACCACCATTCTCAAACGCAGATCCTTTAAGCCTTACCTTCAGATTCTTCAAGAAAAGGGCATTCGCTACAGATGGGGCTTCCCCTTCAAACTTACTTTTGCTTACCAAGGTCGTCAGGTCCAAGTATCAACCCCCACGGAGCTGGCGGACAGATTTAAGGCCCTGGACCTCAGGGCGTCAGAGGGAGAAGTGCTGGCCGCCTCACTCCCATCTACACCCCGCACCCCGAGACCCGGTCAGAGGAGCAGAAAGCAACACACCCCATCCCCAAAACCTCACCAACCACCACAAAAATCCTTGCCTATGAAGCGACTCCTGGCTCAGATGTTCCACCCAGTTCAAAAATCTTGAATTCTCATTTTTCATCTCATCTCCCTCTTCATCCGGACTCTCCCGGCTGTGCCTACTACGCAGCATCCCCCTCATGGTACTCCAGGATATTGGAACTCTAGCCGCCTTACAGCACCGAGATCATCGCCCAGATGGGGGCCGTAGCCCCGAGGATGGTAGGACTTTTTGGTGACATATGCTCCCGCCTTCCATTTTCTATATCTGTTTGCCCCGGCAGACTTTGTTTAATGCTGCGAACAATGACTGAGGACATTGTCCAACTAACCAATATGCATAGCCGCGGTTGGGATGCCTCCCCCCATAGGGTCCGAATATAGTCCATTTTATATACCCTAAGAACCATCTGCCGCGACCCACCCATAGTGTTCAATCTTCTTTCCACCCCGTTGGCCTGGTGCGGGGTTGGGCCCCCTCTCCTGGTGGGCGGGGGGCCCGCTCCCCCGGGGCTCCGGCCGGGCGCCCCCGGGACCAACTTTTTGGTCCGGGGGGGTGCCCTCCGGGGGTCTGGGGGGGTGGGCCCCGGCGGGCCGGGGCGACCCCCGACTGCCTGACCTTAATGTTTATATGTTTAGTATGCTAATAGTTGTCGTTATCTTATAAGAATGTTTAGATATGGCCTCCCGTTGTGCCACACGCTCCCTCCAGTTTCCAGTCAGGGGAAGACTTTTTTGTTTCCACTCCCCTGATTTCTGGAAAAGTTTTCACAAATTGTTTTGTGAATTAATGCTGTTTACAATGTTATATTCTGTTTTATTGTTGTTGTGCCCCCACCCCCACTCCCCCTTACCCTTCACCCTCCCTTCTGGTCTTGGCCCTGGCCCTTATTTTCTCTCAGAAAACTATGGTTCATCAGCTGTGTCCCCCTCAAATCTGCTTTATCTCTCCCTAGTGACGTAGGATGTCTCTTAACATAGCGTCAGTCAATGTACAGGGCCTGAATTCGCCCAACAAAAGGTCTCGTGCATTTAAGTTTTTTAACTCAATAACCTTTTTTCCTCAAGTGTCGAGGGCCAAAATCCATGCGATCCCCTGGTTAGACCATGACTTAGTCCTGTTCTCCTGTAGTGCCCTCTTCATCAAACAGAGGCCATCCTCGTGGCTACTTAATGACTCCCTCCTCTCCTCCAAACCTCTGGTGGAAGAGGCAACGGTTAGAGCACAGGAATATTTCACTGTGAATGAAACTCCTGAGGTTTCGCCTGTTACAGTCTGGGGAGCTTTTAAAACGGTAATGCGGGGCCATTTTATTGCCCTGGCCTCCAGAAAAAAGGACAGGCTGGCTCTGTCCCGCAGCCTACAGTCTCAATATGAACAGGCAGCGGCATCATTTAAGGCTCATCCGAGTCCTGGAGGGCTGCGCCGACTGGAACAGGCGAGGGTTAGCCTCAACCTTTTGCAATCAGGAGAGGCAGAGGGTAGGTACAGGAGATCCAAAAACAAATATTATATTTCAGCAAACAAACCAGGATCCCTCCTGGCCTCTCAATTAAAATGTCAAGAACATATTTCGGCACCCCTTAAACTTAAATTGAAGAATGGGCAGATCTCCAATAACCCCATTGAGATAGTAGAGGAATTTTCCTCGGGACTGGCCAAGCTATATGACGCCCCCGCCCCCCCCCCAGCAGACGCCCGGCTCCAAGATTTTTTTCAGGATATCAACCTCCCCTCCGTACCCGAAACACACGCTCAGAAAGTTGATGAAGATATTAGGTTGGAGGAGGTCCTCGGCGTTATTAAATCATTGAAGCCGGGTAAGAGGCCAGGGCCTGATGGATTCACTGCCTCATTCTACAAAAAATTGGCCCCCATCATAGCCCCTCGCCTGGTGAGAGTCTATAACTGGATAAAGAGGGGTAATCCCATGGATCCGGACATGCTTAGGGCCTCAGTAGTAATGATCCCCAAGCCAGGGAAGGACTCCCTCAATTGGACCAATTCACTTTTGAATATAGACCTGAAAATTCTCACCAAGGTCTTAGCGAACAGGTTGAACGAGCTCCTGCCTAACCTAATCCATAGAGACCAGGTTGGATTCGTTCCCATGAGGCAGGCCGGAGACGGGGTCAGAAGAGTTTGCCAATTGATAGACAGAATTCGAGCACAAAAAAAAGGAGGCAATGCTGCTTTCCCTCGATATAGAAAAGGCCTTCGACTCCCTCTCCTGGCAATACCTCCATAGGACCCTTCAATACTGGAATTTTGGCCCCGGCCTGATGTCCTGGGTCTCTGCTATTTATGCTAACCCATCGGCCTCCATTAAATATGCAGGTTTCATATCCAAAGGCTTCCAGATTAAAAGGGGCACTAGACAAGGCTGCCCATTATCCCCTCTTTTGTTTATCCTAGCTTTGGAACCCTTGGCGGAGAAATTGAGGTCTTGCCCCTCTATTACTGGAATCTCTTGGGGGAATACAGAACACAAGGTTTCATTATTTGCAGACGATATGCTGCTTATGCTCACGTCCCCACACATTTCAGCACCCAATCTAGTTTCGATTTTTTCCTCCTTTAGCCACATATCGGGCCTCTCCCTATATGCATCTAAATCCATAGCCCTGGATATTTTCCTCAAAACTTTCCATGGGGATGGACTCAAACTATCTTACCTTGGGATCAAACTAGTGGCTGTGATAAAATTTATCAAGCTAACTACCCAGAGCTAATTAAATCTCTGGACAAGCTGCTGCAATCTTGGCAATTTGTAAGGCTCTCGTGGTTAGGCAGAATAGCCGCACTGAAAATGTCGTTCCTCCCCAAGATCCTTTACTTGTTTTGGGTACTCCCCGTCCTGGTTCCCAGGAGAGCACTTGACCTCCTGCAGCGGAAAATGATGTCCTTTGCATGGAATAAGACTAAACCAAGAGTCAAAAGGAGCATCCTCTACTGTAAAAAACCCCAGGGAGGTTTGGCCTTCCCCTCCTTACATAAATATTACACTGCGGCCCAAGTGGCTCCTCTGGTTTTGTACCATGCTCCAGCCCACAAACCATGGTGGGTCTTGAATGACTGCGAAAGCTGCAAGCCTATTGATCCTGCGGCACTATTATGGACCCCCAGAACAAGAAGGCCAAAAACCCTCCCTACCTTCCTCAACTTTACCCTGTCACTTTGGGACAGGGTTAGTCACCTGCTCTCCTCCCCACATCTCCCGGCTTCCCCTCTCTTCGGGAACCCCTCCTTCCCCCCTGGACTCTCTGAGTCATCTGGATTTAAGTGGTGGAAAAAGAAAGGCCTCACGTCGGTTGATAAACTCCTCACCCCCTCGGGGTTAAAACCTCCTCGAGATTTGAATGCTGGGATAGATCCCCCTCCCTCAGAAGTTTTCAGACTAATGCAAGTGCAGCACTTTGTGAAAAGCCTCCTTAGTAAATCGCCCCCTCCCTACAAGATGACGGACTTTGAGCAACGCTGCTGCCACGACCAATTTCTAGCATTTACGCAACATTGATCTCGGGGTCCCCCCCCACAAAACATAACTACATGCTCAAATGGGAACAGGAACTGGGAACATCTAGGTCGGAGGCGGATTGGCAGTGTATGTGGAGGAACGTGAGCAGTACATCCTATAACGCCCTCGTTTTGGAAAACGCATATAAAGTTATGTACCGGTGGTACTATACACCGGATCAAGTCCACAGGTTCTCCCCCACTGACTCCCCCCTTTGCTTTAGGGGGTGCCAGGAACTGGGGAATATGTCCCATATATGGTGGCACTGCCCACAGGCAAAGGCTTTGTGGGTGGAGGCGTGCGGGGTGCTCTCCGGTATCCTCCACATATCTGTATTGGCAGACCCATGGGTGGCCCTGCTCGCTCTGAAACCACAAGTCTATACAAAACAAGAATGGCGCTTGATGCAGCACATATTTTCTGCAGTCCGTATGACCATAGCTAGGGGTTGGAAATCACCCTCCCTGGGGTGGGGCGAGGTACAGAACAGAATCTCGGACATAATGGTTAATGAAAAGATGTCAGCCATCAAGAACGACACCTATGATAAATTTTATGCTACCTGGAAACCCTGGATAGAGCACACTGACATAACTAACAAGCCTTCAGACCCTACTTTTCCTGTCTGAGACTCCACTCCGGGCTTCTCATGTACCTGTACGCTGCACGGAATTCATGAATCGCACGGGCCAAGACCAACCCGGGCACTCCCTCCCCTCTCCCAAAACCCTTGTGTTTCTGTCTTTAAAAATATTAAGAAATGAAGTTTTTAGGCTTCAATGTTGTTAACTTGCTTTTCCAATGTGTACCTGTATTCATCCACTGTTTACTTTTCATTCTTTCAATGGCAACCTGTAGATACTGATTAACAGTTCAGGTAACATGATACCACCTGAAAGTCTGCGATTTGATCGTAACCTTCTCCCACATAATGTAGCATTACTAGATTAAGAATATACGAATTGTTTTGTAGTTAAGCTCCTTCGCTCTGTATCTAGAATCTGTTTATCTGGAACTGTCTTGATGGTCACCTCTACCTGTCATTAGGTACCTCTATGTTGACAAATGTTGTACTTAACCTGAAAAACTTCAATAAAATCTTGGTAAAAGACAGAGCCGCCAACTCAGAGATACGCAGAACAGAGGTAATAGCCACCAAAAAGGCAACCTTTTGAGTGAGCACATAAAGTGCCACATCCTGCACCGGCTCAAAAGGAGGCCCCTGGAGGGCCGAGAGAACCAAATTTAGGTCCCAAACGGGAACCAAAGGCTTTCTAGTTGGCCGAACATGAGTGACCCCTTGAAAAAAGTCTTGACCAGATGATGCAAGGCAAAGGACCTTTGAAAAAAGACAGCCAGGGCAGAAACCTGACCCTTCAAAGTACTGAGCTGGAACCCCAGATCCAGACCGTGTTGTAGAAACTCCAAAATTCTAAGAACCGAAAACACCCTGCAAGGTAATACAACTCTGTGAAGTACTCACTTGTAGAGTTGATATTATATGCATACAGCACGTCCTGCTCCAGGATAGTAATAACATGTGGGTAATCCTCCGCCTCAGGCGCCGTGCACTGCAGACATGTAGAAAACAAGCTCCTGAACAACCACCCAGAAAAGCTGGTAATAATATCTATTGATTAACAATCACCATACAGGGGATCCAGAACAAGTGAACCAGGGTGGGGTGGAGCAGGACGTGCTGTATGCATAGAATATCAACTCTACAGGTGAGTACTTCACAGAGTTGTATTATTCTAAGCATACAGCACGTCCTGCTCCCGAATAGTAATAACATGTGGGACATCCAATAGCAGTGTCCATAAGCAGGGTGGGAGCCCCAGGAAAAAACAAGGCACAGCGGACAGTAAAGGCGCTGTCACCTGCAAAACTTGCAACAGGCATGACATGAGCAAAGGCTCGAACGTCAGTCTCAAAACAAGACCAGAAGGTATGAACAGAGACAAGCCATAAGTCTAGCAACTGAATCAACAGAAAAAATCCTGGTGCTGAAGGGCCAATGGTACCCAGGCACCAATAGAACGGAATAAACAGGAAAAGGGGAGAATCATTCTCCTAAAGAGAAACATAGGTCAGTGCAATGACCCAACCAGCCCACAGGCCAGGAAGAAAAAACTTGTAACACCCCCTAAGGGAAACATAACAGGTCACCCGACCAAGGCGGGAATACTGACCCCTAATTATCACAAAGCCAAGGCTTCACTCACGATCAGGGAACATCCAGAAGGATTAATCCAAAGGGCCCAAGGCCGCTGGAAGGAGATATCAGGCGTATACATAAAGAGGCGCCCGTAGACACCAAGAGCATCAGTCCCCCTAAGGCCATGAAAACCCTCATGGGGAAAAGTGCAACACCTGTATAGGGAATGAAGCCCTTCATATAAGTATTATTAAGAATAAATTCCATAGTTAGACTGAAGGACTAAAACGCTGATCCTACAGACCACTCGGACCGGAGGCCCGTTGTAAGAGGGAACACCCCCAAGGTATGGGGTGCCTGTAGCCATATACATCTGTATATATATATATTATATATATATATATATATATATATATATACACCTCGAGCCAAGGTTAAGTAACCAGATCCACCTTCTTAGGCACACGTCTGACGGAGTCAGGAGGCCCCAGAAAAGCGACCTGGACTACCAGGCAGCTCAGACAGCGTCCAGCAAAAAGTCCCCAGGAGATCCGCAGGGTAAAATTGAAAGGTGGTCCCCACAGGGACCATTGGACTACTTGGGAGATGCAGCTAAGCAATCCCCAAAGGAATTCCCCACGAGGGCGACAGAACCAGACTCATGCAGGAAAGGCCAGGACAGAACCTGCACCTTCAGAGTCCCCAGATGGGGAGCCAACCCCAACTTACGCTATAATGACTTTAAAGTCCCTGGGAACCGAGAACGATTAACAGGGAAGAGACCAAAGCTCATGCCAATCAATATGGTTTACCACAAAAAAACCCCCATAGACGGGGGAAGTGGAAGCTGGGGAGCTTACTCCCCGCCCCCCCTCATGCTAAGTCATCCAGAAGATAAGGCCCGTCACCAAGGGGTGAATGAATCAGCTGTCAATCCCCAGACAGGAGCCTTATATTGGGACAAGGGAAGGGACCTGACAAGGGTAGAACCGCACTCCTGAGAGAGCCAACAGGTCAGTAGACCTCAGCAGAGGCATCTGCGAGCCACAGTTCATAAGGCCAGCCAGGCCATCCATCTCACGGGACTCTCTATCAGGCCAACCGTGCGCAGAACCCCCCAAGTAGGGTGATGAAAGGAAGGCATATAAATAAGTCCATGCCTAAAATAATCAGCACCCCAGACCAGGATCAGAGTATTCTGGAACAGCAAAAACAAGGGTAGAGCCCCTGTGTTAGGAGGGAGACCCAACAGAGCCACGCTAGGCTCCCCGGGCGACACCAGGATAGCATAACCTGCCGCTAAGAGCATCCATAGAAGCGAATACCGCTGAGAAGCAGGGGAAGTAAACCCCCGCCCAGTAGACCAGTAGTAAAACAGGCCATTGTCATTCAACAGACCAGGAGTCCCCCAATAAACCGACCAATCCTAAAGGAGGAGAAGTCCAGCCATATAGAGTCAACGGGGGGCACACCGTTTCAACCAAACCAGCAGGTAAGATGGACCCTCTAGGGGAACCTACCTAGATACCACGGGGATTGTGGAAGAAATTTCCCTTCCCCTGCCAAACCTGCGAGACTTGGTACCCAGGGTGACAATACACTGGAAGATGCTAGTAAGGAAGGGGGGGTGCCCCCTGACGGGGCCCTTAAATATGGGAAGCTCAAGAGGAACCACCTTACCAAGGGGGCATGAGCACAGACCAAGCACCGGGGTGCTGGAACATATGTAAGCTCAATAACCTACTGCGCCGAAGAGCCCAAGGGCTCGGTATATAAGGGACATCACCTTGATGTGCCGCCAACGGCCCCACCAGTTGCCATCCCACCTGGTGAAGGTAAGGCGCCAGTAAAGGGGGGCAGAGCCCCCGTAACCAGAGGTCCCCTTATTGCCAGAGAAGAAGGCTTCAAGCCAGAACCGAATCCCAGGAATGGGGGATAGCGGATAAGGGACCATGAGGGATTGATGTGACTGAGCAACCATCCAGTAGCTCCCAGGGGACACCTCTGGCCGACCAATCCACTCGGCGTGACGCAGAGACTGGGGAGTAAGGAAAGACGACCCGGTAGGTCCTAACGCAGACGCCCCCCCCAGGCGTGTCAGAGACATCACCCCCATTCGTGCCATGGCGAATAGCCTGGGGACGAAGGAGAGGCCCCAAATATTGCCTCAATCCGCAGGGTTGGTCCTGCAACACTATCTAGAGATGGTCTTGGTGTCCAGCAGACACAAGGGAAACTAAGAAGAAGATCTAGTACTTCACAAGAGGCCGGAAGCCCCCCCTGCACAGGGGGCCCGTGACCCCAGACAGAGGTGTCATATAGGGACTACCTGTGAAGGTAGCATTGCCAAGCCTGCCATAGGCCAACGTGGCCCAGACTGCCTCATACTGTTGAGGGAGGGAGGAAGGATAATAAAGAGGCCATAGCCCCGTACCGTTAAGGGCAACCTGTCAGTAAGCCCAAACACCGTAGGCCCAGTCCGGCCTGCGCCAATTCCTGAAGGAAAAGCAGGGGCTAGAAGCTCCCTGACAATCACTGAAAGGGACCGCCCAGCAAAAGCCATCCTGTGTCCAGGGGAATTACATCCTGGAACCACCAGAAGGAGAAGGTATATTCCTGGATGGGAGACAGCTGCTGCAGCAGTGCCCTCGCCCCTTCATGCTTGGGAGGTTTTGGCAGATTTGGACTTAGTCCTGCCAGAAGGCCCCGGGCGCTGCCTGCCCGCCCCATGGTGGAAATCCACACCGAACAGATGGAAGTACACCTCAGGTTCGCGTTTGACACTAACGTAGGGAGGTGAAGGGGTGACCCTGCCTTCTGTGCAAGGGCGCTTTACCCTTTTTAGCAAAAAGGTCCAAACGGGCCCCAAACAACCGCCGTCCTCTGAATGGAAGGCAAGTGAGAGCCTTTTTTGTAGCCTCGTCAGCACCCCACTGTCGCAGCCAGACCAGGCGGCGAACAGCTACCGCAAGGGCTGAGGTTCTAGCACACATCTTAATGGTGTCATCCAGTGCTGATAGAATAAACTTCACAAACGCTTCACAGTCTGATAGCGCATTAAACACCCCCCAAGGGAGGTCCTTAGGGCGGTGATCTAGTATTTTTCTGACAAGAGTCCTGGCGGCCACCGCAGTGATGGCCGCAGCACAAACCGGGCACAGAGCCGTCCCAGCACACGAGAAGGCGTGTGAAGCCAGTCTGTCAATGCGCCGGTCCTAGGCGCCCCGAAGGGTACGGTAAAAAGGGGCAGTCATGAAAGGGGGGTTTGTGACCCCTATAACCGGCGCGTCCATCACCAGGGGAGCCGACCATAAATTAACCACATCAGGAGGGAAAGGGTACTTTCATTCCCAGACCCCTGGAACCCCTTTAAGCTTACAAGGCGATTCCCATTCTTGGGATATAAGATTCTGGAAATGTTCCTGTTCTAGGAACTCCAAGCGCGGCGGCGCTGTATGGAAACTCTCCCTCTTAGGCTTGGGGATCTCCCCAGGTGGGGAGATTGACAAAGCCTCAAAAATCTTAATAAGAATTTCATCTGTGTCACACAGACCCCAAGAACCGGGCTCAGAATCATCGCAGCCCCCGGGCATCCCGCTCGAGAAGCCAGAATCTGAGAATAGCTCACCTTCCTCAGAAGGGTCAGGGTCCTGCATATCAGCAGAGTCATCGGTATCGTCAGGAACCGGAGAGCCAGGAGGCGTCAGGGACCACTTTTTACCAGGGCCCATACGCTCCGCCAATCCAGAAAGCACCTGCTCCGCCGTGGGCAACACGCGCGGCACTGATTGCAGGTCATCCCCGCTCGAGTGGGGCTCGTCATGAGTGATAGTTGGGAGCGGGGAGACGGGAGTAAGGAAGGGAGGTTCCTCCGTTGGCAAACCTGCCTGTTCTGCACCCTGTCAGCCTCAGCCTGGGGCCGACCACACACTGCACACAGCCGGTGATGTCCCGGAGGGACCCCGGTTACATAATTCTGAAATGCCTCCATATGGTGATTATTAAGCAGTATGATCGCAGGGATTTATGCAATAGGCAACCCTGGATGCCCCAAAAACCCGCTAGTAATGTGGGAGAATTTGTAGAGTGGACCCGCTGTAATATATGTTAGGCCGGGGAAAGGCACCGAAGTCTTGGCGTCTGAAAGACATAATGGGACAAGAGGGGTGGAGTCAGTGCCATGCGCAGTCTGAAAAACATAGAACCATGCCGCCCCGGAGGGCACTTACATGACCAAGGGAGGAGGCGGACCACACCACGCGCGAAGATAGAGAAAATGGCGCCAGCGAACCTCAAGGGGTGGGCCAGGCCGGGCTGTGACGCGGAGCGCGCCATGCCGAGTCTCCGCCTCCCCCAAAGAGCGCGAAGCTCTAACCAACGGCAGAACGTAGAACCGCCGAGAATATGCATACTTCTAAAAAGCTGACACGCTGGAATGATGCTGCCGACTAGCAGATTTGTTAATGAAAAGGACGGCTCACACTGTATAACAAGACGCGACACTGACCCCAAGAATAAAAAACCAAGGTCTAAAAATGCAGTTAGCACTAGGGCTGCCACACATACCCCCCCCCCTTCTTTTCCCCCGAGTTTCGGGAGGAAGCGAGGGGGAAGCTGACGGTGTCCATGGACTAAGTCTGTGAGGGGCACGGGCAAGATTGTGGGAGGGGTATCCACCAGAGGCTCACCATCGGCCTGACCGCCTACCTTATGGAGGGGGATTGCGGTGGAGCATGGCTCCGTTCAGCACACCCGGTGCTGCCTACCTTCACCCGACCCGTGCAGCCCAGGCTGGGAGGCATATTTCTTCTGAAGAGGACGGGTGGAAATAGTCCCACAGGACCTTGGGCCGTAAGGCCCGCTCGCCTGCGAGAGCGTGATACTTCATGTCTTCGCAGTTCCAGCACTGCAGAGAAATCTGGGGATTTGTGGGAGGTCCTTCGGTATATGTAGGGCTGGGAGGAGCTTGTTTTCTACATGTCTGCAGTGCACGGCGCCTGAGGCGGAGGATTACCCACATGTTATTACTATCCTGGAGCAGGACGTGCTGTATGCTTAGAATATTTCTTCTGAAGAGGACGGGTGGAAATAGTCCCACAGGACCTTGGGCCGTAAGGCCCGCTCGCCTGCGAGAGCGTGATACTTCATGTCTTCGCAGTTCCAGCACTGCAGAGAAATCTGGGGATTTGTGGGAGGTCCTTCCGTATATGTAGGGCTGGGAGGAGCTTGTTTTCTACATGTCTGCAGTGCACGGCGCCTGAGGCGGAGGATTACCCACATGTTATTACTATCCTGGAGCAGGACGTGCTGTATGCTTAGAATAAGGCCCTAGCCTCACACCAGTGAATATAGGACCGCCAAGTCCTATAGTAAATGTTAGAGGAAGACCTCTTCCTAGCTCTAATCAAGGTCTGAATAACCGCCTCAGACAAACCTTCCTCCCTCAGAAGGTTTCAGCAGCCACGCCGTCAAAGCAAGCGTTTGTAAATTGGGGTAACGTAGCCGACCCTGAGAGATCAGATCTGGAAACAGTGGCAGCCTGTACTGATCTACCGCCAACCTTACGACGTCTGCGAACCAAACCTGTCTTAGCCACCTTGGGGCCACCAGAATTGCTGGTGCCCCCTCTAGAGCCAGCTTGCGCACTACCTTGCCTACCATGGAGAAAGGGGGAAACAGGTACAGAAAACCCAGATCCCTCCAGGCAAGGGACAAGGCATCCGCTGCCAGGGCCAGAGGATCCTGAGAAAGAGATAAAAAGGATGGAAGCGTGTGATTGTGCCGAGAGGCAAAGAGATCCACCTCCGGAGTCCCCCCACTTGTGACACAGGGCCAGAAATACCCTGTGGTTGAGAGACCATTCCCCTCGGCGAGAAAACCCCCTGCTCAGGGAGTCCGCCTCCATGTTTTCCACTCCCGGAATGTACACTGCCGAGATGCAAGGAACATTGCTCTTCGCCCATGTCAGAATCAGAGAGACTTCTCTGAGGGCACTCCTGCTGAGAGTCCCTCCCTGGTGATTGATGTAAGCTACCGCAGTTCGATTGTCCGATCGAACCTGAACCGGTAAGCCCTGGAGGTGAAGTGTCAGACATGACAGAATCAAACGGATAGCTCTGAGCTCCAAGACATTGATGGGGGTGTGAGCCTCCTGAGGACCCCACAACCCCTTGAACTGATGATCCTTCCAGAAACCTCCCCAGCCCGACAGGCTGGCATCCGTGGTAACCGTCTCCAAACAAGGGGCCAGAAAGGATCTGCCCCTCATCAGATTGCTTGGTTCCAGCCACCACAGAAGGGACTGCCGAACCCTGAGAGACATCAGAAAGGAATGATCCAAGGACTGTGGACATCTGTCCCAGTTCAGCAACAGATGGAGTTGGAGCGATCTCATGTGGAACTGAGCAAAGGGGACTGCCTCGAAGGAAGCCACCATCAAACCCACCAGTGTCATCCCTATCCGGATAGAGGGGCGAGTATTGGTCAGGAGAATACGTATCAGATCCTGAACCCTCTGCACCTTTGGCTGAGGTAGCAACACTCTGGCCTGACTGGAATCCAGAATCATGCCCAGAAAAGGGATCTCTCTTGATGGGGAGAGAGAAGATTTGGGGTGGTTGATCACCCATCCGAAACTGTAATGAGCAGGTCGTCCAGATACGGCACAATGTGAATGCCCTGGGCTCTGAGCAGGGCCATTATGCCCGCCAGAACCTTGGTAAACTCCCTTGGTGCCGAGGTCAGCCCGAACGGGAGTGCCACAAACTGAAAATTCTGATCTCCCAACACAAACCTGAGAAATCTCTGGTGTGCTGGGGAGATCGGTACATGGAGATAACCATCCTTGATGTCTATGGACGTCATGAAGTCCCCTTGACGAAGGGAGCGGAGTCTCCATGCGGAACTTCTTGGTTCTGATAAGCCTGTTGAGAAGCTTCAAATCCAGAATGGGCCTTATGGAACTATCCTTTTTGGGAACCGTGAAGAGGTTGGAATAGTAGCCCCGGCCTCTCTCTGAGAAAGGCACTGGGCATATGACCTCCATGTCCAGGAGATTCTTCACAGCCAACAGGAGCCCCCGCACAGCCCGGGGATCCGATGGCACCCGAGACCTTAGAAATCTGGGAGGAGGCCGGTACTCGAACTCCAGTTTGTACCCGGATGATACCACTTCCAAAATCCACTTGTCTGCGCCCAGACCTGGAAGAAGAGCCGCAGCCGTCCCCCCACCCGTAAGGGTGAGGGCGCCTCCTCATTGCTGAGCTGGCTTGGCAGCGGGCTTGGAACCCAGGTAGAGACTGGACGGGCACGTCCTCTGCTTCTGTTCCAGAAATCACCTCTGAAGCTAGAGTAGGCAAGACCTCTGCCCGCTCTGGCACCTCGAAAGGAAGTATTGAAGGAGCTTGCCCCCCGAAATGAGCGATGCTGCTTCTTACGCTGAGGTAGCCTTCCACCTTTCGCCACAGAATCCAATTTGTCTCCAAACAGCCGCGTACCCAGGAAGGGCAGAGCTGTAAGTGATTTCTTGGCCACAATGTCAGCCGCCCACTGGCGTAGCCAGACCGATTGGCGCATGGTCACCAGCAGAGCCGAAGTTCTACTACACATGGTAATAGTGTCGTCCATAGCTGACAAAACAAAATTCATAAACAATTCACACCTCTTAAGGGCTGTGAATTTAACGCTGGCCGGGTTGAGCTGGGACCCCTTTAACATGTCCCTAATCTCAGAAGGGGAAGTGGGGAAATATCCAGAACCTCTAAGAGATGGGCCAGGACCTTGGGAGTATCCACGGCATCCCCCAGCGCCTGCCCGGCATCAGAATCAAAGAACTGCAGTTCCTCAGTCTCAGATTCCTCAAACAATTCCCCCTCCTCAAGCGTGGAATAATCAGCCCAGTCAGGGGCGTAGCCGGTGACAGATGCCTTTTCTTAGCAGGGGCCTTTCTGCCCACTGAGCTAGAAATAATTTTCTCGAGGTTGGCCAGCCTAGCACATACATCCGAGTGCGACTCCCCACTAACGACAGTGTCACCTGGGGTACAGATAATGCGGGGTGGGGTGGGGTGGGAGATGAGACGGGCGGCACTGACCCAGATGCCTAGGATCCCGACTGCCGCGTTGTGTCTTGTTGCGCACAACCCACACATAGCTGGGATTGTCCCGAAGGGAGCCCGAGCCCGGTATCCTGTGGAGCCTCCATATGGTGATTTTAAGGTAGTCGCAATGACCAGAGGGAATTACGAAGGTAAGCAACCCGGGATGCCCCTTTAAGTCCCACGTGGGAGGATTTGTAGGTACCCCCTTTTAAGCAGAGGAGCAGGGAGTCCTCCTGAAAGACACAAGGCAGTGGCCATAAGCACCTGCGCACACACACACACACACATATGCATAGTACAATCAAACAAAAATTAACCTATAACACAGTGTGACCAGCGCTGCCCCTAATCCGAATAGGGCACATGTAAAATACCATAACAGATGAAAAGGGGGCCCCGGGAGGGCACTCACGTGTCTCGCAAGATGGCAGCTAGCAGCACCGAGAAGCAAAGAGAGAGGGAGAAGAAGGGGCGGGCCAGCGCGGATTGCGTGCTACGCCTGGTCCGCTCCCTTCCCTCACAACCAGCAGCCGGGCTGGGACCGCAAAAGGCGCCAAAGCAGGAGGGGGCGGGCTGCGGCAGTGTGCGAGCGCACAGGCCCCGCCCCCTCAAACACCGCAGCCTGAGGGGTAGAAGCTCCCCTCAGCGGACTGCAGAAAATGCAAGAAAAAGCGTACAGCCCTGTAAGGTGAAGCACCCAATCACACCACACACACACACTCACATAAGGATGAAAGAAAACGAAGAGGGAGAATACCCATCCCCCCCCTCCCCCACTGGAGGGTTAACAGAGGGACCCGGAAGGGGGGAAACCAACACCATGGGTGTAAGGGATATATATATATATATATATATATATATATATATATATATATATATAGGACAGGACATCCCAAACCGGGATCACCAACCCGGATACCGCCTACCCCCTTGTATGGGGTCTCACGGGGGAGCATGGCTCCCTAAACACCTATTAAGGTGATGCCTACCATCACCCGGACCTGCAGCCAAGGCTGGGAGGCTAAAATTGGGCTTAATTTATAAAGGTCCGGGCAGAAATAGGGCAAAACATATCCGGGTGTAAGCCCGGCTTACCTGCAGGAAGAGCAGCATACATCTTCTGACTTGCTCGCCGTCCTGCAGAGAAGGAACTGGGAAATGAGTGGGAGGTCCCAGGTATTTATGGACTGGGAGGGGCTTCTTTTTTGCTTTCATCTCTGCAGAAGTTTGCCCTCTACTGGACATAACCCATATGTCATGAATAGTGGAAGCGGGGTGTGTGACATACTTGGAATAACAAAATCACCCATTCATACCGAAGGTCCTTCATACTGTGCCAAAAGTCTGTAACCATAAATGCAGCAGAACAAGCAATTCATATTTTAAGACTATGGCTACTGATTAGTACACAATCTGTCTGATCCACTTACTGAGAGTGGACTTGGCTGGAGGCAAGCCCTTCCTAGAACCCTCAGTGAGGATGAAGAGTGAATCCGATTTCCTGAAGGATTCAGTTGCAACCAGGTAGTACTTAATGGCTCAGACAACATCCGAGGTATGGAGGGTCCTTTCCTTAGAATTAGTCGGTGCAGGACAAAGGGAAGGAAAGACAACCTCCTCATTAAGGTGAAAAGGAGAAACGAACTTAGGTAAAAAATCAAGCTTAAAGCGGAACACCACCTTATCCTTATGCCGCTCAAAGTAGGCTTCATACAAAGCGCGGCCAGCTCTGACACGCGACGCCCCGAGGTGATAGCTACCAAAAAGACCACCTTTATGGTCAAAATAGACAATGCAGCATCGCACAAAGGCTCAAAGTGGAGACCCTGTAGAGTAGAAAGCACCAAATTCAAGTCCCAGACCGGTAATACAGGCTTACGTGGTGGACGTACATGGGTAACTCATTGGAAAAAAGTCTTGATCAGTCTATGATTGGCCAAGGATCTTTGGAAAAAGATGGCCAAGGCGGAGACCTGGCCCTTGAGGGTGCTCAGCTTGAGACCCAAGTCTAGGCCGTGTTGCAAAAACCCCAAAATCCTAGAGATAGAGAAAGAGTGACAAGGGAAACTCTTGGATTCACACCAAGCAATGTAGGCATGCCAAACTCAATCATGGAAGAAGACTTCTTCCGCGCCTGAATCATGGTCTGAGCAACCTTAGCAGACAACCACTTCTCCGTCAGGATAGAGTGTTTAATTGCCAGGCCATCAAAGCCAGCGTCTGTAAATTGGGGTGCCGCAGCGACCCCTGAGTGAGAAGCCCTGGGTCGTCGGGCATGTTGTAGCGATCGACATATATCTATACTATGTCCGCGAACCAACTCCGCTTCGGCCAGCGAGGAGCCACCAGGATGGTTGGCACCCCCTCCTGGGCTATCTTGCGCAGCACTCGGCCCAGGAGTGGGAAAGGAGCAAATGCATAAAGGAGCCTGAACTCCGTCCAAGGAATTGCCAGAGCGTCTGTGGCGAAGGCGAGAGGATCTCGACAGGGAGACGAACCTTGGGAGCTTGTGATTGTGTGGACACAAACAGGTGCACATCCGGTTGACCCCAGCAGAGACACAGATCGTGAAAGATCTTGTTGCTGAGAGACCAGCCCCCAGACGAGAGGACACCAGGGAGTCTGCCTCCTGGTTCTCTACCCCGGGAATGTAAATCGCCAAGATGCAGGGAAACATTCTCCTCCGCCCAAGTCAGGATCTGGGTCACCTCCTGAAGGATTTGCTTGCTCCGAGTCCCGCCCTGGTGATAGATGTAGGCGACAGCCATCTGATTGTCCGAGCGGACCTGGATCACATGACCCCTTAGATAGGGAGTCAATTGAAGCACCACCAACCGGATTGCTCTCAGCTCCAGGAGATTGATGGGTAAGTGGGCCTCCTGCAGCCCCCACTGACCCTGGTACTTCAGCGTTTGCCAAAAACCTCCCCAGCCGGTCAGACTGGCGTCCGTGGTAAATCTCCCCACCGGGGAGTCAGAAAGAACTTGCCCGCCGACAAATTTCTGGGGTCCAACCACCACAAGAGGGACTGTCTGACCAGGGGGGACAATAAAAATTCCTGATCCAGGGACTCCTGCGTCCGGTCCCAACCGATTCAGTTGAAGAGGTCTCATGTGGAACTGGGCGAAGGGCACTGCCTCAAAGCAGGGCACCATTAGGCCCACCAGTTTCATCCCCAGACGGATCGATGGCTGCTGACAAGACAGTACGGCCTGCACCTGCGTCTGGAGGCCCGCCACCTCCTGCTGGGGCAGGAATACCCTGACCTGAGAGGTGTCCAACATCATGCCCAGAAAGGACCTCACCATTGAGGGAGTGATAAAAGACTTGGGGTAATTGACTACCCATCCGAAATCCTCGAGACTGGATAACACCGTCCGGGTGTTGCTCTCGGCCTGCTGAAGGGACTGAGCCGCAATCAACAAATCGTCCAGATAAGGAAGAACACAAATGCCCTGTTCCTCAGGATAGCCCTGATGCCTGCCAGCACCTTGGTGAACACACGAGGGGCTGAGGATATCCCAAACGGCAGCGCCACAAACTGATAATGCTGATCCTCCAGCGCAAACCTCAGGAACTTCTGATGCCCCTGGAATATCGGGATGTGCAGATAAGCATCCCTGATGTCCACCGTGGTCATGAAGTCGCCGGGCCGAAGCGAGCTCACCGCGGACCGTAAGGTCTCCATGCGAAAATGTCTGACTCGGACAAACTTGTTGAGACCCTTCAGGTCCAGGATAGGTCTCAGGTTCCCAGGTTCCGTCCTTCTTGGGCACCGTGAACAGATTGGAGTAGAACCCTCGACCCCGTTCCTGGCGAGGCACCGGACAAATCACACCTGACAGCAGAAGGCGTTGGCCGGCCATTCTTAGGCCCTGCGGCGTCAATGGGTTCTGGGATATCGGTGACTGAAGAAATCTTGAGGGCGGCCAAACTGCCAGCTCTAATTTGTAACGGAGGAAACCACCTCCTGAATCCACCGATCGGAGACGTGCTGTCTCCAGACGTGAGCAAATCGCAGAAGCCGTCCCCCACCTGGATGGATGAGGGCATCCCCTCATACCTGAGAGGGCTTTGCGGGGAAGGCTTGGGTTTATCTCCCCAGGAGGGATTGGGTCGGCCGCGAGACCTACCTCGTCCCCAGGAATCTCTGCGGCCACCTGAAAATGAAGAACCCCTTCCTCCTCAAAAGGAGCGATAGGCAGATCCAGACGCTCCCCGAATAACCTGAGCCCCAAGAAGGGGATACTAGTGAGCGATTTCTTGGCCGCGGCGTCAGCCAGAGCGAGCAACGAAGCGCAACAAGCAGGGCCAAAACCCTGGCACCATACCAGACACTATCGTCCATAGCCGAGACCACAAATGCAATAAAATCCACGCAGGCTTTGAGGTCTTTATACTCCTCCGCCCGCTTGCGAGACTTGGCAATATCAACAAAACGTCTCACCTTCTTCCTGATGGTTAAAGAGACAATGGCTGCAGCACAGACAGGGCGAAGCCTAGCACCCACAAAGGTAAACGCATGACAAGCCAGCTGATCCATACGCCTGTCAGCAGGGTCTCGCAAGGAAGCAGTATCGGGAGACGGCATAACCGTAGTGTTGGATAACCCCGAAACAGGGGAATCCACATCGGGGGGGACTGGACCAGAGGCGGACCAGCTCCTCAGGGAAGGGATACCGCCTTTCCAGGCCCTTAGGACAGATGGCAATTAATTAGTTAAATTAGTTAATTCTCATTCCTTAAAAACCATATTGGAAAAGTGGGCCTGCTCAGGGAAGACAAGCCTTTGTCTCTCAGGCCGGAATAAATCACCCTGCTTCCGCTTAGCCGCTTTAGGAGGGACAATATGCAAGGTCTCAAACACTGAAGACAGCAACTTCTCCGTATCATCAGGGAGCCACATATCCTCGTCCAAGGAAGACCCGGGGTTGCTGTCATAGTCAACCGACTGATACCCTGAGGAAACGGGAGTTCTTAAACAACTCTCCTTCCTCCATGAAGTCCCGACCCCCAAAAAGATCATCATCATCATCATCAGCAGCAAAATCCGAGTAACCTGGCTCGATGTGCCGCTTCTTACTCGTGGGCTTCCCAGTAGCCGTGCGAGATAACTATCTCTCCAGGCTGGCCACCCGGTGTGCCAAATCGGCTTGAGACCCCCTGCTGGCTTCCCCCTCGCTGAGGGCTGAATGCAGTAGTGGGGGCGTTGGCGAGGCCACAGGCAAAGGAGGGCTAGGGGCAGAGACGCCCGCCCTATCATGCTCCAAAAATACCATTTTGTGAATACTCACCTGTAAAATGGGTATTATAAGTATGTCACACACCCCGCTTCAAAACATGCATTACACAATAATTTGGAGTGGGTGTGCAAAGAACACACCAATCTCCCAAAGGAAGCACCACTACAATCAACAGTATATATTAATGATTTTATTAGTACAAAAGAACAAAGAATTAAAATACATACACCACAAGACAAATTTAAAAACAACCAGTATGGCCAAATGTATCTATATCAATGTATATGGCCCCTAAGGGCCGCTTAAATAACTGCCCTATGGGTGAATAATATTGATTATCCTAGAATAGTCATAACCCATCCTTTTTGTGCCGGCACAAAAAATCCTAACCACATGTAAATATATGTGCAAATTCATGAAACCAATACTACAAAAATATTAATATATATGGCAAAAATATGTGCAAAAACAGTGAATATACAATAAAAAAATATCAATATATAAAGTGCAAATACATGAAAAACACATAAACCTAAAACACTACCTAATATTGCACAGGGAAACCCATACCAATAAGACTTTAAAGTGCAGACAATAACAATATATGATATAAATGCAAGTGCCAGCAGAGAGAAAATAAATGGTTAAATCTCACGTCATAAGATAACACCCAGGGCAACAGTCAGGCCAACCTCAGTGAAAAATGTCTGCGCACGCAGCCCCCATGCTGCTTCAAGGACAAGGGTAATGTGTGTGGAGACAGCTCTCCCTTAAATAGAGAACACCCACTAATTTGTCCCGCCCTCCAAATACATCCAAGCACAGTAATCGGCCAAATCATGCCCTCAATCTCTACTCTGAAATAGCCACCCCGCCCCCGCACGCCCCATGCCTTAATTGATGTCAATACATGACACCTGACACCGCAGGTGTGAGCACTATCCTCCCCATCGTGCTGGAGAATACACAGCACACACTGAGGATGGCCGTCATCCCCATCCCAATCCCCACAATGAAAAGCACGCAGCTGCACACGCTACAAGGGGAGAGAAACAAAGCCACATCTCCCCGCAGGGGGGGAAGAGAGAGAGAAGCGGAACGCAGATCAGCTACAGTGGATCACTCCCCACCTAAAGAGGCTTAGTGTTTCAAAACATAAAAAATATATAAAATTGTACTCTAACAGAGTGGATCAGGGGAATTAACAACTGACTATCCACTATTACTGTCCCAATTATAATCTAC